>JANLNO010000008.1:0-1200000 GCA_024678965.1 Bradynema listronoti | reverse complement strand
TGCGCTTGCGCAATGTCCGTTTTGACGCGTTGCAGGCGCGCCTCTTCGTCGGCGAGACGCGTTGCATGCTCGACGCACGTCGCCTCGAGACGATCGGCGCGTGCGTCCAACTCGCCCAAGCGTCGCTCTGCCTCGCTGCGTTGGTTTTGCAATTGGCGGACGGTGGTGGAAAGCGTTTGAAGTTCGAGCTAAAGTTTTTTTTTTAATAATAATAATTTATTGGACAAACAGGCACAATAGGTACACTAACGTTGTCATAATACAGCAAAATTACAATGATAATAAAGTCAATAAAAACTTTTGATTTAATTATAACAATAAGGAAAGAAAAAAGAAATACAATTATTCACAAATCACTTCCTCGCCATAAACCTGGGTTTTGGGAATTCCCGCTTTCACAAGTCGTTTAGAAAATAGTTCCGAATTACTGTCGCGGCAGCGAGAAAAAAGAATAATTTTTTATCTTATTATTGTACTTTTCACTTTTAAAATACAATCAAATTCACAGATGTTCTATTGATCACAAATGTTCTAAAATTCAATATTGTACATTTCACTTTTGAAATGAAATCAAATTCTCAAATTCGCAGATGTTCTATTGATGTAAAAGTGTACTTTGTAATATAATCAGTCGCAGATGTTCTTTTTATGTAATAAAAATAGTATATAAGCTAAACCAATTTTCTGTAAAATGCATGCTTACTTACTTACTTGCTGGGAGAAAAACGTCGAAGAAATAATTTCATACTTTGCTATTGGACTATATTTGGTTATTCTTTATATTTAAATTTATATTATATTTTGCTAATAAATATCATTTTGTCTATTTGCAAACCGCAATTAGAACATTACTATTGAGAATTATTTCTTCCGATATTTTATTCCAAGGTTCTGACAAAAAAAATTGTGATTTTTAGCAGAGGTACTTTGATTTCTCAATGATAGAGCCCTTCTATTACTTATAATATTTTTCTGGAAGTAAATCCAGGGATTAAGATGTGTTGAATGTAGGATTAAAAAGTTTAAACTTAGCTTTTCAGAAAAATCATCCCACTTTTGAGGATTTCTGATATTTAGAATTTAATAATAACAATGATAATAAAGTCAATAAAGCCCTTGGTTTAATTATTCGAAAATCACTTCCTCGCCATAAGCCTGGGTTTTGGGAATTCCCGCTTTAACAAGTCGTTTAGAAAATAATTCCGAATTACTATTGAGAATTATTTCTTCCGATATTTTATTCCAAGGTTCTGACAAAAAAATTGTGATTTTTAGCAGAGGTATTTTGATTTCTCAATGATAGAGCTGTCGCGGCAGGGAGAAAAAAGAAAAATTTTTTATCTTATTATTGTACTTTTCACTTTTAAAATACAATCAAATTTCTATTGATCACAAATGTTCTATTGATCACAAACGTTCTACAATTCAATATTGTACATTTCACTTTTGAAATGAAATCAAATTCTCAAATTCGCAGATGTTCTATTGATGTAAAAGTGTACTTTGTAATATAATCAGTCGCAGATGTTCTTTTTATGTAATCAAAAAGTATTTAAGCTAACCCATTTTTCTGTTTTTTGGACTCGCAGTTCCATCTTGCCATATAATCACCATATAATCGACCATTAAATATTTTTTCATATATTATATTACATATTATATTATATTATAAATATTACCGTATTTTCTTCAATTATTTTATCGTGTCATTTACTAATATTACATCGTATCATTTAACGAATTATTTACAAAAATAAATTTAATTGTATTGTTTGCATACCGCATCCAACAGAGCCCTTCTATTACTTATAATATTTTTCTGGAAGTAAATCCAGGTATCAAGATGTGTTGAATGAGTGAGGATTAAAGTTTTCTTTCGTTTTTTTCAATCACTAGCTAAGCAACAAAAATAATTCAAAAAACGGAAATTTTGCGCCGTTCTTTGAACCCCTCTTTGAAATGTTTAGCGTCACCGCGTGATCGGAATCGACCTGAGCCGCCCGAAATTTCGGACTTCCTGCACCTAATCACTATTTTTCCGCTACAAAAAAACTTTTGAGACTTAATTTAGAGACCGGATACAGGGAGTCATAAAGAGGCAGAATGAAAAAAACGGGCTGAAATTCCGACGTTTTCCGCCTCAATTTGGTAGTTGTAATCTTTAAAATTTTTCAAATTTGGAATCGAAAAACGCCTTAAAACGCGTTACAGCCGAGTTTACTTTTAAAGACAGAAAAGTTTACTGAATTAGACCTAGACATAATCATCATGTTTTGTCTCATCCCATTTATCCATTAAATATAGCGCGTAAACGAGCACCTCTAAATTCTTGAGCTCCGAGTTCTTGACGAGTGTGTCGGCCTCCAATTGGAAGAGGTCCTGCTCGGCTTTGCGTCGATTTTCCATCGCTTTTTCGATCTCTCCATTCAGCTCAAGGATGCGCGGATTGTCGGCAAGCGCGGCAGCGGCCGTCGTGCCGCCGCTACTCTGAAAGAAGAAAAAAAAACAATGTTGGGATGTTGGGAGAAAACGGGATAGCCAAAGGGAAATGCGACAAAACAGAACGACGAAATGGGAGAAGACAAAACGAGAATAAAGCATAAGACAATGGTTTTAGTCCAAATATAAATAGATATTAGGCTTAGGGATCTTCCTAGACTTAAAATTAAGACTCTTAAGCTAAGGTTTTGTGCCTAGACATAATCATCATGTTTTGTCATGCATCCCATTTTTTCGCACCATCAAAAAAAATCTCAAATCAAAAAATTTTTAAATTTTAGCTCTTTTAAACTTATTTAAGCAATAAAATCCGACAAAAATTGTAGTAAAATGTGTAACAAGCCAAGAAAAATTTTTTTAATACGTGATACGTGAATGCCCCCCCCCCCCCCCAGATCAATCCTCTCCCGTTGGAAATGATCTTGAAAGCTAATCATTTCGAGGGTTTGGATGAGAGTCATCCCGGTCAGCGAAATACCGGCTGGTTTGCTGCATAAACATGCGGTATCGCTGATGCGGCTTGCAATTGGTCAGAACTCAACTAATCGTGGGGAAAAAGGGTTTGAATGAGAGCCATCCCGGCCAGCGAAATACCGGCTGGCTTGCTGCATAACCCCGTGCGGTATGCGGCTGATGCGGCCTGGCTTGGGCCAGGTCAGCTCCGCCGCCGTATCACCCACACACTGTGCAATTTGATACCTATTGTCCATCCAAATATGATGCCACCTAGATGAGGTCGTCGGGCGGAACCGAACTTGGTGTCAAGTAAAGTAAAACCTGGTTCCAAGTAAAGTAAATTTGATAACCATTGTTCATCCAAATATGGACATCTAGGTGAGGTCGGGTCGGTGGGCGGAATTGAACTTCATCCCCATTGCAAAGTGAAACCTATCGCACAACCACTGGGCCATTGCTCCCCTTTTTCTAAATAAAACAATTAAAATTAAGACATACGATTGAATTTCCACTACTTGAAACGCGAGAAATCGTCATACGCGCACGCATGCTGGGCGGCAACAGATGAGGAGGCAAGCGCTCTGGTAATTGTCTACCCAGCTGGCATTCCTTCATCAACTCATTCCTAAAAAAAAATAATAATTTAAAAAAGAAATATTTATTTTTATCGCCAAGTTTTAGTAAGATTTTTCGAGTGAATTGTATTCATTTGCTGAAAATTTAGAATAAATAGAAAGTGTTTTTTTTCCACCAAAGTGCAAATTGCTCCAAGTTAAGACAGCCGGCTCGCTCCACGTCGACGAGAGCCCAAATGTGCGCCAACGCCGTTTGTGGAAGACCAAAGCCGAGCGCGTGAATTCTTCAATTAAAATTTACAATTAGATGGAAAGTGATTTTTTCCCAAATTCGAGGTAAAACAACAACAATTTACTTCACATCCGCACCGCCGACAAGACCGTCCGCGTCGGTGTCGAGCCGCTGAAAAAGCGGCTCGTAGATGCCGACGTTCACCGGCCAAGGCGCCGAGGCATCGGCGTGCTGAAACAATTGAAAATTTATGAAAAAATCTTTTTTTATTTTCAATAAAAACGAGGCTTTCAGGCCGGCCTACAGCCTCTTCTCTTTTAATTAAATTGCTGCGGCCGGCCCAAGTCTTTTTTTCTTGCTAGAATCTCTTCTTCTAGCAAAAAATTTAAATCTGTCTCAAGAGGTTAGCTTTTGATTCATGTCCCTCGGAAACTCCTCTTTTTTTTTTGAGTAAAAATTTCCAGCGACTTTGGCCGCAATTTAAAAAGTTAGATCGATCTGCGTGATTCTGCACAAAATCGCACAGAATCCGGGTCGAAAAAACGGCCATTGCGCCATTGCCTAATGTTGGCAACATTTGGAATAATTGGTCGGGTTTGAATATGTGAAAAGCCGCTGACAAACAAACAAATAAACAAACATTTCTCTCTCTCTCTCTCTCTTACTAAGGGATAAGCTCAAAATTTTTTTTAAAGCCATAACCAACCTTTGAGTCAAATAATCCGCCACCAGACTGTGCGACACCGCTTATCGATCGGGTCAACGACGCTTGCGCTAAACAACCGACTATTTATTCAATTGAGAAAGTGATTTTAAGAACCTCTATGGAAAAACAAATAGCTAGATGGTGAAACGCACAAAATTTCGATGGAATTGAGGCGTTTGAAGAGCGACGCGAAAGTGGCGTCGCGCCGACGGCGAGCGACGAATTGACGTCGCCGGCGGCGGCCGTAATGCCGCACTGAACGCGTTTCATCGGATGAATAAATGAGATCTTAAAAATCCAATTATGTATCATTTCCTGAGAATAGTCGCCAGCATGCATCACCTACCGGTAGGGTATCGGGTAGAGACTCGCCATGCAGACAACGATAGACGAGATGCAACGCAATGCACATCTCGTACTTGTCCAGCTGTCCGTCACGGTCCACGTCCGCAAACTCCCAAATCTGCGCCAATTGAAGTTGGGGCAAACGCGAGTTGAGCAAAACGGGTCGACACTGCTCGCCCGTCAGCTTGCCGTTGACCGGCTTCAGCCCGTAGAAAATGGTCTCATAGCGTTTCTGCTCGTCCGGATCAATCTCCCAGTCTATATACGAAAAAAAAACTGATAATCAATCTGGGATAAAGGTCTTCTCTCCTCGTTGGAAATGATCTTAAAACTGATCGTGGGAGGAGAGGGTTTGGACAAGGGCCATCCCGGCCAGCGAAATCCCGGCTGGCTTGCTGCGTAACCCCGTGCGGTATGCGGCTGATGCGGCCTGGCTTGGGCCTGGTCAGCTCCGCCGCCTTATCGCTCCCACAATTTGGTACCTATTGTCCATCCAAATATGGTGTGAAACCTAGAGAGGGTCGGTGGGCGGAATCAAACTTCGTCCCCATTGCAAAGTGAAACCTATCGCACAACCACTAGGCCATTGCTCCCCTGGCAAGTTCGAGAATTTCTGCTTCCTACAGTATATAAAAAAGTCGGGCCGAAATCAGCCAGAAATGAGATGGCCTAGTTGAAACAAAAGATCTCTATTATACACGACGCGTAATACGTGAAAGCTCTCCATATCAATCCTTTCCCGTTAGAAATAATCTTGAAACTAATCATTTTGAGGGTTTTGGATGAGGGCTATCCCGGCCAGCGAAGTATCGGCTGGTTTGCTGCATAACCCCGTGCGGTATGGGGCTGATAAGGCCTGGTCAGCACCGCCGTATCGCCCACAACGTGCAATTTGTCCATCCAAATATGGTGTAAAACCTAGAGAGAGTCGGCGGGCGTAATCGAACTTCATCCCCATTGCAAAGTGAAAGTCAAAAATTGTCTTCCAAATATGGAAACACCTAGGTGGGGTCGGGGTGGAATTCCAAGCAATCCCACAACCACTGGGCCACCGCTTCCCGTTCAGATAATCAATTAATTTGGGTTTATTAAAAAAAATGCACTCACCACCAATTAGCGAAGTGCGTGACGCGACGGAGGCCGAGCGCTGAGCGCGATACGCAGCGCCGGCGTCGGCCGCTTGCGTCATTGAAGCGCCGGGATGTGACGTCGATGCGCTATGTGACATCTTCATTCCGAACCAAGAAGAAAAAAGGTGAAATTAAAAAAAAAACGAAAAAAAAAAATTATTGAAAAACCAATTTTATTCAAAACGCCAAATGCTTGGGCGTGCGTTCAAATTGCAAAATGGCCGCCATTCGTGTAAGTTTCGAGTAAAATGCGATGAAGATTTTTTTAGATTGGACACACAAATTACCTACAGTCAAACCTCTCTAATTCGTCACCCTCACTAATCCGTCACTTTTCTTCGGCCTCGACGAAATTTAGCATATATTAATGTTTTAATCCGTCATCCCGACCCTCTATAATCCGTCACTTTTTTGAACATTTTTAAGAAATTTTTGGCATCTTAAGTTCATCAATTTTAGCGATGTCCAGCGAAAAGTGCAAGCGAAGTGACCTCACACTTGGGAAGAAGAAGGAGATTCTAGAAGCGGCACTAAAGAACCCGAATAAGTCTGCTCTGGCAAAGCAATTCGACGTTCCGAGGACGACAGTCAATGACATCCTGAACTCGCGAAGCTCGATCGAAGCGGCAATTGAAGAGGGAGTTCCAGCAAAGCGCAAGAGATTGACTCAAGCTCAAGATCCGAAGCTCGACGAAGCGGTGCTCAAGTGGCTGAAGCAAGCGCGTGGACAGAATCTGTTAGTTAGCGGAGATCTAACCAAGAGGAGATTGCTGAAGAGGTCATGCGTGAGGATGGGCAAGAAGGAAGCGACGACGAAGAGCCGCCAATCGAGGAGCCTCCGATCTCGCTTAAGGAAGCTCAAAGCGCGTTGACCACCGTACGGAAGTACATGGAGAAGAACAGCGGGGAACCCGACGTGATGAAGGCCTGCGATCAGCTCGAGGAAAAGATGGAGGAGATCCGCCGGAAAACGATGCGCCAGACAACACTCCTGGAGTTCCTAGGTTAGCAGGAGTTCTTCTATCTGTGTTTGGCTCCGGAATAAAGACATTTGACTAGATTCCATCTCTTTTCTGATCAGTTTGTTGCTTGACTATAAAGCTTTTTTTTAAAACCTCTTTAATCCGTCAGCCTCGCTAATCCGTCACTTTTCTCCGGTCCCGACGAGTGACGGATTAGAGAGGTTTGACTGTATTTACACGAAATCAGTTGTGAAAAACTAGTGACAATTATTTATTATTGGTGAGGAAATTCCAAAAAAGAAATTTTTATATAGAAATATTGCTATAGTTGGGGAAATGGGGGAAAAGGCCACAACGACGATGAGCCAATGGAGAGAATCGAAGCGATTTTGTTTGGTTGGCCGGTATATAGCTAGATTACAACTTAGTCGGCCGTCTTCGACTCCGTCGAGGCCCGGGATGCTCCCATCGGATTGTTGTTGTTTATATCGAGAACAACTAAAAAATTTTTAATGCATTAAAATCGAAACGTTTTTATCACTCACCAAGTAATTCCTACCATTTTTTTTTTTGAGCAGATATTCAAAAGTCAATAAATATATAAGAAAAAAGAGTGGTTAGTGTTATACCCTTGCTATCAGATATAACAGAATATGATGAGGAAGTTCCCAACTACCAGTAATAACAGAAGAGAATTTTTTTCTTTTTTTAATATAATATTTATTGGGTGTCCAAGAACAAAACGAATTACAACAAAAACGATCAAAAAAAAAACTCTTTTATTTTTATTACATCACTGCAAATTTAACTGTCGCTTCTAAGGCTTTCGTTGTGGGACAAATCCCATTTTAAAAGATGATGGGTCCACAACAGTTAGAATTGAGGAGAGGAAGCGGAAGAGATCTTATATATTGAGTGCTCAAAAAACTATCACTTTTAAAGAAAAAGTTAGGTGAGATTAGGTTGGGTGACCCCCCCCCTCCCTTTTCCCTCTTTAGTCTCTCACCAAAGGGCACTTGGGGTTTTTTGCTTTTGGGTGGGACAAAAATATTCCCCTGTTTTTTGTGATAAAACACATCGCAGGCGCGGGTGTTTCCTTCTCGTGCAGTACGCAGTGTAGCTTCGGCTACTCGGTAAGTCGTGCCACGCCGCGTCGGGCAGAGCCGGTCCGGTGTGTTTTCATAGAAAACCTGTAGCCTTTTCCCGCCAAAATTATCTCTTGCAATTATGTATTTTGGTGTCCCATTAGCTCAAATAAAATATAAAATTTAAACGAGCAAATTTATTGAGAAATATTTACCGCTTTGAGGCTGGTTGAGCGACTGGGAGGCACGCGTTGCGGATTTCGTTGGCTTTGTCAAGGCTGGACTGCGTTTACCGGCGCTAAAATCGCCTTCCGCCACGCTGGTTTTCTCAATGGCGGTTCGCGTATTGCGTTTATCAATGACACTAAAAAAATTGTTGACAAATTTTTAAAAAAATTTTGTCCAAATTTTGGTATTCTACGTATTATATAATTTAAAAATGCACACTTAGAATAACGACAAACGCAATAGCCAAACGCAACGCCGATTCCCATCAATGCCACCATTTGAAGGCTATTGCTGCTCGCTAAACTATTGTAGAGAGTTTCGGACGCGGCACGCCCACTCTGGAAAAAATTGCTTTGAACAAAACTCTTCGCCGAAAATTTCTAGCAAACATTCGAAACTAACCTCGCAAATCTCGCATCTTTAATCGACGATGATCATCTCAGCAATTTGAGACGCAAAAGCCCTACCAGATTCCATTGGTTTTCGGGTTAATTGAATTACTAGTCTACAACAAGTAGAGCCCTCCCAGTCTGATGGGTCAGTTGATTGTTTAATGAATGAAAAAAATAATTGAGGAAAAAGATTGGAAAAAAAGAGTTGACCATATTTATTTGTGGTATTTTGTGTTAAACGGTTCGATACTGTTTTACTGCTCCCCCGCTCTTTTTCTCTCTCCCTCTCTCCCCTCCCCCCAACTTCCCGTCCCCCCTTAGTGCTATACATATTAACAAATTAATTGTTTCTTATTTTTTACTTATTTTTTCGAGTTTAATTTTAATTCCTTATAAAAGTTAAAATTTTGCTTGAACAAAATGTTTTTTCGATAAAAATTTTCTTTTCCATTTATTTTGTATAATTTTCTAATATATTTTCTTTTCAAAGTAGTCATAGAAACAAAAACGTTGTGTTAAAACTAAAATTAACCAGTTTTACAGTTTGAAAATATTAAGCCTAAGCCAATTTTTTTGACTCTTTAATTTCGTCTTATTTTTGACTGTTCATAAAAAAAACCATACTCATAAAATGAGATGATATATAAGTGAATGTTCGAGTACAAGCGCTTAAAGCAAGAGCTCGACGATGACGAGGAGGCGGTACTTTAATCATCAATATCGGGGTAAAATAAGAAAAAATGTATTCAATTTAGAATGGGGTTGATTTATCCGAAAACGTTCCTAACACAATTGATTGCGGAAATTGGCCATTAAAAGTATTACGTTCGGAACAAGGTATTTTATCTACTATCAAAATTAATCTATTGAAACCCGCAAAATGATCTTGTTAAAAAAATTAATCCCGTGATCTTGTTCTTTTAAATATTTATCACATATTAACCGTGTAACTGAAGATTGATAATTTCATGTGACTTCGAAATTAGTTGATCTCTCAACTTTTAATTTAATTTATTCATTCCTACTCCCAAAAAATATAATCTCTCCGTCAAAAAAAAAATCGTTCCAAAAGTTCCTTTTTCAGGGATTAAATAAAACAAAAATGGAACAATTTAATAAATTGATTACTAAATTTTTAACACTTTTCAACAATTTTAAAAAACTAAATAACAATTTAGACGCGTCTCTATTAGAGCCTCAAGACAGCCAAAAATCATTGATAAAAGTGTCGAAATTTTTTCTCAACTTAATTACAGGTTGGAATAATATGCGTAAACTTGATTTCTATATCTTAAAGATTCCTAAAATATATATTATATTTAGTTCGTTCTATTAGGCATTAAGATATTAAATTCAAAGAACTTGATATTTTTTTTAGTTATTCGAATTCTCCCCTTTTTCTTAACATAAAATTTTTCTTGCTGACTAATCAAAAAAAAAATTTTATTTCAATTTTTAAAGGTTTTTTATACAATTTTTCCAATTTTTTTCGTCGAAAATTTTCACACTTTTTTCGTTACAAAAAATTTTGTAAAATATTTTTTTATTTTTAGAAAATATTAGAATAATGCAATGTGATTTTAAATGTTTTTAATACCTAATAAGTTGGATTTTATAACATAAAAATAGTATAGATACCATGATGTTATAAAATTAATAATTTTTGAGGAAAATTTTTAATAAAAAATAATTTGATAGCTATTAATTCTATAACTCTTGTAAATTCAATTAATATATTCGATGTAATTCAACCAAATTGACTTCTATAAAATATATAATATATTCTGTAATGTGCTTTTGGAGTTGTGTTTCTCGGAATCTAGGTCAGAAACGAAGAAAAGGAGAAAAGCGAAAAGATCCTCCGAAAATGAACTTTGTTTTTCCGCACGAAAACAAAATGCGCGCTGGGTATGTTGGCTAATTTTCCACTTTGCCTAGTAGCCAAATACATCACCAAATACCATATCCATTATTTATGTGTATTCAAGCTTTTATAGGCCGCGTGTATTCGGATCAGGCGGCACAATGATGCCACGAGCCGCTGAACTTCGCGATGTTGTGGACTCGAACGGTCGCGTCACCATAATGTGTTTTACGTGGAATATTGCCTCAGAGGCTAGCGTCAAAAATTTCTGTTTAAAATGAGTTAATATATTCACTTTTTTATTCCAGTCCAGAGAAAGTCTTCGTCAGCTGAGCGGCATTTTTGCGAAAATTCCTTTCGCCGAAAGGCCGTGCGTAATCGCTGTCGCAATTCAGGAACTTCCGCCTTCCACGTTGTTCGTGTTCATTTCTTTCTTTCTTCTTCCTTTTTTTTTTAAATTTGACCACTGGAAATTAGGGCAATTTTCGTTTAATTTTTCAAACATTCGTCACTATTATAGCCGCTTTCATACGCATGTCGTCGACGCGCTTGGCGCGTCACTCGGCGCCACCCATTTCGTATACTGTTGGGTGCGAAAATGGTCGCAAATGTTGCTCATCTTCGTCAAAAGGCCCTTGTGCCCGTTTGCGTCGCGTGCGAGTTTAATTAGAATTTCATATTCATATCTATTCTGATAGACTATGGAAAAAATGAGTTGGAATAAATTCCGATCGATTTCGACGGCTAATTTTTTTCCAGGACCAGAGTACAAATTCGTGGCGACGAACATGGTCGCGAAGCCGTTCCGCACCAAAGGCGCTATCGGAATCGCGTTTCGTCTCCTACAAACATCGTGTGTCTTCGTCGCCTGTCATCTGACGCGTACATTTTAATCTTCCACGGGAAATTTATATAGCGATAAACTCACTTTTACACTTTATTTTTGACGTACAAAGAAATGATTTTAGACGGAAAATTGAAAAATCGCATTCTTGACTATCACAAAATATCGCAAAGCTTCGACTTTGAATGTTTTCGGCGTTCCGATACCTCGCAGAAATTCGCCGGACCCACACAGCGCAGGTATCGTAACGCCGGCGCGGGAGGGCTCAAATCGAACTCGGTCGGTCCGGCGCCCGCCACCGCGGTTCACAGTCATCTGCGACACGCGGCACCAACGGCCGCCAACGGCTCGGCGACGTTCCACGCACCGCCGCCGGCGTCCAGCGCCTCGCTTCCCTTCAAACGTGCCGCGCAAATTTTCTGGTTCGGCGATTTGAATTTTCGCGTGCTGAAATCGCCGCAATTGGCCGGCGTGGCGGAGAAACTCCGAAAGCGTCTATTTCGCTGCGATGCCGACTATCGCGCTATTCTCGAGCACGACGAACTCCGACTCGAGCAGAACAAAGGTTTGGTGAGATGAGAGGAGGAAAAAGCGAAAAAATCAAAAGAATTTCTTTCGTTTTTTCTTCGATTTATGGCAAATGTTTTCGTTTTTTCAGGCTATGCCTTTGAGGACTTTAAAGAGGGCGTAATTCGCTTTCCGCCCACGCACAAGTTTATTGTCGGCAGTAGCGAATACGCTAAGCAACGTATACCATCCTATACGGTAAACCGCTTCACAGCGACGAATAAATCGTCGTTTATTGGGCGCAAGCAAAAAAAAAAATTCTAACGCATTTAGGATCGGGTTCTATACTGGAGTCGGGTCGAGAACTCACTCGTTCCGATACGCTACGATTGCGTTTGGGACGCGACGACGTCGGACCATAAGCCCGTCTACTGTACGTTCAAAATGGACGCGGTGGAGCGAAACACGCTGGCAAAGATCTTCAACGAGAGCGGACCTCGGATTGACGACAATGGCGGCATGTGCGGATTGTGAAAGCGCTCCTTAACAACCAAAGAAACGAAGCGCATCCACGCACACAGACATAAATCGCATATACCTACCTTGTATATTGTAAAAAGCGCATCGGGATTCCTTTTCAAGAATAGAGAAATTCTAGGCGACAATAAAATCAGCGAATCAAATTTAATATATCTTTTTTTTCTTCTCTTTTCAAAAATGCGTACAAAAATTGGAAAATCTCAACTTTCTCGAAAAATGCCGCCCGTTTAAATAGTGGCGGTAGCCGATGCGGACGCGTCAATGAATTGTCCGTGTATCTCGTCGAGCTTCGACACAATCAACGACTCGATTTCGACGCCGGCGGCCGCCTGCGCGTCGTCGATATTCACGCTTTCGACGCCGCGCGTCGACGCGACCGCGCCCGAATAGACGAAAATGACGTGACGCTTGCGAGTGGCCAACAAATTCCCGATCACCACCTGATGTCCGTACTTGTCCAGCGCGCCTTTCGACTTGTCGACGAGAATGCGCTCATCCGTCTCCAGCTACGAGCAGAAACAAATTTTTTACGAGAAAAAAAAAGTGATAAAACTCATTCCAGCCTAATTGTACAAAGTTGAGCCATTTGAAGTTAGGCCAATATTAGGAGGAGTGCCCCGAGACTACTGGCAACGGGACAAAACGGAATAACAAAGGCTAAGCCCTAAGCCTAAATCTCAAGTCTAAAATTAGGCCCAAGGGTTCTTGTCGATTATCGAGCACCAAAAAAAAATAATTTTTTTCGATAGCTTTTCTTTAGGCTAAACAAATAGCAAACAAAGCAAACAATTAATTAATGTTAAGCAATAAATTTGGCAACGGAGTTGCAAAATGGCGATTAAAGGATCGTGATCAGTGGATGGGTAAGTGGCTCGCGATGGCTCAACAGCATGGCGAGCCACGAGCCATATTCGGCGTATATTGGCTCAATGGCTCGCGAGCCACTGAGCTAAATTTCAAAAATTTGGCTCACCTGGCTCGCGAGCCAAGTGAAAAAAAAAATGGCTCAATCGCGAGCCAAATAGCTCACCGACTGAGCCAAGTTTTTTACAATGACTCACGACCTAGTGAGCCGTGATCGAATTAAATCTTATAAATTATGTGGAAAATACATTAAAAACTCAACAAAAACAACGAAATCAATCAAAAAAATAATGCTAGGTTTGAATTGGCCGTGTCCGAAAAGCCCTAAAAAAATTTTCCTTTGACGCCCGATAAGAACAAAAAAGTGATAAAACTCATTCCAGCCAATTGTACAAATGTTGAGCCATTTGAAATTAAGCCAATAGTTTTTCGGTAAAAAATTTTCACCTAAAAATATTTTTTTTTGACAAACCTTAAACGAAACCACAAATGCGTTGGGCACAACTTTTCGCACCAAACGCTCTAAAATTTTCGGCACAATGCTCAACGTTAGCTGAAGATCGCCTTCTCGAGACTGAATTTTGTGCGTTGGCTAAAAAAAAATGGAAATATTGGGTTGTGAAGAAAGTTCGTAGAGTTTTTATGACAAAGAATTATTTGAACAAAAATAAATTAATCGATATTGTTTGCACCATTCGAAAGAGCTTTTCTCGCTCTACAAAACGATTACAAATTCTTTTTTTTTCGATTGAATTAAACATTTCATGCTTTTTCAGGCCTAAAAATAGTATATACCAGACGTAGATTTCGACATTTGCTTTTCTGATCCACGTTAAGCGGATGATTTAGGTCAAAATTGACTATTATAAGCTGTATAAACTATTTCTATCCAATAAACGTCTTCTCCATACACGCCCAAAACTCCTTCCAATAAACATGTTTATGAAATCTTCTCCATACACGTCGCATATGTCCCGAGCGGCTTCAGCTTTTTGACCTCGATGAAAGGCGAAGAAAAGCTTTTTGCCTCCTCGGCAGTTCATTTCTGTTGACCGTGGCGTTCCTTTCGAGCATTTCCCAGTGCACCACGCCTCCCCGGTCCCACGCAGATCATGTCCTTTTTTTGGATGGAGATCCTGCTTGACTCTCGAAGGTTAAAGTCGCCATTTTTGCACTTCGTAAGCCATTTTTGTGCGCTAGACACGCCTAAGACTCCTTCCAATAAACGTGTTTATGAAATCTTCTCCATACACGTCGCATATGTCCCGAGCGGCTTCGCGGCAGCTTTTTGACCTTGATGAAAGGCGAAGAAAAGCAAATGTCGAAAATGCTGATTTTTCTAATTTTTGCCTCCGGGATAGTTCATTTCTGAGCCTGACAAGTGATGGAAAATTAAATTATTCAAAAAAACCGAAAACAAAGTTTTGTAGAGCAAAAAGAGCTCTATCAGATGAATATATACACAGTTTGCCAAACAGCAAACAAATCGCTATGAAATACGAGAAAATGTGAAAACTCTACGAAATTTTCTTACAACCCAATAAAAAAAAAACATAACTTTTGGTTAATTTTTAAAAAAATATATATTCTAAATGGAAAATGGCCAAAAATTGAAAAGTAATTTCGAGTTTTTGATTATTATTATCCGATTTATATTATTTTACATAAAACATGTTCAAAGTAAAAGAATTATGCTCATAAACACGCACCAATTTCTCCTCTTTAATATAAAAGTCGGACACGGCGGCGGCCAAATAAATTAGTGCCCGAGAGCCGCATTGATTTACCTTTAAAAACACGCAAATTATAATTTTAATATAACTTAAAAATAATTTTTTTTAATAATAGGCTAAAAGGCAGAATAATTTTATTGGAAACTGTGTTGCGTTTCGTTGCTTTGGAAGAAAGGGATTAATGATTTGGCCAATCGTTGAGCAAAGGTTTTGAGTAATAATGGTGATTATATTATAGGTTGATATTGATTATCAATAAAGTTATAAAAAAAATAAAAATGAGATGTCAGTTGTAAAGAAAATTTCTTTCCAGGCTAATAATTTTTTTTAATAATAGGCTAAAAGGCAGAATAATTTTGTTGAAAACTGTGTTGCGTTTCGTTGCTTCGTTGAAATAAAATGTGGAAAAATATTATATTGAAAAAAAATATCTTTGCGCGTCTATTCGGTCAAAGTAACCAACAATTTCGTGTTTTTCAAGTAAAAATATTTTTAAGAGAAAAATTTTTTTCGAAAATTCTACGAAAAATTAATCCTTATGTTGGGATTTGTTTTTGTCATAATTCTTTTATTTTGCAACCGATTTTTACAATTCTTTTTTTATTCGATTCCCAAAGCTTTGTCATTTTGTCCATATTGATTTCGATTTAGAAATTTTATTTTCATTTGAACTTTTTTGCCATTTCTTCAAAAATAGAAGCAAAATCATTAAAATTTGTAACATAATGATGGACGCATCTTAATCATCAAATTGAATGATTTTGACATTCTGGTTCAAAAGAGGGTAAAATTAATCATAATGGATATTATTTAACCTATTAAATGAAATTTCAACAAAACTCAAATTGAAAAATTGAGTTAATTTCAAGTCAATTTTTCACTTTTAAAAATGGTGGCAAAAAAAAAGTTCAAATGAATATAAAATTTCTAAGTCGGAACCAATATGGACAAGTTTGATGTCATACAAAATGGCCGCATCAGCCCCATACCGCAGGGAATTACGCAGCAAGCCAGCCGGTATTTCGCTGGCCGGGATGGCCCTTATCCAAAACCCTCAAAATGATTAGTTCAAAGATTATTTCTAACGGGAAAGGATTGATATGGAGAGCCTTCACGTCTTCCGGCTTGTTTCACTTAGGTAATCTCATTTTTGGCTGATGGAAATCGAATAAAAATGGAATTGTAAAGATCAGTTGCAAAATAAAAGAATTATGACAAAAACAAATCCCGGCATAAGGATGCCGCACCCGTTAAAAGATTAAAAGGCTTAAAAGACTTTTTAGCGGCATTTTTCACATTTTTCAACTCAAATTTGCGCATTTTTCAACTTTGGCTAGCTTTTTTAAGGATCATAAAGTTACTTTTCAGAAAATGGATTTTGTGTTTCTGGATTCAGAATTTAATTCCCTATTTACTACTTTTTATATCAATTTTCTAACTAATTTGAAAAAAAAGTTAAAATTGAAAAAGTAAAGTCAATTTTTATTTTTCGAAATTTTTCGACTGCTTTTGCTATTTTAATTGTAACCGCTGTGTTGGTGGTATCATTCAAATATTGAATTGCCGATTATGTACAGGTCAGGCGCAGCTCTTCTTCTCCACTTCCCCTCTTACCAGGAGCCTTTAGAAAAAAAAATTCGGGAATTTTCAAATTTAAACACGTGAAAACACGAGTCATTTAGAAATTCATAAAATTACGACTCCTAAATGACTCATCTGCACGGGGTCTCATTTAAGAAGTCAAGTCCCAGCACTGCTTAAAAGGTCTGGCGATATTTACGCCTTCGACATTTGAAAAAAACACTTCTAAATGACTCGGAATCAAGTCCCAACTTTTTAGCCAGTTCAATATATATTCAATGCTAGTAAATGACTTGTATGCAAATGGATTCGAGCGTGTCGAGATACTGCGCCAATGTCGTGTACGAAACATAGACAATTTGCTCGGCGAATTTCTTCCTTTCGGCCACGGATTCGGCCAAATTCGGCAGACCATCAACTTAAATATTAAAAATTTAATTTGAAAGTACTGGGAAGGAAAAAAAGTTACAGTCAAACCTCGATCTAATGACACCCCTAGGGACCGAGCCTAGGTGTCATTAGATCAAGGTTTTCGAAATTAGCTAGCACCATTGATGAATTCCTGTCGATCAATGCACTTTATTCGCCAAAAGACCAGGGAAGCAAAAAAAACTGTAAATCAATAAAATCGGGAAGCATAATTCTTAGAGCAGCAATTCTTCCTCATCCTCTTCTTCTTAGTGCTTGGCAAAGATCTCGGTGATGGTTGATTCGATCAAGCGAAAAACTTAAGAATGAATAAAAACAAAAAAATATTTTGGTGGCAAAATTTGAACATAATGCCAAGAAAAGAAAATTTGAATTTAAAAAGGAAATTTCGTAAACCCAAGTTTACGATACCACGGTAAAAAAAATGGCTAGCTGAGCGCAATGGGATCGAGGTTTGGATTCCTTACAACTGTCATTGAAAGAAGGTTTTTACTTTAGGTTTTCGTCGGGACCGAGCCTAGGTGTCATTAGATCGAGGTTTGACTGTAGTTATAAGCCTTGCGTTAATAAAAGCAAATATTTGTATTGTAATTTTTATAAAACATAGAAAAGTTTGATGTCAAACGAATCTTACCAGTAACGAGACCGCTGACCTCGTCCACGTTAAGATGATCGAAGACGCATTCGCTGGGATAATTACGCAGAAAGGGCTTCAGCGAATCGTCCCTATACAAGAACACCACCGCGTAGCCTTGGCGAAGAAAATATCTGAATCGGATTATATGCTCAATCCGAACGGAATAAATTAAATCGAATCCCTCGAGGTCATATAAAAAATTCCCAGAAATCACTTTTGAAATCAGGAAAAATTGAAAAAAAAGCCATCAAATTTGAGAAATTTTTTTATCCAAACAAAATAATCACAAAGTAGAGAAAAAGCGATAATATTATGTCGTCGCAGAATTTTCTAACAAGCTTGTTCGAGAATTTCTGCTTCCTACAGTATATAAAAAAGTCGCCTGGGCGAAACAAGCCGGAAGACGCGTGATACGTGGAGGCTTTCCAGATCAATCCTTTCCCGTTAGAAATAATCTTGGAACTAATCATTTTGAGGGTTTTTGATGAGGGCTATCCCGGCCAGCGAAATACCGGCTGGTTTGCTGCATAACCCCGCGCGGTATGGGGCTGATAAGGCCTGGTCAGCACCGCCGTATCGCCCACAACGTGCAATTTGTCCATCCAAATATGGTGTGAAACCTAGAGAGAGTCGGCGGGCGTAATCGAACTTCATCCCCATTGCAAAGTGAAACCTATCGCACAACCACTGGGCCACTGCTCCCATGTGGTATGGGGCTGATGCGGCCTGGCTTAGGCCTGGTCCGCACCGCCGCCGTATCATCCCCACAATGTGCAATTTGGTACCTATTGTCCATCCAAATATGGAAGACACCTAGGTGGGGTCGGAGACGAACTTCGTCTCTAGCAAAGTAAAATCTATCGCATAATCACTAGGACAATGCTCCCTCCTTTGAATGTTCGATTGTATATTGTACACAAAATAAGATATAAAGTATTTATTACATTAGTTTAAAAAATAAAACGGCCGGAAAGCAGAAATTCTCAAACAAGTTCGGCGGAAAATCCCAATAAAACTCACTCTGCGCTAGCCGAACCACGTGTTCCCATGGAAAAGTTGTCGATGAAGCGGACAGCGTTCTTCTCCAACGGTACGCGAGTCCCGCCGCTCTAGAAGAGAATAGCATTAAATTCAAAAAAAAAAGTTATTTTTTAAACATTTTAAATTATTTACTAAGTTTTTTTCCTCCCTGGTTATCGCTAAAGCCATTCCCTAATTCCTGTTTCAATCTGATATAAAACTCCGAGAAAATTTAACTTTAAAATGGTGTGAAAAACGTCGATAAAATAGGATAAGTGTTCCGAAGAGGTCCGATTACAACGAGGAGTATATCCGAATGAATGAAAAGCCAATAATCCAAACCGTAATAACGGCGACGCGCTGTTTGGCGTGCGCGCGCAGGAAGCGATCGACACGCTCGGCGACGCTGGATTTTTCCGCCTCGTCGAGATCGGGACGATGATGGTGGGCGCGCGAAACGTCCGTCATTCCTATATGCACATAGATTTTTGTTGGTTAACGACGACGAATCTTTGGAAGAAGTATAAATATTTTAGATGTATAAATATTTTAGATGATGAAAAAAAGTTATTTTTTAAACATTTTAAATTGTTTACTAGGTTTTTTTCCTCCCTGGTTATCGCCAAAGCCATTCCCTAATTCCTGTTTCAATTTGTTATAATTTGATATATGCACATAGATTTTTGTTGGTCAACGACGAATTGGTGGAAGAAAAACAAAGTATAAATATTTTAGATGATTTTATGAAAACTAATAAATATTAGGTCTAAAAGTTAATTTCCGCGTTTTTTTACGCTTTTTAAACTACATGAAACTAGAAAAACTTAAACAAAACTTTTATTCAAAATAATTTCCGTCATTAATAACAACATTTTCCCAGAGTTTGGGCAATTTATGGATTCCATCATAATAAAATTTTTCTGGTTTGGCCGCTATCCATTCATCAAGTCATTTTTTGACGTCTTGACGATCTTGAAAGCGCTGCTCCGCTTGACCATGAGCCATTGACCGGAAAAGGTGATAATCCGACGGGGCGATGTCCGGAGAGTACGGCGGGTGGGAAAAGATTTCCCATTTCAGTTCTTTTATGGCATTTTTTACCGATTTTGCAACATGAGGTCTGGCGTTGTCGTGATGCACTCGTGTCTTTTGGTCCATTCTGGTCGTTTGGTGGCAACTTCTCTGTTCAAATTGATTAATTGCTCTTTATAACGAGCCGCCGTAACAGTTTCGCCAGGTTTGAGAAGTTCATAATACAAAATACCCTTCTGATCCCACCATATGCAGAGCAGCACCTTTTTTCCATGGATGTTGGGCTTGGGAGTCAATTTTGGCGTCTTTCCTGGGTCTGTCAATGATTTCTTTCGTTTTGGATTATCGAAATAGATCCACTTCTCATCACCAGTGATGATTCGATGCATGAATGATGCCGTTCAAGCAAAAGTTCGCACGTTGTTTTTCGATCGATTCATATGGAACTCATCGTTCTTCCTTCTGAATCTTGCCCATGTCATGCAAGCGATTCGAAATTGTTTGTGGACTCACACCTAACGCGTCAGCTAGTTGTTTTTGCGTTTGAGCATCATTTCATCAAGTAAGGCTTGCAGTTCATCGTCTTCAAACTGCTTCAGTGGTCTACCGCGGTCTTTATTGCTTAGGTCAAAATCGCCTTCTCTGAACCTCTTAAACCACTTTTGACAGGCTCTGGCAGTGATCGTATTTTCGCCATAAACTTCAACAATCATTTTGTAAGAATCGGCGGCACTTTTCTTCCAGTTAAACATGAATAAGAGAACTTCCCGCAAATGACGTTTTTCCGGCACAAAAGTTGACATCTTCTAAATTAAAAATAACACATGTTTATAATGTTATACAGTGAAAGTCATATACTGATAGAAAGCTGATAATACAGAGAACATTACAACATAAAATTCGTTATATAAAAATAATTTTATTTTGGCAAAATATCAACAACAAAAAAAACGCGGAAATTAACTTTTAGACCTAATATTTATTGTGAAAATTTAGTGCAATAAAATGCTGAAATATAAGAGGAATTTTGAGTTTCGGCTTCTATTTTAAGTCATTTTACACTTTTAATTGTAGCTTTTTTGCAACGTTAATTAGACTCTTTTTTTTATAAATGGACTGATATAGTACAAAATTGTTAATCCGATAGAAAAAAATTAATTTCCTGAAAAGTAGTGCCATAGTTCTTAAAAATTTCGAGTCAAAGTTGAATAATAATGTACAAAATTTTCAACAATTTTATGTTGTCACATTTGGCCATGAGTTTTTAACACATTGACGACTGTATGATATGCACTGTATGATGACCACGGTATGGTACACCGGTGGATCTTGCATTCAATTCATTGACGAGCCTAAGCCTAATTAGTACAGTTAAAATACCGTTTTTTACCGTTTAATTTTTTATTAATGAAAAATTTTTTTTCCAAAAATGCTTGGTCAAATTTTCCTTCAATCTATCCTAACTCGACGGGGAAGCAAAATTTGGTCATAGTTCCCATACAATTCTTGATCAGTGCGATAAGAGCTTCCGAATGGGGCATCTCACACGATTGAATTTGATCTAAAAAAGTATTTCCCCGTGGTAAACTGGCGCGCTTTAAGCGCGCCAAATTTTGACGCGCTGCAATTTTGGCGCCCTTAAATTACAATAATATGCCATTATGAATGATTTTGTAAAAAAAAATCCGGAAAAAAAACTCGAAACCAGAGGGAATGCAATTCTTTACTATCCTCCGAATCGCCTTCATTCTGTTCCATATGAGTCGATAAAGTTTAAGCAAAAAGTTTAGTTGAAGAAACCCGCTAGGTACGTATTTAGAATGTGGTCTCAGAGTCTTTTCTAAATAAACAACAGATGTTGGCCAAAATTGAAGCGCGCAATTTTGAATGCAAAACATGCATTTGCTCGTCAATGTGTTAAAGGCTTTTACCACTTAAAAAAAAGATCGCTTAAATGTTAAATATTCACGTTTGCCGTCGAGCAATTTGTATTTTCCATAACGAAAAAATACACAAAATGTTTATTTTAAAAAGTTCGTCAATGAAAAACGTGATTGCATCGAGTAAAAAAAAAGGAATAAATAAAAAATTGTAATAAATAAATAAATAAATAAATAATAGGTTATTGGATAAGTCATGGCGTTTTTTCCGCGTCCGAGTTTTGGGACGGCGGTTCGCTTACGTCCATCGTGTTGTCGACGGTTAGCGTTCCGTCGGCAACCACGCCACCATTACTCTGCTGTGGGTCCGCTTCCGCGCCTAGCGCCGGCTCCGTTGTGGAGTCGGCAGCCACCGACGTCGCGCCCGTCCCCGACGCGCCGGTTGTGGAGTCCGGCTTTTCGGGTTTTGTCGCTTCGCTCTTCGCACTTTCGATTCCGTTAGCCTTCGGGGTGTGTTGAGATTCCGGTGAGGGGGATTTTCCGCACGTCAGACTGTACAAGACCGGCGTTTCGCGTCGTTCGGCCTCTTAGAAATTCAAACTTCAAATATGCCATCATTATAGATGAAAGGTTTGTCAAAAATAATCCCGCCAAAATACTACTCATTCATTTATATTTCTTCACGTCAAAAAAAAAAATTGTTTCTTTCTCTTTACCAAGTCTAGCTTTAATAGCGGCCTGTCGTTTCTTGTATTCCTCGTAGCTCTTCAACAACACGTCCTGCCATTCGTCGACCAGCGAATTGTAGCGCTCCTCCGACGGCTGTGGTCGATCAGCGCATACGCGTTTCAGCTCCGACTCGAAAGCCGCCGACGACTCTTTAATGGAGCGCTTGCGATTATTGGATGCGACGGCGATCTCGTCCAAGTCGTCATTGAGCTTTTGCTAGCATAAAGAGACATTTTAATGATAAAAAGCAAAAAATTTCGACCCACAAAAAATTTATCGAAAAAAAAAACGTTGGAAAAAATTGCACTTTAAAAGTAGTTAAAAATGTGTGAAAAATTTTCCTGATAAAATTCGCCAAATAATTTCTACTTTTTTTTTTGTGAAATCAGCTCAAAAAATTATCAATAGGTGCTTAAAACACAAATTTAAGAAAAAAAAATGTGTCTGATGGAAAATCATTAAATTCCATCGGGTTGTTAAAAAAGAAACCGCAATTTTTTCAATTTTATAAGCCTGGCCGCAAAAATATTTCTCGAAATGGTTCAATCTCTCGGAAAGTGGCCCGACCATTCCGTAAGAACCCGGGCCGGGCCCAAGTTCTTGCAGGTCGGACCGCAAAAATGCCACCCCTATTTTTTCTTCTTGTCAATATTTGAGACAAAAATTTGTGTTGTGACAGAGTGAAATGGTTAATTATTTAAATAGAATTTTATCTCTTTTTTGTTTTAAACGAAAAATTCAAATAGAAAAATATCTTTTTTTTTGACATTTAACAAAAGTTTCAGCAAAATCAATGCTAAGAAAATTATACCATTCGATTCATAGGACTGATAGTTATGATTTTTTTAAACCACCGGGTTCGAACTTTTCGAACCCGAACTTTTTAAATCCGGCATTTAGTACAAATTTGCGTTGTGGCAGAGTGAAATGGTTAATTATTTAAATATCATTTTGTCTCGCCACGATCTCATATACCGTATCGTGTACCATTTCACGACTAAATTCTACCATGTAGATCGTTGTTATTAATGTATTTATTTTTAAATACGTCTTGTCGATGAGAGGCTCTCTATATTAGGATTGGTCCTTCGAAAGGTCTTTAGAGGCTGTTTCCTATAAAAAAGTGTTGTGGCCTTTGGTCATATATTCAAATAATGTTGGTCTTGTACCGATTATATTAATTGGTATGTATTTCGTAATTGTTCTAGCGCCTATTTTATCTATGCAATTTGTTCTCGTTTGCTTTCAATTTTCTTTTGTTGTGTTACCTTACAGCATTTATTAAATAAATCATTGTTTAATTTGCGAACTGGTCTATAACAGACGAATACCGAACTCAATGCACAACATAAAGTTACTTGTTTTATGTTGCAAACTTTTGTACCGAGATGTGTGGCCTATCACTCAGTCATTTCAAAAGTTTTCTTTATTATTCCAATAGCAGGGATATAAAAGTTTGATTGTATTAAAGCTCAATTTTCGAGGCAAAACTTCATATTAATTAGTTGAGTCGACCAAGATTGAAAAGTGCGCAATTTGCAAGAAACTTTTTGAAGCAATCTTCATGAAATTAATACTTTTAGCAATTTTTTTTAGCTTTAAAAATAATACTATCATTGTCGCGGAAGCGAGAAATATATTTGAAATAATTCAAGTCTCAAACGGAAATTGAGTGTTTGAATTTATTTATCATTTTTTGCTGTAGACATAATTTTTTCCAATTTTTTGTTATTATTGTTTTTATGACTGCTTGATGATTTTTTTCGAGCTTATCTTTTGAGACCGTTAATAAAAGGATTTTTTAATAATCTGCAAAAGTTGATAGAAACTATAATTAAATTCTGTCCAAGCACTTCACCCGACCGATAATACAAGGGCCAATAATAAAGACAAGAAGTGCTTGCGATAATCATAGCAAAAAAAAAAGAATGATTTTGAAAGGCTTTAAATTTTTCATATGGGCGTTATCGAATTTTTGGTCCAAAGTGTTCTTTTTCAACAAACTAGCAAATCAAAATTAGCAAAAAATTGCATCGTGCAAAATACGTTAAAAGCAATCAATTAAAAAAAATACTCCCAAAACCGACTTGGTGTTTTGCGAGTGCCAATCGCTGTTTTTCCAGTTGTTCCACGCGTTGTTGTGGGACGACGTTGCGGCTGTCGGGCAAATAATTGGACGCGAACAGCTCGGCCATTAGCCGATTATTGCGCTCGAAGCGTACCGCCGACAAACGCTTGGCGGTCATTTCGAACGGATCCTCGTCATCGACCTATTATAAAAGCAAGTTACTCCCGGTAAGTGCCCAAAAAAAAAAATGCTAATACATCTTCAACCTATCTCATATGATATATCACTCTCGAATCGTACAATGTTTTAGCGCCAAAAAATTGAATAGAATAGCATTACCCCAATTTCGCGTGTATAAGCCGCGGGTGTTTTGAGCCAAATTTAAATTCGCGCCAATTGGAGTTCATTCTATTATAATTGACTCAAGCAAGTCCCATTTTGTTGTATTAGGCGTCCGTTGGGGTCCAAATTTTGTGTGTGCTTTTGTCTCGGTTTCATAAAAGTTGGTTCAAAATTTTCGACTCGCTTTGATTCGATACGAACCGAATGAACTCATTTACGCCAATTTAAATTTGACTCAAAACGCCCGGCCTTATACGCACGCGAAATTGGGGTAATATAGTTGATTCAAGCAATTCGAAATTTTCCCACTTTTTCAAATGCACAAAACCTCACCGGTTGAATAATGACGCCGGTGACGTAGTTGGCATCGCCAACGGAGGCGTTTGTGCCGCCGGTCTTTCGCGCCGAGCCGCCGGTGGGTTTCTCAGGGGGTTTGACGCGGGTTCTCGCCACCAAATACTGCTGATAGGCCGCCGAGTTGTAGTAGATTTTCATAATTTTTTCGTATTCTATCTAAATTTAAACATAACAATTTTTTTACAACGATTATTTTCATCAAATGACATGCAAAAAGAAAAAAAATCTCAAACCCGCTCCAATTCGTACTCGTTTTGGTAGAGACTTCGTTCGGCGTCACTCATTTCCTGCCACATTTGCTTGATCTTTTTGCTCACGTCCCACATCGGACTGTCCGGATCGTCTTGGCGGATTTTCGGGAACATTTTCCGATTGAACCGCATGTAGGCGTCCAGCGGCCGTTCGGGCGCCTTTGGTGGTTTTACGCCGCCGTGCGACACCTCCTAAACCGGCCATAAAGATAATCGTGTGCAAAATAAACTTCATAATAGCGCTACAAATATTCTCTCAGCTATTTGTCATCATAAAAATGAGCCCGGTTTCAGTTTCGATAACAGAAAAAAGGGACGGAGTCTCTAAGAGGAAAAATTTCTCTCTAAAACATATTTTTGTTGTAAACTCTTGCTAAAACGTTGCCTATTTTTTTCTTACCCGTATAAACGATGATGGATTTTGTCGATACATTCCTATTTTTGAATCACAATTTATACTGAAAAAATTTTTTTAATTTAACATCAAAAGTTCAAAAAATTGTCCAAAAATTTTTTTTAAAACGTATAGGATAAATTTAAAAAAAATTCTTTTAGAAATTTTTCGTTTTTTTAACAAACGACGCAAAAATTTGTGATAAAAATGTTTGTCTTTTTAAATTTTTTTTTTATTCGTGTTATCAAATTTTCACTTATATAAAAATAAAAACGGAAAAATTAATTCGGGTTGGAAGAAAAATAAAGGATAATACATGTATTATTCGAAAGTCTGTCTTTTTATAAGCATAGCACAAAATTTTTCAAGTGTTGTTATACAAACAGAAAAAAATAGATATAAAAATATACGCGCTAAATTTTCTGTGGATAAGGCGAGATCGTTCGAGACGAGTTTAAACTGCACTTTTTCACGAGTTTATTCTGTATTCATGCGAATTCTCTATGTCCCGTTTTTATTTTTCACCCATAACGACGGGCAAAAACTATTTTTCGCATGAATATAATGGATTCTAATTTCGCGTGTTTATGAGATTGAAACAAAAGCGGCAAAATTCGAATCAACATCAAAAATCATAAAATAGAATGGATTCGTTGGCGCAAATTTAAATTTGGCTCAAAATATTCACACGAAATTTATAGGGGAGGGGAGATAATAACAGAATAAATCCATAAACAAATCAATTTTTTTAAATTCGGCTCGATAAAAATTCGGTATTCTCCACGCGAAAGTTGGGCATATTAGAAAATTTACATTTAGAAAATAGAAAATATTTCATACGACAAACACTTTTCTTTGAAATAAAATATGAAAAGATATGAAAATATTTATTGATTTTTTTTACACATTGTTAAAAATTTACAAACTCGTTGCAAATTTTAGAGGAGGCTAAAAACTCTACGAAAATCAATTAGCTAAATTTTTCAAAACTTTTTTTAAATAGGAATTAATACAAAGATGGAAAAGTTATGAGAAAATTTAGCAAAATTTTGTAAATTGTGAAAAGATCATATTTTTGAAACTGACGCATTTTTACATTAGGTTCGCATTATAAATTTATTTCTCAAGGCCGAAAAGAGGTTAAAAAATGAATTTCTTTAAACGTGTGCAAAATTAAAAATTGTAAGGGAAAATGGTAGAATGAAAAAAAAAATTTGTTTACATGGAAATTTTTTTTTACAGAAAACATTCAACAATTGCAGGAGCCGTCATTAGTGGCGACGCTGTTGTTGCCGTCGCGCTGATGTCGATCGCTGAGGCGAATCTGGTCGGGAAACTCGGGAAAGTCGTGCGCATCCTGCGCGTCGTGCGCCAAAGCGCTACGCGCAATCGCCTGAAACGCCTCCTCGACGTTGATGGCGTTTTTCGCGGAGACCTAAGAGAAAAAGCAAAAGAATAAACGCATTAAGAACAATCGGATCGGGAAAAATATAAAAAAAAAATTACTTCAAAATGCGGCATATTTTTGGATTTGGCCCAGGTTTGAGCGCGTTTCAGACTCACGGCACGCGTTCCTTCAATGTCAATTTTATTGCCCAACAGGACAAATGGGAAATTATCCGGATCACGAGGACTAAAAAAAGTGAATTTTCGGGGGGAAACGTTCTGCTTGTCTTACAACTTTTTTAGACATGTAAAATTCTCTTGGTAATTGTGCAATACGAACCTGGCCTGAACGAGAAATTCGTCTCGCCAGGTCTCTAGCGATTTGAATGAGGGCGCGTGCATTACGTCATAGGTCAACACGCAACAATCAGCGCCTCTATAAAAAGCGACGCCTAACGATTGGAATCTTTCTTGGCCAGCAGTGTCCCACTAAAAACCAATCAATTCAATTTTTAAAATCAAAAAAGTTGGAAAATTTACAATTTGCATGGTAACGACACGATCATCAATGTTGATATCCTTAGTGAGAAAGTCGGCACCAATTGTGGCTTTGTATTTGTTGTTAAAGCGCTTGTTAACGTATTGATTCATTAGACAAGTTTTGCCCACACCCGAATCGCCGAGAATAATCACCTTGAGCAAAATCTTCTTGCGAGTCGCTGACATTTTTTTCTCACAATTTATACAAAAATATTATGATTAAATTCTAAACGAAATAAAAAAAATGTTGAAAAATTTTTGACGAAAGTGATCCTATTGTATTCAACTTAAATCTTTGAATAATGGTACTAAATTTTGCGCTGTATAATATTTAAATGATTTTAAATTCAAATACCAATTATAACGATAATAGCAACAAAATTTATCTTTTTGGAACGTTTGAAAAAGTGAAAAAAGTGGAAATTTCACTGAAAATGCTTTGAAAAATTTTACAGTAATTGAGCCAATAAAAAAAATCTCGGGCACGCTTGGATATCATAAAAAGCAGCTAATACTAAAATTTCAGATCGAATAGCCTATGTATAGTTAGGATATCATGAAAGATGTGACTACCTTTAATTTTTTGGAACATACTATAATAAAACTGTTCTAATTGTAAACTCTTTTAAAATCGTCAAATTACTTAAAAGCAACTCAAAGATAATTTATTTACTAGCTGCTAAATAATTTAAAAAATTTTGTAATTAGAAAAATAAAATCAAGTCAATCATTCTGTTTGTAAATATTTTAAAATAATAAAACAAAGTTATAGATTCAAAAAAATGATGAAATAAAAATTAAATGTGACGCCTTTTAACAAAATTTGAATGGCAAAATTTGACTTGTTAAAATAAAGCTAATCAATAAATGACAAAAGAAATTTATTCAAAAAAAAAGATTAATTTGATATGTAATATGTAAATAAGATATGGATTAATGCGTATAAAGTTCACTATTGAAAAATGATTCATTAAAAGTGACCCCAAGCGAAGCGCTCTTCATAAACACGTGAGAAATGCAGACAAAATTTTTTATCACAAAAATATTTCAGTTTAAAACAGATTTCATTATAAATTGATAGCGAGTTCTCTTTTTAGGCTGTTGTACTTTTTAGCAATATTTTTACATATTTTTCTTTACTTTTTCTAGATTTTTGTTCAAAAGATTGATAATTCTATGAAAAAATTATTGATATTCGAATTTATTATAACAATTTATATGTTATATGTTGAATATTATTAGCTTGGCAAAAAAGTACTTCGACAAAAATTTCAAAATTCTAAAATTTTCTGGAAATAATTCAAATAATTTTATAAGTTTGATAGCCTTGTAGAACATTCTCGAAACTATTATTATATGAGTATATAAGGACACGCGCGCAGAGTTTTGTTAATTTTCACTAATGATTAGTAAAGACCATATTCGAGCTATCATCTACTACGAGTGGCTCCAAAGCAAGAGTGCAAGCGCGGCTGCTGCAAATATCAACAGCATAATTGGTGAAGGGACTGTTCATCGTGCGACGGTCAACAATTGGTTCAACCGCTTTGCGAACGGAGATACAAGCCTTGAAGATCATCTGTGTGTTTGGTGGGATGCGAAGGGACCGATCTACTACGAGTTGCTGCCCGTAGGCATGACTGTCACAGCTTCTGTGTACATCGATCAGCTCCAGAAATTGGCTGATGCAATGCAAGAAAAACGTCCAAGACGTTCAACAGTTCACTTGCTCCATGACAATGCTCGACCACACGTTGCTTCCTTCACCCGCCAAAAATTAACCGAACTTGGCTGGCACACGGTTGCCCATCCGCCGTACTCACCGGACATTGCGCCTTCTGACTACCACCTGTTCCGACCGCTCAAGCATTATTTGCACGGAAAAAAGTTCGACAAGTATGACGACCTCAAAATGGCAGTCGACAACTTTTTTTTATCTCAGTCCTCTGAATTCTGGGAAAAAGGCATAGGTGCTTTACCTGATAAATGGGTAAAAGTTATTGATGTCAACGGTGAATATATTGTTTAAAATTATTTGTTCTGAATAAAGTTATAAATAATTGAAAAAAAAGTTAAATTTTGTCGAAGTACTTTTTTGCCAAGCTAATATATAAATATATAACGATGAATTTTATTCATCTAGTAAATACATACTTTTTTTAAACCTTTTAGCTTCCTCAAAATTATAAAGCTTTAAAATTGAATAGATTTTTAAATCCCTTTTTTACTCCAAAAATGTTTAAAGATATGTTCTTATCAGAGGAATTTTTTTCAAAAAGTTGCAAAAAATTTTTTTAATTGAAAAATTTTCGGCTTTTGACAAGTAGAATGACAAAAACAACAACAAACAAACAATAACGAATACAAGGCCGAAAAATGGACAACAAAAGCGTCAATTTTGGATAATGATAAAGACAGACAAAAAAATGTTTACACATTGAGCTAATAACAATAATAATAAGTATAAAATGAAAAAAAAAGAAAGAAAAAGGTTGAAAGAAATAAAGTAGAATGAGTAAAATTTATCGGCCGAAAAAAGTGCGTTAATTATTTATTAATTTTTGTGCTTTTCCATTTTAATTTTGTTGGCATTTACAATTTTCAATTTGTCCATTTTTTATTGGTCAGATCCGATAATTATGCAAGTTTTTAAAGTACCAGAGTGCTGAAATTCCGAAGACAGTACACTCCAATCCAATCCTGTGTTGTGACTTGGCTCCGATTTGACTCCGACATTTTTAAGACGAGCAGAAATTCGTCTCGAGCAGACAAACCCATTATATTTTTTATTAAAAATGGCGAAATATAATGGTGGTCTGCTCGTCTGTTATGGGTTTGCAGAGTCAGCTCGGATCCAAAGTCACAACGCAATGTAAAGCTATTTGACTAAATTATGTTGATTTCGAAATCTCAAATGCACACAGTGCTGATTTTCCATTATTCAAATTTTGCAAACCATCAACCTTTGTATTTTAAAATATTTAATTCCATATTTATATGATTTTCTCTTTTCATTTAAATTTTTATCCTCCTTTTATGGATTTTTATCCTTAATTTTTTTTTACTTTTTTTAAAAAATCTTTTAATCTTGCTTTTTTTGGCTCAATTTTTCTTTCCTTTTTTTCTATTTCATTTTTATTCTTTCACCCCATTTTTTTCTGCCTTTTTTGTGGGGCCACAAAAGCGTTTTCTTTTTTTTTCAATTTTTTTCCATTTATTTCTTTGTCTTTAAATAGTAAAAAAGAGGGAAAAAAGGAAAGAAAGCCCCTTAAAATTGAAAAATGAAATGAGTTTTAATCATTTTTTCTTCTTTTATTTTATTTTGTTTTGTTTTTGTTATAATTTTTCATTTTTCTTGTTTTGAAAAGAAAATTTTTTTCACGTTTTATTAAAAAAAATTGAAAAAAAATTTCTGAAAATGAGAAAATTAAGCGAAAATATAATCTAAATTGAAGAGAAAGTCAGACGAAGAAACGAAGAAGCACTTGATACAGTTCTATGAGCAATAAACATTATTTGTATAATCTTCTTCCGATGATGATATCCCTATGAAAAATAGGACACTCACTTGATACAGTTTTCCACAAAAAAAGAAGCACTTGATACAGTTTCATGAGCAATAAACATTATTTGTACAATCTTCTTCCGATGATGATATCCTTATGAAAAATAGGACACTCACTTGATACAGTTTTCCACAAAAAAAGAAGTACTTGATATAGTTCATTTCCAAAAAATTTCTAATTTTTAGTCATCAAATGATACGATTGAAAATGAAATAACAAAGGAATTACCGTTTCCAATGCCGCATCGACGTCCCTATGATAATTATTGTATTCCTCATTATATTGCAAACATTAAATACAGAATCCGCACGCAATGAAATCGTCGGCGAACCATTTGTTAGGTACTTAAATTGATGCAGCGACATTCGCGGATTTTCAAATTTGACTAACTTTTAAGCAGCATAAACATCTTTTTCAGAAATTTGATTTTAGCTATTGGATTCAGAATCAACATTACTCTTCGTCCGTATGTCTGTCACGAAAATGTCCGCAACGCTTTTTGAAGCCTTTTCGATCCCTAATTCGAAAAATTTTCAAGACCGGGAATACCCCTAAAGTCGGAAATACCAAAGTTAAAGTCCGTTTTTGATCCGACCCTTATAGGATCCTGTTCCAGGTTCTAAATAGGATTCCAAGATTATAGTGGAATATGGGGTAATTGGGTGTGGGAAATCCAAAAATTAAGATAATTTTTTGATCCGGACTATGCGGCGGCGCCAAATATTTTAACGGAGGTGTATAAATGCCGCGTATGCGGCGGGCGCGAATTTTCTAGTTTAATTCTCTATTCAATACTTTCAAAATCAAATTTCTAGCTATTTTGGAAAAAAAGTTACAATTAAATTTTTAAAGTCAATCAAAAAAATTTAAAAAAATAAAAATTTCAACTGTAACTTTTTTTCTTAATTAGTTGATATAAAAAGTATTTGGTAGAGAATTAAATTCTGAATCAAAGTAGTAAAATTGATTTTCTTAAACGTAACTTTTTAGTCCTTAAAAAGTTAGTCAAAGCTGAAAAATTCGCATCCGCAAATGTTGATGTGTCGAAAATATCAGCTCAAAAGTTTTAAGCTCCAAATGAAATAAGGTATTAGAAAAATAAAACTTACCTCATTTTCTAATTACAGTTGCGCGGCCGACGCGATTTACGCTAAGTGGAAAACGAGCAAGACATTCGGCGACGGACGCGTGCGTGTGCGCGACGTTCCGGCTAGTATAGTTGCTGGCACGAGAGCGCCCTGCTATCAAACCCTAATTACCAACAACCAAATTGAGCTTCTCATACCTCACCTTGACTGCCGTCTCAGTAGATTAAGGTTTTTTAAAGGAACTTTGAAACTTTGGGGTTTTTCATGCAGGAATTTCAGAACTCTTGACCCGCCCGGCTTGCTAATCGAAACCACCGTACTCATCTCATTTCGTGGTGATTTCGTCAGCAAAGACGACCGTATTTTCACGTTGCGGTGCCTTCATTCTAATACACCCAAAAAACTCGACAATGGTACTATGATTCTAACGAAACCACTGGAAACCGATCAAAATCAAAAAGAGAATCTGGATCATGATCGTAATTTGACAAAACTGAAATCCCGTTGTTTCTATAATATTTGGCTAGAAGATGGAAAACACGGTAATTTATCTATTATTTGTATTATTGAATCAAATCGGTGTGGTAACTTAATTATTTAAATGGCTCTGGCCTCGAAGTGACTTCGACTCCAATATGAACCCGTTCTCTTGAAATAACTTTATTCATAGAGAAAAATAAACGTAACAATAATACGTGTCTGAAACAGTTTTATCTATAAAATTCATATTATGGGGTTATGTCACTTTTATTGTGGAGCCATTTTATTTAAATGGCTCATTTAAAAATAACTGGCTTCGGAGTCAAATCGGAGCCAAGTCACCATTCTGGGTCCAATAAAAAGATTCCAGTCAAATTTCGGAAAACTTCTTTAGGATCATGGCACCCCATTAAGCCGGGACAATATATCCCAATTGGCGTACCGCTTCACCATGAGTGGATTTGTAGCGCTTCGGAAAAGAACGAGGATCCGCATTTGTGTCTTTTAGTCACAAATTGTGTTCTTCATGACGATGAAGGTGTGGAACGGCGCCTAATTGATGCGCTTGGCTGTTCGCTGGTTCCCGACTTGGTGCCTCAACTCGACTATGTTAAGCCGGTAATCTTCTCTTCGACTTGAGTCTTTCAATTTGAAAGGCTCAAATTTGAAAATTTCAAATGCTAATCTCATAAAAGTGGATTATCGGATCCGCCAAAAAAATTCCTAAGCTTTAGGGCATAGACTAAGCCTAAAGCCAAATTGGAACATAGGCTAATTGTCTGAGCCCAAGACTTAGCCTTTGTAAGCCTAATTGGCTGGAATGTAAGACAAATAACCAATAAAAATCCCCGATAACCCAAACTTGAACCCATAAAAGTATGGATTCTTCTCATTTTCACTTTACTTCAGTTTTCTGTTCACCAATTAGACTCTTTCAGACTCGAGTGACGCAAAAAATAGCCGCTTTTGCAACTAATGAACCCGCCACAATTCGTTTTCAATGCCAGCTAAGTCTGGTGAATTCAATAGAGAAGCGAGAAAATTTCTCGTCCAGTGTCTCGACTTGTCCCGTTCCTCAATGTGCTACCGAGTCCGGTCTACGTAAACGGTTGGAAACTCATTTTAATTGAGCAAAATTTTGAGTATATAGAATTCGGCATAAAAAAAATTCCTGTACCCAAAAAAAATCAGTCAAAAGCTTAAAGGGAATTCTTTAAATCGAGCCAGAATAATTTTCTAGCGACGCGTCGGAAATTCGCCGCGCTTTGGCGCTGCCTGGCACACGCGTTCTCGACGCGCTCAGTCGCCGCATCCAACTCACATTCTTCAATCCCGATGACGAGGACGACACTACGATAAACGCCTCGTCGACAGTGGCCGCTTCTCAAATGGCTTTTAATAAATTGGCTAGCGGCTATTGTGTCTCGCCCATAGTAGTCGCCACTCTCATCATTCTGTGCGTTGGAATGGTGGGAAAATACTTTTCATTATATTCAAATTTTGGGCTTAATCTTAGTTTATCCCCCATTCCTCCCTCCCCCCCAGAATTTCGAAAATGTTTTCCGTAATCGGGGAGTCCTATGAACGAGTACAATAGTCGTTTTTACAAAAATACCTTCTAAGGACTCCACGGAAGACTACTCCTAACCAATATTTTTTGATTCAATCTAGACATGCATGAAACCTCATTCAAAAGTTCTCATTACGCTGATCAAGAATTGTATAGGAACTATGACCCAATTTTGCTTCCTTATGAAGTTACATTTAAAGAAATTTGAATCGAAGGGGAGGGGGAGGGGATAAACTAGGAGGACATCCTGGGGGGATAAACCAGGAGAACGTCCATTAAACATCACATTTTACAGGTCTCAACGATCACCGTCGCTATTTTACGGCTAAAAATAGTTAGGGAGCGATTTTATCAGGCCATGTCTCGCGCATAAAACCATTTCATATTATTATAAATTATCATTGTATAGGACTCTTTTTTGACAAAATATTCAAATAAAATGTTTTTTTTAATTTTTGTAAAATATATGACAATATTGTATAGAAAAAAATTGTGGAATTGAATATGTAAGACAAAACAAGTGACGAATGCCATAAAAATATAACCTTTAACACATTGCGTACGACGTTGGTCACGCGTTTAAATTTGCGCGCAAATTGGCAGACCCCTTTATTCTGTTCTTTTTGAGTGAATAAAGCTAAGCCGTCATCAGATTGATTGCCGACATACACTCTGCCAAAAACAATTAAAGGCGCCTCTGTTTTCGTCCGTTTTAACGTTTTTTTAAAAGTCTTTGGTCATAAGCTATTTTTAATGGATTCAGCATCCCTAAAAACGGGGCTGTGCAAATTTTCAGCTTTTTTGGTCAATCATATACGGAGAATTGACGATTTTTAGGAGAAAGGATTACTTTTGCTTGCCAAGTTCAATTAAAGGCACTACTAAAAACCTTTACTTTTTACAATTTTTTTTTCACTTTAGCTCAGCCAAACATTAAAAATTGATCAATGAAGGCTCTGTGATTATTTTTAGACAATGGGAAAGGCAAAGGCTTGAATGATGTCGAGAAAGGCCAAGTCACGGCCTACCATGCTGAAGGCCGTTCAGACCGTTGTATTTAGATTATAGTTTAAGAAATTCATCTACACAAAGTTTGCCAATTTCTGCCAATTTGCGCGCAATTTTTTATCAATATTTTTTGATTTACATTCAAATTTGCGTATATTTTTTTTTTTTTTTGAAAATATAATATTTTAATTTATACAATTTAAAAAAAAAAATAAAAATTGGAAAATATTCTTTAAAAATATTTATTTTTGATTTTTTTTACATTCAAATATATATTTTTTTGTTTATGTGTTTTCTTTTTTCTATTTTGTTTTCTCTTTGTTTTGTAAAAATTCTTTTAACATATTTAGCGTACGACGTGTCAACCGGCGGTTGGACACGCGTTCAAATTTGCGAGCAAATTGGTATTTATTTTGTTCTTTTTAGGTGAATAAAGGTAAGCCGTCATCGGATTAATCGCCTACATATTTAGTTTGATAGTTTACATAAAGAACAGAATGACTGCCCATTTCTGCCAATTTGCGCGCAATTTTAAATTTAAAACATTGCATTGTCCGTAACGTGTGTTAAATGAAGCAGAATTACCTTCGAATTCGAATTACTGCAGAGTGAATCCCTTGGTCCTGAGGTATTGAATGTCCTCGTCGAGAGTCGTTATTTTCATCGTCTCACAGTCCGTTTTGATGTCCTTGTAAAGGTCCGTACTTCTAAAATTTTTTTATTAAGGGTTCATAGAAAAAAAAGAAAAATCTAAGCCATTTTTAATGCCTCCCAAAAAATTTTTTTTTTGATTTTTTTTACTGTATTTATGGGTTTTTCACTGTATTTATGGTTTTTTTACTGTATTTATAGGTTTTTTTACTGTATTTATGGGTTTTTTATTGTATTTATGGGTTTTTTTACTGTGTTTATGGGTTTTCAATGATGTTAAATCTATAATAATTATTTCTTTTAGATAATAATTATTTTTTTTAGAAAATATCGTATAAGATTAGTTTACGGTAGAGCAAATTTTTGGAAAATAAAATTTTTTTCATCGGACTTTTGGGTCTTAGGGTTTGAAAACTTTTACATACTTGCTATATAATTATTGATCAGCTTTATAAGGGCTATCGAATGAGATATTGCATAACGTATTTTTGTAAAAAAAATGTTGCACTCAAGTATTTAAGACTGACGCTTAAATAAAGTGGCCTTATACGGTATTATAAATTAATAAATAAATTAAATTATTTATTGGACAAACAGGTACAATAGGTACACTAACGTTGCCTGTAAATATGATGAATATTTTTTTATTCGGATTCAGGGTCATTAGAAACCTTTAAATACAAAAAAAATTTGAAGATTCTAGGAGGAAAGGTGAAATGCAGTGACTCCAAAAAAAAAACTTACAAATATCGTTCGCCGAAACTCGCACAACTTGTCACAATAAGTTTTCCATTGTTTTCGGGACGTTTTGCAAGCTGAAAAATTTTTCTATATTAGAAAGAATTCAAAATCAATAATATTTTAGAATAACCAAATTTGGCGAGTATAAGCCGCGGGTATTTCGAGCCAAATTTAAATTTGGCGCCGATAAGTTCGTCCCGTCACATATCGAATTCAAGCGGGTCCAAGCTTTGTGCCCGCATTCGCTTCAGTCACATAAAAGCGGGCACAAAATTTTTACTCGCTTGGATTCGATACGAACAGAATGAATTCCGATTGGCGCCAATTTAAATTTGACTCAAAGCACCCGAAGCTTTGTTTTCAATGGCTCCGTTTCAGTTTCATTAAATCTATTAAGGTCCAAATTTTTTTGAATTCCTCAAAGTGTTGTTTCATTCTTATAATTACCCTAATCTGGTTTGTATAAGCCGCGAGTGTCTTGAGCCAAATTTAAATTCACGCCAATAAGTACGTATCGCATCCGTTAGGATCCAATTTTGTGCCCCGCCAGTTTCATTAAAGTGGGCACAAAATTTGGACCCAAATGGATCCGATACGAAATCCGATACGATAATGAACGCATTGGTTTAAATTTGGCTCAAAATAGGCCGGGTGTTTTGAATCAAATTTAAATTGGCGCCAATGAGGGTATTATCCAAGTGAGTCCAAATTTTGTTCCCACTTTCATGAAACCGTGACAAAGGCGGGCACAAAATTTGGACTCACTTGGATTCGATACGAACAGAGAATGAACTCGTTGGCGCCAATTTAAATTTGACTCAAAACACCCGCGGCTTATACACGCGAAATTAGGATAACTAAAAAGGCAAATTATCATACATCTATCGCCGCGCAGACGTTGGCGCCGCTGGAAATTCCAACGAGAATTCCCTCCTCGTGGGCCAAACGCCGCGCCATTTCGATGGCGTCCTCTGAGCGTACCCGAAGAGCCTCCTCGAAAGCGGCACAATCCAGAATCGGCGGCACCCAGCCGGCACCCATTCCTATGTATTTGGCGGCACGTTTTTTCAAAATAACTCTAGTTTTCTTTGGAATTTTTTGGGATGAAATCACAGGAGCAATTTAATTTAAATTTGACTCCTCGGGCATATCCATAGAACCCTTTAGAACATTTTAAAAAATTATTTTACCTGGAATTTTGTGTGGTGCATGCGGGAAACCGTTTATCACCGAGGACTCGTAGGGCTCCACTGCGTAGACTTTTACGGCTGGCTTACGCTCCTTCAAATACCGCCCGACTCCCATCACCGTGCCACCCGAGCCGACGCCGAAGCAGCAAATATCCACCTGACCCTTGGTTTGTGTCCAAATCTCGGGCCCAGTCGTCTCGTAGTGAATGGAAATGTTGGCCGGGTTTTCGAACTATAATTGAAATGTTTGATAGTTATGGTAAATATTAAAAAAAAATTAGCCTCTCGCTAAAAAATTAAGCTCAAATAATTCCAAACAAATTTCCCACCTGATTGAGAATATAAGAGTTAGGTATAAGTTCCTGTAGTTCTCGGGCTCGTTTCAATGCGCCCAATACCGCAGTAGCCGGATCCGTGAGCACCAACTCCGCGCCGTATGCCTTGAGAAGAACTCGCTGAAATAGCCAACTCAAATATAAATATTCGAATTCGAAATTTGTCCAATCTCTTGTATAATAACAATTTACGTACCCGTTCTAGGCTCATCGTACTCGGCATCGTCAGAATGAGTCGATAGCCTTTGACCGCACAAGTGAACGCCAATGCGATGCCCATATTGCCCGAGGTCGGCTCAATTAGTGTGGAGACGCCTGGTCGAATTAGACCACGACGTTCGGCGTCCTCTATCATACGAAACGCGACGCGATCTTTAACCGAACAGGCCGGATTACAATACTCGATTTTAACGGCTGAAAAATACAAATATACATGGTGGACAAAAAATTCCCGGTTTAAAAAAGAAAAACTAACCGATTTGTGCCGGCAAATCCCTGCAAATTTTGTTAAGACGCAAAAGAGGCGTATTCCCGACGAATTGAATGGCATTATCGCAGGCTTCGACTCGTGTGTCTACCAATTTCGTCTCCGCAAATCCCTCCAAATTCGCTTCGTAATTATTCGCATTCTTTTCGCTCATTTTTCCAAATGATTTGGTAAAAAGTAAATAATTTTTTTTTTCGAAATTCAATCTATTTAAATAACTTTTATCAAATTACTTTCTCTTGAAATCTTTAGACCATTTTGGCACCATCTCGGAGATATTAAATGACAACAGTTTGGTCCCATTTGTGGTCTTTTGTGGTCTAAAACACTGGAAATAATTAGAAAAAGGGCTCAAGATTCCGATTAAATATTATTTTTGTTCAATTTGTACTTTAAACCACAACAAAATTTGAAATTTTTCTCAAACTAAATTATACTTTACAAGCAGTGTTGTGACTTGGCTCCATAAATGGCTCCGAGTCATTCGGAGCCATACGGCTCTGCGGCTGAGCCAATCTATCATCTATCGGAGCCGGAGCCATTTGTGTCTTAATGGCTCGCAATTTATGGAGTCATCTGAATTGTCGTGGCTCCGGCTTTTTTTTTTTTGAAAAAAGCTAAAAGAGTCGCTGGCGATTCGCTAGACTTCGCAGTCAACCCGGAATCAAGCCACAACACTGCGCTTGCAGGCCTCCTCTCTCCTCCCCCCAAAAAAAATTGGAAAAAATCCGTCTACAAAATCTGAGAAATTTCTGTTCTCCCCCTTCTTCCCAGATGTATGAACTAAATGAATACAAAAAAGGAAAGAAAAATTCATCAAAAAAAAAAAATGATGAAAAATGGAAAAACATCGTTTCCCGCATTTTAAATGTATGTAAAAAATGAATTAGAATTTCATTCGATTTTATAGGCCGAAAAATTTAAAGAACAAATTCTTTGAGTTGAAAAATCCTTTTGAAAATGTCACATTCGCACGAAAATTATTTTCCAAAATATCACGTACGCATTTAATATTTGTGTACGAAAATGTAATCATTATTAAAAAAATAATTTTGATTATATTTAATCTAGTTATTTATTTTTCATGAAATTTCAAAAAACCAAAAGATAAAATTTTTTTATTCATTTTTTATGTTCTGTAAAAAAAATGTTTGTTGAAAAAATTACCAAAAAATGAGTCAAAATCTTTTTTCTCAGCTCAAAGCAGTCAACAAAATATATTCGGAATTCGATGATGCGATATTTCGGGACGGGACGTCAAAAAGATAATATAATAGCCCATAATGATGATGAAAATGAAGCTTAGCCCTAAGCCTAAAGTCAAAGAAGTCTGAGGCCTAAGTTTTGACTAAAATTTGTGTCCGATCCTGAAATGTCCCAACACCCGAAATTCAACATGTGTTTGCGAGAATTTCTTTTGACTTCTTCTTTTGACTCATTTTAATCCGTGTAATTGAGTGGGTCTCGGCGTAATCGGTTCGTCGGAAACATTAATGGTCGGTGCTGATTCCGACTGGAATCCCGCCTTAATTTGCTGCTGTTGACGACAGCGCATTTGTCCCGCCATTAATGGATTAATAGCATAGAGCCAATTGTGAATCTACACAAATAATCTTCAATTAAAATCGAGATAAAAGCCGATTTTAAAATTTCAATTAAATATATTGAATGGATTAAAAAAAAATCGGCGGATAAATCGATTTTTTTTTTCATTTTGAATTGTTAAAATTTGAAAAAATTTACGTCATCCTCAGGAAGAGTTTGCATGAGAAAGCATCTACAGTTTGTACGAACCGAAAACGTATTCGGAGCGCCGAGAAGGGCCTGTTGATCCGCAGAATACTCCACACGAGCATTTGCCAAATTGATTACACCGCGAATAACCTAACATTACGTCAAATCGATTAAAATCAAGAAAATTGAAAATGAACCTATTATAATAAGTCAAAAAACTTCAACATTACGCTTTACGGCAAAATCCAAAATATTTTTAGCCTTTATATTATTAATAAAAATTATTAGCTAAAATCTATGTACTCTAATTTATCGTGTAAAAGGCTCGCCTTATCTAAAAATATTTAACCCATAAGTGACAACGTGTACACTTTTGTGTACACGAATTTAAATTTGTGCAATTATTGGCAAATGTGTTCATTCTGTTCTGTATGGAGATTTATAAACATAAAAAAAATTTGTCGTATAAGAAACCTTTTAGACACATATTTTGAGTGTGGTTCCAAAGCTTTACCCAATTAAAGAACAGAATGAAGGCAAACGCCAATTTGCGCACAAATTTAAACTCAAAACATTCATTGTCACTTATGGGTTAAAAATGAATATTTTTGTCCCGACACAATTTTTCAAAAATTAATTTTTTATTAAAGAAATATTTTTTTTACTTTTTACATGTACATTTAACCTACATTTTTATTTTTAAACAACTTTATTCAACAATGATTTATGTCGCGAACGCGAAGAAAATCTAATAAAATAATCTCATGTAGCTTAAGCATTAGTTTATTATTTAAACATTTGTTGGTTTCACCGCGAAATTCCTTTATTGCAATAATTTGTTCACATATAATGTTCTAGGTCCAATGTTTAGCTTTAAGTTTAGTTCGAGTTTTTTGCTTCAAATAAAATTGTTGTAATTCGTGCATTAGCACTTTTGTTGAATAAAAAAGTATAAATTCGAAAGTTTATTAAATTCGAGAAATAAATAAAACTCGAAACACAAACAAAGTAAAGTAAATTTTGGGCAATCACACAACAATAAGCACAAGGACCATAAAAAAATAGAAGTGATTGCCACGTTGGACTAAAGCATTTCCTTGATCTCAAAATACGCGATTATAATGTTTGGCGCATGCGACCAATGATGCGTACTGGCTCGCGGCTTATGGTTTGGTTCACGAGCTAGCCAAAATGAGCCAAATGGCTCAATTTTGAGTCAAAATTCAGCCAAATTCTTGCAAGAAAATGGCTCATGGCTCGCGAGAAAACCAGCCGAAAATCGGAATTTTTTGGGCATTTGACTCGTTTGGCCGCGAGCCATTTACCCATCACTGCTTGCGAAATTTGCAACTTAAACTAACTTTAAGGGCCAAAAAATTACTTTAAAAAAATTAATTTTATCACTTCGATTCAATTTCTCTATCCAGTGCTGATAAATGGCTCATGCGCTCTCTTCTTTTCCGTCTCTTCGTTTTGCGTTGTCTTTTTCTGTTTTTCGCCTGCGTAATTGTCTTTTCATTTTGACGAGAAAGCATTTCTTCAAACGTTCATAATCGGCCCATACTTAATAAAAACGATTTTTGAAAAAAGTGATTATTGCAGTTTCTATTCTCTACAAAACGTAGTTTTTAGATTTTAAAGACCTATTATGGAAGCCGAGACAGTTAATGAGGAGCAAGGAAAAACTAAGTGACCCACAGAAGAGTCGAGGAAAAGATAGAAATAAACGTGTCGTTTTCTTTTCTCCGTCTCTTCGGTGGGTTACTTGGTTTTTTGTGGCTTTTCGCCAATTATCTTGACTTCTATTAGACATTTTCGGATTCTGAAAACTACATTTTGTAGAGAATAAAAACTGCAATAAACCTCTTTTTTTCAAAAATCGTTTTCATTAAATATGGGCCAAATTATGAAGGTTTGAAGAAACGCTCTCTTGTCAAAATGAAAAGAGAATTACGTAGACGAAAAACAGAAAAAGACAAGGAAAAACGAAGAGGCGGAAAAGAAGAGATCGCATGAGCCATTTAACAGCACTGGATTTAAATAACAAATAAATATTCAACAAAATAAAAAAAAACATAAAAAATTATGAACAAAATTTTTTTTATTTATAGGGGTGTCCCAAAAGTTCGAAAACACATTTTTTACATTTGTTTTAATCATAACTTTTTATATTAAACACTAAACTCAACAAAATTACGGATAAATGAAAGCCGGAAAAAATTCTCTTCAAAATCTTATTTAAAAGATTTTCAAAATTTTATTCCCTGAATTTAACATATCGCCAAAATGCGCCTTATCTATGAAATGTCCTATACAAAATAAATTAGGATATAAATTTTTAAATTTCATTTTTGTCAATCTTAAAAAACATCAAAGAAATACCCTAAGTTTTAATGTATAAGCCGCGATCATTCGAAGAATTTTTTGATGTGGCCTCGCATTTTGTTATAAACAAAATTGAGCTCATTATTTTTAACCTGCCTGCTTCAATGAAGATGTTCATTAAATTTTTTGCTTAACCGACACAAAATAACAGAATGGAGGCCAAGTCAATATTGGAGGCCAAGTCAACATAATGGAGGTCAAGTCAATATTCGAAAATTCGTCGAACGGCCGCGGCTTATATTAATACGTCGATAAAACCCTAACAAATTTTTAAAACGTACCAAATCTTTATCGTCACGATACATGAGGATGTATGGCCGGCGAATCATCACCCAACGTTTCACCCAACCCTGGGTTTTCTCCTCGAGGAAGTTCATATAGCCCTTTTTCGAAACCACAACACCAACGCGTTCTTCGGTAACCTAAAAACACACAAGAACTTTTCATTCGTTCCTAGACTCGTTAAAACGGCGATGAGTTCACACTTTGACGATAAGTTCACACGTAAACGGTCAATTTATTGGGTATTTTAGCTTTTATTGTATGTCACGTCCATTTTTGTCGCTTTTTCTCAAAGTGGTTCCTTTAAGGGCTGCGCACCATTTCTCCTATTTTTAAAGCAATAACCTTCGCATCGGCATGTTGATTTTAGTCTAGGTAAGTGCCATGCCTATATTGTTAGCCATGCTCCTATGTGGAGGGTTTAAAATAGTATTCCCTATACTCGTTTCATGAGAATGAAATATTTTTGAAACATATTTGTGTATTATTAGGCGTACAAATATGAAAGTTCGTTTTACTTTGTCTAATATTTTTTCATGAACTTTTTTTCAAAACATTTGTCTGTATCTATCTTGTAGAGTGCTTAAAGCGCTATCTAATGCTTCTTGAATTTTTAAAAAAAGAATTTTTCATTCGTTCCTAGACTCGTTAAAACGGCACACTTCGACGATAAGTTCACACTTAAACGGTCAATTTATATATCAATTTATATATGTATTTTAGCTTTTGTTGTATATCACGTCCGTTTTTGTAGCTTTTTCCCAAAGTGGTTCCTTTGAGCACCATTTCTCCTATTTTTAAAGCAATAACTTTAAAAAGTGTTCCTTCAGATCGGCATGTTGATTTTAGTCTAGGTTAAATAGGTAAGAATTCCCGTGCCATGCCTATATTGTAGAATAGCTTGTGGAGGGTTTAAAATAGTATTCCCTATACTCGTTTCATGAGAATGAAATATTTTTGAAACATATTTGTGTATTATTAGGCGTACAAATATGAAAGTTCGTTTTACTTTGTCTAATATTTTTTCATGAACTTTTTTTCAAAACATTTGTCTGTATCTATCTTGTAGAGTGCTTAAAGCGCTATCTAATGCTTCTTGAGCGCTATCTAATGCTTCTTGAATTTTTAAAAAAGGTTTGCATATAAAATTAATAATATTACATCCGGAACACAGGCAGCGAAGGCTCCAATTTGGCTGCCGCTAACGGCGCGCCGTATTCCATCACGCGTCGAAAGGCTAAGCCCATTCAAAAGATCCAATTCGGAGCGACTTTTGCCGCGTTGCTCCGCGCCAAGAGTCCCAGGACCCGAACTGGGCCCGTAGTTGGAAGATTGCTTCGCCGCATAACCGCTAAAAGCATATTTTTTCTTTCATTTTCTCAATTCACATAAATCTCATATCAATTCTGTTTAATTAAAGTCCAATCAATCAAAAAAAAAAAACATTCAATATAATTAATTTTAAATTTTAATTACTCTAATTTCGCGTGTATAAACCCTCGGGTGTTTTGAGCCACATTAAAATTAGCGCCGTAGAGTTTATTCTGTCTCATATCGAATCCAAGAGGGTCCAAACTTTGTGCTGCCCCCCTTCGCTTCAGTTTCATTAAATTGCTTCATTGGGTTCATTTGTATTTTGTATTGTGTCCAAACGGGCCCAAATTTTGCGCCCACTTTTATGAAACCGAGACAAAAGCGGGCACAAAATTTGGATCCCAACGGAACCGATACGAACAGAATGAACGCATTGGCGCCAATTTAAATTTAACTATTTAGCCCGCCAATTTAGCCCGATTTGCGTGAAGAAGAACCACACAGCAGCGGGCCAATTTCAAACTACCCTAATTTCGCGTGTATAAGGCCGGGTTTAAATTTGCGCCAATTGGAGTTTATTCTGTTCGTATCGAATCCGTTCGGAGTCCAAATTTTGTGCCCGCCTTTGTCTCGGTTTCATAAAAGTGGGCACAAAATTTGGACCCCGCAACGGATTCGATACGAACAGAATGAACTCCAATTGGCGCCAATTTAAATTTGGCTCAAAACATCCGCGGCTTATACACACTCGAAATTAGAGTACTTTGTGAAAATGGAAATTATGATAATAAAAATAATAAAGCAAGTCATAAAAAATAGAAATTCCTGTATAACCGAAGGAAAACTAGTAAAAGAGTAGAGAATAATTTTTAAAAGCATATACCTATCCGAATTGGGACTCGAAACGCTTCCACTCAACGAATTTTCGTTGCTATCCACCTAAAAATATAATGAATATAAAAAAATATAAAAAAATTTTTTTAATCAAATTTTTTGCATAAACTTGTGATGATGTGTCGAATCCTGGATTTCAACTGGGACCCGAACCCGAAAACCGGACTCGGATCCGGGTTTTTTTTTACCAATCTTTATAAATTTAAAAAATTATATTATTACAAAATGATACAATGTTTTGCCACGAGGGCGCGATATTTTTGAGGTATTTTTATATATTATCATAATGTATTGTTCGGAATGTATTTGAAAAAATTTTTGTGTCTTGCTTATTACCCTAATTTCGCGTGTATAAGCCGCGGGTGTTTTGAGCCAAATTTAAATTGGCGCCAATGAATTCATTCTCTTGTATTGGATCCAAGCGAGTCTAAATTTTGTGCCCACTTTTATGAAACCGAAAGGAGGGCGGGCCAAAAATTCGGACCCCAACGGATCCGATACGAACAGAATGAATGGTGTCAAATCCTGGATTTCAACTGGGACCCGAACCCGACCCTGGGTCCGAAAACCAGACTCGGATCCGGATTTTCTTTTACCAATCTTTATAAATTAAAATTTTTTTTTATAATTTTAAATTTTTATCTAATTTTATCTAATTTATTTTATATAATTTTAAATCTTTATAAATTTAAATTTAAAAAATTATATTATTACAAAATGTTTTGCCACGAGGGCGCGATATTTTTGAGGTATTTTTTATAGCATTGACGATTTGCTTCAGGTCCGAAAACTTAAAAAAAAACGCCGATCTATCGGGTTTTCCGGACCCGGTTTTAGCCAAGCACATCACTAATAAGCTTGCCTTTTTCCCAGTGGGCGACTCCTTATTCAAAGGCAGCTTCATTTTAATGTATGCAATGACTCGTTCCGCGATTTTTCGTTCCTTCTCGTCGAGCTTCACCTTATCCGGAATGGGAAATCGCGGTTCCGTGGGCGAAACCGGCGTTCGCAACTCATTCGGTGCCGATTTTCTCGCGTTTCGCGAGGATTTAAGCCGATCACGAAGACGCAGAAACAAACGAACTCTTTCCACCTAAAGTAATAAAAAATAGAGAGTATTCGTCGTTTAATTCGTTTCCACTTGAGACTTTAGCACGCACTCTTTTTTACAGTTTACAGTCGACGCTCCCATTAACATAACGCCAAGGGACTGCGCGTTAACTATGTTAATGGGAGCGTTATGTTAATGGGGAAGCGTTATGTTAAGGGGGCTAATGGGTGAAAACCAACCAAGCTACCAAAACGATTATGTTAATGGGAGGTTTATGTTAATGGGAGATTTATGTTAATGGGGGAGTCGACTGTATTCAAATCCCTTAAGGTATACACAACAAACCTGCTGTAGTTTTGTAAGCTTCTCCAGTTCCCATTGATGCTCAAAAATAAGGGAATCGCCACGCGGTCTCCATAGCCCCAAATTTTCCTCGCCTCGAACATAGTTTGACGTGGTATCGAGAACACGTCTTTGACGTCTTAATGTCCCTAAAATTAAATAAAAATTAGTATTTCGTCGAAAAAATCATTTTTAGTTAAACACAGGGTTGCCAGATGTCCTTTTTAAAAAGATTTGTTCTTTTTTTGAGGGGGTCTGTTCTTTTTTATTTTTTGTTCTTTTTTTCCATTTTTTGTTCTTTTTTGTTCTTTTTTCCATGAAGAATAGCACTCTTAGACACAGGATCAGGAGTTCCGAGAAGCATTAATTGTTGAGAGAATAAAGAATCTGACCCGAAAAGTTAACGAAATAGACCAATTCAGATATTTTTAGAAAAATCTTTTTTGTTGTTGGAAATTATCAATAAAATTATTTTTTTCGTGCCCAGCCGTTCTTTTTTATTTTATTTTCATCTGGTAACCCTGGTTTTATCCTACTCAATTTGCACATCAAACAAGGTTAACCCTGGTTAAATAAAATTCCGTTCGCTAAAAAATTCGATTCTTGTGAGTTATCGGATCCGGAAAAAAAATGCCTAAGCTTAAGGCATAAGTTTAAGCCTAAAGCCAAAATGGCTTAGCCTATTTGTTTGAGCCTAAGGCTTAGCCTTTGTAAGCCTAATTTGCTGAAATGGAAGACAGATAAAAAAAAATTTTTTTTTTGGAGGTCCAATAACCCAAAAAGAAGCAAAAATTCTTTAAAAAATTAAAAATTATTCGAGTATTAGGAGAAATTGAGTTCTTTTAACAAATAATTCATTTGAGATTACTTATGCAGTTCCTCTTCTCTCGGCCCTTTTGTCAAGTACTCTAATTTTCGCGTGTATAACGCCGGGCTTTTGAATTTTTGGTTGGGCTTCATTCCGTTAAATTTGCAGACGAGCTCATCATTTTTGCCCAATACCCATTGATCCCATTTCAAAGAAAATATTTACCCTAATTTTGTGTGCGTATAAGCCGCGGATGTTTTGAGCAAAATTTAAATTCGCGCCAATGCGTTCATTCTCTGTTCGTATCGAATCCGTTGGGGTTCCATATTTTGTGTCCACTTTTATGAGACCGAAATAAAGGCGAATAAAAAATTTGGACCCCAACGGGATCCGATACGAACAAAATGAACCAATTTAAATTTGGCTTAAAATAACCGGGTTTATCCACACAAAATTAGTGTACTCGATATAGCATGTATTGCCATTCTACTGTATAAAACGCGCATTACATTAGATTGATGTATAATTAATAATTTTTATAAATGAAAACACGTCAAAATTTTGTATAAGCGTGTTTAAGCGATTATTTTAAAGTAAATTCACTCCTCCTACTTCAATTACTACTTTCCATTTCCTTGATATCGCGTTCTTATGATTCATTCCTGAGCAAGGAAATCACCGGACATTGTTAACATTAACAAACACCGGACAATTATGCATCAATCTAATAGCATTACGAAGGAAAAGTACCTGGACTACCTGACTCGCCGACGGCGCGCATCGAAAGCAAATAGACGCCCGGTACACGATTCATTTCCGGATTACGCGAAATGCCACCGATTAGAGAACGACAAAAGCTGAAAGCAACTGGTTTATTTAACCAATCCACAAAGGGCGTGCCTCAATTTTCATATGCCATGATAAAATGATGTTGGGACATTTTAGAACGGCTTTTAAGCTGAACTTAGGCCTAGACATAACCATTAGGTCTTGTTGACATCTGCGTGAGGCTTAAGCTAAGCCTCAGGTTAAATTATTTTCGTAATCGTTATGCGATGTTTTATCTTTTCGACGCCCATCCAATATGTCGGCATCACCGATAAAATATGAATTGCCCAAAGTTCGTGGGTAAATAAGACGCGGCCGTTCGAAGAATTTTTGAATATTGACTTGGCTTTCATTCTGTTATTTTGGAATTTAATAAACGCCTTCTTTTAAGGCAGGCCCAAATTTTTAACAGAATGCGAGTCCAGATCGAAATTCAAAAATTCTTCGAACGACCGCATCCTATTTATCCCCGAACTTAGGGTAAATAAAAATTAAAGAATTCACCGGCTCGCCGCCGAAATTTTCGAATCTCTAGCGTAAATGAGTAGGGCGACATCCTTAGTGATCACGGCCGGATGTCGGCATTCCTCCAGCTCCATGTACGCGGATAAAGTCATATAGATTTGCTCACCGTAGTTGGAGACTCGATTCAATAGCGGGGAATTGTGCAGGGAGCTATCCCAGGCAGCTTCGAATTGAAAAAAGACCCTAAAAGTAGAATGAAAAATAAACGGATGCGCTATAAAAATATCCAATAAAAAAAATGAATTGAGCAAACCGCAAAAAAACTGGCCTAATTGCAAAATTTGTCTTTTTTATTCTTTTTTTATTGGGTTGTAGTAGAATTATCCGCGATTTTTTTCGGATAGTAAAAAAATTGGTTTGATTGATTTTGTTCGATGTTTACGTGATACGTGATACGTGAAGACCCCAGATCAATCCTCCCCCGTTGGAAATGACCTTGAAACTATCATTTCGCGGGTTTGGATGAGAGCCATCCAGCCACCGAAATCTCGGCTGGTTTGCTGGTTGCGGTATGGGGCTGATGCGGCCTGGCTTAGGCCTGGTAAGCTCCGCCGCCGTATCACCCACACACTGTGCAATGTGGTACCTATTGTCTTCCAAATATGGAAGACACCTAGGTGGGGTCGGTGGGCGGAATCGAACTTCATCCCAAGCAAAGTGAAATCTATCGCACAACCACTAGGCCACTGCTCCTCTTGTTCGATGTTTATATTTTGTACGTTGTTGAATAGCTCTTGTTGTTACGGACTTTTGCATGTACAGTCGACTCCCCCATTAACATAAATTCCCATTAACATAAACCTCCCATTAACATAATCGTTTTGGCAGCTTGGTTGGTTTTCACCCATTAGCCCCCTTAACATAACGCTTCCCCATTAACATAACGCTCCCATTAACATAGTTAACGCGCAGTCCCTTGGCGTTATGTTAATGGGGGCGTCGACTGTACTTTATTCTATGGTTCTACGTCTATTGCGTGCTGAACTATTTGATTTAGAAAATCGAGTAAATAAACGATTTTAAGAATATTTTTCAGGCATAGGATAATGAAGGAGGCTTTGCTGCTCGTGCAGAGAACGAAATGTTTGGGCTTTATATGGTATCGATTCACCATTCACCATTATCAACATTTCCGATATTTCATAAAGACCGATTATTTCGTTGAGTTTCCGAGTAGCCGGAGTGATTTTATAACATTGTACAAGTCGGTTCCGTAAAACCGCTCTTGCTATTTTCCGATTATTCGTTATTCCAAAACAAATATCTCGCGATCGAACAGACGTAGAACCATAGAATAAAATACATGCAAAAGTCAGTAACAAGAGCTATTCAACAATATACAAAGTATAAACATCGAACAAAATCGAACCAATTTAAAACCGCGAATAATTATGTTACAACCCAATAGTAATTAAGTTCAAGAGCCCAGTTCTCAATTATTACAATTAATCACCGATTGGATCAATCATTTCAAATGAAATAGTTCAGCACACAATAGACGTAGAACCATAAAATAAAATACATGCAAAAGTCCGTAACAAGAGCTATTCAACAATATACAAAGTATAAACATCGAACAAAATCAAACTAATTTTTTAACCATCCGATAATTCTGTTACAACTCAATATATAATAACTAAAAAATTCAATAACCGATCATCACTGGCAAATTCCAAATAAGTGCCGGTGAAAAGGCCCAGACTGAGCACGTCGTTGTCCTCGTCGCCGGTCCACGTCGGCGTGGTCCGAATGCGTCCCACGACCAACTCCTGACAATCCTTCCAGAAAATTTCACCTAGAATCAAAAGTTAATTGAAATAATAAAATTGAAGTTTTTAAAACTTTATAACTGAAATTTTTCAATTTTCTTGAGCCATATTTAAAAAAAATTCTGTATTAGGTTGTGAAAAAAGTTCTGCTTCAATAATTTATTTTTTACTAATATTAAAAAAATGCGGCACGTCTTGAGGCCGTTTGAACACGTGTCCAATTGATTTCAAATGGTTCCAAATAGTCATATTCGAACATCCAAGTTCAGAAGATAACCATTTTAAAAATTGAATTTTAATTTATCAATCTTTCTTGGAGCAAAACTTTCGTTGACAACCTATTAAATTAAATTAGTCAAGCGACATTTTATTTATTTATACTAGAAAATTCATAGCGACTCTGAGATTCATGTCGAAATGCTTGGCGCAAATTAAATATTCTCCCCTAGAAATATTGGACGCCGATGAGATCCTACCAATGATGGGTAAGTGGCTCACCGACAAGCGTCTGGACTCTTTTCTTTTTGCACGCTATTTCTCAATAAAAAAAATTTTCTTTTCGACAAGATACGAAGGTAAGGACCAGGGGTGTACCCGGTCCATATCAGGGGAACAAATTTGAGATTTCCATAGTTCGGAAATTTCCGAAATTTTGGCCATTTTTTTGGAAAATCGCCGAAAATCGAAATTCTCCACGATATTGAAAGGATTATTAGTCACTTACCCTTTTCGTGGCAAATCGTGATCTTAATACGTCGTTGAATGCCCTGATGCAGGAGATAAACGCCGTGAGTGGGCAATCCATTGGCGTGATCCACCACAGCCGGCACATACTCGCCGTTGTTGGCCAACTCGCATATTTCAAACCAGACCAATAAATCGTATTTAGCACTGACCTGATTCGGTCTATAATAAAGTCATCGAATAAGAAAAAAAAATGCTCAAATAAAGACTAAAATCTAAAGAAGATGGAAAAAAGAGAACGTACGCATTAGTTGGCGAATCGCATCGATTGCGATGACTTTTCACCGGCGTTGACATGACCAATGAAGGCTGCTGAAAGCAGAGCCTTGTCGAGAGACTCTTGCTAAAAAATATCATATCGAATACATTAGGTATCTGCTAAAATATTCGAGTGTTTCTGTTATGTGAGTGAAAAAGGTGACTTCCGTGGCAGGACTTGAGCCTGCGACCAACGCCCAACCGGAGCGCTGCTCTACCGACTGAGCTACACGGACCCTAGTCATATACTCAGAATTTCTTCTTATAACTCCGTCATAAAAAAAAACAAAATTCATTAGAAAAATGGGAAAGTTTCTTCTAGAGCACAGCACACAATTTTGACGATTTTATCCCCGAACTTAGGGGTAAGTATTTTTTTCTAGTGCACAATTGTTTTATCGATTCCACAATTTTTACTATATGTAATATAAAATTTTGACGATTTTCTATGTGTTTAGGTGAGACTTTTTTGCGCTAGCGAAGAGTACGGTCCCATTGATCATTATTGGCTGATTGTTGTGCCGTCCAATTACACCAAAGACGAGGTGGTCAACGTCGACGTGGCGCTTCTACAGCACAGCACACAACGCGTTAGGGCGCTATACGACGGCGGCGGCGTGTTAACCGGCGGCGGGTCCACGTCGGCTGCCGGGGCGGGAGGCGTGAATCCACGCGCGTTTATCGACTCGAATTTTCACGATACGAAAAGTGAGTGTTGTGGATAATGAAAATGCCGGAAAATTTTATTTTTGGCCTGCGTTTTGCTTGCGCATTTCATTCCGACATTGTTTGTAGATGAGCTCCTCTCATTTTTGTCCTATTCCTTGATTCCATTTCAAAGAAAATATGTCTCTTTAATTCTGTGTATAGTCAATACATAATGTTGTGTATGCGAAAAAGGTGACTTCCGTGGCGGGATCTGAACCTGCGACCAACGCCCAACCGGAGCGCTGCTCTACCGACTGAGCTACACGGACCCTAGTCATATACTCAGAATTTCTTCTTATAACTCCGTCACAACATCTCCCCGTTCAAGATGTTAATAGATGCAACCACAAAGATGTGGAAGGTCACAGGACTAGATCCCCTGGACCAGCAATGGCAATACATTGGAATACAAACATTTTTACGCATTGAAATTGCGCGGTTTTTGGAATAGAAAATCCGGACTTATGTTCACCATTACGAGCGGTCTAAGGGAAGATGACCACTAACTTCCCGGCCAAATACCGGATTACGGCGCTACCCAGCGGTACGGAGGAGTTCGAGATGATGACGCTTGACGCGCCATCTCATCCTGATCGCCAAATTGTCGTGTATGTGAAAAAGATGACTTCCGTGGCAGGACTTGAACCTGCGACCAACGCTTAACCGGAGCGCTGCTCTACCGACTGAGCTACACGGACCCTAGTCATATACTCAGAATTTCTTCTTATAACTCCGTTACAACAGTTTCAATGCATAAAATGCTCGAAATTCCAAAAAGTCAAATGAGAATATATGTATATGGCTTTACTTTTCGGTGTCCGAAACAGCGGTCAATGTGGTGGCCGGCGTGCCGCCAGCCGTTTTGTTCAAATGACCAAACACCTCGAAAATAATGGGAAAATGCTGAAGATAGTAGACGAACGCGTTGGAGGCCGACGTGCGAAGCTCCTGAACGTGATTGAATGCCAGCCGATGGCGACTTTGCGGCGTGCTTCGCATCGGCTCCGTAGAAAAGGCCTCGTCGTGTCGGTGAAGAAAGCTAAATGAAAATTGTATTTTTTTTAATGATTATATTTCGTAAATTAAAGAAAAAAAAGTGTCCGCTTACTTAAACTGACAAAACACGTCCGTGTAATAGTCGGGCACGTCGAGTACGTCGAGCACAGTGACGCGAAATGAGAACTCTTTTTCCCTAAGCAAATGCATCGGTATGTCCACGCTAAGGTCTTCGGATACAGCCGAATCTGAGAGAAAACTTTATTTAAATTTTTGTAGCCCAATTTTGATTTTGAAAAGGTGAAATACGGCTTTTTAAAAGTCAAAACAATTCCACACATGCGTATTCTTCGGCCAGTGCTGCTGTGTTGTGACTCCGAGTTGACCCACAGTCATATTCAAAGTCACTCCGATAGGAGCCGAAGCGGTTAGTGCCTTAGCGCCGCCGAGTCACATTTTAAAAGGTTCCGGATACGTGATACGCGTGAAGGCCCCCCAGATCAATCCCCCCCCCCGTTGGAAATGATCTTGAAAGCTAATCATTTCGAGGGTTTGGACAAGGGCCATCCCGGCCAGCGAAATACCGGCTGGCTTGCTGCGTAACCCCGTGCGGTATGGGGCTGATGAGGCCTGGCTTGGGCCTGGTCAGCCTCGCCGCCGTATCACCCCCACAATGTGCAATTTGGTACCTATTGTCCATCCAAATATGGTGTGAAACCTAGAGAGAGTCGATGGGCGGAATCGAACTTCGTCCCCATTGCAAAGTAAAACCTATCGCACGACCACTGGGCCATTGCCCCCCCCCCCTCAAAGGTTCCGGAAGCTTTGAGCCACAGTTTTAAAAGCTCCGAATATGCCTTAAAAAAGGTTTAAAAAAGGCATATCCGGAGCTTTTTAAAAACTTGATTTGAAATCACTTGGAGGCATATTCCGCGCTTTTGTAATGACTCGGAGGTGACTCCGGCTATCGGCTCAACCTAGACGGCTTATGCCTTCGGCTCCCGAGGATTCCGCGTTTAAAATCCCCGGTGATTCCAAATCTCTGAATATATGTCCCACGGCTTCACCTATATATGACTTCAGACTTCGGCTCCGAAGTAAAATGACACAAATCGCCCGGAGTGACCCCGGAGGCAGCGCAGTCAGTTGTGAGGCATAACACAGCACTATTTTCAACAACTACTAACCGCTATCCGAAAAGTCCTGTCCGTTTTTCGTGGACTGCCCGCTTTGTACTTGCGTCTGCTGGGTCTGACCGCGATAGCGTCGTAAAAAGTCTTCACGTCGAAAGTTTAGCCGCGCTAATTGGCGAACCCTTTTCGAGGAGGACGCCTCCGCATTTTCGTTGCCGCCAATGGCCTCGACGAGCGCATCGCCGGCGCGAATCGGCTCAATGCAAACACGCAAATAGCCACGCACATTGCCCTTTTCGTTCACAACAGCCACTTTGTGCACTAACGGCAAATCGTGAAGCAAGTTATTCAGGTACACAAAAGCACTTAAAAAAAAAAGAAAAGTCAGTTAGGCAAATTTCCTGTAGGGAGAATAGGCCGGAATTTTGTTTGCGATTTTCGGCTTGTTCCGCCCAATATGTATTAGATTATAAAATTTCGCGCACCGTCCAACGAGACGAAACCATGGAAATCGATCGTAGAACGGATCAATGCCCATCCATACGTCCATTGGCATATGCTCATCGTCGTCCTCGTCCTCCGACGACGTTGACGATGAAGCGGCGACGTGCGGCGAGACATCCGGCGGTACGCTAGTGGCTGCCGCGTCGTCGTAGACGGCGCGCATCGCTTTGAGGCGCTCTCTAGAAGCGTTTCCAAAAAATGTTTATTATAATTGATACAAATTTATTATTAGTAATTCGTGTTCTCGCAAAGTGGAACTTTGGAAACTTCTTGTAGCTCATGATCTTTTTACTTTATAACTTCTTTCCTTGTTGACCGACTCGAATAATTTTTTTTCCAAAAGATTCGGCTTGAAAAATACTACAAAAATACTACTATTTTTCGCAAATATTTACTTTAAGCCGAGTTATAAAGATTGAAACACGAAAAAATTGACGAAAAAAAAAGTGACCTGAAAAAAAATTTCAACTTTGAGCGCGGATAACTCGGCTTAAAGTAAATATGTATTTGCAAAAATAAAAATATGCTTTTGTAGTATCTTTCAAGCTGAATCTTTTGGAAAAAAAAATTATTCGAATCGGTCAACAAGAACAGAAGTTATAAAGTTAAATAGACCGAAAAATATTCCAAAGTTCCACTTCGAGACACTACTATTGTTCTTGGATTTAAGGTTTTTTTTACTATTATTGGGTTGTAACATAATTATCCGCGGTTTTTTTCGGACAACCCAATAGTAATGAAACGAACCAAAATCCGAAAACCCAACACATTTTTGTTTTATATGTTTAAAACGAAAAATTCAAATAGAAAAATATCTTTTTTTTTTGACATTTAACAAAAGTTTCAGCAAAATCAATGCTAAGAAAATTATATCATTCGATTCATAGGAGTGATAGTTATGATTTTTTTAAACCACCGGGTTCGAACTTTTCGAATGCGAACGTTCGAACCCCAACACATTTTTGTTTTATATGTTTAAAACAAAAAATTCAAATAGAAAAATATCTTTTTTTTTTTGACATTTAACAAAAGTTTCAGCAAAATCAATGCTAAGAAAATTATACCATTCGATTCATAGGACTGATAGTTATGATTTTTTTAAACCACCGGGTTCGAACTTTTCGAACCCGAACTTTTTGAATCCGGCATTTAGTACAAATTTGCGTTGTGGCAGAGTGAAATGGTTAATTATTTAAATATCATTTTGTCTCGCCACGATCTCATATACCGTATCGTGTACCATTTCACGACTAAATTCTACCATGTAGATCGTTGTTATTAATGTATTTATTTTTAAATACGTCTTGTCGATGAGAGGCTCTCTATATTAGGATTGGTCCTTCGAAAGGTCTTTAGAGGCTGTTTCCTATAAAAAAGTGTTGTGGCCTTTGGTCATATATTCAAATAATGTTGGTCTTGTATCGATTATATTAATCGGTATGTATTTCGTAATTGTTCTAGCGCCTATTTTATCTATGCAATTTGTTCTCGTTTGCTTTCAATTTTCTTTTGTTGTGTTACCTTACAGCATTTATTAAATAAATCATTGTTTAATTTGCGAACTGGTCTATAACAGACGAATACCGAACTCAATGCACAACATAAAGTTACTTGTTTTATGTTGCAAACTTTTGTACCGAGATGTGTGGCCTATCACTCAGTCATTTCAAAAGTTTTCTTTATTATTCCAATAGCAGGGATATAACAGTTTGGTGCTAATAAACCGATTAGCATCAAATTCATTTCGGACAAATGTCTTCTTGATATGAGTGAAAAATAAACGCATTTGAAAGTTATAAACTCTTAAAAAAGTTATAAACAAAAATGTTTCGGGTTTGCAATTTTGGGGTTCATTTCATTACTAAAGTTTATTATTTTTTAAAGCCCTCCCCCCCCCAAAAAAAAAAAATTGTGTTAAAAAAAGTTAATAAATTCGTTAGTAGTCGTGAAAATAATATGACGTTATCCGAACAAAAAATTTCGTGCAAATTGATTAAACACAAACATTTTCGGGGTTAAAAGATTGAAATATTATACATATGTAATTATTTACCCATTTTCGCATTCGGCTCCGGGAAAGGTGTGAACCTGAAGAGCCTGTGGACTCGGAAGCATCGCAGCGATCATTTGAGACGCGTTCGCGTATGGACGCTCAGGCGTGATCGCGCCCGAGACGTCCGCGTTGTACAGGCGTCGCATGTCCTCCAAGCGTTGCCTACACATGCATTAGTTTGGGATTTGTGCAAAAAAAAAATTTTTGAACAATTTTGGTTAAAAGAGACAATTAGCACAAAAATAAAATGAGTAATTTTGGGTTAGAAAACCACGAGAACAACAAACAAAAAGCGTTAAAATTTCTGAAAATTAATTCACAAAATCATGTGAAAAATATGGAGTTGAAAAATAACACTAGTTAAGTCCTTACTTAAGCTTCGACAAACTCCAGTAGTGAAGCGCGCCGTTTTTGAGATCGCGAACCTGTACGGCGACAACGGTTTTCGGATAGGGACGCTGTGTGAGGTCCTCGCCGGGCGGCAAAAGATCCGGCGGCAACGGACTGTACATCGTGTCCGTCAGGAGGACAAATTGAAATTGAACCTTAAAATTGTGGAAGAAAAATATTTCTTATATAGTACGGGACAAAAATTTTTTCTCCACCTAGTTTTCCATGCTCCACTTATCGTGGAGACCGCCAAACCTTAGGCAAGTTAGCAGTGTTAAAAAAAACTATTATAAATCAGCTATAATTTTCCATTTGCTCTTATTGCCATAAGTTCGGGCAAATAAGATGCGGCCATTCGAAGTATTTTTGAATATTGACCTGGCATATTGATTTGTTATTTCATGTCGGTTAAGCCGCGTAAAATTTAATGAACACCTTCATGGAAGCAGGCCCAACTTGTAGTTTAAACATTTCGGACTAAACTTTGTTTATAACAAAATGCGAGGCCAAGTCAAAATTCAAAAATTCTTCGAACGGCCGCGTCTTATTTACTCGAACTTAGTCAGGGTAATATGAAAAAAATACGTGTATTTTTTTGTTTTTTTTTCGAATTTTTTTTTTTGATATTAATAAAAGCAAATGGAAAATTTACGGCTGATTTATAATAGTTTTTTTAACACTTTTAATATGCCTAAAGTTTGGACCCTCCATGATAAGTAGAACATAGAAAACTAGGCGTGGCAAAAATTTTTGCGCACTATATAAGAAAGGATTTTGTTTATTTGTTTGTCTGTCCACGGCTTTTCACCTATTCAAACTCAACCAATTATCCCAATTTTTAGGACTCGGGAGTTTTTTAAACCAACTTAGACGTGGTGCAATCAGTTTTTTGATACAGGTCCTTTTTGGTTCTGTGTGGGATCCTAATTTTCAAAATTTCGTCAGGGCGACATTAAAGTTGAATCTTAAAATTAGGAGAAAAAAATAAAGTTGGAAGAAATTGGAAGAAAAAAAATATATTAAAGTAATATTTGGTGGGCAAACTTTCAAAAACACATTTTTTTCTTTTCTCTTCTTCTAACCCTTTTGCGCAGCTCCACGGCGATGGAATTGGCCTCCTTGAGGAAGATGGCACAACCCCACAAGTCGTCGCGCACCGAAGTGAACTGATGATAGCGCCATTTCAGCGCCGCATGACGAACCACACGCTCCTGTTCGTGCGTCCAATGCTCTTGATTGACTATTATAGAAAAAGTTATATTAAATTTTAAGAGGTCCCTGTGACTTGGCTCCGGAAATTTCGGCAGACGAGCAGACAAACCCATTATATTTTTTTTAAAATGGCAAAGTAAATGATCGTCTGCCATGGGTTTGCCGAAGTCAGCTCAGAGCCAAAGTCATCATCCTGGTCATCTTTGTTTTATAAGGGTTTGAAAAAACTGCAAAAAAATGACAAATTTCGGCATTTTTGCCGTTTTTTTGAAGTTTCATAACTATCCAGCTGATCAAGTTCAAAGGTGCAATAGTAATAGCAAAAATTTTAAGTTCATTCGATCATTTTCCAAAAAATGCTCGATCAGCCGCGCTTTTTTCGCTGCAGTTTTCTCCATAAAAATGCTAGAAATTAAAATTTTAAAAATCGCTGAAACACGTCTCCCACAAATTGGGTACGCTCTACAGGATGCTAAAACCCTACGTTTCTATCTGTCGTAGGAAAAATGTTAGAGCATAGTTGTCGGAAATTTATGCGACTATAATATAGTTTGAATTCATAGACTTATTGAAATGAAGTTCTCTCGTTAGAAAAATATTAAAAAAAAGAATAAAACTTTTCTCGATTAGTGGTGGGTCGAACCGGGCCGAATTATAAACATATACGATACTTTATTAACCGAATTATAAACATATATGATAGAGATGTTACCGAAGACACAAAAACAAAGTTCAATTGTGGCGCACAGCGCCAGAAAGAATTAAGCCGAAAATGGAAAATAAGCAAATTTCAAATGTCCGTTTAAAATCACATTTGAGCTTAATATTGTTTTGTTACAAAGTTTTCTCAATTGAGAAAACTTTGTAACAATCAATGAATCCATTCTGCGAAATGCGCTGTTCAATTGTGTGTGATGGACCACGTCTGTGAAGTGCGTGACAGCCGGACGCAAATTGGTTTTGCCCTCAAGCCGATTCTCGAGTTGTCGCTTCGTTTTTTTTATCATTTATATTATAAATAAAAAGTGAATTTGAATGAAATAAACGGTTTTATTACACGCGAGAATTAGAAGAACATTTTTGAAGTGTAATCTTTTAAACATTCGAAATATTTTCAAATTTGCGCTCGATTACGATATATTCTGTCAAAAATTTGCAATATTATGTATTCGCTCAACAAAATTCTTTATATAATCTTGCCTTTAAGTTGGTTTGTAAGCAGGGTTGCCAGATGAAAATAAAATAAAAAAGAACGGCTGGGCACGAAAAAAATATTTTATTGATAATTTCCAACAACAAAAAAGATTTTTCTAAAAATATCTGAGAATTGGTCTATTTCGTTAACTTTTCGGGTCAGATTCTTTATTCTCTCAACAATTAATGCTTCTCGGAACTCCTGATCTTGTGTCTAAGAGAGCTATTCTTCATGGAAAAAAAGAACAAAAAAGAACAAAAAATGGAAAAAAAAGAACAAAAAAGAACAGATCCCCTCAAAAAAAGAACAAAAAAGAACAGACTCCCTCAAAAAAAAAGAACCAATCTTTTTAAAAAGGACATCTGGCAACCCTGTTTTAAATTTTTGGCCCGCGTGTATTTTGGTTAATAAAGTTTGTTGAAAAAACCAATCGTTACACAAAAAAACTAAACGCGCACAAGACTCTAGAGTGAATTCGCAGACCGATTAACATAAAAAGGACAGTCCGTAATAAAAAATTAAGAAACGTCGACAAATAGAATGAAATTTTATGGGTTTTTTTTTTACTCTATTTGTCTGCGTTTCTTCATTTTATTGCACCATTTTTGTGCCATCGGCTCGTGCCTCGACTCATCATTAATTTCGAAAAACAAATTAGCTACTTGAATAAGAAGTCTGTCTAGAGCTAATTTTAATCACCTTCGGCTAGCAGACTTTTGCTGAGAATCGGATCACCGGCGCCGTCCCAAGCCGAGCTGCCGGACGAGATCATGCTCTGTGCCAGATCAACTTGGCGTTGAAGGCTTTCGATTCGTGACTCATATTCCTAATGCGTCAAATATCAATATGTGTATTAAAGATGGGGTGAGTCAGCGACTCAGTCGAGCATAAAAAATTTTCGGATCGGGTCGGGCCGGGATCAGCCAAAAACGAGTCGGATCCCGACCAGAACGGGCCGGACCCACTCCAGAATAATTTTTACTAGACAACCTCAAATTTTGGGGCCGAATCGGGCCGGGATCAGCCAAAAACGAGTGGGGCTGGGCGGAACTGTGGTCGGGCCGGAACATCGCTATTACAGTCGACGCCCCCATTAACATAACGCCAAGAGACTGCGCGTTAACTATGTTAATGGAAGCGTTATGTTAAGGGGGCTAATGGGTGAAAACCAACCAAGCTGCCAAAACGATTATGTTAATGGGAGATTTATGTTAATGGGAATTTATGTTAATGGGGGAGTCGACTGTAGGTCCATTGTATTCAATTAGGTCGTCGTCGAATTTCTTGACAACCTTGTTCAAGAATTTGTTTACTTTCCACTCGCTTTTATTTTTTTAAACTGGTCGAGTGTGTGAATTGAATTGGTTTTATGATGCGAGTTAAAGATAGAAGCCCACCGGCGCCAAATACTTTTTGGGAGGAGGCTATTCAAGCGCCTATTGACGCCAAACATTTCGCGAGGGACTTCAGAGCCGCGTATACGGCTGCTATGAATTTTTTAGTTTTTTTAAACTAAGGAAAAAACACGCATATAAAAGTTGCACAAATAAAAGTCGAAACAGACATTTCTCGATTTTCCGTAAAAAAAGTTTCATTTTTATGTGAAAAAAGCATACAAAGTTTTTTCGCTTATGTTGGCGTTCCAATTCCTCGACTTCTTTGCGAAATTGTTGTTCCATTTGCATAAGCTTCTTCTCCATTTCCAGCTTGAGGTCGATGCCCTGCTTTTCGTACAGCTCCATTTGAGCATATTTCCAATCAAGAGGCTCTTCTAAAAGAAAAACAAAACATTTTTTCCTTCAAAAAGTCATTGTGTAAACATATTCATTAGGAATTGTTTGTTCTAATAGGAAAAATAAATAATTAAGTCTGAATAAAAAGCTAAATGCAAAGTCTCAAAGGTCCACAAAAAACCATGTTGTAACTTGGCTCCGAGTTAACTTCGGCAAACTCATGGCAGACGAATGGCAGAGCAACATTATATTTCATCATTTTTATGGAAAAATATAATGAGTTTATCGGCTCGAAAGCCAAGTCACAACACTATTCAACATGTATAATAGCATTGATTTTTTTGCTTATCTTAATCCCGGCCAGCGAAATACCGGCTGGCTTGCTGCATAACCCCGTGCGGTATGCGGCTGATGAGGCCTGGCTTGGGCCTGGTCCGCACCGCCACCGTATCGCCCCCACAATGTGCAATTTGATACCTATTGTCCATCCAAATGTGGTTTTTTTGTACCTATTGTCCATCCAAATATGGTGTGAAACCTAGAGAGAGTCGATGGGCGGAATCGAACTTCGTTCCTATTGCAAAGTAAAACCTATCGCACAACCACTGGGCCATTGCCCCCCTCAAAGGTTCCGGAAATGCTCCGGAAAAAGCTTTGAGCCACAGTTTTAAAAGCTCCGAATATGCCTTAAAAAAGGTTTAAAAAAGGCATATCCGGAGCTTTTTAAAAACTTGATTTGAAATCACTTGGAGGCATATTCCGCGCTTTTGTAATGACTCGGAGGTGACTCCGGCTATCGGCTCAACCTAGACGGCTTATGCCTTCGGCTCCCGAGGATTCCGCGTTTAAAATCCCCGGTGACTGGTGTGAAACCCAGAGAGAGTCGGTGGGCGGAATTGAACTTCATCCCCATTGCAAAGTGAAACCTATCGCACAACCACTGGGACATTGCCTAGGCCTCCCCTCAAAGTCCATAATTCGCACTCTGATCGCTTCTCAAAGTTTTCGTGGTGCGCAAATTTCCGGAGCAAGTCTCAAGTATACACTTTACAAAGGCACGTTTTCACATTCTATATTTCCATCCCGCGTAAAATGAGCAGCAAAAAATAAAGAATAAACATACTCGCCGCTGTGGCCAGATTGTGTCTGCTCTGGCGTGCCTCCTGCGGGTCGTTGTAGCGAAAAACGTGATGTCGGCCGAGTATCACTCGCGAGCCAGTGTTTAGTCGCGTTTCGCCGCGAACCGGCTGGCCGTTGACGAAGCATTCCGCGTCGTCGATCGGCGACAGGTACACGCTGCCGTCCTCGTTGACGAATTGGCAATGCTCGTCGCGAATATTCTCGCCGCTCAGCGGAATGTCCGGACGAACGGAGGCCTCGGGACGACCGACGCTGAAAAAAAGGCAAATATCGCCGAATATTGGGCGCAAGTCATTGATTACAGTCAAACCTCGATCTAATGACACCCCTAGGGACCGAGCCTAGGTGTCATTAGATCAAGGTTTTCGAAATTAGCTAGCACCATTGATGAATTCCTGTCTCAATTTCTGTCGATCAATGCACTTTATTCGCCAAAAGACCAGGGAAGCAAAAAAAACTGTAAATCAATAAAATCGGGAAGCATAATTCTTAGAGCAGCAATTCTTCCTCATCCTCTTCTTCTTAGTGCTTGGCAAAGATCTCGGTGATGGTTGATTCGATCAAGCGAAAAACTTAAGAATGAATAAAAACAAAAAAATATTTTGGTGGCAAAATTTGAACATAATGCCAAGAGAAGATGCCAAGAAAAGAAAATTTGAATTTAAAAAGGAAATTTCGTAAACCCAAGTTTACGATACCACGGTAAAAAAAATGGCTAGCTGAGCGCAATGGGATCGAGGTTTGGATTCCTTACAACTGTCATTGAAAGAAGGTTTTTACTTTAGGTTTTCGTCGGGACCGAGCCTAGGTGTCATTAGATCGAGGGTGTCGTTAGATTGAGGTTTGACTGTATTTTAAAAGAAATTCCTCTCACCGAGTTACGCCCTCCTTTAAATAGTACAATAAACACTCGGACATGAGCGGATCCTCGTTCAAATTCACCAAATGCGGAAGCTTTTTCGGCGAAAATACGCCCAACGTGTAGCCGTCCGCCGTTGTGGCAAGGCCCATTTCGCGAAGCTCTTCCTCGCGGATTCGTCTAGAAAAGAAAAAAAGTAGAAGAATCATAAAATAATCTCTTCAATAACTCACTTCCATTCCTCCGCCTTTAATAGCTTTTGTTCCCATGTCTCGTTGAGTTGTGCGATGAGTTTCTCCGAAGTTTTCAATTGCTCAATAGTCTCTTCCTCTGAGTAGAGAGCCTGTGAAGTGTTTGTCGAGGTCGGTTCACCGTCTTCGTTAATCTATAAAAAGGAAGTTCAATAATTTCCAATTTTCGAGCTTATAAAAGAATCGATTAATGTTTCATGCCTCGATTCCGCGATGCACTAGAATTCCGCGCAATTTGAGGACCTCCTCCTTGAGTTCGCGAATCAGTTTCGCGTTGGGGTCCTCGTTGACTTTGGCGCGGCATACGATCTGCTTGGCGCGGTCCGCGTACCGCAACGTGCTTACCGTCTCGTCGACGTTCACGTCCGCGGGACTAATGGCCGCAATCATTGCCGTCTTAGAGTTTCCCCCAAGATTCTCTCGCAAAAGCCAGGTAAGCACCGAATTGCGATAGGGTACCACCTCTTTGCCGTGTTTGCCCTTTCCGCGTCGATTCGCCTCATCGGCCAACTTTGAAATCACCAGACCCAATGTAGTGAGACTTTTGTTAATGTTGGCGCCCTCCTTGAGTCGTTGACCTTCGGCGCCCGTGGAATTGGCGCGCTCCGAGCCGGCCAAATCCACCAGCGAAATTTTGCTCACTTTTTCTGTGTTCAAATTCGTCTGCACGTCGTGTATTTTCATCGTCAAAATTATCGTGAAAACGGCGTGAGACCGGCTCGAAGTCGAGTTCATATTTGTGGCGGCTACCGTACGCGCTTTGTTACCTAAAAAACAAGTATCTATAATTTAATAGAGAATAAAATTGCCACATGTTATTTTTAATGTGCAATTTTAACTAAAAATATACGCTTTTGACTCAAGCTTACCCGAATCCATCAAGTCAAGAATGTCGCTAAAGGAACAGACGGCCATACGTTCCAAATTTTCAACATAAGTGCCGAGTATTGGATTGTCTCGAATCCGCAAATTTCCGGTATTTTTCGGTTGTAATAAGTCGCGCACTTTCTCGCAATAGATTTCCATATAGGAGACCTCAGCGGAGTAATTGGTGTGCACGTCTCGATTCGACGCTTCGATTCGCTGAAAAAGGTCTTTGGCCAGCCGCGGAATCAGTCCCATCTCATCGGGATCGTTGGGTTTGCCCATCATCGTGTAGCTTTTGCCGGCGCCTGTTTGTCCGTAGGCAAAAATGCAAACGTTATAGCCTTGAAAAGCGTGATCCAGCATCTCCACGCCCAAGTCGTCATAGACCTGCGCCTGACTGGCGAATTGACTCTGCGTCTTGTCCATTGACCAATACGAATAGTCGTATTCGAATGTGTGCGGCGGATTCGTGATAAAAGTGTTTTTTCCCGACATTTCCACGCAACATTTCGCCGCCATTTCCGTCTCACGCGTGTTAAATGGGCGAACCCGGACAGCCACTTTCACGGAAGACATTTTTTTTGGAGTCTTTTAATATTTTTTCTCACCTCTCAGAGTCTTTACAAACAAATAATAATTAATAAATACTAGAATAATTTTAGAATAAATAACTCGTTAGAAAATAACCATTGCAAATCGATGAAAAGCACCAAAATTAAATTATAGGCTATTTACATCGAGAAATAATGACAAATAAGAAATACCTGAAATAAAAGAATTCATGAACAGTTCCTATTCACTTTTTAGTTCCTATTCACTTAGTCCTATTCACTTTACAAGAATTTGGATTCTATTCACTGGAAATTTCAAATTTTTCAATTTTTAAAGTTAAAACAAATAAATTTGTACAGAAAAATTAAATTTTTTTCGTCTTTAATTAAATAAAAATTCCAAAAGATAAAAAAATGGCCGAAAAACGAATTCCATGGCCATAAAATTTAATACATTTTTCCACAATTCAATTTATCGGAATTTAATGGCCGAAATTTCCGAGATTTCACTGACAAATGGCAAAAATTCGACTTATTTTGGTCATTTATTATTGAAAAATAGCTTAATATCGCGTGGATAAGCCCGGGCTTATTCGTGCAAAATAGAGTAAATATATTCGACTTGTAGAAGTTTGAAAAAATTATAAATTATAAATTATACAATAAAAAATAAAAATTTCCCATTAATATCCGATATTTTTTATAACGAATTTCTTTTCGGTAATAAATTTTCGCTCAAAAAATGAAGAAAAATAGCAAAAAACAAAAAGCAAAATTAAGCAAATTGTTTAGCATTTAACGAGTAGAAAAAGTAAAAAAAAGAATTCCCCTCTTCTCGTTTGCTTTAGGGATTACTTTTTCTTCGTTTTTTCGTTGGCATTTAAGCAAAAATGAGAAGAGAATATTCCACTCAAATTTTGCAAAAAAAATTGAAATTAATTTGAGAGGAATGGTAATGCTGATGGGCAAGAGAGAAGGTGGAACGAGAATGAAAAGAGGAAAAGGCACGTTAATCTCTATTTTTAAAAGTGAACATTTGGTCTCTTCTCTTCTATTCCTTATTACGTTCAAAAAAGGAACGTTCAAAAAAGGAATGAGCTAAACCGAGTCCTGCGTAATGTTATGTTTTATTTTCATTTAATAACTAATGAAAATGATGGTAGTAATTTTAAAAAAGAGAGAACGATAAGTAATTGAGAAGACGGTGAAATAAGTCTACATAACTGATAATGATAGGTTGTATATCGAAATGGGTTATATAAAAATAGGTTCTAAAAAATAAAATGATATAAATAGAATTAAGTAGAGAAAAAAATGAAGAAATTTGGATAAATTCCAGGGTAAATGGTAAAATTAGAAAAACGTGTGAGAAATTTCGACGGATACGTAAAAAAGGAATGTAAAAAAGTTCAACTGAGAATTAAATAAATTAAATGTACGTATAAATGTGTAAAAAGTATACAACATTTTGGTTAATTTTGTAAATTAAAATTCACTGTGGATTGTCGATGAAGAAACATTTTTTTATGAAATGGAACCGAAAGAAAATGGAAAAAAATTTTTTTTTGACTCATTCTTTCACTTTTCAAAATTATTTAAACAAGAAAGAGAAGATAATATTGAGAGAAACATGATGAATTAGTTCGAACGAAAAATTGAGATTAAAAAAAGAAGCAAGAAAAATGGATAATAAACGTATGATAGAGATATGAATTATTATCGGTTATCGGAAAGAAGAGAAGAAATGTGGAGAAAAAAATGATATAGGGAAAAGGAGGCAAAAGAAAAGAAATAAAGATTAAATTTAGCAAAGTTTCGGCCAAAATTATAAAGCTGGATAGCAAAACTAAAGGTTGCTGTTCAAGACCGAGAAAAAGATAAAAATATAAAATGAAAAAAGAAAATTACAAAGCAAAATGGAACAAAAATAATAAATATAAAACACGCAAAAAAGTATTGAATTTTTTTTCATTTCTTTAGAGAGGCTCAAAAATACGTCATTTTCCATTCTTTTCTCTACTTTTAAGGAAATATATTCTTGAGATTGGATAGGAAAAGTAAGGATAATACAAGTAGAAATAGAAATAATGGAAAGAGAAGGGAAGAATTTGCCAATTTTTCATTAGAAAAAGGCTTCTTCCCCCCATCAAAAGGCTTAATTTTTTCCAGCTTTATTCCAAGCTTTATCGGTTTTTTTATTTTCAATCATTTTTCTCTTATTATATTTATGCCCGCATGTTATGTTCTTGGGTATAAATCGTACGATTATGAAAAATACGAGCATAAATTGCCCGGGTTCCTAATCATATAGTATTAAAACAGTCAATTCTTTACATATTCGATCCAATTCGGGAAAATTTGTGAAGTACCTTTTAGTGCTGGTGTTCATCGTTCTATAAAAAAACGATTCGAATTAAATTGGAAATTTCCTGGAAAAAAAACAATAAACAAAAAAAACGCATTAATCTCAAAATTTTCGAGAACAAAAATTTTACGCATACACACTCATTTACGTCATTAATTAAGCCTGGACGAATATTTCTTTGGTATTTTTAAAAAAAAGCCGAATTTTTTTCAAACAAATACGGAAAAATGGCCCCAATGGAATGATGAAGAAAAAATTTTTTCCAGCTTTTAAGGGTTAATCGATGGAAAATGATAAAAAAAATTTAAAAAAATTTTTTTCGCTGAATTTAAAAGATTTTGTTTAAAGAATTCTCCTCCCCCCTCTCACAATGTCCAAAAACTTTAAAAATAATAAAGAAAATAATTTTCTAATTCGATAACACGTAAGAATCTACACGCAAGCACCCCCCACATATCTACATATTTTCATTTCATTTTACAACATTTCAACTAAGCATTGCATTGTTCTCAATTAAAAAATGGAAAGAAAAAAAATAAAATATAATATAATAAAATTTACATACATAACGCATGTAAATATGTAAACAAAAGTAATAAAATTACTTCAAAAAGGTCGAAAAAAAATTTCCGCAAAAGCTCTATTATTATTATTGTTATTATTATTTTTGAACAATGTGTCGGGTTTTGGCATTTTTTTCTTAGTTTTCATTATGGCTATATGTGGAAAGGAATTTTTTTTTCTTTTTTATTCTTATAACTTATAGCTAGCTTTATTCTTTGCTAGTAGAGGCGAAATTGAATATTTCTGCCTTATTCGAAAGAACTGACATTTCTCTACTAATTTATCTCTTCCTCTTCACTCACATCTTTTTTTCTCATTTTTTCCCTGACTTTCTCCTTTCTTCCTTTCTCCTCAATATATGCAATATTTAAAAAAAAACTTTTCCTAAGGTCTAAACTTTGCTTATCTTTCTTTGCTAGCACTAAAAATGCACAATTGCATGCATTAAATTCGCCGCGCATTTCTTATTTGACGAAAGTTTACTCTCGAGCTCGGCATTTTCGCTCGCATTTCTGCATATTTTTTTTCAATGTTGTTGCTTTTCACGTGCGTTTTTTTTCGAAATTTTTCATCGCTTTTTTTATTGTCTTTTCTCACTTTTTATTTTCTATTTCCATACATTTTAGAGCCACAAAAAGCATTTCCATCATGTCTAATACTCATTCCCCTATATAGGACGTGGAAGACATAGATTTCAACTATGAATTTTCTCATCACGCGTTTTTTGTCGACTTTGCATTTTTACATTTCCGACAAATTCGACAAACGGACAAAAAAAAGGAAAGACGGCAAAAATTTTGAGCTTAAAGAAAGAAATAAAGGGACCTATTTTAAAAATCAATCAATTATCAATTAACTTATTCACTCGCAAACAAATCATTAAAAAAACTGGATAACTTTTATTTATTATTTTTTGTATCGGATTAAACTCCATTTAGCAAAAAAATTAATTTTTAATTTAAATACGGAGTGTTTTTTTAAGATTATATTTTTGTTTTCTTTATAACTTTTCAGATAAAACTTTTTCGATGCAACTTTTTTTTGCAATATGGTACTCATTCGACGCAGAATTTCAAGTCGAATCAAACAACTATTACATATTAAGATTCAACGATTTTGGAGCGAGATATGGTCAAAAAACCAAAAGCATTCATAAACAAAAATATAATCTTAAAAAAACGCCCTGTATTTCACTGTAGCGGATAAATTAATAGAATTTCATAAACTTATTTATAATAAACAAAAATATGATCTTAACACATTGCGTACGACGTGTGCAATCGGTTTTACACTGCAAAATTGATACAAAAATTTCAAAAAAAATTGAAGAATTTTATAAACAATGTATTTTTTTAGTTTATAAATCAAAAAATAAGATAGGAAAGATTGTATTATTGTGAAAAGTTTTCAAAGCATGTTTATGAGTTTGGAAAATACATTCGGCACATAAACATTTTTTTGGAAAAAGTGCTCAATGTGTTAAAAAACACCCTGTATTACCGAATTTATCACAACATTCACAGACATGTATTCAATTATTTAAGCTGGTCAAAAATCGACTTTTTACTTAAAAATAACTTTTATAATCAAAAAATTATTGTAAATAGCGAAAAAAAGTATGTCAGGGGTGAAACAAAATTCCGATTTCCTACATTTTTTCCTTCCTATTTTCAATTTCCGAAATTCTGGCCATTTTTCGGAAATCGAAAATTTTAAAAGTCGAAAAATATCGATTTATGTTAGAAAAAAAGTTTTTATGAAAGAATTTCCGATATTTCCAATTTCCTGCTTTTTTTTTGCTCCTCCGAATTCCAATTTTCGATTTCCGAAAATTCATTTCCGTTGTACCCTTAGTATAAGTAAATGATTAATTTTAAAAATTTAGAAACAAACCTTCCTAAGCACCTAAAACTAAGTTCAGCCCAATATCTGAAATCGTGAAGCCACAAACGAATTGTAAAGTCGCAAATTACGTAAAAAAGGTATGTTTCTTTAGTTAAAGAAATAAAGTTGGTGGAAAGCAAAAATTCTCCAGTGAGATTGTCAGAAAATTCTGCGACCACCTAATAGATTAATTTTGACCTTTTGAAAGATTGATATTGAGATCGAGAATTTCATGACGTTGAAAAAAAAAGAAATTTGCTTATACAAAGGTAAGCCGAAGATTAAAAACTATTAAATTTTATTGTGATTTTTTAAATACCTAATTTTTTATTAATATTAAACAATTTTGATTTCGACAAAATATTTAAAAAAATTTCTTTACAAAATTATTATGAAAAATTTTTAAATTTTCACTTTCATCTATTACCCTAATTTCATGTGTATAAGGCTGGGTGTTTTGAGCCAAATTTAAATTTGCGCTAATGAGTTCATTCTGTTGTATTGAATCCGAGCGAGTCCAAATTTCGTGCCCACTTTTATGAAAATGAAACGAAGGCGAGCACAAACGGATGCGATACGACAGAATGAACTCATTGGCGCAAATTTAAATTTGGCTCAAAACATCCCTTATAAACACGAAATTACGATACTTTGATTTTTGATATGTGTTTTCAATTTTATAATGCTTTATTTATTTTTTCCACTAAAATATTTAGCTCTTCTTAGCCTTCTCCGAGGACATCTGTAAAAGAGATGAGACAGAGGGGAAGAGGAGGAGGACCAATAAAATTATTGGATAAAAATAAACAAACATTTTCTTCGTTCTCTTCCAATTTTCCTCACTTATTTTTTCCCGTCGACTTATCCATTTTTGGGCATACGCTTTTATTTTAAGCTTTATCGGCTCAAACTTAAGCCTATTTTTTACTGCTTTTTTAAAGCTTTTTTTTGGGTATTGCGCTCTTGGCAAACAAATTAACAACTATTTATATATGTATGCGTGCGTATCAATGAGAAAGCCTGAAAATTTAAAAATATTCTTTTTTAACTACAGTCAAACCTCGATCTAATGACACCCTGATCTAACGACACCCTCGATCTAATGACACCTAGGCTCGGTCCCGACGAAAACCTAAAGTAAAAACCTTCTTTCAATGACAGTTGTAAGGAATCCAAACCTCGATCCCATTGCGCTCAGCTAGCCATTTTTTTACCTTGGTATCGTAAACTTGGGTTTACGAAATTTCCTTTTTAAATTCAAATTTTCTTTTCTTGGCATCTTCTCTTGGCATTATGTTCAAATTTTGCCATCAAAATATTTTTTTGTTTTTATTCATTCTTAAGTTTTTCGCTTGATCGAATCAACCATCACCGAGATCTTTGCCAAGCACTAAGAAGAAGAGGATGAGGAAGAATTGCTGCTCTAAGAATTATGCTTCCCGATTTTATTGATTTACAGTTTTTTTTGCTTCCCTGGTCTTTTGGCGAATAAAGTGCATTGATCGACAGAAATTGAGACAGGAATTCATCAATGGTGCTAGCTAATTTCGAAAACCTTGATCTAATAACACCCTCGATCTAATGACACCTAAGCTCGGTCCCTAGGGGTGTCATTAGATCGAGGTTTGACTGTATATTAAAAAAATAGTTAAGATGAGCTCCTTATTTTTACACTATACTTTTGATTCCTAGAATTATATGGTGGAGCCACGATTTTTAAATTTGATTAACTTTTTACAAAGCATAAAGGTATTTTAAAAAAAATTAATTTTATCCATCGAATTCAGAATTTAATTCTCTACTGATTACTTTTTAAGTCAACTCGATATGTAACTTGGAAAAAAAGTTACAGCTAAAAAAGTAAAGTCAATTAAAAAAATTTTAAAAAATAAAAATTTATTTTACTTTTTCAATTGTAACTTTTTTCCAAATTAGTTAGAAATTTGATTTAAAAAGTATAGATAGAGAATTAAATTCTGAATCGAAGTGATAAAATTAATTTAAGTAACTTTTTGGTCCTTAAAAAGTTGGTTAAAGTTGAAAAATCAGCAAATTTCCCATCCGAAAATGTAGGTGATCCGAAAATACTTCCCAAATTGTACAAAAATAAATAAAAAATTATGATTTCAATTTTATGCTTAAGCTTATAAGTTTAAGCTCTCAATTGTGACATCCTTTTTCAAAGCTTTTCATTTACTTTTGTTTTTTATTATTGTTTTTTTTCGAATTTTTCACGTTTTCCCTTAAGTCAATTTTGACTTCCTTTAACATTTCCTGCTTTTTCAAAATTTTCCTTTTTCTTTGCCTTAAGCTTTAGGCATTTTTTCTTTCATCTTATTCTTTCACTTTTTTTTCTTAATCGTTCACTCCTCAATCATATTCAACTTAAGCATTCCCAATCTCATTTCTTTCCTTTCTCATTCTCTCGTTTCTTAATTAATACGTTTATATTTCTTCTTCCATAAAGCCTAGCCCCTAAAGCTCATCCTTAATTTTCACATTTCAGCGTGACAACTAACTGGAATTGATACATATTTTTTCATAAATTTCCCAACAAAAAATATTTTTGCCTTTTTCCTGCCAATTTTTCCTTTAAAATTTTTGGAATTTTTATCATTTTATCATTTTATAAGAATTTTTTGGTTAAATTTGTTTATTCCAATTTTTAGCATATTTTTATGTATTTTTTTTCTTTGAATTCATTCCAAAAAATTGTAAATAAATAAGCAATTTACTATTTTTACATAAAAAATGCGTTTATTTTTAAGTTTATTTTTTCAATTTATTTTTGTTTAAAGCCATTTTTCGGGATATTTTATGCGCGTTTTTAGGTTATTTTCTTGTTTCATTTCTTTTTTTAAATATATATTTATTTCTCTCTTTCTATCTCTCTATTTCTCTACTTTTCTCATTCCTTCGCACTATTTTGACACCAAATTATTTCCTTTCCTCTGCCAAAAACATCATTAATTAATTTTTCAGTAATACTAAAAAATTCTCTTCACTCCAATAATTTTTCCTAATTAATATATAGTATATTTTTTCTCTTCTTTTTTTGTTATTTTTTATTTTTATTTTTTATTGCCAATTTTTTGGGTCAAAAAAAAAATTCAAAATAGAAAAAATTAAGTGAAAATTGACAATTTTTAAAGCTTAAAATTAATAATTTATTCCAAAAATTGGCCAAAATTTCTGCCCTCTATTTGGAAGTTTTTTTTGAAAATCTCATTAATTTTGTGTCATACAAATTTTGATAGATCCCAAATGTCTAAAATGCTTAAGGAGAAGAAATATTTGCATTCTAGGTGCTATGAAAATTCCCAGATGTACGCTATTTATGGTACTGATTACGATCGGCTCCGTAACAGCTCTAGAGCTTCAAAACGGAACACTAGCGGGTCCGATGAGCTCCGGCCTGAATCTCAGATCGGATACGATCGAGTCTAACTCTACATTGACTCGAGAGGAATTGAGTATCATCCTCAACACCAATGAACCACAGGTATGCGGAGGATAGTATATTGAATAGGACTATTTTTGGATTTGGATCAAAACTGGGCCAAAATGCCAAGACATATATATATATATATATATATATATATATATATATAGATGTATATGATAGCAACATAAAACCCTCAAGTTATAGAGCCAAGCGCTTACCTCATCAGAGTCCGGATCAGCCACAAAAGTTGTTTGCCCAAATCATCCCTTCGCCTTTGAGTGTGACTCGTCCAATTGTTGTGCCAGCTACCACCAGCGATTTCTCTTTCTGCTCTTCGCATTAACCGTTTTCGGCGTGGCCCTGTTGGTTTTAGGCGCGTGGATCGTCTCCGAGATGAGGCCCTCAAGAAGGTTGATCTAAAGAACAAAAAGAAATTTGCCTAAACTGATATGTAATAAATAAGTTAATACTAATAACTCCAATCAAATTTCCACGGATTTTCATTAGAATATACAACTGAAAAATACTACAACAAGTAAATAGTTATAGGACTATGCGTAAGCAAATTAACGAGCAGCACAAAGAAAAAAAGCGACCTTTGGAAATCGATTTGAAAAGTGACGAGGAGGCCAAATATCTCAGGCGAATGTCCGAGCTCAAGTTGGTTTTGCCATTTTTTCGAAAAGCTTTTTGAGTGTATAAACTCAAGTTTGGGTAAGTAAACGAGGCCGTTCAAAGAATTTTTGAATTTTGACTTGGCCCTCATTCTGTTATAAACAAAATTGAGCTCATATTTTTTAATTTAGGCCTGCTTTAATGAAGGCGTTTATTAAATTTCATGCTTTACAAACATAAAATAACAGAATGAAGGCCGAGTCAATAATTCAAAATTCTTCGAACTGCCGCGTCTTATTTATTAGAACTTGGGGTATTATAAATACATATTAGGTTGCTAAAAATTTATGTCACGGAACAAAATTTATTACAAAAACAAATAGGTATATTCTTAGATGTTATTTAAACCAATTTCTTTATGAACTTGATTTATAAACATTGCAACACGTAGTAAGGCCTAAAATTAATCTACTACATGTTCAATAAGTTCCCCAAAAAATATCACCATGGGCGTTCTCCAAATGGCTCACCACGATTTAGCATAACGCTGAAGCCAAATACCTGTAATTATTTCAAGTATAAAAAAAATTTTCAGTCCCAACACAAAACGATTATTCATCGATTAGTGTCGTGTAAGTGGCACAAAAAAAGCTGTGCCGTATCTTTATGAACTATACATACTTCTGTAAATTTTGCTGTATTATATTTTATGTGTAAAAAATTTTTAATTTAACTTCATATTTTTCTTCATAAAGCACTTCAAAAATTTTTTTATGTACATAATTAATAAACAAGAAAAATCTGAAAATATTTTGTAGGCAGGCTTTTCTACTTGTAAATCAATACCATTATGATTAGATAATCCTAGTGATTTATAAATGGATTGCTTTTAAAATAATCCATTAGAATGATTTAATGAATTATGAATGGCGTTTTCCATTCTCTTCGGAATCTTTTTTCCACTCTTTGAGCCCTTTCTAGTTCTACTGAACCCAAAACAATGACTTCGAACGCTCTCATTTCGTTTTTTTCCTTTTTTAAGATCTTTATCGTGCAAACGTTTCGTCACTTTAGGAAAATTTTTTGGCTTTCTTTGTAACTTGCTATTCTTTCACTTCTAGCTCCTGGGCACTATGCGGAACGTTGAGAAGTGTGTTTTTGCGAGGAAATTCGTATTCACCAGTTTTATTCTTCATGTAAACAGACTTAATTTGGAAATTTTTTATAGTTCCAGAGAAAGACTATCAAATGGTTTTAAACGAATTAAATTGTGTTAAAGAATTTATAAAATTTATGCCAAAAAAAGCTAATCTTAAGCCGACTTAAGAAATATTCAAATATAAAGCCTAAAATATTGTAGGCGTTTTAATAAATTTTAAATGCCGATTTATTGTAATAAATTTACTATATTTTGTAAGAATTTTTATTTATATTTAGAATTCTCTTTGTATAAAAGGTAAATTCAAAAATTATGGTCCTAAAATACGTGAAAAAATAGGCTCATTTTTGTATGGTATCTTTTGGCAGGATAAATGGGAAAAAACGCACGATAAAAAAAATGGCGGAACAAATTTTGAAAAATTTATGAGGCGTAATCACGTTAATAAATTTCATATGGAATTATTAAAAAAAAATTGATTAGGAAAAAGCACCGAGAAAATTTTAGTGATAAAATTTGAGTAATATATATGTAATATACTCGAACTATATATATGTAATATACCCGACGAAAACCTAAAGTAAAAACCTTCTTTCAATGACAGTTGTAAGGAATCCAAACCTCGATCCCATTGCGCTCAGCTGTGTTTTTTACCTTGTTGTCGTAAACTTAGGTTTTACAAGGAATTTCCTTTTAAATTCAAATTTTCTTTTCTTGGCATCTTCTCTTGGCATTATGTTCAAATTTTGCCATCAAAATATACTTTTTGTTTTTATTCATTCTTAAGTTTTTCGCTTGATCGAATCAACCATCACCGAGATCTTTGCCAAGCACTAAGAAGAAGAGGATGAGGAAGAATTGCTGCTCTAAAAAATTATGCTGATTTATTGATTTACAGTTTTTTTTGCTTCCCTGGTCTTTTGGCGAATAAAGTGCATTGATCGACGGTGAGAAATTGAGACAGGAATTCATCAATGGTGCTAGCTAATTTCGAAAACCTTGATCTATTAACACCCTCGATCTAGCGACACCTAAAAACCGGTCCTAGGGGGTGTCATTAATCGAGAATTTGACTAATATGTCAAAAAATAGTTAAACTATTATTTTACACACACTATACTTTTGATTCCTAGAATTATATGGTGGAGCCACGATTTTAAAATTTGATGATTAACTTTTTACAAAGCATGAGTATTTTAAAAAAATTAATTTTATCCATCGAATTCAGAATTTAATTCTCTACTGACTACTTTTAAAAGTCAACTCGATATGTAACTTGGAAAAAAGTTACAGCTAAAAAAACAAATCAGGTAAAAAATTTTAAAAAATAAAAATTTATTTTACTTTTTCAATTGTAACTTTTTTCAAATTAGTTAGAAATTTGATTTAAAAAGTATAGATAGAGAAAAATTCTGAATCGAAGTGATAAAATTAATTTAATCTCGCCAAAAGTTGGTTAAAGTTGTGAAAAATCAGCAAATTTCCCATCCGAAAATGTATCGTCGAAAATACTTCCCAATTTATTGTACAAAAATAAATAAAAAATTATGATTTCAATTTTATGCTTAAACTTATAAGTTTAAACTCTCAATTGTGACATCCTTTTTCAGCTTTTTCATTTGCTTTTGTTTTTTATTATTGTTTTTTTTTCGAATTTTTCACGTTTTCCCTTAAGTCAATTTTGACTCTTTAACATCAAAATTTTCCTTTTTCTTTGCCTTAAGCTTTAGGCATTTTTTCTTTCATCTTATTCTTTCACTTTTTTTCTTAATCGTTCATCCTCAATCATATTCAATAGCATTCCCAGTCTCATTTCTTTCTCATTCTCTCGTTTCTTAATTAATACGTTTATATTTGTTCTTCGCTTCCATAAAGCCTAGCCCTAAAGCTCGTCCTTAATTTCCCATTTCAGCGTGACAACAACTGGAATTGATACATATTTTCATAAATTTTCCCAACAAAAAATATTTTTTACTTTTCTCTCAATTTTTTCCGCTGAATTTTTGGAATTTTTTATCATTTTATCATTTATAAGAATTTTTTGGTTAAATTTGCTTTTTTTATTCCAATTTTTAGCATATTTTTGTCTCATTTTTTTCTTTGAATTCATTTCCGAAAATTGTAAATAAATAAGCGTTACTATTTTTACATAAAAAATGCGTTTATTTTTAAGTTTATTTTTCAATTTATTTTTTGTTTTAGCCATTTTTTGGATATTTTTATGCGCGTTTTTAGGTTATTTTCTTGTTTCATTTCTTTTTTTAAATATATATTTATTTCTCTCTTTCTATCTCTCTATTTCTCTTTTTCTCTCATTTCTTCGCACTATTTTGACCATAAATTATTTCCTTTCCTCTGCCAAAAACATCATTATTAATTTCCAGTATTTTCTAAAAAATTCTCTTCCACTCTCAATTAATACTATATACTATTGTAAAGGTCAAAAAAAAAAAAAATTGTAAAATGATAAATTACAGAAAACTTAAAATTAATAATTTATTCCAAAAATTGGCCAAAATTTCTGCCCTCTATTTTGTGAGTTTTTAATCTCATGTTAATTTTGTGTCATACAAATTTTGATAGATCCCAAATGTCTAAAATGCTTAAGGAGAAGAAATATTTGCATTCTAGGTGCTATGAAAATTCCCAGATGTGCGCTATTTATGGTACTGATTACGATCGGCTCCGTAACAGCTCTAGAGCTTCAAAACGGAACACTATGGAATTCCGATGAGCTCCCGACCTGAATCTCGGAATCGGATGATCAAGTCTAACTCTACATTGACTGATGCCCAAATCATCCCTTCCAGCAACTTTGAGTGTGACTCGTCCAAGTTAATACTAATAACTCCAATCAAATCCACGGATTTTCATTAGAATATACAACTGAAAAATATACAACAAGTAAATAGTTATAGGACTATGCGTAAACATTAACGAGCAGCACAAAGAAAAAAAGCGACCTTTGGAAATCGATTTGAAAAGTGACGAAGTCAAATATCTCAGGCGAATGTCAAGCTCAAGTTTGGTTTTGCCATTTTTTCGAAAAGCTTTTGGTGTATAAACTCTCAAGTTTGGGTAAGTAAACGAGGCCGTTCTAAAGAATTTTGAATTGTTTGACTTGGCCCTCATTCTGTTATAAAACAAAATTGAGCTCTGTAATTTTTAATTTAGGCCTGCTTTAATGAAGGCGTTTATTAAATTTCATGCTTTACAAACATAAAATAACAGAATGAAGGCCGAGTCAATAATTCAAAATTCTTCCGCGTCTTATTTGTGATGAAAGCTTTCGAATAAGGTATCGAACTTATACACTCACCCCAATTTAATCCAAATAATATTTTAATTCTTTAGGAAAATTTTTTGGCTTTCTTTGTAACTCAAATCTCTGCGAGGAAAAAAATTCTTTCCAATTGCACAAATTTTGAAAAATTTATGAGGCGTTCACGTTAATAAATTTCATATGGAATTATTAAAAAAAATTATACAATTTTTGAACTTATACATACTAATTTAATCAAATAATATTTTAATTCAATTCTCAAATCTCTAAAATTCTTATCGAATGAAAGCTTTCGAATAAGGTATTGCATATCTAAATTCGATCAAAAAAATTTTTTTCTGTGGTTAGGGTTAGTCCTCCGTAGGGCTGCTAGGAGGCATTTCCTGTAAAAATGACTACTGTATTCGTTCTTAAAATTCCAAAATAGCCCCCAGATATAGTAAAAAAATTCGAAATTTGAAGGAGGGGAAATATTAGGATTGGGCCAAAAATTAAACCTTCCTCCAGAGACTCCAAACTAAAGAAAGAAACTTGTAATAGTGCGAATGCATTATGTTTTAGTGAAGCTCAAATGTTATTTCCTCCACTTCAATCAATAAACGGCTTAAAGCTCATAAATTTTTGCAAAAATTATCCAATCCAGTTTATAAATTTAGCTGAAAATTTTGAGCAAAAACATTATACAAAATGAAAAAAATAAATTGGGAAATTATTTAAAAATTAAATTGCGCAACAAAAAAAAATGAAAGAATAAGATTGAAAAAATAGCACAACGAAAAAATTTTTTTGGCCGAATGCTGAAAAAATTTGTATAAAATTATGTAGAGAAAATTGAAAAAAAAATAAGTAGGTAAAAAAAATTGTAATAAGTGAATTAACAAAAAAAAATCAATAAATAAAATAAAATCAATTAATGAAAAAAGGAGCTAGTTCAAAAAAATTGATTCAACATTAAATTCTACACACAATGTGCGTGGAGCGACATTTACGGATTTTCAACTTTAATTAACTTTTAAAGGATCAAGAAGTTATTTTAAAAACAATTAATTTTATCACTTCGATTCAGAATTTAATTCTCTATCCAATACTTTTTAAATAAAGTCTCTAAGTAATTTGGAAAAAAGTTACAGCCAAAAAAGTAAAATCACTCAAAAAATTTTTAAAAAAATAAAAATTGACCTTATATTTTCAATTGTAACTTTTTTTCCAAATTAGTTAGAAATTTGACTCAAAAAGTAATGAATAGAGGCAGTGTTGTTAAACGGCTCATGCGCTGTCTTCTTTTCCGTCTCTTCAACTAAAACTAAAACTAGGTGGCTCACAAAAGTGACGAAGAAAAGAATACGACACGTTTATTTGTATCTTTTCCTCGTCTCTTCTGTGAGCCCCTTAGTTTTTCCTGGCTTCTCTCGGTTTCCATAATAGGTCTTTAAAATCTAAAAACTACGTTTTGTAGAAAATAAAAAATGCAACAAACCGCCTTTTTCAAAGGACGTTTTCATTAATATAGATCAAATTATGAAAGTTTGAAGAAATGCTTCCTCGTCAAAATGAAAAGACAATTACGCAGGGGAAAAACAGAAAAAGACAACGAAAAACGAAGAGACGGAAAAGAAGAGAGCGCATGAGCCATTTATCAGCACTGGATAGAGAAATTGAATCGAAGTGATAAAATTAATTTTCTTTAAAGTAATTTTTTGGCCCTTAAAAAGTTAGTTAAAGTTGTGAATTTCGCAAGCAGTAATGGGTAAGTGGCTCGCGGCCAAACGAGTCAAATGCCCAAAAAATTCCGATTTTTGGCTGGTTTTCTCGCGAGCCATGAGCTATTTTCTTGCAAGAATTTGGCTGAATTTTGACTCAAAATTGAGCCATTTGGCTCATTTTGGCTAGCTCGCGAACCAAACCATAAGCCGCGAGCCATTACGCATCATTGGTCGCATGCGTCAAACATTATAATCGCGTATTTTGAGATCAAGGAAATGCTTTAGTCAAACGTAAAAATTGCAGCAATTTAAAATGAGAAAATCTTATAATAAAAAAAATTGTAAATACGTATAGGAAAAAATAGCTTATTTTCGGGTATTTAATTCAATGAGAAATGTAATAAGCTAAAATTTAATAGAGAAAATAAAAAATATAAATTATTATGCACAAAACAAAAAAATTTCCTTGAAAGTCCAAAATTGAAAATGGCAAAAGTTAAAAAGTTGTCGAATTGGAAGAGGAGAGGGAAGAGATTTCGGCGTCGAGACAAAACGGGACGGGACAAGATGGGACGGGACAGAACGGGATCGAGCAGAAGACAAAGAATTTAGGCTTAAACTTTAAGCTTGAGCCTAATTTTCGACTTGAAATTTAGGCTTAGATTTTAGACTTAGGCATTATGTTCATCCCCGTATGCCCCATGCCAATTTGGGCAATCCCGTTAATTGCTTAAATTGAACTTCAGTTTTGAGCCAGACCTTAAAATAATATTATGCGATTTTCCATAATTTAGCTGAAAAGTAAAATTAAAGCTGAAATTGTTTTAGGAATTGAAAATCTATTAGCTCTATTAGCTGTTTCAGCCAGCTTTATTTCAAAATTTTATTTAGTCTATCTTACTCTACTAAATAAATCTAGCTGTAAAATTTCTCTATTTAATTATTAGCTTGGCAAAAAAGTACTTCGACAAAATTTAACTTTTTTTTTCAATTATTTATAACTTTATTCAGAACAAATAATTTTAAACAATATATTCACCGTTGACATCAATAACTTTTACCCATTTATCAGGTAAAGCACCTATGCCTTTTTCCCAGAATTCAGAGGACTGAGATAAAAAAAAGTTGTCGACTGCCATTTTGAGGTCGTCATACTTGTCGAACTTTTTTCCGTGCAAATAATGCTTGAGCGGTCGGAACAGGTGGTAGCCAGAAGGCGCAATGTCCGGTGAGTACGGCGGATGGGCAACCGTGTGCCAGCCAAGTTCGGTTGATTTTTGGCGGGTGAAGGAAGCAACGTGTGGTCGAGCATTGTCATGGAGCAAGTGAACTGTTGAACGTCTTGGACGTTTTTCTTGCATTGCATCAGCCAATTTCTGGAGCTGATCGATGTACACAGAAGCTGTGACAGTCATGCCTACGGGCAGCAACTCGTAGTAGATCGGTCCCTTCGCATCCCACCAAACACACAGATGATCTTCAAGGCTTGTATCTCCGTTCGCAAAGCGGTTGAACCAATTGTTGACCGTCGCACGATGAACAGTCCCTTCACCAATTATGCTGTTGATATTTGCAGCAGCCGCGCTTGCACTCTTGCTTTGGAGCCGCTCGTAGAAGATGATAGCTCGAATATGGTCTTTACTAATCATTAGTGAAAATTAACAAAACTCTGCGCGCGTGTCCTTATATACTCATATAATAATAGTTTCGAGAATGTTCTACAAGGCTATCAAACTTATAAAATTATTTGAATTATTTCCAGAAAATTTTAGAATTTTGAAATTTTTGTCGAAGTACTTTTTTGCCAAGCTAATATTTAAAAACCAATTCGATAAAACCTAATATAAAACTGAGAAAAAAAAACTTAAAATTACAAAAGCTCGTAAAAACAATCACATACAACATAATTGAAAAGAACTCACTAATACTGTATAATATTATACACTCTAATACTATAATGGCGGCTCCTCGAACGCGGCCAAAAATTGCACGGCGGCCTTGTAGCAGAACTCGTATTGCGGCTGGGTCTCGACCATGTTGGCGCGTTGGACCCGGAGCAGTTTCACCGTCGTGAACACGTCCACCGCGGACTCCAAACGAATTCGATCGATAACAATTGAGACAGTAATAAAAACGCCGGTTCGACCGGCGCCGTCCGAACAATGCACGCAAATCGGGCCGATTGCGCCGAATTGCGTTTTTGTTTGATGCACCTGAAAATAAGACAAATAATGCTGGATTCAAGCAGTTGAATATAAACTTGGAAAATATATTCGTTAATTCTATAAAAATAAATACGGTCAAACCTCGGTATAACGCAGGGTTGCCAGATGTCCTTTTTAAAAAGATTTGTTCTTTTTTTGAGGGGGTCTGTTCTTTTTTGTTCTTTTTTTGAGGGGGTCTGTTCCTTTTTATTCTTTTTTTGAGGGGGTCTGTTTTTTTTTGTTCTTTTTTTCCATTTTTTATTCTTTTTTTCATGAAGAATAGCTCTCTTAGACACAAGATCAGGAGTTCCGAGAAGCATTAATTGTTGAGAGAATAAAGAACCTGGCCCGAAAAGTTAACGAAATAGACCAATTTAGATATTTTTAGAAAAATCTTTTTTGTTGTTGAAAATTTCAATAAAATATTTTTTTCGTGCCCAGCCCTTCTTTTTTTATTTGATTTTCATCTGGCAACCCTGGTATAACGACACTTGAAAAAATAAAGTGTATATTGTAAACCTTTTTCTTTGTTAAAAATCATTCAGAGACATAACAGCTTCTTATTCAGACTTTGGGGTAGTTGATATACTCTGTTTATTAAACCCTCGCTTCACGGCATCCTCGGTATAATGGCACCAAAAAAAAAATCTGCTACGAACAGAATGAACTCTGTTGTGTATGTGAAAAAGATGACTTCCGTGGCAGGACTTGAACCTGCGACCAACGCTTAACCGGAGCGCTGCTCTACCGACTGAGCTACACGGACCTTAATGACCACATACTTCGAATTTCTCCGTCATAACAGGCACCAAAAAAATAGGGGTGGGGTGTCGTTATACCGAGGTTTGACTTCATTTTCAAACTTACTAGAAATATAAAAATGAAAAAAAAAATTAGCCAAGCAAAAAATTCAACATTAATAAAGCCGAAAAATGTTTGTCAAATTTGAAAACATAAAAATTGTAGAGAAGCCTAGGTTATTAACAATTCAAAAAGAAAAAAATGATCTGTCCCACCTGTTGAACGTAGTCGAGAAATCGATCAACACAATGCGGCACATCGCCGTCCGGCCATTCAACAAAATTAAATTGCCTAACCGTTCTCGACTTGTTTGTCTAAAAAATATTCTCACAAATAATCTCTGAATTTAATTAAATGAAGGTCGAAGAGAGGAGAGCAGAGGCCTAGCGGTTGTGTGATAGCATTTTTCACTTTGATCGGGACGAAGTTCGGTTCCGTCCAACCAGATTTGAATGAACAATAGATATCACATTGTATATAGTGTGTGATGGATGATAATAGGTACCACATTGTATATAGTGGGCGACGGTGTTGCCCAGGCCCAAGCCAGGCCGCATCCAGCTTCACACCGCACAAGAATATGCAGTAAATCAGCCAAGATTTCGCGCTGACCGAATAGCCCTCATTCAAAAACCCGCAAAATAATTCAGTTTCGAGATCATTTCCAACGGGGGGGAGGGGGTGGAGATTGATTCGGGGCTTTCACGTATCGCGGTAGGCCAAAAAAAAATAAAATACCTCAGCGTGTGTGACGCGAAATTCGCGCAAAATATAGTGTTGCATATCGAACTCGGATAGGCATTCCACGACGAGTCCGCCACCGACGGATTCGCGTCGGCGTTTTTCGTCCGCCGGCCAGTAGGCACAACTCGCCGCGGGCTCACCCGCCGGCTGGGTCAACTGAGCAATTATACAGCACTCTTTTTCCCAAATCATTCGCCAAAAGTCGCCGACCGTATGCGGCAGAGGCGCCTGTGTAGCGATATACTCGTTTCGAGCCCTGTATTAATCAACTTACCATTAATGTTAAGAAAATCACAAAAATTTTTAAAACAAATCCTAACTAATAAATAGTGTTGTGACTTGGCTCCTCCGGGTTGACTGCGGAACCCAGAGACTATTTTAGCTCTTTTCAAAAGAAGCAGAAGCCATTACGAGCCAGATGACTCCATAAATTGCAAGCCATTAAGATATAAATGGCTCGAGATGGCTCCGGCTTCTCAGAGCTCTTGGCTCAGCTCCAAATGACTCGGAGCCATCTATAGGGCCAAGTCACAACACTGCTGATAAACTAAAGCGCTATTTTAGTCTGTTACTTTCACATTTTAATACCTTTTAAATTTTCGCCAAAAATAAATAGCCAAATTGATTATGTATTTGAAAATTTTTAACGGCTTTTTAGGTTCAAATTTTAGTGAGGGAGCGTTTTTCCTCAAATGGACGCTATTTATGGTACTGACTACGACCGGCTCCGGAACAGCTCTAGAGCTTCAAAATAAAACACTAGTGGGTTCCAATACGATGAGCTCCAGCCTGAATCCTAGATCGGATACGGCCGAGTCTACATTAACTCGAGAGGAATTGAGTTGTGGAAAGTCCGAAAATCGAAATGATTTTTTGATTCGAGCTGAAACATATCGGCGCCAAACATTTTTTGAAGCAAGGCTATATAAGTCCTATCGACGCCAAACATTTCCGAAGGAGTTTCAGAAAACCGCATAAGCGAATTGGTACGAATTTTCTGGTATTTCTTATAATCGCATATTTCAAAAATTGATTTTTAAAATAAGCTAACCGATAGCCATCGATCCACGATGCGTTTACGTAATCGCTGCCGTCGATGCCGTCGATTCCAATCAGCTCAACGCGATTCCAATCATATGGTAGCATGTCAACGTGACGATTTTTCCCAGCGTTAAATGAAGCCAACGCCGAGGCACAACGTGCGTCCGATGTTTTCAACGTAATTAAGGTCTGAAAAGAAAAATTTGGTGTCCGCTTAATCTAGTCGAAAAATGATAAGGGAATACGAGTTAATGCAAAAAAGACTCAATCATAGTTTACCCCAAAATTTCGAAATTTTTATCCCGTCTCCGAGGGTTATTTGAAGTTCTAGGAACGAATACAGCAGTCATTTTTACAGGAAACAGTCTCTAAAGACCTTTTGAAGGACCAATCCTAATATAGAGAGAAAAAAAATTTTTATCCCGTCTCCGAGGGTTATTTGAAGTCCTAGGAACGAATACAGCAATCATTTTGTTGTGTATTGAGTCCGGTATTCGTCTGTTATAGACCAGTTCGCAAATTAAACAATGATTTATTTAATAAAGGCTGTAAGGTAACACAACAAAAGAACAAACGAGAACAAATTGCATAGATAAAATAGGCGCTAGAACAATTACGAAATACATACCGATTAATATAATCGATACAAGACCAACATTATTTGAATATATGACCAAAGGCCACAACACTTTTTTATAGGAAACAGCCTCTAAAGACCATTCGAAGGACCAATCCTAATAGAGAGAAAATTTTTCTTGACCGGATCTAAACATGCAATACCTTATTCGAAAGCTCTCATCACGCTGATCAAGAATTGCATAGGAACTATGGTTCATTTTTGCTTATTTGAGAAGTTACAGTTGATTTAAAAAAATTTTGAACCAAAGGGAAGATCAAGCACCTTTTTTTCCAAAAAAATTTTTTGAAGTTCTAGGAAAGAGAGAAAATAAACTAGGGTGACTAGCTGCAGAAAATGCCACTCAACAACTTACGCCAAACTCGATCTCCATGCCGGTGGCATCGTCGAGTTGGCGTTGATGCGCTAACACCTGCATATGCTGTGCCAAACGCGCGGACGGCACCTCCGTGGAGCCGGACTGAGCGGCGTCCAACACCGCGTCGTGAATGAAAATGTACTGCTCGTCGGTTTGCACCATGTAGGAGCGTTGCGCGCGAACCGCCTTCACGCAACCGTACACGTCGACGGTCATTTCGTAGCGCAGCCGATCCAGCATACAGTCGATGACAATAAACGCGCCGGTTCGACCAACGCCGGCGCTTTAAATACGAAACAAAAATAAATTTGAAAAAAAGAGAAAATTTATTCAAAATATTCGGTTGTGGCAGAGTGAAATGGTTAATTATTTAAATATCATTTTATCTCGCCACGATCTCATATACCGTATTGTGTATCACTTTACGGCTATATTCTACTATGTAGATTTTCATTATGAATGTATTGTTCAAAATACGTTGAAGTGGCTTAATTAGTGACAAATAAAGTTCTCGTTTATATTGCAAACTTGTACTGAGGTGTGTAGTCTATCATTCAGTTACTCGAAGGTTTTTTTTGTCATTCCAATAGCACGGAAATAACATATTCACGGCACAGCGACGAAAATTTTTACGAATTTTTCAACTTTGATCAACTTTTTAAGGACCAAATAGTTACTTTTAAGAAAATTAATTTTAGCACTTCGGTTCAGAATTTAATTCTCTATTTATTACTTTTTAAATCAAATTTCTAACTAACTTGAAAAAAATGTTACAATTGAAAATATAAGGTCAATTTTTATTTTTTTAAAAATTTTAAATTTTCTTAAAATTTTAATTCTAACTTTTTTTTCCGAAATAGTTAAAAATTTGATTTTAAAAGTTTTGTATCAATTTTCTTAAATGTAACACGTTTTTGTCTTTAAAAAGTTAATTAAATTACCCCAAATTCGGCTAAATAAGACGCGGCCGTTCGAAGAAATTTTTGAATTTTGACTTGGCTTTCATTCTATTATTTTGTGTCGGTTAAGCATAAAATTTAATGAGTACCTTCATTAAGGCACCCCAAGCTGTAGTTCAAAAATTTTGAGCCCAAATTCGTCTATAAGAGAATGAAGGCCAAGTCAAAATTCAAAAATTCTTCGACCGACCGCATCTTATTTATCCCCGAACTTAGGGGTAAGTATTTTTTTCTAGTGCACAATTGTTTTATCGATTCCAATTTTTACTATATGTAATATAAAATTTCGCTCCATCATATTCACTGCCCGTGGTACCTGCAATGCGTCACAATCGGTCCGGCGTTGGGCTGATTCAAGGCTTTGATTCGCTTGAGAAACATTAGAAACGGCGTGGGATGATTGGGCACGCCGTGGTCGGGCCATCCCGTGAATTGCGCGTGCCAAATGTCGCGATGCTCGCGCGTACGCGTGTCCTCAACGCGCATCGTTCGTATACTATAGTGGGCCAATTCCGTCGTGTCGAGCAATGCGACCTGCAAAAAAATCAAAAACCTATTAAACATATAAAAATAAATTCAAAAGCTAATATAATATTTTTCAATGTTCATCGCTCATATTTGTTGCCTTAATCACTAAAAACACACAAACCCTAAAGAATCCGTAAATGGATGAGCCCCGCGTGGGCCAATACTGATCGCATTTCGTTCGCTGACGTTCCTCGAGACGCGTGAGCATTACAATTACGGCGCAGCGCTCCTCCCAAACCATTCGCCAAAAGTCGGCAAACGTCTCGGGCAGCGGACCTTGCGTGGCGACGTAGGCACGCGCGCGATCGTATCTATATACGGTCAAACCTGTCTACTATAGCATTGTCTACTATAGACCATAGTAGACAAATTGCCATATTAGACATTAGACAGGTTTTTCAAGATAAGCTTTTTTTTTGTTGGGAATAGAGCATTAGTTTGAATTTAAAATTGTGCGCAAATTGGCGTGCGCCTTCATTCAATTGGATAAAGCTTTGAAACTAGACTCAAATTATGTATCTAGCAAGTTTCTTATATGGCGAATCTTTTTTGAGCTTATAAATCCATAAAGAACTGAATGACACGTTTGCTAATTAATTGCGCAAATTTGAATTCGTGTACACGTTGTCATTTATGTGCTAACCAGTGATGGGTAAGTGGCTCGCGATGGCTCGCGACCAATGCCAAAAAAAATCCGATTTTTTTGGCTCGTGATTCGCGAGTCATAAGTCTTTTTATTTTTTGAAAAATTTGACTCAATTTTGTCGAATTTCGCTCAAAATTGAGCTATTTAGCTCATTTTGGCTCATTGAGTCAACTTGCGAGCGGTGAGCCACTCACTATTATATTGAGCCATTTTTTTATCACTGATCAGAACTTTTCAGTCACTTTCTGATAGATTTATTTTATGCTACCCGTCAATGTAATTTGCGTTAATGTAGTCGCTGCCCGGTATCACGTTACCGGATGCGTCCTCAAGCGGCGTGAGAATCACACGCGAGTGATCGTAGGCGACCACGTTGGCGTAACGATTCTTATGCTTGTTCACGTCGAGTGAGGAGTTTTCCCACGTAAAATGCTGGCCGGTCTCAATACTCTCGTATTCCTGATTAAACAATGCGTTGTTGTTCATCTTGAGCTTGTCGATGTGTGTGGCGAATTCGGTTAGCGGAATAGGAACTCCGCCGCCGCTGCCAATGCCGAGCATTTCAAAGCCCAACACGGGCGGCGGCGGTGGACCACCAGTCGAACGAATCGCGGGCGCGTAGACGTTGGCGGGGCCGTTCTGCTTAACGAACGGCGCTCCGTCCGAATAGATCGGACTCTGATTCAATAAAGTGCCGGCGTTCGAAAGCACCGGAACCGCGGGACGCTGAAATGTATTGGCTGTTTATTAAAATTGCCAGAAATGCATAGATATACGGATCATGTATCTGTGCGACTCGCCCGCTCCCCATTTATAATACCTCCTTTTTTGGCTCTCGATTTCGGGCTGGGGAAAGGATTTTATTTGGAGGAGGTGGGGGAGGTGGGGGGGGGGGGGGGGGGGGGGGGGGGGGGGAATGCAACGTCCGATTATAGGGGAAGTGGGAGGGCAATGAACAGGTATGGTATGAATTATGTGGCTTATTTTAAGTATGCCTATATTGTTGATTTTTTAATATTAAATGCAGGGTTGCCAGATGTCCTTTTTAAAAAGATTTGTTCTTTTTTTGAGGGGGTCTGTTCTTTTTTGTTCTTTTTTTGAGGGGTCTGTTCTTTTTTGTTCTTTTTTTTGAGGGGGTCTGTTTTTTGTTCTTTTTTTGAGGGGGTCTGTTCTTTTTTATTTTTTGTTCTTTTCTTGAGATGTTTGACTATTTGCACTGAGATGTTTGACTATCTGATGAAGAATGGCTCTCCTAGACACGGGATCAGGAGTTCCGAGAAGCATTAATTGTTGAGAGAATAAAGAATCTGACCCGAAAAGTTAACGAAATAGACCAATTCTCAGATATTTTTAGAAAAATCTTTTTTGTTGTTGGAAATTATCAATAAAATATTTTTTTCGTGCCCAGCCCTTCTTTTTTATTTGATTTTCATCTAGCAACCCCGATTAAATGTGAAGTGAAAGACCAATAAAACAACAAGCCAACCTCGTAAGCACTAATAATAGGTCGTCCGTCAGTGTCCATGCCCAACAACAGCTTCGAGGTTTCATTCGCGCCTCCAGTGGCGCCAATACTATTGGCGTGTGCAGTTAACGTGCCATTATTGTGAAAATCGGACGGCAACGCCACCTTTGACATTCCCACGCTTCCCGTTGAGCCGCAAACGCCGGCGACAGCGTGCGGCGGCGCGCCGCGAAATTTGGCGCGACTCAGCGACCGGCTTCGCCACCACCACGCCACCAGCATGCCGACAATGACCAATAAGATAATAGCCACAATGGCCGGGCCGAAAAGCCAGACCGCCGAGCCGGCGGACGCGCGTCCACCGCTGCCGCTCGCGAACAGCGACGAGGAACGCGTCGTGAACGCATCCGTGGGAATCGAGTCCGTGAAGATGCGCGACGCGGGCTCCTGCATTGGCGCACGTTGTTCAAACTGTAAATTAAAAAATTAAATCAACTTTAATTAGTCGAACATCCTAGGCACGGCTAGAAAAATTCCCCACCGGATGTTCGACATTTCGCCATTTGTCGTCGCGAGTAAAAGCGCGCATCATCAGGCGATATTTGAGGGCCGAGTCGAGTGCCATGTTTAAATACCCATCGTATTCCTTAAACGTTTTTTTTTTATAAGCCATTTTAATCGAAAGTTCAATGAAAAATATTAGCTTGGCAAAAAAGTACTTCGACAAAAATTTCAAAATTCTAAAATTTTCTGGAAATAATTCAAATAATTTTATAAGTTTGATAGCCTTGTAGAACATTCTCGAAACTATTATTATATGAGTATATAAGGACACGCGCGCAGAGTTTTGTTAATTTTCACTAATGATTAGTAAAGACCATATTCGAGCTATCATCTTCTACGAGCGGCTCCAAAGCAAGAGTGCAAGCGCGGCTGCTGCAAATATCAACAGCATAATTGGTGAAGGGACTGTTCATCGTGCGACGGTCAACAATTGGTTCAACCGCTTTGCGAACGGAGATACAAGCCTTGAAGATCATCTGTGTGTTTGGTGGGATGCGAAGGGACCGATCTACTACGAGTTGCTGCCCGTAGGCATGACTGTCACAGCTTCTGTGTACATCGATCAGCTCCAGAAATTGGCTGATGCAATGCAAGAAAAACGTCCAAGACGTTCAACAGTTCACTTGCTCCATGACAATGCTCGACCACACGTTGCTTCCTTCACCCGCCAAAAATTAACCCGAACTTGGCTGGCACACGGTTGCCCATCCGCCGTACTCACCGGACATTGCGCCTTCTGACTACCACCTGTTCCGACCGCTCAAGCATTATTTGCACGGAAAAAAGTTCGACAAGTATGACGACCTCAAAATGGCAGTCGACAACTTTTTTTTATCTCAGTCCTCTGAATTCTGGGAAAAAGGCATAGGTGCTTTACCTGATAAATGGGTAAAAGTTATTGATGTCAACGGTGAATATATTGTTTAAAATTATTTGTTCTGAATAAAGTTATAAATAATTGAAAAAAAAGTTAAATTTTGTCGAAGTACTTTTTTGCCAAGCTAATATAATTTCAAATTTCACTTAAAATAAGAAATTTTTATCACGGGACGAAATCGAGGCCCACCTTTTCGTCGCCCAACGTGAAATACCGATCTTCGCGCAGCAGCCTTTGGACGTAATGCTTTGAGAGTTGAGCGGTAATGTATACGCCGTCCAGCGGGCGAATAATCGCCGAACGCCTCGAGATGAACGAGCGTCTGAGTCCTATACACAAAAAAATGGGGAAAAAATTTCGTCGTGATTTCTCCGCTCGGCTATTCGAACAATTTTGCGAAAATTGTTCGAATGACCGCGTTTGGCATTCATTCTGTTGTTATGTGTTATGACGGAGTTATAAGAAGAAATTCTGAGTATATGATTAGGGTCCGTGTAGCTCAGTCGGTAGAGCAGCGCTCCGGTTGGGCGTTGGTCGCAGGTTCAGATCCCGCCACGGAAGTCACCTTTTTCGCATACACAACATTATGTATTGACTATACACAGAATTAAAGAGACATATTTTCTTTGAAATGGAATCAAGGAATAGGACAAAAATGAGAGGAGCTCATCTACAAACAATGTCGGAATGAAATGCGCAAGCAAAACGCAGGCCAAAAATAAAATTTTCCGGCATTTTCATTATCCACAACACTCACTTTTCGTATCGTGAAAATTCAAGTCGATAAACGCGCGTGGATTCACGCCTCCCGCCCCGGCAGCCGACGTGGACCCGCCGCCGGTTAACACGCCGCCGCCGTCGTATAGCGCCCTAACGCGTTGTGTGCTGTGCTGTAGAAGCGCCACGTCGACGTTGACCACCTCGTCTTTGGTGTAATTGGACGGCACAACAATCAGCCAATAATGATCAATGGGACCGTACTCTTCGCTAGCGCAAAAAAGTCTCACCTAAACACATAGAAAATCGTCAAAATTTTATATTACATATAGTAAAAATTGTGGAATCGATAAAACAATTGTGCACTAGAAAAAAATACTTACCCCTAAGTTCGGGGATAAATAGAATGCGGTTGGTCGAAGAATTTTTAAATTTTGACTTGGCCTTCATTCTGCTAGAAACGAATTTGAGCTCAAAATTTTTGAACTATAACTTGGGCTTGATTCCGTAAAGGTGCTCATTAAATTTTATGCTTAAATAATAGAATGAAGGCCAAGTCAAAATTCAAAAATTTCTTCGAACGGCCGCGTCTTATTTAGCCGAATTTAGGATAGAAAATATTTATAAATCGATTTAAACAAATTATAAGCATATAAAAAAGTTCTTTTTCTTCTTTTTTTTTTTCAAAGTTTACATTCGCTGTGGTAGAGCTCGAGGATTGCATAACCTCTGGCGGATCGACAAACGGCGGCCCGGTGGGGTCGGTTTGAACATTGAGCTCACGAGGCCAATAGGTTTGACCGTCGTCCAGTGAATATACACCAACTTGAAACGTGTAATTCATGTACGGACGAAGATTTTGCCACCTAAAATATGGCGAAAATTTCGCTTTTTATATATTTTTTTTTAAATTTGGCCTTGAAAATTCATCGACCTCGTTTTTCGAACATATTCTCAATTTACATACAAAAATTGTCGTTCCTGTGCCTCAACGCGTTTCTCGAAGCCGGGCGAATCTAGAACCTTTTCCTCCAGATACTGATCCTGATAGATCTTTTTGCCGCGGTGCCGAATATAAAAGCCAATTCCGGAAGAAGGACCAGTGTACTCCCATTGAAATGCCACCGATTGACTGGTCTTATATTGTACGTGTAGATTTGAAACCACGTAAACGGGTCTCAGCCGATCCAATGTCACCGGCGGATCCGAGCACGGGCCCATCCTCTAAAAGATTTTCGAATTTAAATAATGTTAAATCCAAATATTATAAAAATACAATTTTAAAGACAATTTCAATTTTATAAAAATTATAAATAACAACTAAATTACACAAAAAGTAATACTCACGCTTTGTTTGGTGGCCTGCACGCAAAATGCGTAGGATTTTTGCGGCATTAGTCGATTAAGCTCCAAATAGCGTGCCTTTGAGTCCATTACTGTGAATGAGCGCCATTTCTCCTGTGCGTAAATGTTGGCGCGCTGTTGGGAACCGGAAGCGGTAGCCGGCTCGTGCATGTACTTAACAATGAAGCCGTCTGCGAATCCATCGTTGGCGACCTCGTCAAAGTCCCACTGAACGACCACCGACGTATTCGTTATCGGCTGAACGCGAACGTTTGTCGGCGGACCGATGGAGGCTAAAACAGGCATAAATAAATCTCATGAGATCCAATTTAAATTTTTTACTCAAACAACTCGCGATCTTACATATAAACTTAGAGTGAAACAAAAATGCAAAGTTAAACTTTCAAAAAGTTAGACATTCAGCTAAAAACTTTGATAAAAAGGAATAAAATAATTTTTTTAGTTTGGTTTTTCTTCAATTTTTCTGTTACCTTTTCGTCCGCCTAAAGGCCGACGGTTCCCAATGTTATTTTTGCTAAAGTCACTTTTAATTTTTTTGACATTCAACGACAATAGTGACTGAATAACGGCCGTTAGAACGCTTTGCTCGCCCGACGGGGAAAGACGATTATTGTTATTATTTTTATCGTAGTAATTCAACAACATTTATTTATATTTTAATAAAAATGTATGACCGAGAAAAGCGTCAAAAAAATTTTTTTTCTCCGGTTTTGCAACCAGCCAAAAATGAGATAATTAAGAAAGAATTTTTTTTTTTGTATAGCTCTAAACACAGATTTCTTCGGCCATTTTTTTGTGTGATGGACAAAAACGTGGAAAACTACATAATACGTATAGAGAGTACGCACATAAAAACATTTTTTTCTCATATTTTTATATTTTTTGTTGTGCGATTATTATTATTAGGCTTTTAAATAAGAAAATTATCTATCTAGTAAAAAGAAAAGCAAAAAAAATGGAAAAATTATTATAAATTATAAGAAAAAGGGAGAAGCAAAGAAAATAATGCGAAAAAATATGTAATAATAATGGAAAAAATAAATAAAAACTCAAAAAAAAGAAAAAGCTAGGTCGGAAACCCATACAGGAAGCAATTTATTCGTCATCGGCGTTTCATTACACTTTAAAAAAACAAGAAAAATCTCTTTAAACATTTATTCTTTTTTCCATCTCAGCTATCATATTATTTTATTTGATTCTATTTTTCTGTATATATTCATTTTTTTTTTCATCATTTCAACTCTCTAGTTTCTAATAGTTTCTAATAAAAGCTTTAATTAATTATAACAGATTCTGTTAAACAGAATTAAGGTCGATGAAAATTATTCAAACAAGAAGCATACTCTTAAATCTTATTCAATTTTACTAAAAAGAATTTTTTTCCAAAAATGGATTTAATATTATTCTTACCATATAATTCAGCACCCGTATGCAGAATATAAATATTGTTATAAAGCAGTGATCTTGCTGGATACATTGCTGGAAATGTTAAATCTGAAGAGAATTTCTCCGAATCACATTCATCATCATCACGGCTTCGATTCGACTTCAAGTTTGGTCCATTTTCTTGCGTTCGATTTCTCATCTTCAATTCGCAGCGAATTCTCTCATAAAAATCCTGTTCTTCCTCATCTTTGTCCACAAATTTCGATGCGAATTCTTCGGATGCCAACAATACGCTTTGGGAAGAGGAATCGGGCAAATTTAAATGCTTTGAAAAATATTTGGAATTTTTCGAAATCTTTTTCATCCTGGCGTTTCCGCCAATCGAATCATTATAGAGAAATAGAAAATTTAAAAAAAAATTAGTCGTACGATTACATCAGAATAAAATTTCTCAACACACCAAAAAGTAAAGTCAATGAAAAAAAACTCATCAACAAAATGAAAAGTAATAAAACGTGTCATCGAATTAAAATTACTTTCATACACTTCTAGTTTCTTAAGGGTCTTCAAAAATGTATGATATGTATTAACTTATTTCTGTTTTTTCTAAGGGGCTAAGTGGGCCAAAAACAAAGAAAGACAAAAAAAAAATTAAAAAAAGAATAAATAGTTGAGCTTATTCTTGAGTGTTTTAATCACGAAAGCACTCAAAAAAATTTTCGTCTTTCAATATTTTATTCTCATGTATTGGCTTCTTTTCCACTTTTTTTTATAATCTATTTCTTTTTTTTCTCGTTATTTTCGAAAAATTTATATACCTTTAAACATGTTCGTTTAGTATTTGTTTTCTATAATTTTAAATTTGTATTTTTTTATTGTTCTTCTAATTTTCATCTTATCTTCGTCTTTATTATATTACTTTATTTATTTTCACTTGTCTATGTTCACTTTTCTATATCTCATCGTGTCAATTTTCATTTCTTTAGTATCTTTTTAAATCTTTCCAAGTACTTCACTCTTTTCATTATTTCTAATCAGTATCTTAAGCTTTCATTCTCTCTCCAAAAAGCAAACCGCTAAAAACCTCATTAATAATTCTTTTCTCATTATTTTGTCACATTTTAACATTTTATTTATAAGACGAGAAAATTTTTGTCAACCTTTCACGATACATATTTTTTCTGAATTCCATAATTAATCGTGTCTAATGCTTGCTGAAAAAAATTTGCATCCTCCCAGCTAAAATTTTTTCTTTTCGCTTTTTCTTTCTTTTCATTTATGTTAACTAATCTAACCAAAAATTTAGAGCGAGTAAAGTTTTTTCCGTCTTTCTAACCTTATTTTCATGTTTTTTCTCCATTCAACTCATATATTCACCGGTAAATTTTTTGGTGTTAAAATATGTAAAAGCCGAAAAACAAAAAAAAACTTACAAATTCACAAAAATAAAAATATTTAAAAAACAATCAAACAATCACAATATTTTATATATTTTTCAGTTCAATCTCACATTAGAATTTAAAAATAAAAAAAAATTAAAAATTTCAAATAATACATTTCAATGCGAATAAAAAATATTTAAATTTTGACCTTGAGTAAAAGAACAAATTCCGTTGTAAAAGGCCTCAAATTTCGTCCAAGCATCTTTAATTCCTTCTGTATTTGCAACATGGTATTTCCAACCAGCGGCCAATTGATTTACTAACTCCTCGAATCTATATAATAGGCCTTCTTTACACAATGCCGGCGACATTTGAATTACATGTTTGCTACTTTCCGTTTTATTTTTATCGAGATCCGAAAACTCTACAAATCCATTGTTGGATATAGTAAAATCGTACAGCATCACCGAACTCGTTTTTGGCGATATTGTCGATTATAATAGCAATTCTTCGTATGAAAATAAGTTCGCGCCCCGCGAATCATTTTCTTTAAAAATTTTCCTCGCTACCATTAAAATATAAAAATGGCATCAGAGAGTGGAATAAAAGCGAATTTTTTGAAAATAAGTGTTGAATCAAATATGTGCGAAAAATTTTCATTTTTTAAATCTTAGCTTCATAAATTATCGAAGCATATCAATACAATTTATCGGCTAAAATACAAACGCTTATTCATGTTTTATAAAAGCGAATTACAATTTAGAATATACAAAAAATAAATTCAATGTTAAGATTTATTCAAAAACAAAAAACTAAAAAATAGAGAATTAAGTGCTTACTTAAAGTTAAAAAAAATAATCCAAAAAAATCTAAGCAAAATATTATTTAATAGAAAAATTACATATTTCGTGTAAATTTTCACAAAACCAATTATGTTACGGAAAAAACATCGTTAATTAATTTTTATGAAAAAAAACGAAACCTAAATTATCTACAATATCCAAATTATCTGTATTAAATTTTTTTAATACAAAATAATAAAGCTTAATAAGTTGTTCATTTGACTGAAGAAAAATTTGTACTTATTTTTATCATAGACAAATATTAAAATATTAAAAGGTGACGTCGAAATTAAAATTAAAAGCTCTAATCCATAAATTCGTTGAAAAAGCCCTTTTAATTGAAAATAAATTTTAAAAAATTATTGCAAATTTTTAAAAATTTAAACAAAAACAAAAATTATTCTTAGGATTAATTTTAATAAAATTTCTCTATAAAATCAAGAAAAATTCTAATTTTCTATAAAAAATGTATAACAAACAAAAAATGCTAGAAAAGAAAAAAAAAGATATAATAAATAGAAGAAAAATGTTGAAGAAACCCGTCGTAAAGATGCCAAAAGCCTGGCGAAAATTTGTTTTAATATTATTTAAAAAAAAGTCAAAAAGCAAAGAAACCAAAAATGAGCAAACGTTTTACTTTCCACTTTTTTTTTCTTTTTTCACTTTCCAAATTTTTTTTCGATTCTTTCGTTTGAGTGAAAATAAAATAAAAATTATTAAAAAGCCTTTTATATTAATACCTTTTTTCCATCAAATTTCCTTCCAAACATGCAAAAAAAAAATTTGGAAATTTATATTTTAACTATTTGAAATACGCTTATAAAAACGTATTCAGTTATATAAAAACGTACTCTTCTGTATTCAGTTTTAATTTGATTAATTACTATAGAAACAAATTAAAATTATTTTAGTGATTTATGAAGCAAATAAAATAAACCTTCTAAAAGTAATAAATTTTTATAAAACGATTTTTTTTTTAATTTGAGACTATTTTTAGATAATAAATGTAGCAAAGTCAAAATTAATAACTTACTATATGCTTACATTTATGTTTTGGATACAAAAATTTTGAAAAACAAAAACACCTGTTAAAAGTTATTCTAAAAAATATTAAGCTAAAAAGAAATTTTCTTTACAACTGACATCGCATATTTATTTTTTTCATAACTTTATTGATAATCAATATCAATCTATAATATAATCACCATTATTACTCAAGACTTTGCCCAACGATTGGGCAAATCATTAATCCCTTTTTTTCAGAATTCCGCTTTCTGTAGGTCGGAAAAGTTTCGGACCTCCATTTTCAGCTGGTCGACATTGGCGAAGGTTTTATGTGATGCTTTTTTAGAGCGAAGAATAAATGGTAGTGGGATGGAGCAATGTCAGGTGGATGTGATACTGTATTTCTGATAGGCTCCATTAATTTCTGGCGAGTGATCGTTGCGATATGAGGACGAGCGTTGTCGTGTAGAAGGTGGACATCGACACGTCTTCGGCGCTTTTCTGGAATTGCTTTAGCCAATTTTCGAAGCTGATCCGCAAAAGCTGTCACACACCTTTCATAAATTCATAGTAGAACATTCCTTCGGAGTCCCACCAACAGAACAGCATAACCTTTTTACAATGCAGGTCGGATTTCGGTTGCGTTGACGGGTTTTCTCCTCGCGGAAGCCAGACAGCTCTACGCATGTTGTTCTCGTACTTGATCCATGTTTCGTCACCAGTCACAATATCTGTCAAAAACATCTTCCTATGGGAGCTGAGAAAGAGAGACTGACAAATGGTGACACGCGCCGCTTTGTCGGTGCCGCTCAGGTGGTGCGGTGTCCATTGTGCCAAGATTTTTCCATAACCAAGAGCATGAAGGCGATTTTTAATGGTGGTGTGGTTTAATGGTGCACCCGAAAGTTGCCGTTGAGTCTCTGGTAGTTGCATTCAGATTCTCGTTGATGCTGCTGCGGAGGACGTCGTCGTCGAGATCAGATGAGCGTCCTGTGCGATCTCCTTCTCGAAAGCGATCACTCGTAGAGGATGATCGCTCAAAATTGTTGTTTGTTAATTGAAGTAATGGCTAGCCTGCTTAATATGCTGCAGCATCCTTATATATTCGCAGGTGAGAAGCGCATAGAAAATTCTAGAAGGCTCCACCATCCACCAGACTTAAAATGTTTCAGTAGGAAAAAGAAATGAATTTTGTAAAGAAAATTTCTTTCCAGCCTAATATATTAAACAACACATAAAACAAATGGACAAAAATAATTTGCTTTTACTAATTAAAACGAAATAGTTTTAAAAAATCTACCGTTAATGTTGGCGTTAATTGTGAGCGTCGGGGAATAGGGACCGTAGCCCTTGACGGTGGCGGCTGCCACTTTAAAGGAATAGCTCGACTTGGCGTCAATATCGAAGACCACCGATTGAGAAGTGACCTTGAAAAATTGAATTAAGTATCAATTAAAGCTTATAATCCAAAATAAGGAAAGCAATGGCCCAGTGGCCTAGTGGTTGTGCGATAGGTTTCACTTTGCTTGGGATGAAGTTCAGTTCCACCCGCCGACCCCACCTAGGTGTCTTCCATATTTGGATGGACAATAGGTACCGCATTGCAAAGTGTGTGGGTGATACACGGCGGTGCTGATTAGGCCTTGCAAGCCGCATCAGCCCCATACCGCATGCAACAGGCCAGCCGATACCGCATGCTTATGCCAAGCAAACCAGCCGAGATTTCGGTGACTGGATGGCTCTCATCCAAAGACCGGCGAAACGATTAGCTTCCAAGGTCATTTCCAACGGGGGAGGATTGATCCGAGGGCCTTCACGCGTATCACGTAATCCAAAACAGTAAAGAAAAACTAACATTCCTCTCGATTATTTGTCCCGCTCCACGACCTTGAACTGTTTTAAAAACGATGCGATAGTGAGTAATGTTGCCGTTACGATGAAACCACAACGGTGGATCCCAAATAATTGTGAGCTAAATAAATGAAAAAATTATTTCAAAAATTGATATTTTTAAAAAATAATTAAATTTCTTCAAAATATGTGTGATTTTAAAAATGTCATAACTCTTAAAGAAATGATCTATCTCCCCTCTTCACCCCCCCCCCCTCCCCGCAAAAAGCTTGATTACCTGATTCTTGTGGACCGTGTAGCGAATGTTAAGCGGTTCGGCGTCGGGTTGAGCGTCCGGTGTGGCGAACTGCTCCGTGGCCCAATCGCCTACGCCGGCGTCATTGAACGCCGCTAGCTGAAGTTCGTATTGCTGGCCGTAGTCTGGAATACATGTATGTTTGTAATGTGAGTTCACAACGCTAATTAAAAACATGAAAAAACTTACGTAAATTGTCAAGAACGAAGTTATTTCTGGCAGCTTCAACTTCGCGCTGTTCGACGGTGTTCAACTCCAGCGGGCGATATCTTAGCAAATACTTTAGCACGGGCAAATTGTACGTGTTTGCCGGCGGCAGCCACTCAATCCGGACCTTAGGCGAGGAGTGAGATTCCAAGTCCTCGGCATCGTCCAGCTGCTTAATGGACTGAGTACGCGGTGGGGAGGGTGCTAAACAAATAGATTTAAAGAATTTATCCCAAATTCTTGTATACAACATAGAATGAACTACATTGTCTAATTGGGCATTATCTAATTGGTGCCCAATTACAGAGATTTTGCGAAAATACTCCAGATAACTTTTCGATGGGAACCAAAAACGAATACTTCTCGAATAATCCTCATTCCATCAAGTCTTTATTCCGCCCGCAGTCAACTGAAGCGACAATATAACTATCCTAGCTTGCAAACTTTGCCAAAAATTTATTGTTCAATATAAAAAAGAATTTATTTGAAATTTTGTCGGGAGTGCCCAATTAGAGAGGGTGCCCAATTAGACAGGTTTGACTGTGCCGCCCAATTAGGGTGCCGCCCAATTAGACAGGTTTGACTGTATTAAGATAATTCCTTTATCCATATTAAGATATTTTCCCTGCCCATAATAATAAGCAGTGTTAGGACTTGAGTCCGAGTCATTTTTAAAGGTAAAATGGTTATACAACTCTTTCTTTAAGATTTGAAAGTCATTTGAGAGAGTCAATAAGAGTTATCAGGCCTTCGAAATGACTCATCAAATCGAAGTCATTTAGAAGTTCTGAGTCGTTTAAGAAGTCACTCCCGACAAAATTTCAAATAAATTCTTTCCGATAATAATAATAAGATATTTTTTCTATGTTCCATATTAAGACATTTTCACACTTCCATAGCCCAAAAAAAACCCAAAAAGAAAAATACGACGAAAGCATAGTAGTAATGTTGACTTTTTAATTTCTTAAAAATTCGAATTTCTTACGTCGCCCGCCGGTGGCGATTCGCTTAACGGGCGATCGTTCGCCGTCACCAAACTCGTTAAAAGCGGCCACGCGAATCGCGTATTCCGAATTTGGCTCCAAATCATCAATAAACGTGTAGAGTTTCTAAAATTGTTCTTTATAAACATTCGAATAATAAATTACACGACAAATTTTATAACTAATAGCTAAATCTATTAAAAACTAATAATAATTTTTACATTTCGATCTACGGATGCAACGGCTTTGTGCGGCGCCGAGGAGCTATGCCCGTTCACCTGACGGTCCTTATAAACGTTATAACCAAAAACGGGCGAGGCGCCCTCATTTTCTGGCGGTTGCCACGAAACTCGTATCGATGATGCGTTGATTTGCTTCACTTCCACATTAAGCGGCTGTGATGGAACTAAAATATTAGAGATTGGACACTGAAGAGAAGTTAGCTTATAAAATTGTTTGATGTACAAAGTGACCCCTTTGAATGGCATTGACATCGATTCGGTGAAACACAATTACGACGATAAAGACCCCATATAATCGAAGAAAAAAGTCATCAATTACGCAATTCATAGTGGAAAAAGAAAATGCGGATAACGATGATCTAACACCGTTTTGGCCTCATTCAGAGGCCCGAATAAAAATGGGTCTCGAATCTAAAATGAAATTAAATTAGAAAAATCGTTAAAAATGAAATGATGACACGGATAAATACCTAAAATATTTGAAAAATATGTAAAAATTTTAATCTAACAAAAGAGGGATTTTGCGACAAGAATTGCTCGCGTGCGATGCCCTGCGTACAGCTGCAAAAAAATTTAATCTTTTATTTGCAAAAATCATATTTGAATTGGCGCATAACTACGATAAAAGTCGATAAAAAGCCAATTCCGTTTAAATCCACATTTTTCTTTCTTTTTTTTTTTTTTGATGTGATTCATTACGAGAGAAAGAGAGGAAAAAAGAAAAAAATTCAATGATATCAGTCTTATTAAGTGATATTTATCATAATGAAACCATCGTCAATATATAATGTTTTTTAGTTCTTGTCGCATTTAATCTTTTAATTTTTATTTTTTGCATGTTGTTTTTTAATAAAAAAATCTTATTTTTTCAAAAAGAATCAATTTTCTAATAAGATATCATTTTTGCATTTTGATCCTTTTCCAATATAATTTTTGTTCTTATTTCGAATAATGTTTCCATAAATTTTCCAGGTTTTGGGCCATATATTGCAGATTTTAATCACTTTTTCATTGCATTTATAATTTTTTTTCTCTATTTAAAAAAGATCTCATCGATTGCATAATCAAGTCAAAAGATTTTATTTTGTCCGTTTGTCCCTCATTTAAATGCGTATTATCGCGATTATATCATGATTTTTGCGTGAGTTTTATTAATCATTTATTACTCAATTTTTCTTAATCTCAACTATTATCATTCTTTGCATTTTCCCAATTTCAATCATTTTATAATTTTTAATAACTTTCTTTACAATTTCTTCTATCTCAATCATTTCTGTTCCACTTCTTAGTCACTATTTTTCACATTATCATTTATTTTTTCTTAACACATTATTAAATTTTTTTCTCAAATACCTTTTTCTTAATTCCAATTCTTTTACAAATTATCAATTTTTAAAAAAAACATTTCACAATATTTAAATTGTTTTTTTTTCTTATTTCGACCAATTTTTTCTCACCCGAAAATTAATTTTTGTTGCTTTTTTTGAGAGGCAATTTTTAAAAAAAATTTCTTTCAACGCAAAATTTTAATTTTTTTTTCAATTTTTTGTTTGATCGTTTATGTATTTTGTGTATTTTTGTATGCACTTCAACGTGTGTTTATATATATCTTTATGCATCGTGTGAATATACACACTTTAGATTTACTCTTATTTGTATGTTTTCAAATAATAGGTATACCAGCACACATTAGTGTGTTTATCAATTAGGCATATATCGTGAATGTGTGTCAACACACTTTTTGTCGCTTTTATATGTATTTTTGTATATCGCGTGATGCAGCCATTTTTAAAACATTTTTACCTATTTCCTTCGGCTTCATTATTTTCTTGAATTTTTAAAATTGATATCAATATAATAAAAAACTACATATAATACACACGCATTCATTAGCGAAGGGGATATACGAAATAAAAATAGATCAAAAGTGAAACACACACAAAAGTGTATAATTCAAAATGAAAACTCTTTAAGATGATAAAACACAAATTAACATACAAAATTATGTGTTAAAATTTCCGGCGATATAGGCAATATAATAAAAAAATAAACGGACACACAAAATACGAGTGTAAATTTCTAATTTTTTGCGGTTAATCTCAGGACAAATTGACAAAATTATCCTCAATATACGTGAACGTGGAAATGAAATTTATCGATAAAAGGTTGAAGAGATAATCATTACTTACATAAATAAACATGTTTGTTTTATATTATGTGTATTCGACTGACACACGCACACACATTTAAAGTGCACGCGAAAAGACATGTATTTATTCTGCATATATCGATGAGATTTACGTTGAATATTTGTGTTACGTATATACAAATAAAAGACTACCTTTTTTTCTCAACTTTTTTCATTTTTTTTTTGCCACTCGGTTTGACATGTTAAAAGAACGATAGAATGAAAATTTACGAATTTTTATAGAGTAATAATATTATGTACTTTTGCTTTGGTGGTGTAAAAATAACTTGCCAGAGAAGTGTGAAATTTGCTTTAGAATTGCATTGTTAAAGTTATTCAAAGAAATATAGCTATAAAAATAAACTAAGAAATCGAGAACAAAAGTTGAAATAATGTTAATCGTTATAGCCGTTAAGCTACGCTAGACAACTAGGCTTTTGAGCTTTTAGAATTGGATACATAATAATGGGAATTCATGAAATTTTAAATTGTTGGAGAAATATACGTGAAGTTAAATTGTTTTATTTTTAATATTAGAATGAACAGCACTAATAAACATTACGGATAAAGAAATGAAGACATTTGCGTGTACGGCCACGGCCAATAATGTTTAAAAAGGGCTTTATTAAACGCTATAGGAATTGGCATAGAATTCGGAACATTGCACTTGTGTTATACCAATTGAAAAAAAGAAAGTGAAAAGAAATATATAGTCGCGTAATTCCATTTTTTAAAAATTCGGCCAGAGGGAAAAGAAAAACCAATGCGTTTCACGTTTAACTTTTTGTCAAACAAAATTTTAGTCTTTTTTTCTTTTTTTGGTTTATTTCGACAAAATAAAACAATGTTTTCACGTACATTCATTTATATATTCCGCTGGTTAAATTTTTCTTCATTTACACGTGATAAATTGTTATATTTTCCTTTTTCAATTTCTTCCTAGCTATATTCCATATCCTTTCTACATTAAATTTCCTTTCCACATTTCAACACCTTTCCCGTTTAACATTATTTTTCAAATACCTTTTCTCCATTATCGTTATTAAAATTTTTATAATGGGGCTAGCTCGTGGACTATAAAAATTTATTTCATCGTAACTTTTGGTGTGAGTTGCTAAGCGAGGCTTTAAGCGCATTAAACCATTAGCCTTAACATTAGAATTAGTTTTAACGTTAGTTTTATTAAAGAGTCAATTGAGAGAAAGAAAAATGTAAAATGAAATATTTTAACGTTTATGAATATTTTATAAATTCACGTTTTTAATTTCAATTTTTCTTTTTTTAATCTAATTTTTTCCAATTATTTCTAAGTTTTGTTTAATTTAAATTTTTTTTTGTTTTAAGTATTAACTAATTTTTCAATCCCGTTTTAAAGAAATGTAATATAATTGCATAAATTATTAATTGTTTTTTATATATTATTAATAATGTTATATTATCTTTAGTTTTTTGATTAAATGAAATTTCCAAATTTTAAAATAATAAGAGCCATAATACAAAATTAGACATTTTTTTAAAAACTTTTTTGTATAAATTGACTAAATTTTAAAAAATTCTGCAAAATTTCGAAAAAATTGCGTAAATTTAAGCAAACTTGAGGAAAAAAGAAATTAATTGCGTGATTGACTAAATTTTCGGTGAGGTTTATGATTTTAATTCTTTACTCACTTGCAAAAAAAAATTTTTTTGCAATATTTTTTGTTTTTGCATGAGGTTAAAGCAGGGTTGCCAGATGAAAATAAAATAAAAAAGAACGTTGAGCACGAAAAAAAAGATTTTATTAACAATTTCCAACAAAAAAAAAGATTTTTACTTCTCGGAACTTAATACTTCTCTGCGCTCCTGATCCTGTCTCTAAAAGAGCCATTCTTCATCAGATACTCAAACATTTCAGTGCAGTTGAAATCGAAGTTGGTCTTCGTCGCCAAAATCGCCTTGATGGTCTCCACGCGCAGTAGATTCCGCTCCTTCATCCATTGGGCAGCGCAGAGTGAGAAGATCCGCTCGACAAAGGCGTTCGACACCGGGATGGAAAGGGTTCGTGAGACAAGATCGTAGAGATTCGGCAGCGTGGTGTTGTCCTAAATTGACACACAAATTGACACGCTTGCGCAACATTTTCTTTTGTTTTTTTGCTTCGATAGCGATTCTCAATAGCGATAAGCGATAGCGTTACTGAAGGCTCAGTCGATATCGTTTCAAATCGTTTCAAGAAAAAATCGTTTCAAAAAAATTAAAAAAAAACAAAAAAGAACAAAAAATGGAAAAAAAGAACAAAAAAAAAAAGAACAGACCCCCTCAAAAAAAGAACAAATCTTTTTAAAAAGGACATCTGGCAACCGTGGGTTAAAGTTTTTTTTCTTTTTTAAAAAAAGTGAAAACGGTAATATACAGTAATGCGCGTGCTCAGTATGGAGTGAAGGCCAATTTCAAACGATATAAAAATATGATGATAGCAAAAAAGTTGTCCTGCAGTGAAAATAAAAATGTCTAAAAATTTTATAATTTTTTATTTTAATCTATAATACTTTTTAATGCAAATAGCTATTTGTACATGGATTTTCGTGCTAAAATAGTGAAATATTCTTTGAGAGCGTAAAATTTCGAATCGAATGACATATAGAATGTAGTAATAAAACTCATTTTGAACGAGATAGCTTACAATACGTTTGGTATTTTATCGCAATATTTTACTTTTTTGTAAAATAATTTATTAGTTCGGCAATGATAAAATAAATACACTCCGCGCAGTGTATTTGCTATGTATATGGATAATTTAATTCCCCTACGATTTGCATATGGTAGGAAAAAAGGGGAAGAATGTTTTCCTGATCTTTAACCGAGAATAGATTGAAAAATCTGACCCTTGTGCCGAATTTGTCAAGATGTTTCCAAATTTAAAATTCCTTTGATTCTTATAAGTTATTATCTCGCCATAAAAAAACTTAAAAGAAACAAAATAGTTTTTGTAAGCAAACTAAAATAAATCTTTGCTCATTCCATATTGTAGCTTTTTATATTTTTGACAAAAGAGGAAATTTAACTTAAAAGAAAAAAGTTTCATATATTAGAAAACTTAAGGCTAGAGAAAAGTTGTTCGAAAAAAAAGAAAAGCTTAACTCGAGAAAAAAAGTGTTGGCTCGCTCGCCGTTGTTGTTCACGCTGGCAAGACCCACAATTTCAAATTTAAAATTTTCAGTAATTTTTTCTTTTTTACCATTTTAATTATTTGTTTTACAAATAGTAAAAAAAATTTGGAGGCGAAAAAATTTCTGGCACGGCAAAAAGGCCTTAAAGCCGATGATTTAATTTTTTCTCGCCAAATATTTTTTTTTAAAATTGTTTGGAGTCTACACGAGGAGGAAATTCGCGTTTTGTGCGATAAATTTTTGTAATGTTCTGATATTTTGGTATTGGATTTGGCCACAAAAAGTTGTAAGGAAATGGAGTTAGACTTGTTTGGGCAATATCATATTATATTATGTATTTGAAAGTAATTGGCAATTTTGTTTCAGAACTTATAATTTTTCACGTACTAATGAAACAAGCGTTATTGTTACTATAACTTTCCAAAAAGCTCAATTTATTTTTACCGATTACGGTCCTTTAGTGGCACCGTACGCTGATGCAGACCTCATCAGCGTTGTCACAACATCAGGCTTCGCTACGTATCCAAAAATCAGCGATTATTAATAATTCATCAAGTAACAACAACAGTAATAATAACAACAATAATGTTTTAAGCGGTTTCATTGGACCGGTTGGAATGAAGCAACACGTTACCATCGGTCCCGACGGGGTATATACGTTTTTGGTAATAAGATAGGGGACAAAAAACAAACAAATTTGGGAAAAATTAATGAATATGGAAAGCAGTAGAAAATTTGAAAGTATCCAATTAAATTTTCAATCTTCCATAACAGTTATAACAACTTTGATTCTTTTCCGTTATCAAACCTCAAAAAAAATTTTTTTTGCAGTAGAAATTCGTATTCCTGAGTTTTTTAACATGCTGAATTTGAATATGACATTTATTTTATAAAAATGTTCCTTTGAGTCCTAAAATAGGACAAAATTCCAAAATTACCGCAAAATAAAAAAAATTTGGGATCTGATAACGGAAAGAAACCACAACTTTTTTGGCAGGTACAGGTACACCATTGTGAATTTACAATGCCAAATTATTGTGATCCAAACTCTCGTAGGAAGTTTGGATTTTCGAAAGCTATCGAAGAGCTGAAAATCATATTCATTAACTTTTTCCGAATTTGCACATATTATTTTTAAGAGGCCATCGTTAGGCGTTGAAGAAGTGATGACTGAAGATGAAGCGCGGCGTCGTCGAGAACAACTCAATCGAAGACCTTCATATCGGTAGAAATAAAAATATTGAGAAGAAAATAAAGATAAAAGGACCATTTTGAAGGATTGAATTTAAAATTTCTTTTAATTTAGACAAATCCTAAAGGATCTAGAAACTGTTGGCGACAAGTCGTCAGTAAAACGCGAATCGGACGGCTCAGATGACCGACTACATCTTCGACAAAACGGCCTAGGTATGTGTGGGAAGAAATTGGATACAGAAAATGTACCCAGGTATCAATAATTGAATCTATGAGAACCTTATGTAAAATTTGTAATACACAAATTTCTCAATTTTTGATCCTCTTAGGCACATTAAATAATGGCGTAGACGGCCGTTCCACATCGCCATATGGCTCGCCAGTGAACGGCCGCCGGCGTAATGAATCCGGAGATGCCGGCGGTGGACTTTCCCTTAACACGCCCGGCGCGACAATGCAAGGAATGATGCAACCGAATATGGCGCATTTAATTCCCGGCGGGGTGGCACCGCCCGGCGCCGTCACAATTCAAAATGCCTCACCGCTGATTTCGGCGGCGGTCGCCGCCGCCGTTGGCAATTCATTAATACTGCCCACTTCGGCGGATCTAATGAGTCTTAAGCCGCCGGTGGCGTCGAGCATCGCAGCTGCGGACGCGCTATCGGCCGCCGTCTCTGCGGCTGCCGCCAGCTCGGCGTTTTCCCAAAACAATGGTACTTTTTTATGAGAATTTTGGCTACTAATTGAATTTATATTTGATTTAAAATCTCTGTTTAAAATTGTCAATTATTAATCAACTCTCTAAAATTCAAATTTATTTAAAGGTTTGGATTGGAAGAGCAATTTACTCTACAACTCCAACCAGGTCTCGTCCGCCAACAGCTCCTCCATGTCGGGTATAGGTCCGGCAAATACGCCCGGCTCGATGACGTCTCATTCTGACACGGACGACAATAATCGAAAACGGCAGGTCCGACTTCAGAAAAATAGGTGAAAAATATTTTTAATTTTTCAGCCTTTAGCCCCAAAAATATTTTCTCAAATTTTTATTCCTTTTTAGAAAATATTTATTATGTGTATAATGTCATCGCTTTTTTTCAGGGAAGCTGCCAAAGAATGTAGGCGGAAAAAGAAGGAATACGTCAAATGCCTCGAAAATAGGGTCGGCGTTCTCGAAAATCAAAATAAGGCGCTAATCGAGGAGCTCAAAACGCTAAAGGAACTGTATTATCGAAAGGAAAAGTCGGAAATACCGTAATCCTACCGTGCCGTAAGTCTTTTTTTTACTAAATATTTCTTTTGCGATAATCTTTTTTCTCCCCGATGAAATTTGTACATTTTTTTCTTTTTTTCTTTTCTCTCTCTCTCTCTTTATCCGCTCTCCCTAAATCTAATTGAGAGGCCAAGTTTAAAATGTATTTTTTTCGCGCTCAAAATTTCCCGTTTGTTTTTGTTCAATTTGAAATTTAATCGATTTTTTGTCTCATTTTTTCTCTACGATTTTACCGCGGGACAATATTTTGCCTCATTTCTCGCGAGCCTAAATCTAAATTATCTTATATTCGGAAGTATAAGCTGTCTGCGTGTATAAGCCGCTGCTTGGCGAAGTGTAAAAATTCAAATATATTTTATTTTTTTTTTTGAAAATTATTTTTGCTTTTGAAGTGTGAAATGTGTAAAATAATGTTTATAAACCCTAAAAGCGTGTGGTTAAAACAAAACATGTTCATGAAAATATAAAAAAATCCGAGAAAATTGCAAAAACTGCAGAATTTTCAAAAAAAATTTGAAGAATGAATTCGCTTTAGGACAAGTTTGTTATATGACCGCGGCTTATACTCCCGAATTTAGAGTACTTGGATCTTAGATGTTATGATATTTAAGAATAAATCTATTGTATTAAAGTGAAATCGTAATTGAAAATCGGTTTTATTCGCTGATCAATTGCATATTTAATTAAATTACTAAAATGTATTTACCAAATTAATTTATAGATTATAATTAATAGCCATAAAAAGTTTTTATCTTTTCCATATAAAGCATATATTATAGAATATAGTTCAGAAAAATTTTAAAAAAATTTTTAAAAAATTTCTATATGTATTTATAGTGTATTTTTGAAATTTGTACAGGGTGGCGGCGCATCTTTGTGGCGGAATTTGAATTGGCTCTAACTTTTTTACTTTTTAACCAAATTGTAAATTTTTTTGCATTCCATTTAATAAAAGTACCCCATTTAGTTTAATATCAAAGTTGTCTATATTGGTTTCGAATTTACTAATCATTTAAACTTTTTTTAAAGGTCAAAAATGAATAAAATTGACATTAAATTGACGCAATTTCTTGAATTGAATTTTGCTAATTTTTTATTTAATAGCTTAAATAATATCTTCTAGAACGAATTTTACATTGATTTTCAACTAAAAAGTCAAAATGGTCCAAAATAGGTTTTATGCTTAGGATGAGTTGAACCTTATGTAATCCACTTTAACGAAAATGTCGTTTTTTGAAAAAGTGGAAAAAAGTTTAAATGATTAGCAAATTTGTAAATCGAAACCAATATCGACAAGTTTGGTATTAAAAAAATGGAATACTTTTGGGAATCGAATGCAAAAAAAAATTTATAATTTGGTTAAAAAATAAAAAAGTTAAAGCCAATTTAAATCCCACCACAAAAATGCGCCAAGTTTATTGGCATTTTTACGAATTCTAAATTTTTGGATATTAATCCTATCGAAGAGTCCCAAATATGATAAAAAAAAATAACGAAATGATGATGGGAATGCCAATAATTTTTTTCTCTTATTCGAACTTCTAAAAGACAAAAAAGAAAATTGAGAATTTAGTCATTTTTACAAAGTTTCTATTATAATTTAATCATCAATTTTGACTTTTTTTCACATGTCATTCATTTTGTTGTTTTTATTTTGATGAAAAAGTTTAAAAGTTTTGACTCCTGGTCATTTTCTATCTTCAGCCGGTAGTATAGTTGCTAGAAATCACTTTTGACTTTGAGCCGTTTTTGGTCACGATAAAATTGCTTTTTCGAAAAATAATTTTAACTATTGTATTCAGAATTTAATTCTCTATCGAATGCCTTTTGAATCAAATTTCTAACCAACTTGGAAGAATGGTTGAAAAAATAACATCAATTTAGCTTTTTTGGAAATTTGTAAAATAATTTTACATTTTTAATCGTAACTTTTTTGCTAGAAATTTGATTCAAAAAGCATTCGATAGAGAATTAAAGTTTGAATCCAATAGTTAAAATTATTTTTCGAAGAAGCAATTTTATCATGACGAAAAACCGGCTCAAAGTCAAAAGTTCCGGCAACCAATAAAATAAAATACTGCACTATATGTAAATTAAGTAGATTAAAGTTAAAAGAAATTGGTGTAATATAGGCTATAAATTTGTGTCTAAACTAGTTAATAATTTTGATTGACTTTTTGGGTTTTAAACCCGATTTTTGACTCAATTCAATTAAACCAAAGTCTCTCGAAATCTCTAAAAAACACCGGAGCCCTAAAAAAATTCCGAAATCTAAAAAAAATCTGGATTCCATTGTAAAAAGGCATTTCGAAAATAATATTTGTTTTAAATGTTAATAAAAATTAATTTTGCGAAACGTGTAATTATTTCTTTTTTTAAAAAAAAATAATTTTCTGCTTAATAAAAAATTTATATTTTCTTATTTTTTTAAAATTATTTTTAAACTTTTACAAAATTACTTTTTTCTATTAAATTTTTTAATTATATTTTTTTTCACTGTAATTCCGGAGAATTTTTCCACGTCACAAAATATCAAAAATTTATGCTTAAAAATTTTAATATTTTAAAGGCTTTAAGAAAATGATATATTTTGAAGATTTGACCTTAAGCGGATCTTCACATTTTTACCGTATTAATGATCTGAGGGCTTTTCATCGTACAGTTTTACGTTAAAATACTGTATATTTTTTACTACAAAATATATTTTTTAATTCCTTAACGCTCAAAATCTTTAAAATAGTAAAAAAAAATTTAATGAAAGTGCAAAAAATTTAAAAAAATTGTATTTTTTTCCAAATAATTCGGTTGAAAATTATATAGAAAAGATAATTTTTCTTAAAAAAAAACTCTTCGTGGAATTTTTGATTTCGTCATGACAACGAGAACAAAAATATTAAAAATGAATTAAATTTTAAATGGGAGATAAAAATAATTTGTGTAAAAAGGGGTCGGCATGATCAGGGCCACTCGAACAATTTTTTAATTTTTCGTTGGTATTTGATCTGTTATATCAAATGAAATTTGGGAAACGGTACTTTTCGATTATCGAATCTCCAAAAAAATGATAAAAATTTTTTTCTTTAATGATGGGAAAGTGACGTTAAAAATTTCACAAAAACAAAAAAAAAGTAAAAAACATTATTAAATTCGAATTCCCCGTGCTAGAAAACCTAAAATAATCATAAAAATAGATTTAAAAAATTTTTGACATCCGATAACCTGAGGAACTATATATGGGAAAAGGATCAAGATAGATCTTTCCTTTATTGAACTTGAGTTTATCCAAAAATCGTCGTCAATTTATTAATTAATATAATCGTGACAAGCTACCGTATTCGTATTCATATTTTCTTCCTTTTCCAAAGCTAAATTTTCAAAACAATTATAAAAGTTCAAACATTTCGCTAATAAATTTTAAAAAATGCGTCCAACTCAAGCCAAAAAGAAAAAAAATTGGCGTAGAAAATAAATTTTTTTATATATTTTTTAATTTACGTCTTTAAAATATATTGAAAAAATTAATTAATTTTTATTCTGTATTTTGCGATTAATTGACAAAATGGCATTTATTTCAATTTAATTTAATTTTTTTTTTTAAAAATTAAATTCAATTTTTCCGTAAAAATTTCTGAAAAATAAAAATCTAAAATTTTCTATAAATAAATTTTAATTTTGGTTTAATTAAAATTAAAATTAATTTTAAAATTTTCCGAGAAAAATTTAATTAGCAAATATCTGTTTGGGGACTGTACTTTTTGAAACGATATTTTTCGATAAATGTTTGAGAGGTATAAGAGTGAGGAACTGTGTTTTTGATGCTTGAAAAAGTTTGGGTACCGTACTTGCAAAATATCACTCTAATAACGCGCAGCCGTTCGAATAATTTTTGAAATTTTTGGTTAGGTTTCTGTTATTGTGTATGATTATAGACAAAATTAAACAAATATTTTCTTTGAAATTGGATCAAGACATAAGGCAAAAATGAAGAGCTCATCTGCAAATATAACGGAATGAAGCCCAAGCAAAAGTTCAAAAATTGTTCGAAAAACCGTGTGTTGTACACGTGAAATTAGGATAGATACCAAAAGAAATTTGCTAATTAAAAAATTGCTTTTTTATGAAAACTAAAGAGTAGAATACAGTAATTTCCTTTCAATTTTTTTCTCATTTTACACGTATTGCACAAAAATTTTAAAAAATAAATAAATTCAAATAGAAAAAATTGTTATAAAATGGCAGAGAAATAGAGAACGACGACGGTAGCACGTTCAAGAAAAATCACAAAAAAAAGTTATTCTAAGTTCTGAAGTGTATAAGGCGCAGCCGGAATTTTGAATATTGATTTTGCTTTTATTAGGTTTTTTGCGCTTGTTATAGTCATCACTAAAAAAACACGAAATTCACAAATTCTAAATACATTTTGTACGGATTTGCCTGCTTAATTTTTTGATTAAAATTTTTATTAATTATAATTAACAGTAATCGTTACAACGGTATTTTTTAAATTAACTCTATATTTTGACTTATAATTTTCAAATAATATTGCAGGGAAATCCGCTCAAGTTATATTTAAAATAAATTTGCGTAATGTTTTTTTGGAGATGACTATAAGCATAAAATTTATTGAACATATTCGTCGAAATAAGCCCAAGTTGTTTAAAAAAATTTTTTAGCTCAACTATAAACGATTATAATAGAATGAAGGCTGAGTGAAAATCCAAAAATTCTTCGAACGGCCGCGACTTATACACCAGAACTTGATGTAAAATATAATGCGATTATAAGGAAAAATAAAGCAACACATCGCGAGCCATGATTGATCCATTTTAAGCTGGAAAATACAGTTAAAAATGTTTTACAATGACCGATTAATATCGTATACCAAATTTCGTTCTCTATTTCTTTGCCTACGCGTTTGAAAGAAAAAATCGTAGCCGTGCCAAGTCTTCATTTTTTAGTTTAAATGGAATAAATTTGTTTAAATAAAATTTCAAATTGAAACTTTCAATAAGGATAAAATTTAGAGATCCAGTAAACGGATCCAGTTAAAATCTGGACTTAATGCCAATTCAAAAATTTTTTAACGAAACAGTTGACACATTTCTACGATTTTTTTGCTGTCTCTCTTTTGCTGCGACTTTTCACTCTTTCCACACGGTCAAATCCAACGGCGGAATTTGCGCGCACGGCACTACATTTGCGCCACTGTCGACAAGAAACGCGTTCGGCGGCACGTCGCGAAAATCCTCGCCCGTATCGCAGATGATGCGCGCCAATGTGACCCGCGACAACGCCTCCGTCTGCGCGGCGGTATATTGTTGTGGATTACGATAGAAGAATCTAATGGAGAAGAATTTTGAATTTTTCACATATAGTTAAAAAGATTCAAAATATTGTAGAAAAATTTTCTAACCTATCCCCGTCCCGAAGTCGGAGCATTTGCTCGGCGATAAGGCATGAAAAAGTCGGCCCAACAATAGACCCGCCCTTGGGTTCTTCAAGGAGTCCGCCTACATACAGGTCCAATCGATCCGGATCATCGCCGTATAGGTCCACTACTCGGCGTTTTACCTCCGTATTTGAAACTTCTTAAAGAAAATTTGTGTTTTTTTCTAACCGAACCATAAAACAATAAAAATTGAAATTTTCAAACCCGGCCAATCGTTAAAGTTGGTCAGCCTTGGTAATTTGCAAAATTGTCGATAAGCATTGTAGTTCATTATACCAAGGTCTCGTCCGCGCTGAATATTTAAAGAGCCCATGTCGGAGAGGCCGAACAAGTCCTCAGTGACCTTAATTATATTATTTATGTTTATTTGGAATGATTAAAATTGAATGATTATGTATTTGATTATTCGATTGATTGACTAATATTCTGAATTATTGATTAACCTGTGTTGTGAGTCGTTGCGGCATTTTCGACGCTACCGTAAGCATTCCGCGAATAAGCAGGTCCGTACCGGTGTTCAACAATTGTTGGACCTTACCAGTACCGTCAACGAAGCGAATATCGCCGACGGCTCGAAACGCCTCGTCGACAAGCCGATAAAACTCCTATAAAATATTTCCAAGATTCATTCAATGTATTTGAGTTATTATGGAAATTTTCAAATATCAGTACCCGGATCATGCCATGGAGTCGAAAAGCGGCTCCTGCAAACTCCACGGCGATGGCTGGTTCCACGTTTGGCTTGTAACCGCTATATGCTGGAATAAGCTCGGCCGCCTTGTCGCCGAGAAGCATCGGCACGAACTCCTGATAGGTGATCACCTGCATGATTCCACCGACGATTTTACGTGTCTCCTGATAAATGCGCTCCTCATCCCAGTGAGGATTCAGTTGAGGAAATGTTGTTGCGATACTAAAAAATATAGATTTTATTCAATATTTTCAAATTTACTTTTTTTTATAAATCTCATACGAAAATTCTTATGCCTAAAACTTAATACAGTCGCGAACAAAACATCGAATACATTTGGTGTTTTTTTATTCTGATTATTATATCGAAGTATATATTTTACAAAGGGCAATACGTGTCATAGTTTGTGCAGAATTTTTTGCTCTTTATTATGATATACATCATTTGATGGTTTTGATTCTTTACTTTGTGCTATTGCCAAAAATTCAAAATGGGCTCAAAATTACATCGGACAGAACCTCGAATATACTTTAAAAACTTATAGTAAAAATACTTATAGTAAATTATCTATTATTTTTATTAAAATAATATGATAGTTATAGCCAAAATAATCAAATTAAGTCATGAAAAAAACATTCGTATAAGCAGCACTTAAAAACTCGATTTTACATTAAAAAATCGGCCTTTATCAGGAAAAAATGATTATTTTGGCTATAATTATCATATTATTTTAATAAAAATAATATGATAATTTACTATAAGTATTTTTACTATAAGTTTTTAAAGTGTATTCGAGGTTCTGTCCGATGTAATTTTGAGCTCATCCTGAATATTTGGCATTAGCACAAAGTAAAGAATCGAAATATATATTTTGTTTAATAGAAAATTTTTCTTCTTTCAATTAGATTGTAAATTTTATTGATATTATTCTTGTTATTTCTAAAATATTTTTCTCATATTTTTTCATTCGAATTTTTATTTTTATTTTTTTTCGCTTTGCTATCGAAAAAGTGAAATTGCAAATTTCTTAAATTTTCTTTTACTTTTTTCACCCCACCGGTTCCATGGTGTAGTGGTTAGCACTCAGGGCTTTGAATCCTGCGACCCGAGTTCGAATCTCGGTGGAACCTATTCCTTTTTTATAAACGTTTAAATTTTTTCTTCTTTAAATTAACGAAAAAATGAAGAAAATTTTTCGAAATTATTTTGTTTAAAAAATTTTTAATGTTCATTATGGGTGTTCTACCGATTATGAAGCCGTACGAAAATTGTGTGCATGGCGGCGAGTCCAATAAATAAATTTGCGCGACTATCGCCCACTAGAATGTTATCGTTTCCGGAACGCGGCGGGAAGACGAAACGCTGTGTGGCGGACGTACGAATGAACGGACCAACGCGAAGTTCCTTAGCCGTGCGAGGATCACTGGCGTAAATCTATTAGGATTTATTAATAAATTTTCTTTTTTTTACTATATGCATATAGCAAAAAAATATAGCTATATGTATAAAACGGTTCTCACTTACATGAGAACCGTCCACATAGGCACTGTTCTCGTTGACTGGCGTTCTCGGAATTTGGCCGGTTGGACCAGTACCGCATAATGGGATTGTGCGTGTGAACGGAATACATTGGCCACGTCTTAAAATTTGACATTTTTTAAACATTGAATTTTTGTTATTGGATTTGGTTCAAAAGCTCGATACAGTACTTGGTGTCGTGTCGTGGAATCGGCATGTTGGCGCATTGTGGCGCGTTTGTCGTTGCGCACGTACACGTGTTGATCATCGCCACACGAGTGACGTCATGACTAAAGAACTGACCAAACATCATCAAAAGTCCATTCAGTCCCGTGGGAATGGCGACCCGAGTGCTCAGCAAAAGATGCGTGACGTCACGAGGATTGGGCCGCTGGCCTGGCGTTGTGCCTATACATGAATTGTTTTTAGTGATTATTCAAAGTTCCTCCAAATCTGGCACACCGACATTTGTGTACGCGACATTTGCGGATTTTTCAACTTTAACTAACTTTTTAAGAATCATAATGCTAACTCTAAAAAAATTAATTTTATTTTTTCCATTCAGAATTTAATTCTTTATCGAATACTTTTTTAATTCATCTTTCAAAATAATTTGGAAAAAAAGTTACAATTGAAAAAGTAAAGTTAATTTTTATTTTTTGAAATTTTTTGAGCGATTTTAATATTTTAATCATAAATTTTTTTCTAAGTTATTTAGGAAAATGATTTAAAAAGTATTGAGTAGAGAATTAAATTCTGAATACAATGAATAAAATTATTTTTTTGAAAAATATCTCTAGCTCCTTAAAATGATAATCAAAGTTGAAAATTCGCAAATGTCGCTCCACCCAGAGTGATTATCCTACCAATCATTCGGTCCAAACCGTCTTCGTAATTTGCGGGTAAAATCCTGGCGTATGGTACGTAAGCGGCCCCCTAAAAATTCCGACAGTTACAATAATATCAATATTACCCATATCAGATACATATAGTCGCAGTAATTTTTTCTTCTATTATTTCCTATCAAATTACTGGCCTTCATTGGAGTCTGTTCGTTGTTACACGAGCCGTCAAAGGTACGGTAGCGTTCGTGATAGCAGGCGTTTTGCGCGCAAATATTGACTTGATTTGGAATGGCGCAACCCATCCGAAAGGCCCGATCGCGGAATTCTTTTCCTGTCGGAACGATTCTTGTGGCTACTGTAAAAATTTCACAATTATTCCATTCTCATACAGTGATTCACGGTATAGACGATATTTTACTTTCGACCAGTTGGATACGACTCTGACAGGAACCGGCCGCATGAAACGGTGCGCCAGCTACCACTACCACCGCATCGGTTGGCGTAACGCCTAAAAAATGATGCCGCATCGTATATTCAATTAAGAAATCGAACAAAACATTGTTCAAAAAACGAACCCTGTTGTGGCATTGGAGCACAAACACGACAGGACATCCGACAGTGGACCAGCATCCAGGCGGGATTTGCGGCGCACTCACCCTCGGAGGACCAGAACCCGCAGTGTATGTGCTCATCCACGCACCTATTATCGACGGGTGCCGGCACGTTTTGCGCGAGAACGACTCCTAATGATCAGTGTTGCAAAGTTTTTTGTGGCTTATGACCTTTTTACTTTATAACTACTTTCGTAGTTGACCAATTTGAATAATTTTTCTTTCCAAAAGATTCGGTTTGAAAAATGCTAAAAAAGTATATTTTTATTTTTTGAAAATAAGCCAAGTTATTCGCGTTCAAAGTTTAAATATTTTTTCATGTTCTAAAGGTCTTACCTTCTTTTTTTCTTTTTTCGTCACTTTTTTTGTGTTTAAAACCTTTAAACCTTTATAACTAAGATTAAAGTTAATATTTGCAAGAAATAAAAATATACTATTGAAGTATTTTTCAAGCTGATTCTTTTTGAAAAAGAAATTATTCGAATCGGTCAACAAGGAAAGAAGTTGTGAAATTAAATAGGCGGTGTTCCACAAAAATGTTACAAAATTCCACTTTGCAACACTGCTAATAATATAAATAGTAAATCATACATTAATTACCCTAATTTACCGTGTATAAGGCGAAGCCATTTGAAATATTTTTGAATTTAGTGTTCTCCTTCATTTTGTTACATTTTGTTAAGAATTTTATTTTACCCTAAGTCCCGTGTATACAAATTTTTGAATTTTAACTTGGTCTTTATTCTGTTATAAACTAAGTTGAGCCCATAATTTTAACCTGCAGGTTGGCCTGCTTCAATAAAGGTGCTCATTAAATTTTATGCCTAACAGACACAAAATAACAGAATGAAGACCAAGTTAAAATCCAAAAATTCATCGAACGGCTGCAGCTTATATTTGGGAATTTAGGGTACATATCTCTATAATAATTGAAATAAGAAAATGCAACATTTTGCAACAATCCGATTAATTATAACAGAATGAAGACGAACGTTAAATTAAAAAAAGTTTCAAACGACCTCACCTTTTGCATGATAAATTAGGGTACGTTCCATTTGATGCTATTCCACTTCTTTAAATAAATACCGCAACTTACCATTTTTAGGTATTGTAACAAATGTAATAAATGTAATAAAGGTTATTAATAGGACCCGCATGACGTTATTATAATAATTAATTAAATCCGCCAAATTATATATATAGATATATCCGAAGAATTACCGCAGCTTGATTATTCGTAATTATAATATCCTTTTACTATACAGTAGCGTCAAAAGCCAAATAACATGATAAAGTATACAGCCGTCACTGTATTTGTGTCTAAATATCTTTGATTATTAAAAAAATTTTTACATGAAATAATATTTTTTCTTCAAGTTTGCTTTTAGGCTGGTGAAATTACTGTAGTGTAATATTAAAAAGTTAAAATTGAAAATGATACAGTAAAAACGTATAATATTTTTGCTTTTATTTTAATTGTTTTTTGACTGTTTTTTTTGCTAATTTTTTTAAAATTAAAAATTTTAAATCCCAAAAAATATTTGCCAAAAATGGCTCAAACAAAAATCGAAAAGCAAAAAAAAAAATATTTTCACACTGTATTTTGAGACTAAAAAATTCAATGCTAAAAAAATGCGGAGAGATGAAAATGTGATAAGGTTTGAGAAGAAAAATAATTTTTAAAGAAAAAAACTTCTTTTTCTTTTTTTTGTTTTATTCTTTCTCTCTCTTTCTCTATTCTTTCTTTCTTTCCATTTCCTTCTTTCTCTCTATCATAATTTTTTTTCTTTGCCTTTGGCCCAGTTTCATTCCAAAAATGGACAAAAAAAAACAAAAGGAAAAGTTACAGTCTCACGCTCCAAGCGCCTACAGTAAATCCGATTTACTAATGGCTTAAAAATGAAAAAATTTTTATTTGAAAAAAAAAACGTAAAGCAACATAAAAAAAATATTTTTAATCGATTTTTCCAAAGAAATTTTTTTTATAAGTTTTAATAAAGATAAATAAGTAATAGGATGTAAAAAAACTGTAATAAATAATGAATTTGTGGTTAAATTATTTAGGCTCCGCTCGTCTGTCATGGATTTGCCGGAGTCACCTAGAGCCAAAGTCACAACACTGTATTTAACTAATTATATTCTCTAAATCAACATAAAAGGTCTTGAATTCAGGACATTATCAACGTTTAAAATTTTAAATAACGAGTAAATTTTTGTGGAAATAAATTTCGGAATTTGAGAATATTCAGCTTCAAAAAAAGTGTAAAATAGTAGGTTTTGAATAAGGGTTACGCGGATTTGCCTGATTAAGTTTACGTTAAAACAGTGCGAAATAGTGGATTGGTATGAGCATTGAACGGATTTTTGCCAATTACTCTAAGTTCGGATAAATAAAACGCGGCCGTTCGAAAAATTTTTGAATTTTGACTTGGCCTTCATTTTGTTATAAACAAAGTTGAGCTCAAAATTTTTGAACTACAGCTTGGACCTGCCTTAATGAAGGTGTTCATTAAATTTTATTCTTAACCGACATAAAATAACAAAATGAAGGCCAAATCAATATTCAAAAATCCTTCGAACGGCCACGTTTATTTACCCGGACTTTAATTTTTTAACTAAACTGTATTTTACCTTACTTTTTTCAAATAATTAATTTAGGGAAATCCGTACAAGACTTATTGAAAAAATCTTCTGTTCAGAAAATTTTACACTTTTTTGGAGACGACTATATGATTTAAAATTTAGAAAATTGAAAGAACAAAAATGTCGAAAATTTTCGTTATAAAAAAATATTGTTTCAATTTTAAAAATTTCCAATATTTCCAAAAACTGGCCAAAATTTCGGAAATCGGAAGTGCAAAAATGTTGCATCCATGATAAATGCCCTATAGATAAGTTAGCTAAACAACAATTAAGCTTACATGATGTATCGTAACTTTACTAGCGCTCACTAGTAGGACTTTTAGCTTTAACAACTGAAAGTCCTATTGAATTTAAGAGAAAAGTTACAATTGGAAAAATTACAATAAATTAGATTAAATAAATTTCTCTCGAAAGAAATTTTAACAGTATGGAAAAAACCGGAAATTACGGTCTCTTACTTGAGAAAAGCAAAAGCAAAAGTTTGATTTAAAAGATGAAAAATTTTTGCTTTTTTTAAAAAAATAAATGGGAATTAAGAAATTTTTGAAAAAATGGAAAAAATTTTGTCGAATTTTCTGTAAAAAAATTGGAAAAGTTTTGGGAAAGTTTTGAAAATGAATTGATTCGATTTGAGCGAGAAAAAATGTTTTTTTGAAGAAATTGTTTAAAGCTAAGTCTAATTTCTGCTGATGAGAAAATAATGGAGGAAAGAAAAAACAGAAGAAAAAGAACGTGTATAGAATAGAGAAAGAAAAAGGTAAGTAAAAGAAGAGAAAGTGAAAAAGGGATAAAGGAAAGAGAAGAAAAAAGTCAAGAGAAAAATAGTGAAGGAAGTAATGGGGAGGGGGGGGGGGGGGGGGGGGGATGATGAAAGAAGAAAAATCAAATAAAAACAAAAATTGAATTGATATCGACTTGAAATTGAAAATTTCTTTCCCTTTCTTGAAGTTTGAAACAAATAAAGTTAAAAATTTCAACTTTTATTTTTTTATTTTTAAAAGTAAACGTAAAAAGAAAAAAAAACTATTTCGTCCATTTCTTTTCAATCAAGCTTCTTTTCTTTTCAATTTCCTTTTTCTCTTCTCTCAAAACGCCCAGTGGGGAGGATAGCGCAAAAAAGGGGGAGAGAAGAAATTATGGAATCCGTTACCATACCGCGATTTGTAATTTTGTAATACAATCAAAACTGAAGCTGAAAGACAATTATCTCCCATTCTTTTTCATAGTCAATTTCACTTTTTGTTCATCAAAATTATTCCATTTTTCCAAAAAAAAAATTATGTGAGAAAATGAGGATTTTGGTAACGTCTGATAATTTTGAGTTTAATTTTATCTTATTATACTTGTCGGATTATCGTATGGTTATTTAGTGCCCTTACTCGACTTTTGCCTGTATTATTAGCCGGAAACTTGCGCACTTTCGACTTTGTGCACGTTTTTCGATAAAATTATTTTTTTCAAAAAACAATTTTGGCTATTCGATCCAGAATTTGATTCTCTATCGAACAGTTTTTTGAAACAAATTCCTAGCTAGCATAGGAAAAAAAAGTTCTTTGATATCGGACCATCAAAAAAAAAAATGGGAATATTTACGTGTATGTTTCGTGTAGTTATTCCACGCTTAGTTTTTTAGAGCTTCGAATTGGTTAGAAGGATCAAAACTATTTCCCCGTCTATATCATCCATTTCACCCACTATTAAAAAGAACGTGTATAGAATAGAGAAAGAAAAGGTAAGGAAAAGAAGAGAAAGTGAAAAAGGGATAAAGGAAAGAGGAGAAAAAAGTCAAGAGAAAAATAGTGAAGGAAGTAATGGGGGGGGGGGGGGGGGGGGGGGGGGGGATGAAACCCATGAGACAAAAAAATTTTTTTTTGTGGTCCTATATCACAAAAGAGCCAAAAAAAGTTACAATCAAGAATGTAAAAAATCATAATTGACTTTACTTTTTCAATCGTAACTTTTTTCCCAAGTTAGCTAGAAATTTGATTCAAAAAGTATTGGATAGAGAATTAAATTCTGAATCCAAAAGTCTAAATGAAGCTTTTCGAAAATAATTTTATTGTGACGAAAAACTTGCTCGAAAGTGCGCAAGTTTCGTGATTCCGGCGGTCGTATTATTAGCCTAGCGTTGTATTTGTATTTGTATGAACTTTTTCTTTTTTTGAAAACTCCAAAAATCATTCTTCCGAAACGGCCAACTTTTTTATGTGAATATAAAATTTCTTCGAAATAAAATTGAAAATTTTATTTTTTTTTGTATGTATTAAAATTGAATTTTTTTTATAATACCCGTAAAATAAGAGATTTAAAATAATTTATTAGAGGGAAGATTGAATAATTTAATCACGATTACTAATTTAATCACGATTACTTAACGATTTTTTTCTGATCGTCGCGTGCCTCAGTTTTGACGTTGGTTTTCTTAGCAGTTTTCTGTCGCGTCGTCGGCGTGGACTTCATTCGTGCTCGCGGCGATGCCCACTTGGCAGCGGCGGCGGCGATGTTATCGTCCGCCTGAAGCTGATGGCTCGGCGTGCCGGCGGTGGCCGAGCTGGCGACACCCAATCCCTCGGCCGACGTGGACGGACCCGTGAAGTCGGACGGGTTAAAGAGCTCATCATCTAAAGTCGAATTCAATAGTAAAATATTTAGCTATTATCTTAATATATTGCTCCAAAAAAAAATTGGGTTCAAATCTCACTAATTTCAATGAAACCGGGGAAGGGGGGAGTGGGGGGGGGGGGGCAAAGAAGCTGGTAATTAATTACCAAGTTGAAGAAACGAGTCGATGTTCTTGCGTTTCCACCGACGCGAGGCGTGATGCAAAACCTGTGCGGCCGACGCGTAAGCGCTTTCGCGAATTCTCGCACGGCTGGAGCGCGCCGAATCGCCGGCGTGCGTACGCGAACTCGAGACTCCGGCGCCCGACGATCGGTGTTGAGAATGCATAGCGTTAAACGAGGCTTTTGTCTCGGCGCACAATTGCTTCACGTAGCCGGCCACGTCAAAGTCGTCGCCGGTAATGCCGCTGCTGGTCGCGGCCGTCCCCGGTAGGTCCAAATTACAGTCCGCTTTCATTCGCACATACGCGTCGTGAATCGCGGACAATTGCTGAAAAAATGATAAATTACTTCTGAAAGGAGGTCTGCGTCGAAGGTGACACCTTAAATGTGCCGTCGTTACTGAGTTCGGTGAGAATAGAAAAGTCTTCCGAGTTGTCCAACTCGGCTAACTCCACACTTGGCTCGTCCTCTTCTCGGGAGTCGAAGCGGCGCAATAACAGCGGATTGAACTGGAAAAAAATTTTAGATAAACCTTTTGAGCTTATATTAGGTACTTGGTACGTGGCGAAAAAATTAGTACAAATGTGAAAAATAAAACAAAAACCTCGGTCTCGAATGGCGTGATGGAAAAGGCCCCGGCGTCGACGAGCCGATAGAGACAAAAGAGCGGCTCGAGAAGCTCCTCGGCGAGCAGGATCTCGCGCGCGAAGCGATGAATCTCGCGCAGTTGCGCTACCGAAACGCGAATCGGGGCCACGTAGTTGGTGGGTTGAAGAAAGTAGAGGCAATAGCACATGTATAGACCGAAAATGCGTTCCTGAATTGTAAGAAAAAACCCACAATTTTCGTTATAATAAACATAATTTTCGATTAAATTGGTATACAAAATTGTTGCGTTTGACGTTCAGTCGAAGTTGAATGATTTCGTAGCCGCGATTCAGGGCATCACGACTCACCACATAGCTGGGATAGGCCGCCGGCGTTGACGGCTCGATAGCGCTGAATGAACTGCCGCTGGGCGCTATGTAACGAACACAGTGAATGAACAGATATTCGACAAACTAACAAGAAAATTGCTTGTAAGAAGAACTAAAAATTTCACTAAAATAAACAAAAAAAAAAGTACCTCAACCAGCTCGGAGATGGCGAGACGCCCGAGGAAAATGGTCGAGAATTCCTTGGTCACAAACAAATCCGCGAACTGTGTGAGCTGAGTGGACTCGCAATCCACGAATTGCTTGGCTAGCGTATCGACGTCGCTGCGAAGTGCCGCAATTAATTGACGTTCCACACTCGCCGTTTCATATTTGGCGAGGGGCATTTGCTTGGGAAAATTTATTTTGTAAAAAATTTATTAGTAGCTTTGCAATATTATTAGTACTTGCAAATTTCTTCTTTAAATGCTTCAAAATTTTCTATTTTTTAATTTTTAAAAAAAATCTTGGCATAATATCATTTTTAATTTAAAATTTTTAATTTTTGAAATAAAATTTAAAAAAGTATACAAATTTACAGGACTCTTTTTGTTATTGGAGTATTTTAGGTTACCAGATTGTAGCTACAAAAAATCATATTTTGATACTCCCATAGAAACTAGAATTATCAAATATTATTTTTTTTCGATTTTTATTTGATACCTACTTTTTTCAAATACAGAATTTTTTCATATATTTGAATTTTTTAAGACTACTGTATTATGAAAATGATGTGATTTGAAAGTGGATGAAAATTAATGAACAACTACACCAATGTGAACCTGTTCTATTATTTGCCACGAAGCAAAAAGTGACACGGTTCTTAATCTTAAAGTAAAATTAATAATTCTAACCATATGGAGGGCGTAGTTTATTTTTCAGGGTTCCAAAATGGGAAATTTTAGGACATTTTTCGTCTTGGCTCTGGATCTGGAAAAAACATTTTTTAACTTCTTGTCCAATTATAGGGGAGTAGAACAGGCTTGATTATAGCAAATTGTAAAGTATTTCTACGCGTTTTTAAAGAAAATATGTTTTTTAGAAAAAAATTTCTTTATTTTTGGAAATTTTGTAATTTTTTTGTTTCTTTTGCTCTAATAAAATTGAATATGTACAATGATATCATTTTAATTTATATCATTTATCATTTATTTATTTTTATTGCTATTAAATTCTAAATTATATGTTTTTACCTTACATTTTTTGTCATTTTTATTTTTTGATAATTTTTATTTTTTTCATCATTACGTAGTGTATGTACATTCATTGTTTAAAATTTTTAAATATTAGTTTGGAAGGTAATTTTATGACTCACTGTGGTAATAATTTTCAAAATTTGTTTTCAGACACCAAATTTTTTTTGGGTATTTAGAGCGTTCAAAATTGTGGAGGACATGTTTTAGTGATTTTAAAAATATTTATTTCTAGCATTTTTACAGCAGAAAACGCATTACAAAATACAGACCGTACAATGCACTTTTTGCGATAAGCAATCGGATCATCCTGAATTTTTGCAGACAGGGTCCTCTAGACTAGCTATGAATAATTAACAATCGGATCATTCGATTCCCGCCAAATTTAAGGAGTATTCATAGCTAGTTTAGAGGACTTTCTCTGCAAAAATTCAGGATGATTCGATTGCTTATCGCAAAAAGTGCATTGTACGGTCTGTATTTTGTAATGCGTTTTCTGCTGTAAAAATGCTAGAAATAAATATTTTTAAAATCGCTAAAACATGTCCTTCACAATTTTGAACGCTCTAAACACCCAAAAAAAAATTTGGTGTCTGAAAATAAAATTAAAATTATTAGTGGGAAATTACCTTCCAACCTAATAGTGATTAATTAGAATGCAAATCTATTGTGTTCTTTCCTATTCATACCTTTTAATACCACTTATTAAATATGTATCGATTTGTTACGTTTGACTCATTTTCTTCACTTTTTCGAGAAAAAATGGAAAAAATTTGTTTTTCTCGTTTATATTATTATTAAAATGTAATAAACATTCCAAAAAATGAATTTTTTTCTTGTTATGCTGATAAAATTCCTCTTTCACCTTCCAAAACCGAAACAAAAAGTTTTGTGTCATAAATATTTTTGTGTTTTAATTAAAATTCTATTTTTTTCAATATAAATTAAGAAAAAATTGTATCCTATTAGATTGGCAAAAAAAATAATGTTGGTTTTATATGGAACGAAAAAATAACAACAAAACTATGATACATTAAATCAAATGGTATTCTCCATCAGCATCAATGATTTGTCGCAGATAATTTTCTAATTGATTATTGACCACTTTATAAGTGCTTTTGGTATACTTTTTTTGCATAAATCTATTTTGTTTTGTATATTGTGTGTCGATGTGCTGTATTTTTTTGCTGATCAATTCGATTATTGACCAATTCGTTGTATATTGAAATTTGCAAAAAAAAATTTTTTTATACGCGAAACATATTTTATCTGCTTTATAATTAATTTTTTAAATTTTCGAAAAAATTACATTCGAGTACACACATAACGAATTTCAGTTCATCATTTACATAGATATATATTTATACGGACACACACTTTGTATGTGAACACAAAACACATATTTAACTTCGATTGATATGCTATGCATTTTGTGTGTATATTTTTTTATATAGGAAAAGTAAAAATTTTCGCTTGGGAAAGACGGAAAATTTGTCGATCGAATGGAAATTTGGAAAAACTCGAGAAAAATGTGATCTCAACATTGGAAAAATGAGAAAAGCGAATGAAAGGATAGAGAAAAAGAAAAGAATGGAGAATAAATTTTAGAAAAAGGGATTGAAAAATGAGGAATGAGAAAATTTTTCAATCATCATATTATTCAATTCGTGATATAGTTGCTGTGAATAATACGGAGTATACTATTGAATATCGAGATATCAGAAAGTACGGAGAAAGCTATGAAATTAATAGTAATATACAAAGTAAAGGTTAAAAATGAGGAATGAAAGCATAAATTGAGAATGTATCGCCTGCCTTTAATTAGATCCATCGTTGCATTATAAAGAAAGAAAAGATTTTCGAAAAAGAAAATTACAGGAAAAAAGTGACGTTCGAAAACTCCCAAATAGAAAAAAATTCCCTTCATTCCATTTTCACATTTTACGCCGCCGTCAAAAATTCTTTGCTTTCTTTTTTTTCCCCAAATTTTCATTCTTTTTATTTTGCTGATCTCCCACTGATTTCGGATTTATCTTTTTTTTCTCTATCATTCTTCTTTTTTATTTCTTATCGCTCTAACTTTTTAAAATTTTTCTAAAATATGCTCTAAAGTGTTTTGCGAAACTTTTTTTAAGTTTATTTTTAACCTATCAGTCAAGCTCAATTTTGTTTTTAAAATAAAATTTTAATTTTAATTTTTTTTGCCAAATTATGACTAATTTTTATTTTTATTAATAAGTAATACCCTAAATTCGGGTAAATAAGACGCGACCGTTTGAAGAATTTTTGAATATTGACTTGGCTTTTATTCTGTTATTTTGTGTCTGTAAAGCACAAAATTTGACGAGCACCAGCATTAAAACAAGCCCAAGCCGTAGTTTAAAAATTTTGGACTAAACTTCGCTTATAACGGAATGAAGGCCAAGTCAAAATTCAAAAATTCTTCAAATGGCCGCGTCTTATTTACCCTAACGTAGGGTATTAAGAATCAATTTTAGAATCTCTACTAGGGCTGAAGTTTTTCAAGTTATTTTGATCTGTAGAATCTGTTATTTGAATCTCGATTTTGAATTTCTATAGCTCACAAATTTCAAAAATAAAAACTTTGTTTTTTTTTAAATTTTTTGTCTAAAATTTCGATCATTTAATTTGTTTTTATATTTTTTTCATTATAAAAAACCACCCAATTTCTTTTTCGAATTCAACTTTTAAAAGATTTTTAAAAAATAAGATAAAAATTTTTTTAATTTTTTTATATATACATTTTGGAGCTCTTTTGAAAATTGATAAATTGATTGAGTCGAATCAATAGGGTGAATTAATTGAAATGGAATAAGTAACAAAGAGTTTTTATTCCTCCATCGTATAATAGCATAAATCGCGTGTTTTTTTAAAATCAATGTTTTCTTTACAATGAAAAATGTGTCATTTTCGACGGCATCAAAATTTTCAACTTTTATTTTCCAATCTTCAATTTGGCGCGTGACGAATTTTTTTAGCTTTTAATTTTAATTTTGTTTATTTTTTCGTTGTAAATTTTCAATTTTGAAGGGATTTGAAGAAAATGGCGCTAAAATTCGAAATTTTATCGCATTTTTAAAAATATAAATTTTTGATCGCTTATTTTTTACACGCAAGAAACTTTGAATTTTTTGACTCTCAACCTCGACCTCTTGGATATAAATTCAATTAGGCTATATTTATAAAAAATATATTCCCTATACTTTTTGATTTTTGTTTGGTCTTTTTTTCTCGAAATTTTCAAAATTGAAAGAAAATTGAGATGAAACATTTTAAAGGAAAAATTTGAAAAGTGTATACGGGAGATAACGGATAAGCAATTTTATGTGTGTTTGTGTGTGTATTTTTGTGTTTGGATAGTTAAAATGTGTGTGTGTTTTTGCGCGGCAGGAAACGTTCCTCTGGAGAAAATTTTCGCGATTTTTTTCGGACTTTTAGGAGAAAAGACGACGATGTTGACGATGATGAAGATAGAATGTTAATGAACGGGGATTAAGAGGGCAAACTAGCGGCGGGTTTAAGACGAAAAAATTGGCTACTAAAGAACATTGAATGGGAAAAATTGCAAAAGGAAAAAGATGGAGAAAAAGTAAATATGTGAATAGTAAAATGCGGATAAGGAATAGGAGATAAATTTATGTGAAAATCTCTCTGGCTAGCCTCGGCTTCTGTCCAAAAATTTTCACTTAAAAGGTTTTTGTAATTTTTTTGTATTATTGAAAATTTGCCATTAAAATTGTGGAATAAAAACAACGACCAAACGGGAACGAATGGAATTTGCATCCAAAAAAATATGCGAATAAAAAAATAATGCAACATTTGCATAAAATTAAAGAATAAAATTTTTTTGTGAGTTATCGGACGTTCAAAAAAATTTTTTCTGGTTTTTATTGGTTATCTGTTTTCCATTTCAGCAAATTAGGCTTACAAAGGCTAAGTCTTAGGCTCAGGCAATTAGGCCTAAGCTTAGCCTATGTTCCACTGTGGCATTAGACTTATGCCTTAAGCTTAGGAATTTTTTTAAGGGGTTCGATAACTCACAAGAACCAATTTTTTTGCTTTATACAAAATTATGAAAAAGGTATATGGACACAAAGAAATTCTAGGAATAAGAATGGAAGTAAAGTAAGAAGTTAGAGAAAAATAAATAATAACTTAAACATATCAAATTTATCAGATATATAAAAATGGGAATTCCCATAAAGAAAAAAATTTCGAAGCGGGAATGAGTGGAATCTTTTTCTTCCAAATGAAATAATCGTTCTCGAAATAAGGGAAAAATTTGGCGAGAAACAACTTTTTTGCTGCTCAAAATTGGTATGGAAAACTGTTAGATCTTGTGTGCCACACACATACACACAGAATATACAAACTGTGTGTCGCTTTTGTAAGTATGTGCTTTCAACAATGTATTTTTGATTGTTGTATGGGGTGTGTTTGCATTTGCTTTTGTGAGTGCACATTTTTAAAGTGCGAAAAAAAATGCACAGATGTTCCATTAATTCATTCTCATGGCATTTTTTCCGCTTTTTTACAATTCAATTTTTTGGGAGTTTTTATGGCGGGAAAACAATTTTTGACCGATTCCAAAATGTCCAGTAAAAATATGCATAAAATGCTAGAAGCTTGAGAAATGAATCAGCTAAATAGGCTAATGAATTATGAATTTTGATGATTTTTGTATGTTTTTCATGAAGTCAGTCAAAAAAAGTACTCTTGTGGATAAGTCTGGATTTCATGTGGATAAGTCTGGATGTTTTGAGCCAAATTTAAATTTTGCCAAGAAGTTAATTCTATTTTATATTGGATCCAAACGGGTCCAAATTTTGTGCCCTCTCTTATTTTAGTCTCATAAAAGTCGGACCCGAATCGATTCAATATAGCAGAATGAACTCGTTGGCGCCAATTTAAATTTGGCTCAAAACACCCGGACTTAATCGCATGAAATTAGGGTATACTGTAATTTACATTTTTTAAATTTATTGAAACAAATTTATTTCTGAAATTTTGTTTTTGGAATTTTTTTAAACTAAAAGCGTCATTTTTATGTAATTTTCGTGGCGAAATTATTATTGCATTTCATCGGGGAGGAAAAATTTGAAAAAAAAAATTCGGCTAAAAAGTTATTAATTTTTAATTTTTTTCTATTTTTTAAGCGTTTTTCGAGTCAAAAAAATTTCTAAACAAAAATTTATTTCAATTTATTCGGCATTTTTTATTTCATTTTTTTGAGGAATTTTTCGGCTTTAATTTTTATTTTTAAGGAGCAATTAGAGTTAACATTGGTAATTAACTAGGCCGCTATTTAGAAGGGTCTTTATCTAGAGAGAGGATCCTATAAGGTCCGCTGCTTTTAGAAAAACGAGAAAACATTTTTAACCCAAACCTACTCTTTCAATTTTTTGAAATTTTTTCTCTATTGGTCTATAATCAGTGTTGTGACTTGGCCCCGAGTTGACTCCGGCAAACCCAAAATTGGTATATTTTATATCTAATAACTATCCTTTTTGTATTAAAGAATAATTACTTGTTGAATCTTGTAAATTCGTTAGGACCCCTAAAAAGATAGAACCAATGTTGTGACTTCGCTCCGGAGCTGTCTTCTTTTTTTCGTCTCTTCGTTTTTCGTTGACTTTTTCTGTTTTTTGTTTGCGTGAGGAGCCATACAAAAAGCATCAGAAAAAAAAAGAAAATTTCGTTTTTTTCCGTTAATTTTTATATTTTTCCATTAGATTTTTAACTATTTATTCGTTGAATTTGAATCGTTCTATTATTTGAATTGATCTATTACGGCTGGCACTTTCAAACTTTTGCTCACGATCATAATTTTTTAATTCTTTAATAGCTAGTCTTAATTATTTGTAAATTTGAAAATTTTTAGCCTTGAAATTCTTTGTAAAAAAACAACAAAATTTCGTTTTTTTTCCCGTTAATTTTTATATTTTTCCATTGGATTTTTGACTATTTATTCATTGAATTTTCTTGATATGGGGGAAAAATTGCCTTTTTGGGGGAAAATTCGAAAAAATATAAAAATAAATTTGAAAGAGATTATTACAGGAAAAATAAAGCAAAAATAAATAATTTTTTATTACGCCATTATATATGATTATGTTCATCAATATCGCGTGTTGTAAAGTCCTTTTTGAGGGGTGATTTTTGGCGAAATTTCCTCTTTTTTTGGCTTTTAAATTTTATTTAAAATAATTGGAAAATAGAGAGAGAATAAATGAGACGAATAGAAAAAAAGAAAAGACCAAATAGAAAAGAAGAGAAAAATAATCGACCAAAAGAATACATAGAAAAAATCTCATTAGGGCATAAAAAAATATTTTTTTTAATTTTTTTATTCGCTTTTGATACAATTTTTTATGGGATTTAATCCAAATTTTTATTTTAATTTTTCCACCTGTGATAAAAAAATTTTATATAAATTTTTATATATTTTTTATTCCGCTATTTTATTACCATAATTATTGTTGTTTTAGTAATTTTCGTTGAAAATTTTGATTGAATTTACTTTTTTTAATATTCTATCAAAAATGATAATAATAATTATTATGCGATATATTTGATTGTGCATATTTTGGTTTTTTTGCTCTATTCGAATTAATTTAAAAATAGATTTAATTTTTCCTTGAAATTTATAATTTATTCATCCAATTTTTCCCTCAAATCATTTGATATAATAAAACTGATTCATTTTTCCCTTTATTGTAAAACAATTTTCTCGCGAGAACCAGGAAAATTAGCTTAAAAGCAAAAGGAAAAGGAAAATAATTTTTTTCTACTTTTTTATATTTTTTTGTTTGCTTTTTAAATAGGAAAGCCGCTTTTACAGGAGCAAAAAAAAGAAAAAAATCTATCAGAAAAAATGTTCAATTAAATTTTATATGGATTTGGTATTTACTGCCTAGTAAATTTACTCTAAAAATTGATAATTCGATTCAACAAGTTAACGACAATTTGCATTATTTTTCATGCACGCATTCAAAATTTTAAGCTCATTGGCAAATGCTTTCATTCTGTTCTTTATGGATTGATAAAGTTTAAAAAAATTACAATTAAAGAAACCTGCCAGATACATATTTAAAATGTAGTTCTAGATTTTTACCTAAATAAAGAACAGAATGAAGGCGTGTGCCAATAGGAGCGCGATTTTGAATGCAAAACATGCATTGTCGTCAACGTGTTAATTCGGTCCAAGTTCATTAAGGGACGCGTCCAAATGCAAAGAAATTTTGCTCATCCTTTTTCTCATGTTTTGAATTGGCGTCAATGAGTTCATTCTGTTTTATTGGATCCAAGCGAGTCCAAATTTCGTGCCCACCTTCGTTTCAGTTTTATAAAAGTGGGCACAAAATTTGGATTTGCTTGGATCCAATACAACAGAATGAACTCATCGGCGCCAATTCAAAACATGAGCAAAAGGGTGAGCAAAATTTCTTTGCATTCGGATTTAAATTAAATTTCCTATTTATCTTGTATTCTATTCAGCTTTTAAAATGATGATATGTAGATGCCTTTGCTTTGTTTTATTGGGGGCCTTAGGAGTCAATTACAGTATCTTGTATATTTGATTATGTCTAAATAAAGTGCCTTGCTTAAATACAGTGCCTTTCTCTAAATAATGGAACCTGCAAACTTTTCGACATTAAATCAGTAAAATTCTCAAATTTTACTTCAAATTTATCAGTCATTTTTGTAACTTTAAAAAAAAATTATTAAGAAATTTTAGAGGGTATTAAACTTATTCTTTTCATTCCGTCTGATTTAATAATAGTAATAATATTTTTATAACCGTCTGATCTAATAATATAATGATTTTGACTAAATTTGAATCGAATACATTGTTTCTATTATAAATCCGGTCAATTTAATCTTTTTTAGATCCAATTTTGTCGGAACTCTTTAAAGAGTATTGCGCTCGTATGTCCGATTAAAATCCGATTAAAAGAATAAAGAAAAGAAAAAGAAAACCAAAAAATATAAAGAAATGATGTCAAAACGAAAGAAAAAAATTAGAATTAATCTAGACTTATTTCTTATCCGGATGACTTTTTTAGAAATGATCACCTTCACATTTATTACAATATTTTCGATATTAATTATTTTATAATTTCTATTTTTTCGAAACTTTAGGGTTCTATAATTTGTCGATTTTTCGAAATTCCAATTTTTTGGTATTGGACTTTTTTGAGAGAGAGGGGGCAGGAGGAGGATCTTTTATCCTTGAAAAAATGAAATAATATTTTTATAACACGTTCAAACCTTAAAGCCCTGAAACTTTTTTCATTTTTCCTTGTTTTTTTATTACTTATTTTTTTCTCCATTTTTTTTCTTTTCTCGAAAATCTTTCAAGGTTTAAAATGGAAAAAAAATATTTCTTTTTTTGCGGAAAGAAATGAAGAAATTCATGGTTTCTTTTTTCTCAAAGAAAGAAAACGATTTTAAATTCCGCTTTTAATTATCGATTTCTCGCATTTCATGCATTCGGAAAGTTTTCTCATTTTTTCTCTCCGATTTCTTTTCTTTCTCTTAAAGATTAATGAACTAACCAACTGCCTCTTATATCTTTTCCCTTTTTCTCTTTTCTCCTTTCATTTCTTTGATTTTTCCAAATTTAATAAACTAACTTCCCAATTTTCCTTCTTTTTTCATTTTCCCTTCTCAAAAATTTTCTTTCTTTTTTCCAAAAAAAGAATTTTTTTCTTAAACCAAATTGGAAAAAGCGTTCTTTCTCTGTATTTTCCATTCATTAAATTTTTGTATGTATTTGTGAATTAGCAAAATCATCGGCGTATACATACAAAAAATACATTTATGTGTATGTATTTGTTGTATTTTTACACGCAAAAAGACGTTTTACAAAAAAAAATTTTTGTTGAACATTTTACAGCATAAAAATAAGAAAAATTGAAAATTTTCAATCAATTTTTTTACCATTTTTTCAATTTTTTTTCTAATTTTTTGAATGAAAATTTACTGCAAAGATTTTTTCTTACCGAAAAATAATTACCGTAATTTTCATATGCAGAATATTGCCGTAATTTATTACCTTTTTTTTATTAGACTGTTTATTTATTTGTATGACCTTAAGAAATATTAAGTTGGAAGGTAATTTTTTGACTCACTGTGGTAATAATTTTCAAAATTTGTTTTCAGACACAATTTTTTTGGCTGTGTAGAGCGTTCAAGATTGTTTAGTGAGGACATGTTTTAGTGATTTTAAAAATATATATTTCTAGCATTTTTACAGCAGAAAACGCATTACAAAATACAGACCGTACAATGCACTTTTTGCGATAAGCAATAGGATCATCCTAAATTTTTGCAGATAGGGTCCTCTAGACTAGCTATGAATACTTCTTAAATTTGGAGTGAATCGGTTCAGTAGTTATAAAAATCCGAAAAATACCAAAAATTGATATTTTTTGCGTTTTTGACATTTTTTAACGATTTTTGGTGTTTTTCGGATTTTTATAACTCGATTTCTACTGAACCGATTCACTCCAAATTTAAGGAGTATTCATAGCTAGTCCAGAGGACTCTCTCTGCAAAAATTCAGGATGATTCGATTGCTTATCGCAAAAAGTGCATTGTACGATCTGTATTTTGTAATGCGTTTTCTGCTGTAAAAATGCTAGAAATAAATATTTTTAAAATCATTAAAACATGTCCAATTTTGAACGCTCTAAACACCCAAAAAAAATTTGGTGTCTGAAAATAAATTTTGAAAATTATTACCAGTGAGAAATTACCTTCCAACCTAACATTATACTTTATTGTATCGATTAGTATTATTACAATACATTTTACTTGTTTTCAGCTTTATTCCTTGTCGTATATTTTCGCTTTTGCGTAAATTCATTCGGTGTTTTTTCGAATGGACTCGAGTGCCTTCGTTGATGAGCGGGGCGCCGAAATCTGAACCGGGTCTTGCCTCACCTCAAGCTAGCATTGATCTCAATCAAAGGTAAAGTTAGTACGATTTTTTGAATCGGACCTTCTAGTGATTCTAAAATTTCAGCCTTTCATTGGCCAACGTTTTGGGCGTAAATCATCCGAACGGGGCCACCTGGTGGCCATCCTCGTCCTCATCTGCATCGACTACTATAGGACCGTTGACGGGCAGTAACACTGCAATGGTTGTCCAGGTACTTTTGGTTTTTGACTATTGGATAGTTGGATTTTTTAAAATAATTTTCTCTTAATTTTTGATCAATTTTAGTTGTCTGGCAACAATTTCCAGCATTTACATCATACTCATAATGGCCTACACGGTCACGGTCATTCGCATTCAACACAGCCACAAATGGTATCCTCAATGCTTCAGCATCATTCCGCACATCTTCAGCAATCGACTTCATCCGGCGGAATGATATGTAAGGGTAGTTTCCTGTAATGGAATTGTTTAAATATTTTTAAATGGTACTAAATTAATTTTTAGTAGATACTAGTCTTAACAACAGTGCTATGAACAATTCGGCAATCGACAACTCGCCGGGCTCATCGAGTGCCTCGAACGCGGACGTGTCCGGTGGGAGTGGCGGCGCCGGCGGAAATCCCGCAAACGGCGACGCGGAAGGCGTCTGGTCTGCCGATATTGATCAGGCTTTTCACGAGGCCCTACAAATCTATCCGCCATGCGGACGTCGGAAGATCATTTTGAGTGACGAGGGCAAGATGTATGGTAAGTGCACGAGTGACAATTTTTTGGACTTGATTTTAAAATATTTAAAAAATTTCCATTTAATTATGAAATTTTTTTTTGTTCTAGGGCGAAACGAACTAATTGCCAGATATATAAAAATACGCTGCGGTAAAACTCGGACCCGAAAACAGGTCTCGTCGCATATTCAGGTGCTGGCGAGAAAGAAGCAGCGTGAGGTGCACTCCAAGGTTAAGGTGCGAAAAGCTTTTATTGCGGAATTCCAAAGAAAATGTTGTGGAAAAATTGGGAAAAGGGAGCTAAAAGCCACTTTAAAATTTTCGTTTTTAAGACCCAGGATTCAAAATTAAATGGCATCGACTTTGACGAGGACGTTCCCAATAATAATTTTCCACCCGGTGCATTGGGCATGGCCGAATACGCGACGCGTTTGGCCGTGCTTAGCGGCGCGTCATCGCCGGATGCGGACATCAAAAGGGCTTCGTTGGGCGCTGCTGTAAATTCATTGGGTTCTACGGTTGGTCCGATTTGTACATCACCGAAATCGTCCACGGGAACGGACTTAAACCCGACTAGTTTAACGAATGGACACGGTGAGATTTGAGGAAGTGAAAATTTGTTCTATTCAGTCATGAATTAGTCGAGAAAGATTCTTTTTTTTGAAAATTATTTGAATTCGCGGGCTGGCATTTGGCCCTTTCAAATTTTGAATTTTTTTTGGTTTTAATTTTTTTTTTTTGTTCTTTTATGGCTTAATTTAAATCGGGGTTGCCAGATGTCCTTTTTAAAAAGATTTGTTCTTTTTTTGAGGGGGTCTGTTCTTTTTTGTTCTTTTTTTGAGGGGTCTGTTCTTTTTTGTTCTTTTTTTCCATTTTTTGTTCTTTTTTCCATGAAGAATAGCTCTCTTAGACACCGGATCAGGAGTTCCGAGAAGTATTAATTGTTGAGAGAATAAAGAATCTGACCCGAAAAGTTAACGAAATAGACCAATTCTCAGATATTTTTAGAAAAATCTTTTTTGTTGTTGGAAATTATCAATAAAATATTTTTTTCGTGCCCAGCCCTTCTTTTTTATTTGATTTTCATCTGGCAACTCTGGTTTAAATCCAATTTTTGCAGGTTCATTGTTTTCGTCGAGCGCGTTTCAGGCGCTAGCGGTCGCCAGCGCTCCGCCTCCGGCGCCCGTCGCGGTACCTCAACACTCCGTGCTGTCGTGCACGTCCGCGACAGCGACGTCGGCGGCCGCCGCCCTAGCGGCCGTTAGCGCTGCGGCGGCTGGCGACGACGCGTCCACGAATGGCGCGAGCACAGCCGCAGCTGCAGCGGCCGCGTCGACGTGGCCCTATACCAGAGTTCCATCGTCCGTTTTCAACAATTACACTGCCTCAATGTAATGTCGAAAATGGAATTTCAACATTTTTTTTTCCAAATAACTCCAAAATCGAAATTTGAATCTTTTTTTCTTCCTAGGATTAACGACGAAAATATTTATCAGCAATTTCGCGCGGCGGCGCTCGCGGCCGGCGTTTCGTTGGCGCCCACGAGTCCCGGAATCGCGGCGATGGATTCCGGCTCCGAGTTTCTTCAACAACTTCAACGCCATCAACAGCAGCAGATTCAATTGAGACTGCAACAACAACATCAGCTGTCTCTACAGGGCGAGGACCAGCTTTTGGCATCGATCAGCGGCAATAATAATAGCCAGTCGTTGGACGCGATGGCGGATTGCATGATCGCCTCGTCGAGATTGGTCCTGTGCGGATTCACCGCCTACATTGAGCGGTCCGACGAGCGGCGCGTGGAATTGGTCCGCATACCGAAGCTCGCCGATGAACCTCTAGAGGTTTTTAGTGTTTTAACTAGATTTTTGGCCCTCGAATGGTCCAGAGACCAATAATATTTTTTTAAAGCGATTTTTTCTCTTTTAACAAAAGCCTAGGCATTCCGTTGGATTTTCAGAATATAAAACTCGAGGACATTCACTACAAGTATCCGCCGCTGTTGAGGGACCTGTTCGCGACCGGACCGGCGGACGCGTTCTTCCTCGCGAAATGCTGGGCCAACGTCTCGTTCGACATGGCCGACGTGGAGCGGGCCGCGCTCTACTCCGTGGACAGCTTCTATAATTCCCGCCAGAACTTCGACATTTCCGTGTCGACAAAGGTGTGCTCGTTTGGCAAGCAAGTCGTCGAGAAGGTCGAGGTATGAGGCCGGATTTTCAATTAAATAGGGCTCGCATCTAGCCTAATAAACGCTTACAAAATTTTGTACATCCTTTTCCATTAAAAGGTCTACTCGCCGGTCGATGCCGACGAGGACCATACGCGGCGATCGCTCTACGAGTTTCGGCTGGAAAAGTCGCCAATGTGCGACTATATGGTACGGTTCATTGCCGAGCTGAAGAAACTCGAGTCCGCCTCTCTAATGAACAGCGTGCTCGACAATTTCACGGTGCTACAAATCGTCACCGACAAGGCCACCGACGAGACGCTGATGGTGATCGCGTTCATTTTCGAGGTGTCGCCCGAGTCGGAATCCGCCTGTCGGATGTATCGACTCGTCGCTTAAGAAATTTCCGCCCTTTTTAAGCCCAAATTAAATGTTATTCTGCATCCGTCTACTACGCATTACTAAATAACTATGTGGTCTAAGCTTAAGCTTGAGCCATCTACCTTTTAAAAAAAAAATGTGGCAGCTATAAATTCATATGATGATCAGTTATTTTTTTTTCTGGTAAAATCTATAGGTTTCGATTTTTTAGTTAACCTTACGAATTCATTTGCAAGTTGTAAAGGACGCATGCCCTTCAATATGCATTTTCTGACAACATTTTTTGACGCCAAAATGGCGGAAATTTAAAAATATTTATGAAAAATTTTTTTTTGTCATTTTTCCTGTTTTTTATTTTTTTATATTTTATATAATTTGGTCCAGTATATTTGGAAAAACTTGATCAAGCACATTGTTGATGACATCATTGAGGTTTTCGAAAAGTTCCGCAACATAGACTTGAACGAAGAACCAAATGATGATGAAAAAATAAAAAAACAGGAAAAATAGCAAAAAAAAAATTTTTCATAAATATTTTTAAATTTCCGCCATTTTGGCGTCAAAAAATGTTGTCAGAAAAGGCATATTGAAGGGCATGCGTCCTTTAATTCCCTACTCGGGTCTTTCTTAAGTTCCGTCTCTAGCTTCTAAGCTTAAGCTTGAGTCATCTACCTTTTAAAAAAAAAAAATTAATTTCGAAGTTTGGGACCAATTTTTCTTCTTTTTTTTTTGTTTTTTTGTTTTATCGCGTACTCCTCCAAGACTCAACTAATAAAAAGTTTTCTCAAATTGGTGCCTTTTTTTGTATCTCCCCTCTTCATAAACCCCCCCCCAACATTATTACCATTACATTAATAGGATTACTGTATTACACAGTAATATTTCAAAGCTCAATTTTGTTGTACATTTTAAGCCATTTTTCACGTCAATACGAAAAAATTTCTTTGATTTTCAATTTTTCAAATGTAAATACATTTTTTTTTCTCGTCGTGCATTTATTACATTTATTACAGTAAGTCCATCGTATATATTCAGTATGTTACGGTAAACATTTTACTATTATTTTCATTTTCTTATCGAAATTTTGCAGGGATTTTCTTCATTTTTTGTCCCATTTTTTTGGCTCTTACGCCATTCCATAATGTTACCTATTTCTTCGTTTTTTTTTTAATTTCTCGTGGAAATTTTTTGGCTTTGAAACCACAATTTGTGTCGCATTTGAAAAACATAAAATAAAATTCGAAACCACATTTTTGTTAGCTATAAATGATGTGGCCATATTTTTGAAAATATATTGGCGTATATTTGAATTTCTAAAGTTACTTAACTATTTTTTTCCAATTTAACAAATTTGTGTCCACACAAATCAGACATTACAATTTGTTTGAAAAATAGTAAAAAAATAAACTTTATAAAACTTAGCCGAATTGAAAATTTCAAGGTAATTATAGAAATTCAAATCGTACAAAAAAATATAGGTACAATAGCTCAATATGTTGCGAAACAGAATAAATGATGATTTTTTATCTCATTAAAAGTTCAAAAATACCCAGGAAAAAAAAACAATTATCTATTCGTATTGATGAAGAAGGAGAATGCATGTTTAAGCGCACAGCAATTTGCGGCTTTATAATTTTCGGCTCTAAAATTTGTTGGGTCTACGTTTAGCCCAAATTTTCGGGGCAGGGGCCAAAGCGCATGCTACGGGCTAAGCCTAAGCCTAGGTTCAGCCTAATATCCAGAATTGTGAAACTGCGAACGAAATCCGAAGACGCGGGCCGCTAATTACGCAATTCCCATGTTTAACTAGACTAAAATCGCGTTTTCTTTTGCATTCATTCCTTTGCAAAGGCCTTTGAAATAAAAGACTGAGAAATTGGTCATAAAAATGTATGGCTCAATTTTCAAAAGAGAAAAGAATTTTTAAGCTTCATTTAAATCTTAGTGGAAAAAGAAAGTTAGTTCATGAGTCTATAAAGAAGTCTTCATTGAACTTGATTGTTTTGGCTTGGAAATGTGGCTTCAAATAAAGAGACGAAAGTTGACTCAAAAAATAATTTGCCAAATTTTTGAGTACGAATACACTTGACACGATATAGATTTACTTGACACGTCCTTTTACTTTTCATTTTGGCTTTTTTTACCTAAAGCTTTTTGCGTTTTTTTCTGTGTTTCGCATTTTTTTGGGCACTAATTTTTTTTCTTCAAAAAATTGGCAAAAACGAAGAAAAAAAGGAAATAAATTTGTAATTTTTGCTTTAAATAAATAGAAAGATATATATATATTTTTTTGATAATGGAAAGAGTAAAAAGGCCAAAGAAGAGGTTATTTAACTTATTTTTAATAGGAATTTAAAGAAAAAAAAATTAATATTTGTGAGGAAAGATGAAACGAGAAAAAAATTATGGTGACAGCTGTCACTAATCAAATATTTCTTTCTCTTTTTATCTCCTTTTTTTACTTTGTTCTTTTTATTTTTACATCTTTTTCATTTTTTCCATCTTTTTTCCCCCTCTTCGTTTGTGCATAAAAAGACAAAAATGCATTCCGAAACATATTTTTAAGTGTTTTGCATGACTTTCAACTTTTTCTCACACGTTTTCTTTTCATTTCTGCTATTTTAAGCAAATTTCAAATTTTAAATTAATAAAGAAGGGATAAAATTAAAGAATTAATCAACAGATGGGTACAAAAAGTATGCCATTTGATTTTCCGTTGTCCAAAACGGTCGAGGACGAGGGATGGTGATGGCTCGATTTTTAAGAGTCCGATAACTCGGAATCCAGGTACGAGAATTTTTTCAGTCCCAACCGTTTTGCACTATGAGAATCGAATACTTTTTGTACCGATATGTTGAAATACCATTTAATTACTTCAAAAATGATTTCTCAAAAATCCCTAAAAAATTGAATTCCAAAAATCAGTCTGATTACTGAAGCTAATAAAATGGTCTGAAGTGTAGACTAGTGAATAAAGGTCGAAAAACTCTTTAAGACCCTAAAATTTAATTAAAATGGCGTGAAATCATTACAATTAAAAGCCAAACATTGGATGTTACGCTATTCAACCCGACAGGTTACGCTGGTGGCATTATTTGTTCTAATATATTCAAACTCGTCGGTCACCTTACTCTTTAAACGGCTCCAATATGACTCTGAATTTCCCGTGGAATAATTTTATTCATAGATAAAAATGAACGTAGTTATAACAATAATAGGTGCCTGAAACAGTTTCTACAAATTTCATATTAATGTGCCATTTTTATTGAAGAGCCACTTTATTTAAATGCCGACTCTGGAGTCATTTAGACGAACTGACTCCGGAGTTAAGTCAGCATTCTGATTACTCAAATCGATTTTTGACCGATTTCTTCTTAAAATTAATTTTTAAAAAATTGGCTAAATTTTTTAAATTTTAAAGTTTTTTGTTTTTTACTCACTAACAAGGGCGTAAAGCACAGCCGGAGGCCACAATTAAATTAGTTTCTAAAATTTTTTTCATTTTTTGGTTGAAATATATATTTTTGAATATTACAAATTCCCATGAGATTTCCCGTGCTAAATTCGTTTATTTTTTGCATTTTTCGAAAATTTTTTTTGTCAAATTTTAACTTTTTGTAAAAAAAATTTTCCAAGCATTAAATTTTTTTAGGCTGTAGATTATGAATACGATTTCAATTGAGTTCCGGTTTTATAAAAGATTTAAAAAATTATAATTGCGTTGATTTAAATAAATTTTGAAAATTCTAGGCACATTTCACTTGTAATTATTTGCTATTATAGTAATAAAATTATGGGCTAAATTCGAATTGGAGAATCGGGTCCTGGCCGGACTCGGCTCGCAAAACGCGACAACAATTTAAAGCGAAAATACACGATAGAAAATGACTCGACCAATGTTATACTATTCAGCCCGACGGATTACGCTGATGGCGTTATTTGCTTTAATTATGTATTCAAGCGGCGTTGGATCCACCGGCACAAACATGCACAATGAAAAAGAGGACGAGTTTTTCCGTAAGTTCATATATCATAATATTTTGATATTTAGAGCTCTTATAGAAGGAAAATAATGACTTTAAAACGAATGACAAAGATTTTATGTGTCTATATGAATCATTTTAGTCTTTAGTCATCCAAAAATTTAAACGAAGATATGAAAAAATGAAAGAAATAATTAGTTATGTCACAAATATAAAAAAAAACAAAAAATTTTTTCTATTCCTACAAAATTCATAATAATTTCAACTTAGCTAATAACAAATTTCACTTAATAGACAGAAAGCGAAAGTAAGAAAAGAAAGTACGGAAAAAAGAGAAAGAAAAAAATCAATTAAAAAATTACAAATTTTCGCTAACAATCCATAAAACAAACAAATAATAAAAAATTATTTTTCACTAATATTTTTTTTGTAATTTCTAAGCCGACTCGCTTTCATTATTCTTAAGCTCACTCTTAAGTTTAGGCTTATAAAAGAAAATTATATCTGAGAAAGAAAATTATTTTTACGTTAGGTTCTTATGTATAAGCTCGGGCGTTTGAGCCAAATTTAAATTGGCGCCAATGAGTTCATTCTGTTATATTCGGATCCAAGAGAGTCCTAATTTTATGCCCACTTTTATGAAACTGAAACGAAGGTGGACACAAAATTTGCACCCGCTTGAATCCAATATAACAGAATGAACTCGTTGGCGCCAATTTAAATTTGGCTTATACACAAAAACTTAGGGTTATAGAAAAAGTTGAAAAGCGTTTTTTACTTTGAAGAATTGAGAATCAAACGAAACGAACCCGAAAATGAGTTCTGTGAGAAAATTTATCAAAAGCTGAAAAATTTTCAAATTTTTTGATTTTAAGAACATTTCAAAATTTGGATAAAATATTTACATTACATTACATATCATTACATTACATACTTACTATATTTACGATAGTTTATTCTTCTTTTACTGGACTCAATACTGTAATTCGTCATACATTTCTACGGCAAATAAAAACAATCATTTCACGGTATATTCGTAGAACAATTTTGGTAAAAATTCGTCGTGATTATTATACAGGAATTACGTTGCACGTGCCCGTCGCCGGCCGAAGGTGGCTACGGTAGCACGGTTGATGAACGATATAGTAGTCATCACGGTCAGAATCGCAGCGACGATAGTAGGGTAACCGAGAGACGAAGCGAAAGCGAGGGTTACGGAAATGCGGCGGAATACCGAATATGCTATCGTAGAAATGATAGTAGAGAACGTTTGGGACGTGACCGGAATGCGAAAATTCCGTTAATTCTTCGTCAAACCCCACACATTTCTCAGCTTCCGAAGAGTTCGACCATTTCCTCGCCGACTCCACCGAAATTTATCCCCAATCAAAAGTTTTTTAGTACCGCAGCACTGGGTTACGGTTGGTGTGTATGCAAGAATCCGCCGGAATTTCTGACTCGAATTTTTGAGTTTCAAATTCCGGTTTAGGGTTCTTCTATGCTCATCTTTTACATCATAACCTAGCATTTTCTCAATTTAATTTCAGACGGAAATTTTTCCGAATTTGCATTAAATAACTACAATAGACCGACAAGTTTTTCGCCACTGCCGACACATCGAAAGGTTTCACATTTTCACAAGTTACAAAGTCAGAATACCGTAATACAATCACCGGAATGGGTGGCTCATCCGCCGCCGTTCGCTCAAATTCGGGCGCAATATCAACCACTGGATGGTCCGGAAACGGAAACAACCTCAAAGTCGGTTCCGATTCCCATTCGGCCAACGATGAACCTAAAAAGGAACACGATAGTAGTCGGAAAAGATCATCGAATCGAGTTGGAACGGCATTCGGAAGCCGCCACATCCTCACTTATGGATGGGATTTTAGCCGATGGGGGCGAAGCTATGGTAACGGAAGATTGTGCCATTCTGCGCGCTCTCGACTGCGACATTATTTTTGTGCTTTTGTTCATCGTGGTCATCGGATTTCTGTTGGTCCTCATCATGATCTTCTGGCTGGGAGGCGTGACACAATACGAAGAGTACGAACGAATTCTAATATTTATAAGAGACTAAATGTTTTTAATAATGTATTAATCTAATTTTGTGTTATTAGCCGCGGGTGTTTTGAGCCAAATTTAAATTGGCGCCAATGAGTTCATTCTGTTGTATCGGATTGGGGTCCAAATTTTGTATAGCGTCTTCGTTTCAGTTTCATAAAAGTGGACACAAAATTTGGATTCGCTTGGATCCGATATAAGACAAAATTAACTTATTGGCGCCAATTTAAATTTGGCTCAAAACGCACGAAATTAAGGTATATTCTAATTTTTTTTTTTGCTATATATGTAATTCCGTCATTGATGTTATCGATTATGTTTTTATGTTTTTTGAAATTTTCAAAACGTTTGAAAGACTTAAAAGAAAAATTTACTGTAAAAATTGAGGAGTTTAGTTCACTGATAGAAGTTAAGATGCTAAAAGGTAAATATAGGCACATAATAAGGTCCCAATCATTTTAAACATTTTGGTTATTTGAAATGTAATTTCGGATATTATTTGGACATTAAATCAGGAAGAATCAAGAACCATTTGGCTCATATATTTTACAGCGTTCACGGAATGCGATCACGTATTCGATAGCGCGCATCCGTCGGGTCGGTTCTCCTTTCCTATCATTCCGCCGGCACATATCGCTGTCCACGACGAAACGAACCCGGACAACGAGTTTGACGCAGCGGACGAGGACGAAAGAGAGTCCAATGAGCGCTATCGCAATCACAATAATCCGCTCGCCGAAAATCACCCATTTGTCTACAATCAAAAATATTTTTTCGACGGCGAAATTCGCCATTTGAGCACCGCTCAATTACTGCCCAACAACATTCAGGCTAGGCACACTCAAATTTAGTTGGAATTTATGGGATCAGTGACTCAACAAGAAATCTTAAGCGTGATAGGCCAATTTAATTTTAGACTTATTCGAACTAGTTTTGGACATAGTAACTTTTGTGTGCCAGTAATAAGATTGATTTAAGGACCAAATTCTTCTCATATTTGGTTGAAAAAGCTCATTAATATCTCAAAATTTTTCATACAATCTGATCAGATAATTAATTATCTAAGTCGATTTGTTTCGTAAAAATTTAATTGTTTTGTTTGATGTGTTTTTCGCTTTACTTTTATAAAAATTTGAGTATTATTTTATAGTGTTTATACACGTTTATCGCGGGAAAAGGGCAACGCGTGAGGCTCGAGTTTTCCGAATTTCAACTGGCCGGCACCACCGACAAGTAGGCAAATTTCCTCTATTGGAAAATTCCTCCTATGTATGTCGTAATTTTCAGTTGTGATTTGGAATACGTGGACATCTACTCGGAGCTCAGGTCGCCAGCCGACGACCTTTTGTCGGCGTCGCTAGGCGGTCGATATTGCGGAACGGTTGCGCCTCACGTTCGGATTAGGTATCGGTGGAAAAAAGGCCCAATGAAATTATTATAATGATAATGCAGATTATTGCTATTTTAGTCTTTATCATGTTCTTGTTCTCGTTTTTCATTCGCGTATTGGCAGCCGGCGAAGCGAACAAATTCGTCTCCGTGGCCAGTACGAGTTTATCCCGGACGGTAGGAATAATAAAATTTTTGAAACCTTTTGAAAAAAAATTGCAAAAGCTTGGTGCGGCCGGATCATTTCAACTACGGTATCTTGGGCAAAGGACTAATCGAAAGTGGCGGACCGGCCAGGCATTGCACACATATATAGATACTCTAAAGGTTCGTTGTACCATTTTGAGGAGAAGCCGACGGATGGACCCATCCATATGCCACCACCACAATCCTTCTCATCCACTTGAATTAGTTGGGGATGTACCGAACCTGAGGAACACCCAAAGGCCAAAGCGTCCAATGAATCGTAAAGGCTGGCATTCGATTAACCCTAGCTGAAGTCGAGTTAAACCGGGACTGAAATCATGCGATATTGAACACAACCACGAGGTGATTGATTCTCGAGTTCATCTCGAGAGCGGTGGATGATTTTCTCGCCAATATAGCCATTCGCGAAAAACGGGCGATGGCTTTCGCCTGTGGGCTAGAGAAGTCAGACAATCCAATGCTATTTCGCTGGCATATATTTCCATTTACCCAAATAGTCAAAAATTATTTAATGTACATACTAGAGATGTGCCGGGCCGGCAATTTCCAACTCGGGCCGGGCCGAACAAAAACAAATTGAGCTAGACCAAAACGGGCCGGATCGGGCCGGCCTCCAATGGCTTTCACCGGTCGTGCCAGAGAAACAAGACACTCAATGATATTTTGCTGGCAAATAATTTCATTTTTTCCTATTATACGCTTGAAATTTGGTCAATTTTAATATATAGATTTAGCAAGTTCAAACCCTCTTTTGTCGTTTTTGTCACAATAAAATGTTAGGAAATTTATTTGGATCCTTTTTGCAGAACTCTTTTCGCCCGGCCAGCGCATTTTGGGCTCGAATCATTGCGCTTTTCAAATCGACTCCGGCCATAAGTTTGTTTTAAAATAAAAAGCCAAAGGGTTCTTGTGTGATATCGAACCGCCAAAAAAAAAATTTTTTTTAGTAATTTTTTTAGGTTTTCTGGCACGGAGAATTCGAATTTGATAATGGTTTTTACCAATTTTGTTGTTTTTGTCCATTTTCGAAAAATAATTTTATGAAATAATTTATAACAAACAGTAAACAAAAACAACGATAAATAATTAACAACTAGATGGGCCGAAATTCGGCGATATCTTGTAAAATGACGGTAAAAGGATTGCGACCATTCAAGTGTGTGCGCCACATATAGTCCGCCAAATATGACTCCATGAAGTCACGAGCAGTACCGCTTTGCTTCTTGTTGCGAAACTTAACACCTTTTCGGTTCTTGTGTGATATCGGACCAAGTTGTATAAAATTCATGTTATTACGTTAGCAAACTGAACATAAGGTTAGCAAGTTGAAAATGTCAAAAACTGCACAAAAACAACAAAATCGGTAAAAACCATTATCAAATTCTCCGTGCCAGAAAACCTAAAAAAATTACTAAAAAAAATTTTTTTTTTGGCGGTCCGATATCACACAAGAACCAGCCAAAGTCTTAATTAATTTATTCTCTTATTTACCCAAATTTCGCGTGTATAAGCCGCGGGTGTTTTGAGCCAAATTTAAATTCGCGCCAATTGGAGTTCATTCTGTTCGTATTGGGAATCCGTTGGAGTCAAATTTTGCGCCCGCTTTTGTCTCGGTTTCATAAAAGTGGGCACAAAATTTGGACTCGCTTGGATCCAATACGAACAAAATGAACTCATTGGCGCCAATTTAAATTTGGTTCAAAACATCCGATTTTATACACACGAAATTAGTGAGAAATCCTTCAATAATACCAATTTCTCTTTTTTTAGAAAACAAGGCACTATTCTTTCGCCCACCTATCCCGGAACATATCCCAAGGTGAGATTCATTGAAATTCGAAAATTTATCCCAAATATTTGATTGCCAAATTTGATTTTTTTAAATAGAATTTTCGATGTCTCTACCTTCTGAAAGGCTCGCCGGGCGAACGAATTCGCTTATATTTTCGCGATTTTGACGTTTATTTTGGCGGAGAACAGTAATTGAATACGTTTAGCAAAAAATTCTAATATTCATTATCGGGTCTATTTTGAGGCATTCGAAAACTTTCACCTCATTTTTAGCTGTCCCTACGACGCGTTGACCATTCACGACGGGCACACAAGGGCTTATCCGATTCTCCGCAAGGTATGCGGTCTTCAGCAACGTCTTGAGGTTTTCTCCTTTGACTCGTCGCTTTTACTCGAATTCAACTCCACGGATATGGCCAAAAACGATCCCAGAGGGTAAACATTTCTATTTTCTTATAATATTGACTTGAATTATTGTCAGGCAGAAAAGTTTTCCACTTTGGGCTTGTTTTTTTTAAAGAACCAACCTTCTAAGCTATTCTTCGTTTTTCCAATTCCACATTCTTGCAGTTTTGCCATCGACTACGAGTTCTCGTCGCGCTTTGTCGACGTTCGCGCGTTGACGCGCGCGCAGCCCGGCGTCTCGCATATGCTTGGCACCGAATGCGACATTCGCATTCTCTCCAATCGCGAGTCCGTTCACGAGATCGCCTCACCCAATGTATTCGTTTATACCCTAATTTATTGTTTATAAGGCGAGGCCATTTGAAAATTTTTGAATTTAGTGTTTGCCTTTATTCGGTTATAGTTACTCTAATTTGGTGCATAAGTCGCTGAATTTATTTTGAGCCAAATTTAAATTGGCGCCAATGAGTTTATTGCGTTGTATTGGATCCAAGCAGGTCTATATAGATTCAAGCGAGCCTAAATGGATCTAAGTCTAAGTGGGTTCAAATGGATCCAGACGGCTCAAAGCAAATCCAAAGGAGTCCAAATGGATTTAAGGCGAGGCCGTTTGAAACATTTTTGAATTTAGTATTCGCCTTTATTCGATTATAATTAATCTGAACGTTACAAAATTTTGCATTCCTATCAAGGTAAGTGGCTCGCGAGCCAATGAGTCAAATGCAAAAAAAAATCCGACTTTTGGCTGGTTTTCTCGCGAGCCACGAGCCATTTTCTTGCAAAAAATTCGGCTCAATTCGGCCTCGCCTTATACACGATAAATTAGGGTACGTATAAAATCGAAAGGCTAAAAGTAAATAGCCGAAATTAGTATTAAGAAAAATGGTGATGTTTAAATTTTTTAGTTTCCAAACATGTATCCGGCCAACACAACGTGTACTTATATTTTTGATGGACTTCAGGGAGATCAGAACCTCGAGAAGGTCATTCTCACGTTTATCACTTTCTCGTTGGACGAAGAGCGAAATGAGCCAAAAACCGCGTGAGTAGCTTTTATACGAATAATTTTTTTGGCACATTACGGACAATGCAATGTTTGGAATTTAAAATTGCGCGCAAATTTGCAGAAGTGGTCATTCCATTCTTTATGTGAATGAATTTCTTAAACTATCAAACCAAATATGTAGGCTATTTATAGGCGATTAATCCGATGACGGCTTATTTTTATTCACCTAAAAAGAACAAAATAAATACCAATTTGCGCGCAAATTTGAACGCGTGTCCAACCGCCGGCTGACACGTCGTACGCGAAATGTGTTAAAAGAATTTTTACAAAACAAAGAGAAAACAAAATAGAAAAAAGAAAACTCATAAACAAAAAAATATATATTTGAATGTAAAAAAAATCAAAAATAAATATTTTTAAAAAATATTTTCCAATTTTTATTTTTTTTTTTAAATTGTATAAATTAAAATATTATATTTTCAAAAAAAAAAAAAAATATACGCAAATTTGAATGTAAATCAAAAAATATTGATAAAAAATTGCGCGTAAATTGGCAGAAATTGGCAGTCATTCCGTTCTTTGTGTAGATGAATTTCTTAAACTATAATATAAATATGTCGGCAATTAATCTGATGACGGCTTAGCTTTATTCACCCAAAAAGAACAGAATAAAAAGGTCTGCCAATTTGCGCGCAAATTTGAACGCGTGTCCAACTGCCGGTTGAAGAGATCGTACGCGAAATGTGTTAAACAATATTTTCATGGAATCAATTTAGACCAACTCATTTGCACACCTCTACCGGGACTACCACTGTAGCCTTTACGGGACTCGAGTCCTCTTCTGTTGTATTCTCCACTTCGCCGGCCGCATCGTCCTCGTCCTCGGAGGACTGTACCAGCGGCTCATTCGTCGGCATGGCGCTAAATGCGGACTCCATTAAAACCGTGCTTTCGATGACCGAAGAGAGCGTCTACGACGTTTTGTTGTGCGGACAAATCGCCAACGGCTCCGCGGATTTGGGACCATACGTCAGTCTCGGTCCGCGAATCGTGCTCATGTTCGGTAGCGCGGATCCGCATATGGGCTCTGACTCGGAGCTGGACGCGAGTCGAGGCTCTTCCGCTCCGATTCAACACGGCTTTAAGGCACGTGTGGAGTTCAAAACGGGTGGGTCTCTTTGCAATCGATTGCATCCAATCAGTTTAATTCAGCAAAAAATCTTTTAAATTCGATTAGATTTCAAAAAAAAAAAAATGTTCTCAAAAATTTGTTAAAGACTTTGGTGTTCCCGGAGAGGCGATGGGTGACTCGAACGTTTGTATGTTTCGATTTACGGAGAAACTTGGCTCATTTAATAGTCCACGTTATCCAGCTAATGTAAGTCGATTTTATATAAGCGCAGTGTTGTGATTTGGGTTAACTGCGAGTTAGTCGAGAGTTGCCAGCGGCCTTTTAGCTCTTTTTAAAATAAGCCGAAGCTAAGACAAGCCAGATGACTTTATAAATTGAAAGCTATTAAGACATATATAGCTCCAGATGACTTCGACCTTTTGGCTACGCTGCGGAGCCATACGGCTTTAAATGATGACTCAGAACTATTCATAGAGCCGGAGCCTTTTTTTTCAAGTCACAACACTGTATAAGGGCTTTCTTATTATTACAAACAAGGCTTTCAGGCCGGCCTACGCCCGGACTGAAAGCCTCGCTGCATTTTAGTCAAATTGCTTGCCTAATTGTTTGTTAAACTCCTCCGTGACTCTATACAAAGTTATATGTGTTCTATATTGTTAATCTTAGATTCGGCCCCATTGAAAACCTATCAACAGCTTTGGTGATTTTTGCCAAATAGGATCAGCGGCAATCCCGCACAAGGTCCCACAGGACCCGGATCAAAGCACTGATTGCCCTATAATCTAAGTTGGTCCAGAAAACTTCCGAGTTCCAAAAATCGGAACAATTGATTAGTTTGAATAAGTAAAAAGCCGTGGACAAACATAAAAATAAATAAACAAAGAGATATTTGCTTTTTTTATAAGATGTATTTATGTATAGTATCCGCTTGATACCAACTGTACTTATCTGATTAGCGGCGAGCCCGACGAGGAAATCCTCTTGTATTTTACGCAATTTGCTCTCTTCGAAGAGGGCTCCAAATATTTATGCAATGATTATTTGGAGATTTACGACGTGCTCGAGGATGCCAACGGTCGAAAACGTCATCAATTACAAGGCCAGTGAATGGTCGAAATAATTGTTGGAGTCCCATAAATTATAGGAACTGAAATAAAATATATTTTAGCCAAGCATTGTTGGACAATGTTTCCCGGTCCGATTGTGTCCACATTTGGCGCTCACGAAATGCACGTGGTATTCAATTCGGACTCGTTTGGCACCGCGAATGGCTTCAACGCTATCTACAAAATTCGCAAGGCTCGTAAGGAGGATGTTCCGACAAAATGTGAGTAGAGAAATTTTAAGTGCTCAAGTTCAAAATTTCTGAATTTTAGGGACTTTTAGAACTTAAAACTAGAAAATTCGTAGCAGGCGCATACGCGGCTCAGAAATCTTTCCCGGCATAATAAATTACTTTAATTTTTGGACTCTCCGTACCCGATTACTCCATATTCCATTTATCTCAAAAAAAAATTTTTAGAACTCTACTTAGGACCCAACAGGAACCTAGAAGAGTCGGATCATAAAATTATCTCGATTTTCAAATTTCTCACACCCAATTACCTCATATTCTAATTATAATTTTGAAAAAATATTTTGGAATCCTATTTAGGACCCGGACAGGGTCCCAGAGGAGTCGGAAAACGGACTTTAACTTTGGCATGTCCAACCTTGATTTAGGAATAGTCCCAGTTTTGAAAATTTTTCGAATTAGAGATTGGAAAGGCCTCAAAAAGCGTTGCGAACATTTTCATGACGGACATACGGACGGACGGAAATAGCGCTTTAGTTTTAGTAAAAAAAATGAGTCATTTCATTATTCAGTTGAATTCTCGAATATTTAGCCGGACCCGATCCCAATCATTGTGGTCAACTCATACAAGCCACCCAAGAGGTCACCACGGGCTATTTTATGTCGCCGGGCTTTCCTGTCAAATACAACAAAGATCAGGTAAGAGAAAAAAAAACGGGATGGCATCAATTCACCCCATATCAACACACTCCACATCAACTCAGCCCACATTAATTCACCCCACATCAATTCACCCCATACCAACTCAACCCACATCAATTCACCCCATCATCAATTCATTTCACATCACTTCATCTCATCATCAATTCACCCCAATTCCCCAACATTATTTCATTCCATCAGAACTGTAACATTTCACCCCAACTATTCTTTAAGCATAATTTTTTAATTTTTTTCGCGTTGCGGCTTTGGTAAGTGATGCAACCACTATGCCACTGCTCCCTTCAACTTTGGTATACTCAAATTTCAATTCCTGGCTGACAATAACCTCTTGCAGAATATTTATAACCAATAAAGTAAACGAACGCCTTCAATATTGGACGTCTTGAAAGTGACGAAGGTGCAGAAATGCCTATGAAAACTGCGAAAGATAGAAATTATGTTTGAACAATAGTTGACGTGAATGATACTGTCCTGACGAGATGAAATGATGTGGGGTGAATTGAAGCTGGAGTGAAATGATTCTGGGATGAATTGATGGTGGAGTGAATTGATGTGGGGTGAATTGAAGCTGAGGTGAGATGATTCTGGGATGAATTGATGTGGGTTGAGTTGGTGTGGGGTGAATTGATAACTTCCCACAAAAAATAACTCAGTCGCTAAAAATGACGTGCTTTTTTATTATGACGGAGTCATAAGAAGAAATGTTAAGCGTTCAATTAAATTTCGTATAGCTTAGTCGGTAGAGCAGCGTTCCAGTTAAGCCTTGGTCACAGGTTCAGGTCCTCCCATGGCAGATAACTTTTTCACATACACAACAACGTTTTGTGAAGGATTTTCTAGATTTTGCTAGAACTTGCGGTTAAACTAAAAATCGAGCATTTATTTTAATAGGAACATTTCATTTTTGATTTAAAAAATTATTTTATCAATTCGATAAAAGTTGATAAATCAATGGATAAATCAATTATTTTTATTTTTTAGCTTTGCGATTGGGAGATTCGCGCCCGCGACGGACATCAAATTCTGCTTCAACTTACCAAAATGGATGTCGAGGGCGAAATTACCGATATAAAAACGTCGTGCATGAATGCGGTTATCGTAATCCATTTGAACTATCGCAATCGCAGCGAGGATCTTGCTATTTGCGGTACGAATCCGGCCGTATTGGTGCCCATTGTAACCGCCGGCAATTCCATTCGGATTAGGTGATTAAACTGGATTCAATTTGCATATAAAGGAAAATTTTTTTTTTCATAATTCAAATTTGTCAATCATTACAATTATCTAATAAAATATTTTTCAGCTTTTTAACGGCGCCCGAAAAGGTTAACGGCCTCACGGGATTTAACTTTACGTGGAGCGAGGTCCGCGTGGTTCAAAGTAAATTTTTTGTTATGTCTCTTAATAACGTTTAACAAAGAAAAATGTTTACGCCCTGTGACTAATGTGATAAGACACACCACTAGACTTTAGGTTGAATGCGTAAAATAGATAATTAACAAAACTTTATTTATAGCTAACTCCGAAATCACTTAACTTCTCTTTTTTAGAAAAACAACAACAAAAGATTAAAATAATGACCATAACAAAAATATAGCGCGCTAAACCAAATTACGCGCTAAAACCAAATTACATTTAAAAGAGCAAATGAACGCCAAATACAATAATGACCAAATCCCAACATTTTTTTAACGTATTTTTTGTTTCTTAAAGTTGTAATGCCTCCATATATACATATAAACAATCTTACTTGAAAATATAGAGGCGTGAAATCAGTAATAAAAAAATGATAAAATTAAAAAAATGATATGCTTTTATAATTTACCTGTAAAATTTTTTTCACTTAATCATCATTTTTAACAAAAATTTACTATCATACGTAAAAAAAATATGAAGAATTTAATAAGTAAATTATTTTTAGATTTTATTAAAAATTAAACTTGTAATAAATCGTCAAAGTCAAAAAAGGGTGCGACCAAAAATTTTTTTTTTGTATAAGTTGATGCCATCTTTAAAATCACTATAACTTTTAGTAAAGTGAGTACCCTAATTTTGTGTGTATAAGCCGCAGGTGTTTTGAGCCAAATTTAAATTGGCGCCAATGTGTTTGTTATGACGGAGTTATAAGAAGGAATTCGAAGTATTTGATTAAGGTCCGTGTAGCTCAGTCGGTAGAGCAGTAGAGCATTGATCGCAGGTTCAAGTCCTGCCACGGAAGTCACCTTTTTCACATACACAACAGAGTTCATTCTGTTCGTAGCAGATAGTTGGGGTCCAAATTTTGCGCCCACTTTTATGAAACTGAAACGAGGGCGAGCACAAAATTTGGACCCCAATCCGATGCGAACAGAATGAACTCATTGGCGCAAATTTAAATTTGTCTCAAAACACACTCGAAACACGAAATTGGAGTAATTTGTAAGGAAATTTACATCCATATGCTTATTCAAGCGAAACCTGGATAATATTGATATTTACAGGCGACAGCGAGTGCGCCGACGAGAACCACTATTTATGCAGTTACACCCGGCTGTGCATTTCGGCCTCTTTGCGTTGTAACGGCGACGAGAATTGTGGCCAAAACGACGACACCGACGAAGCGCATTGTGAGCTTTTTTTCGGACCCGACCCGGATAATAGATTTTTTTTTGCTCTGTTTTGGTCCTAGATCTGATACCTAAAGAAGGGAACATATTTTTCAAATAATTTTCTTTCTTTTAGCGACATATTCTTTTGAAAAAAAAAACGAGAAGAACTCGTTTTCATGCAGATATCTAGAGCTCATTTTTTAAGCCTTTATTTTCCAAAATTTTGTGCTGAATTGAATTTGCCGTGTTCCCTATGTCAAATAACATACTAACCAACGATTTTCAATGAATTGGATGTGTGCTGTGTTGACAAAATTTTGGAATTTTTTAAAACTCTAATTTAATCCCAAAAAAAAAATGTTTTTGGCCAAATGCACGACGCGTCCAGCGACGCCGCAACCACGTCGCGCATCTCGACTCGCGACGCGTCATTTCCCCGCGTGCTTTCCATCCAATTTATCGCGCTCGCATTTCTCGCACGTTCGTTTGGGCTTAGGCTTAGGTTGCGTTAAATTTTTTTGCGAGAAAAATTTCATAAAATAGGTAATTTCTTAAACAATTTACAATATTTTCGAGCCTTTTTTGACCCCTATTTATGGTCTATTTTATTGTCCTAATTTCGTGTGTGGATAAGCCGCGAGTATTTTGAGTCAAATTTAAATTGTCGCCAACGAGTTCATTCTGTTATATTCGAATTCAAGCGGTGCCTTTATGAGACTGAAATGAAGGCGGGCACAAAATTTCGGACTCGCTTGGATCCATTTGGATTCGAATGGATTTATTTGGACCTGCTTGGATCCATTTGGACCCTCTTGGATTTGCCTGGAGCCGCTTGAATCTATTTTAACCTACTCGGATCCATTTGGAATTGCTTAGACCCATTTGAACCTACTTGGATCCATTGGATCCATTTGGACCCGTTTGGATCCATTTGGACCGATCCCCTTGGATTTGCTTGCATCCATTTGAACCTACTCGGACCCGCTTGAATCCGCTACGAACAAAATGAACTCGTTGGCGCTAATTTAAATTTGGCTCAAAACACCCGCGGCCTATACGCACATGGAGTACATATAACATTATTGTTTTTCCTTATTTTATTTGCAGTGAAATTATTCGATTTTATTGTGTTTTTTTTCAAACAAATTTTGTCAAATAACAATGCAATAATTTACCTTTCAAAATATGTGTGGGCTGATATTTTTGACTCAATCAATACAAATATGAGCCCTAGAAATTATTCGGAATTATCAATCAATTAGCGCTAGCCGTTTCATCACAATGCTCAATATCATAATCTCAATCGCTTTCAATTCTTGTCGTATAGGCAATATTGCGGAGAAGGCGACTGACATGCGAACCATTCTCGTCGCCGCCACATTCTCCGGCTTCATTTTTCTCTTCATTTTCGGCTTTTTCTGCTTTCTATTCAAGAAGAAATTGGAGCGAAAAGAGCAACACAAGCGACGCGGCAAGCTGACGTCGACGCGACGCGGCGCCACCGCCGGCGGCGTTGCAAAAGCGCCGGCGGCGCCTGCAAAGTCCAGCGCGTTCGAACATCATGCCCGTCAACAACAACATCATCATTATCATCATCATCATCATGGTCCATCACATCATCGAGACGCGTCCGGTCAGTTGAAGCCTTGAAATTGATTTTTTTTAATAGAGTCTATTTGTTATATTTTGTTGGGAATTTCGATGAGATTTTTTAAGCAAAAAATGGTGGACTTCTAATGCGAATATTGTTTTGTTGTAGAAGAACAGACGCCCACGCCCCGCCCACGATCGGGTCCGCCGCGTCATCACGTCAATCATTCGCCAAGTCTTCAGCCACGTCTTCAACACTTTTCTTCGTCAGATCTCCCATACAATAACGAAGTGGGCGAGCGAATCCCGGCGACTCGCGACGACTACGTCGATACACGTTCAACGCATCGGCCGCCGCTAGCACGGCCGTGCATTCTCGTCTGTCCGGACTCGGCGACGCGTCTGGCCGACGCGGCGGCGCCTTTCGACAATGCCGACAAGTAAGCCAAGTTTCTTATTATGACCTAATGGACGAGTCGGAAAACTAAAGAACCTAAAATCGATTTTCTGGACAACTAAAAATTCAATGTCCTGGAATTGAGCCTATTTTTCCGGCCGGCAATTCACAATTTGTTGTATTCGTGTGAATGCAAATAAATACGTAGGATAAACAGCTTTATGCAATTCAATAACAATAATGATAAGACAAGAGAAATCTTACATTAATTCTACCACGGCGAATAATATTGCAAAAAAAGGACAATTTAGCTATATAATTATACAGTTAAAATTTTTTGGCATTTCGCCTATATTTAAAAAATGTAATATTACATTAAATAGAATTTGAAATTTGACAAAATTTGTTTGCAGTAAAATAATAAAAGTAAAGTTATTTGTTATTAAATGCAAATATACACAAAAAATAGCGCATTTTCTTACGAATCGAATGACTACTGGCTTATAATACATAAATGTTAATTTTCACTTTATTTTTTGTTTCTTCTGAAACGCATATTTTTTTCGTACCGAAAAAATATGTAGAATAAATATGTAGAGCTCAGTCAATTTTCGGAATTTCTAAATAAGCCTGGGCATTCTTGTTCCCCGTTAAATTCTCTATCTCCTGGTGCAATTTGGAATTGATTAATACGCTAGAAAAAAGTTAATACGCGAAGAGCAGGTTGATGTCAAATTTATCATTTTTTGAATTGGTTTTGCCCTCAAGCCGATTCTCGAGTTGTCGCTTCGTTTTTTTTATCATTTATATTATAAATAAAAAGTGATTTTAAATGAATAAACGGTTTTATTACACGCGAGAATTAGAAGAACATTTTTGAAATGTAATCTTCTAAACATTCGAAATATTTTCAAATTTGCGCTCGATTACGATATATTCTGTCAAAAATTTGCAATATTATTCGCCGTGTCCACACAGTTTAATTAGCAAGTACAAACAATCTGTATAGGACTAATTCCCTATTTAAACATCAATATAACACAATTAAAACTTCAGCGCGGAGCCGATAGTTTCGGTGAATCCGGAGTTCGTCTCGGACACGTTGGACGAGCCGTCCGCCGGTTCGCACTACTCCGACGCTCCGGACGTGAACATATTTTTTGGCTAAAATCACTTCTTTTTTTCTCTTATTTGATCCAATTTTGTTTTTTAATTTTTGTTTTAAATTGTTAATAAGCAGTTCCGTGACTTGGCTCCGCATTGACTCCGGCTCGCCCATGACAGACGAGCAGAGCACCATGATATTTCGCCATTCAAAAAAAATACAAAATGGGTTTGTCTGCTCGTCCGGCAAAAATGTCAACTCGGAGCCGAGTCACCGCTTTGTTAATAAGTAAAAATTTTATAACGAATTAAATGATTTATAAATTCGAAGATTTGTAGAAATAAATAATCACATTTTTTATTCAACCATTAAAAACGAACCAAAAAAAAAAAATGTTTATTATTCTGAAATTCGATTAATAAGTTTAAAATAAATTTTTCGATAAATATTATACTAAAATAATATTCTAGAAATTGTAAATATTACAATTAGAATTCGGACTTTTCCGTGTCATTTTTTATTTTAGAGTTTTGATTTCCACTCGGCTAATGCCTCAGATGGGGATTTCATCTATAAAATGTATATAGAATAAAGAAATTCAGTTGAGTCAATTCATTACGTTACCTCAACATCGCCTCGAGCTTCTTTGGAGATGAGCGTGCCGTCAGGCTTGACTACGATTAGCGACGGTATGCCGTCTACGTCGAATTGGTTGGCGAGGGACCTGGAAATAAAATTGAAAATAACTTATAAAATAGTTGTGAATATTGAATCGCGTACAAATTTAAAAATAGCTGTTAAAAATAAAACTCACTGTATATTCGGGTCATTGTACGTTATGTAAAGCCAATCGCCGTGAGCCTCCTTCAAATAGCTTTGTAGATCTTTATCCGATCGGTCGAAGGACACAAAAACGATTTCGAACTCACCGCTGGACTTGAGCTTATCGTAGAATTCCTTGAGAACTGGCGTAAATGCGCGACACGGCGGACACCAATGCGCCGAGAAGTAAATTGCCACCACTTTGGACTAAAAACAAAAAGAAAGTTAGAACAAATTGATTGATAAAAATGGCTAGAAATGTAGAATATAAACCCATTTTAGAAATTCAAAATAAAAACCAAATTTCAAGGCAGAAATAAACCTCTAATTCCTTAGCGACATTCACTGAATCATTGGAGCCATTTCGCTTTAACGAAACATTCTTCAACAATTGCGCCATATTATACAAAATGTTCTGCAATTTTTGTAATAAAAAATCAAACTAATAATGAAAATGGAAAAAAGCGTAATTTATAATATTCATAAAGATGGGTGAACGTGGGTTTAAAAAAATAAATGTTGAAAAAATTATTTCATCATCTCGATTTCGCATTACTCATTCACTTTTTCGATACTTTCGCTCGTTTATTTCACATTTTCTATTTTTCGAAGAGTAAAACGAAATAAAAACATTTCAATACGTATTTTTTTTTGCGTAAAAACGCGTTTGCAATAAACAACAAAAGGTCTGACTATTGAAAAAAAATTTGCAAAAATTGGAAAAGTAAAAATAAAGAACAAAAAAAAAAAAATTTTGATTTAAAAGAAATTCAATGTATATTTTGTCCTAAAACGATTTGCCCACGTAGCAAATATTTGAATTAAAATTTTGCGCAAAAATTTTTTTCGAAGGCCGAAGTTATTAAATCATTCATGGGAATGACTATGAAAGATGAATGTTTTCTTCTACATCTCCATCCAAACTTTTCACTTTTTAAAATATGTTTTAAATTTATAAATACAGGGGGGTGTAGAAAGTAGGGAAACTTTTAAAATAAAAATTTTATATCAAAACAAAAACAACGAAATACATAATATTATTCGAAAATACATAATATTTGTCATAATCATTATTACGTCTTGTGCTCTTAGAGAGATAAAAAAAATGTCGGGTATATCGATTGAGTCGATGGAGAAGAATATATGGAATACTTTACCGCCGAGTCTCATTTCAAAACGTGTTTGGCTTCCGCTTGAAGTCACTTGCGGTTAGAAACATCTTATTAATTAAGACGTAGATTCTGTTTTAATAAACTAATATTTTCATGCTATTTTCAATTGCATTTTGATAAATTAAAATAATTTAATTTTTTTTTCAGAATCTGTTAACGAAGTCATTTATAACTTAACATTGAATGAAGACATTTTCTGTTTACCATTTAGGCTGGCAGAGTCGAGGTGATTTTTTATACAATCATAATAATCCATTGTAAAATCACTTTTTTTTTAATTTATAATAAACTATATTTTAGAAAAATTTTTGGACTTATTTGCGTGACCGATAAACAATGGACATTTAAAACGTCGGAGGTGATTCGCGAGAATCTTTACTCAAAAGTGGGTAAAAAAATTTTGTATGATTTTTTTTTATAAATAAAATATTATGGAAGAAAGAGATTAATAATTTGCCCAATCGTTGGACAAATGTCTTAAGTGATAATGGTGATTATATTATAGATCGATATTGATTATCAATAAAGTTATGAAAAAAATAAAAATGAGATGTCAGGTGTAAAGAAAATTTCTTTCCAGCCTAATAATTATATTGACATAACTGCTAATATTTTTTAGGTCATTGAGAATTCGGATCTCACAATAGGTTTACTGAATATTTGGCTATGTAAAAAGGACAAAACTTTCAACACGCCAATGGAAAGATATTTGTCGAATTTGTTTGCTAGCGCCGGCATCGAAGTTGGTTCTTTTTTATTATAATAATATTAGGTCTAAAAGTTAATTTCCGCGTTTTTTTTGTTGTTGATATTTTGCCAAAATAAAATTATTTTTATATAACGAATTTTATGTTGTAATGTTCTCTGTATTATCAGCTTTCTATCAGTATATGACTTTCACTGTATAACATTATAAACATGTGTTATTTTTAATTTAGAAGATGTCAACTTTTGTGCCGGAAAAACGTCATTTGCGGGAAGTTCTCTTATTCATGTTTAACTGGAAGAAAAGTGCCGCCGATTCTTACAAAATGATTGTTGAAGTTTATGGCGAAAATACGATCACTGCCAGAGCCTGTCAAAAGTGGTTTAAGAGGTTCAGAGAAGGCGATTTTGACCTAAGCAATAAAGACCGCGGTAGACCACTGAAGCAGTTTGAAGACGATGAACTGCAAGCCTTACTTGATGAAATGATGCTCAAACGCAAAAACAACTAGCTGACGCGTTAGGTGTGAGTCCACAAACAATTTCGAATCGCTTGCATGACATGGGCAAGATTCAGAAGGAAGAACGATGAGTTCCATATGAATCGATCGAAAAACAACGTGCGAACTTTTGCTTGAACGGCATCATTCATGCATCGAATCATCACTGGTGATGAGAAGTGGATCTATTTCGATAATCCAAAACGAAAGAAATCATTGACAGACCCAGGAAAGACGCCAAAATTGACTCCCAAGCCCAACATCCATGGAAAAAAGGTGCTGCTCTGCATATGGTGGGATCAGAAGGGTATTTTGTATTATGAACTTCTCAAACCTGGCGAAACTGTTACGGCGGCTCGTTATAAAGAGCAATTAATCAATTTGAACAGAGAAGTTGCCACCAAACGACCAGAATGGACCAAAAGACACGAGTGCATCACGACAACGCCAGACCTCATGTTGCAAAATCGGTAAAAAATGCCATAAAAGAACTGAAATGGGAAATCTTTTCCCACCCGCCGTACTCTCCGGACATCGCCCCGTCGGATTATCACCTTTTCCGGTCAATGGCTCATGGTCAAGCGGAGCAGCGCTTTCAAGATCGTCAAGACGTCAAAAAATGACTTGATGAATGGATAGCGGCCAAACCAGAAAAATTTTATTATGATGGAATCCATAAATTGCCCAAACTCTGGGAAAATGTTGTTATTAATGACGGAAATTATTTTGAATAAAAGTTTTGTTTAAGTTTTTCTAGTTTCATGTAGTTTAAAAAGCGTAAAAAAACGCGGAAATTAACTTTTAGACCTAATATAATTCCATTTATATAAAAGTGGTGCTTTAGCAGCTTAAGTAGTGCTTTAGCAGCTTAAGTGGTGCTTTAGTAGCTTAAGTGGTGCTTTAGCAGCTTAAGTAGTGCTTTAGCAGCTTAACTGGTGCTTTAGTAGCTTAACTGGTGCTTTAGCAGCTTAACTGGTGCTTTAGTAGCTTAACTGGTGCTTTAGCAGCTTAAGTAGTGCTTTAGCAGCTTAACTGGTGCTTTAGTAGCTTAAGTGGTGTTTTAGTATTATATTTGTTGTTTGTTATTTTTTTAGGAACTTGTAAATCATCTCCAGACCAGCATTCCAATCGCTTTTGCGCACAATTTTGTGGCCAAGTTTGTTTGATTTTTCTTTTTTTCATTTAACTTTTTTTAGCACTTTTTTTATACCATTTTGGCTTGAACTTTTTAGGCATAAACATAAAAATTAATTTCTTCATTCACTTTAACATTTTTCCAGGAAAACAACGGAAAATTTGGATGCGCTAATTGCTAAAGAGGATAACGAAGCCGAACACGAAAATGTTTACACATTTGTCGCAGCGGAACGGTGAGAAATTGAAAATATTATAGGACTGGAGAAGGGACCGAGGCGAATATACATACGGTCAAACCTCGATCTAATGACACCCCTAGGGACCGAGCCTAGGTGTCATTAGATCGAGGTTTGACTGTACTTGGTGTACCGCGATTTCGGTTTCCGAGATTTTTGGCCGATTTTTTTTTCTGATTTCCGATTTTCGAAATTCTAAAATCACATTCCCGATACTCAGGACCGATTCCAGTTGTCAACAATTAATAGCGCCTCAAGTTCGGCGATAAATAAGACGCGGCCGTTCCGATAATATAAGATATTACTCGAATAATATTACTATCTTTACAAATTTTGTTTTTGATGCATAAATTCGGAAAAAAAAACGCCGAGAATTTATCGGACAATCCAATCCAATAGTATCCTTTCCACGCCCGTCCCCGAAATGTCCCCGAATCCGTTCTCAATAAATTTTGCCCCTCTATTTTTTCCCCATTTTCACTTTAATGGCATTTATTTTGTTTTTATTTTTTCATTTATTTATTCTTTCAAAATAAATTTTTATTAAAAATTTTCGTTTTTACCCTAAGTTCGGGTGAATAAGACGCGGCCGTTCCGAAGAATTTTTGAATTTTGACTTAGCCCTTATTCTGTTATAAACGAATTTGAGCTCAAAATTTTTAAAAACTACAGCCAGAGCCTGCTTCCATAAAGGTGTTCATTAAATTTTATGCTCAACCGATACAAAGCAACAGAATGAAGGCCGAGTCAATACGCTTAAAAATTAGTCGAAAGGGTTATTTGGCCGAATTTAGGTTAAAATTTTCTTTTCACTTTATATAACTTTTTAATTTTTTAGATTGGAACCGGAGTTAATGGAGGAATCCGACTCTCCGAACGCCGCGGCGACGCCAAAAGCATGTCGCTACGATTTTCTTTACGTCACCGAAAACGGAGATTTGGTATACGTAGAGGAATTGGCGTTAAAAACGTTAAAGGATTTCGGCGAAATCATTCGTCTAAAGTTGTGAGTTTTATTTCTTGGCAATTTAATAATACCCTAATTTCGTGTGCGTATAAGCCGAGCGGCTCCAAGCAAATCCAGGGATATCCATATAGATCCGAGCGGGTCCAAATAAATCCATTCGAATCCGAATGGATCCAAGCGAGTCTAAATTTTGAGCCAAATTTAAATTGCCGCCAATGAGTTTATTCTGTTCGTAGCGGATCCAAGCGTATCCAAATTTTGTGTCCACTTTTATGAGGCTGAAACGAAGGCGGGGCACAAAATTTGTACTTTGGATCCCAACGGATACGAATAGAACGAACTCATTGGCGCCAATTTTAAATTTGACGCAAAACGAGAAAAACCAAAAGGTAGCGAGAAAATCTAAATGGTATAAATGGATCCAAGCAAATCCAAGGGGGTCCAAATAGTTCCAAGCATTCTGTTCGTAGCGGATTCAAGCGGGTCCCAATAGATCCATAAGCAAAAAAAAAAACAAAATTAACTACCTTTAACTTTTTGTAATCATTGATTAGTAATACCCTAATGATTTCGTGTGTATAGGACCGGGTGTTTTAAGTCAAATTTAAATTAGCGCCAATGAGTCCATTCTGTTCGTATGGGATCCAAGCGGGTTCAAATGGATTTAAGCAAGTCCAAATGGATCCAAATAGGTTTAAATGGATCCAAGCGGCTCCAAGCAAATTCAGGGATATCCATATAGATCCGAGTGGGTTCAAATAAATCCATTCGAATCCAAATGGATCCAAGCGAGTCCAAATTTTGTGTCCACTTTTATGCGACTGAAACGAAGACGGGCACAAAATTTGGACCCCAACGGATTCGATACGAACAGAATGAACTTATTGGTTCAAATTTGGCTTAAAAATGGCGCCAATTTAAATCAGCCCGAGGTTATCCATACGGAAGGAATTAGGATAATTTGAATTATAATTATTAACTCATTCATTCTAATTTTTTTTTAGTTGCACCAACATTTTTGCAATCGTGGACAATGAGCTGGGCCGACTGCGGCGTGAAACGGAATCTTTAACGAAGAAATTGGCCGAGGTTTATCCCCTTTTTTTCCCCATTAATTTTGTACTCTTTGAAAAAGTAACTTTTACCCTACTTTATTACAAAAAATTTTTATTTTTAGTTGGATCCCACACGTCCCGGCGGCTTTTTCGGCGACGAGTCACTAACCGAAAAGGATTTGGTCGGTGATTTATGTTTTACTTTTTTGCTAATATGCCGGACCGTGGATTTCGAATCGGACCCGGATCTTCCTCGAGTCCGAACGGTAAAAAGACGCCGGACCTTTTGGATCCGGCGTACCCGGCACATTTTTAAGGCTTGACTAACCTTAAAAAAATATTTTTTTGTTCTTCCAGATGGAATTGAGTGAACTCAGCGAGGAAATCGACAGCGCCGAGGACTATGAGCTATTCATTCAGTCGGCCAACGACGACGACGAGCAGTTGGTTGAAGCGTTCTCTGCACTTGTATTTAAATTTACTCCAACCTAAGAATGAGAAATTTGGTTTAGCGGCAGTGTTGTGACTTGGCCCGGCCAAGATGAGGGCCAACCTCGAAGATAGGCAGAGTTAAATAAACGTATAGGCAGTATTATCCTCTATAAATGGCTCCGGCGCCATAAATGGCTACGAGTCATTTGGAGCTGCGAAGCCAACTGGTCGGAGTCATCTGGCACTTGACTTGGCTCTATGGCTCTATAAATGGTTCCGAGTCATTTGGAGCTGTATGGCTACGCTGCGGAGCCAGGCTCTATTCACATATTTATCGGACCTAGAGTCATTTGGAGCAATTCATGGCTCAATGACTCGCAATCTATGGACTCGATGGAGTTATTTGGCTCGTCGTGGCTTTGGCTTTTTTTTTTAAAAGAGCTAAAAGAGTCGCTGACGACTTCGAAGCCGTCAATCCGAAGGAGCCAAGTTACAACGCTGTTTATCGGTCATAGTAGCGGTCCCTACGTCCAAAACGCGCGCGTTGTTTTGTTTTGTTAACGGGTGTATTTTTCCTTTCTCCAGAATTCATCCGCCGCATCGTCGACGTGGAAATCGGAGTCCGCGCCGGCGGCTGTACGAAATACAAACGAGAAACCGGCGCGTCAATTGGAGGCACGATTGCGTGAGCTGGCCACGCGAATCGCCAGCACTCGCAAAACGTATACGTTTTGAATAATTCCAAACTACATTTTGATTTTATTTTTATTGAGAATTTTTCGCATCCTTTTTATAGCTTAAACGACTCGACCATCGCCGAGTACACACAGCGCGCAATTGAACGCTTTTCCGCGGATTTGTACGCGTCACGTGACTATGGACAATTCTCCCGATTTTATCGGCATAATGTTCTCGAGAATTCGGTGAATTTTTCTTCTCATTACAAATGCGGATGGGGAGGGGGGGGAGGGGAGGGCGAGGTTTAGGTACGTTTCTTTGGCAATGATTCGGCTTGTTTTCCAATCTTATGATTTTATGAGTGGATAAATTCGTTAAGCTTACGACCCCCAAAAAATCAGGCGGAAAGCGCGTCTCGTGGCGCGAGCCCGAATCCGAATTGAGGCGAATTTCACCGCGCACTCGAATAGCACCCACGCCGCGGCGAAAGCGCCGCGCGATGCGAAATCACGAAGAAGAAGATGAAGAAGAAGAAGAACGGGATGAAGCAATTGAGGTGGACTCGGAGCAGAAGCAAATGAATGATGAAGATTCCAGCTCGATAGCCAATGAGACGGCGAACGAGGACGTGAATCAAATGGGGGATGATGCGGACGAGTTGGAATCCGAAAATGTGCCGCCATCTCCTCCTTTTCCTCCTCCTTCTTCTCAGGCATCACAAACAACGCCACCATTCGATCCGGAGAAAAAAAAACGCCGTCGTAGAACCACCCGATCGCTGCTCGCCAATTTGAGCAAGAAGCAGCCGCAGGACGACCAGGACCAGGACTAGAAGGGACGCCTTGATTACTTCGGATAAGGAATGGAATTTTTTCATTCCAATTCCGGATTTCGAGAGTGTATAAAATTCGGCGTGTACAAAACTATATTTTCGTTCTTTTAAAAATATTTTTGAGATTTCTTTTTACATTCAAATAATTTTTTTTTTGTATATTTTAACAATTTTCTGGTCGATGAACCAACCATTTTCTGACAATCGGCTTAACAGATTTTTGGCGCTCGCCAGAACTCTACGAACACGGAATCTTGAGGGCCTACCCAGTAAATGGCAACGTAATTTAATATACTTTTCATGAAATTAAGTATAAAGTTGAAAAAAATTGTCTGAAAATTATTCGCAGACCTAATATCATCTATGAAGCCTGAAACTTTTTTATTCTTCGTTTCTACATCAATATTTTTTGATTTTTCATTCAAATTTTGCGTATATTTTTTTAAAAATTATTTTGATTCAATTTAAAAAATAAAAATTGGAGTAAAAAACTATTCTTTTAAAAATATTTATTTTTGTTTTTTTTTACAAAAAATAGATAAATTTGGCCAATTTTTATTGGGAAATGAATTCTCTATTACTCTAATTTCGAGTATATAAGCCGCGGATGTTTTGAACCAAATTTAAATTGGCGCCAACGAGTTCATTTTGTTCGTATCAGATCCGTTGGGGTCCAAATTTTGCGCCCTGCTTCACTTTAGTTTTAAGAGCTCTTTGAAAAATTTTAGAAGCTTTTTGAAGAATTTGGAGACATTATTTAAAAGCATATCCTAATTTCGCGTGTATAAGGCCGGGTGTTTTGAATCAAATTTAAATTGGCGCCAATGAGTTCATTCTGTTCGTGTTGGATCCAAGCGAGTCCGAATTTTGTGCCCACTTTTATGAAACCGAGACAAAGACGAACAAAAAATTTGGACTCCAACGGATCCGATACGAACAGAATGAATCATTGGCGCCAATTTAAATTTGGCTCAAAACATCCGCGGCTTATACACGCGAAATTAGAGTATATTTTTTTATATACTCCTGTTCAAAATTATAGCGCCACTTTAGAAAATGGCATAACTTTTAATTGAATTATTCAAACGACGTTAAACTTTACCAGATGGCATATTTTTAGATCGAAAATATGATGGAGTAATTAATTTTACATTATACAAAATATGTTTTTTACGAAATTTGAAAAATACTGTAAATTGCTTCATTTCAGCTTGTTCAAAATTATAACGCCACTTTAGAAAATGGCATAACTTTTAACTGAATTATTCAAACGACGTTAAACTTTACCAGATGGCATATTTTTACATCTAAAATATGATGGAGTAATTAATTTTACATTATACAAAATATGTTTTTTACGAAATTTGAAAAATACTGTAAATTGCTTCATTTCAGCTTGTTCAAAATTATAGCGCCACTCAACTTTTCAACGTTTATTTTATTTTAAACATAACAAAACAATTTCAAAACAAATAATTAATATTTTGTTGGTCCGCCTTTAGATTTTACAACGTCAAGAACAAAAGTTCCCGCACATATTTTCAACAATAACATAATAACTTTTTTATTAAGCAAAAAAATATAACAAATTCTCTACAACTTTCATTAAAATGAAAGTTGTAGAGAATTTCGTTTGCTTTTTAATTTATTTTTTGTTGTTATATTTTTTTGCTTAATAAAAAAGTTATTGTTAAAAATATGTGTGCAGAAACCTTTGTGTCACCCTGTATGATAACTTGTACAAGGTATGCAAATTAACATTATTCCATGCGACAGAAATTGCAAGTCTTAGCCATCATATTTTCGATCTAAAAATATGCCATATATGGTAAAGTTTAACGCCGTTTGAATAATTCAGTTAAAAGTTATGTCATTTTCTAAAGTGGCGCTATAATTTTGAATAGGAGTGTATTTATTTTGTTTTCTCTTTGTTTTGTAAAATTTTTTTGACACGTTGCGTGCGACCTGTTCAACCGATGATTGGGCACGTGTTCAAATTTGCGCGCAAATTGGCAGATCTCTTCATTCTGTTCTTTTTCGGTGAATAAAGGGCATCAGATTAATTGAGATAAATCACCTACATATTTAGTTTACCCTAAGTTTTCGTGTATAAGTTGCGGCCGTTCGACGAATTTTTGAATTTTAACTTGGTTTTCATTCTGTTATTTTTTCTGTTAAGCATAAAATTTAATGAATGTATTCATTGAAGCAGACCCAACCTGCAGATTAAAAATTATGGGCTCAACTTAATTTATAACAGAATGAGGGCCAGGTTAAAATTCAAAAATTCGTTTAACGGCTTATACATAGGAACTTAGTTTTAAATTTAGGTAGTTTAAAATTCATATACATAAAGAATAGAAGGACGAAGTCGCCATCAGATTAATTGAGATAAATAGCCTATATATTTAGTTTAATAGTTTAAGAAATTCATCTACATAAAGAACGGAATGACTACAATTTTAAATTCCAAACATTGCATTGTCCGTAATGTGCTAAAAAATACTTGGTATAAAATCTACTCACGCGGTTTTTGGCTCATTTCGCTCGTCGTCCAACGAGAAAGTGATAAATGTAAGAACTCCATGTATCTAGGGAGCCTGTAGATTTTTTATCAATATTTTTTGATTTACATTCAAATTTGCGTATATTTTTTTTTTTTGAAAATATTTTGATTTTTACAATTTAAAAAAAAATAAAAAATTTTAAGTGAAAAAATTAAAGCAAAAAAAAGAGAAAAAAATACAATTTGCGCGGGAGAAATGTACAAATATATAAATTGCGGGAAGGGAGGGAAAATATATTTTGTGAGACTATACATGAGGTGACCTTTTTCTATTCGGCTTTTCGTTTCGGCTTTTTCGGGTTTTTCGATTTGCTTTTGCTCTTGCACAATGGACAAATAGGCGCGTTACGATGAATGAGTCGATTGCAGGACGCGCACGTCTATAAAAAAAGTAAACGTGTATATTCAATATTTGTTAAAGAAAATTACTATGAATATGGCGAATTTTTGCGAATTCGCCAGCACATTTTTTTTCCTCACCTTCATCGGCGGCGATTGATTCGCCGAGTCGAGACCTCCGCCAAAGCCGGACAATCGACTGGGGATTCCGGATGGAAAGCGCATTAGCGACTGGTGATGACGCGGCGCCGATGAGGAGCAGGATGCGGATCCAGATGGGGACGAACAGGAGGATGACGCCACAGTACCAGATGGCGGAAATCTACTTCTGAATGCTCCGCCAATTGAATCCGAGCTTCTGTTTTGCGGTTGTTGAAATTGCTGCTGCTGTTGCTGCTGCTGCTGTTGTTGTTGTTGCGCGTTAATAATACTTAATAAAAGCGTATTTAATGCTTCCGGATTGGGACTTGGAATATGATTTTGTAGATTTTGCGAAGATGCTTGAAAAGCGCTACTTTGTTGTTGTTGTGAGGATTGGGCGAATCCATTACTATACGCAGCTCGTGCAGCATTTAGCGCCTGAAAATTGGCCATCATCGTCATCATCGCGGTGGGATTTAGCCTCAATTGGTTGAGAAAGAATTGCTGCTGATGGTCTTGAATGAGGCCGAATGGTTGACTTTGTGACTGTTGTTGTTGTTGTTGTTGTGGTAAGCGCTGTGTCAGTTGGTCCTGTTGCGCGTGCTGTTGTTGTTGTTGCTTACTAAAATTCAACGCGTCGGAAATCTGTGACAGACTTGACGGTGACGCGGAACATTTCTCATTGGTGGTTTCCATTTGCACATCCGAATTTTCCACTATGTCTTCGGGTGAATTTTCAACCGCCGTGCATGCCGCCATTTTGCAATCGGCTGAGTGTTTTTCCATATTTGCAAATTTAGGAAAAATGGTACTAAAATGTGGATCTTTTTAATGTTTATCATCTTGGTGGTTTTGTTTTAATTTTTAACAAGGGAAATTCGTTTAGTTGAGATACGATCTCAATTAGTGATGTCGTATCTCCCCTAAACGAACTTCCTTTGTAAGTAGCAGATTATCCGAATTTTTCAATACATTTTTCAAAACGACAAAATATACCTTGGTTCCGGAGGCATAAACTCTCGAGCCATTTGTGCTGCCTCGTCATCATTTTCCGCATGCACATCGCTGTTCTCATTTTCTTCACGTCTGTTTAGTGCGTCGCGTAGTCGCTCAATAGCGTGGTAGGTGTGCTTAAGTGCGTGAGCGTTCGACGCGTTCTCGTCTTTCACGTTTCGTGCTATACGCTCGAGGTCAGTTCGGTCCTAAAATCAGATACTTTCATTATTATTAAAGAAGCATATAAGTGATGAAATAAACCTGATTAATAGTGCGTAAAATTTCAGCCTCGGAATTGAGTTCGCCAAGCATTTGTCGTACCGTGTTGGCAATCCGTTCGCCAGCGCGTAATTCTTCGAGACGAGCCAGATATTCGTCGCGCTTCAAAAGAAATGCTTCAACATTACATCTGAAACATTTGTGCATAATAATCTATTCCTTTCAGTTTTAAAAATGAATTATTTTGTGTCTCAATTCACTTGGTACAACATATTTTCAACTTAATAATGCGTTATTTTGATACTAATTTTCCAACTACCGTTTTTCGGCGATTTCGAAAAGTTCTGCTACTGCATCGTGATCGTCGTCGTGCTCGTTGGGCGTGTTTCTTTTCAATGTGTTTTCCATGTTCGTTGTCGTACCATTATCGCTGCTATTACCACTGCAAGTGCCGCTTAATAATGCCTCCACAGTAGTCATAGGTTCGTACTTAAATATATGCAAATGGTTTGATATGTAAATGATTTAAATCTAAATGGTTTGATTTTAAACAGTTGTGACTTGGCTTCGAGTTGCAAGCCCATGACAGGCGAGCAGAGCACCATTATATTTCGCCATTTTTATAGAAAAATATAATGGATTTGTCTGCTCGTCTGCCAAAAATGTCGGATTCAACTCCGAGTCGAGTCACGACACTGATTTTGATTTGATTTATAAAAAGTAAATCAAAATTTGACTTTAACATTTATTTACTAGGTTTGCAATGTTGAATTTTATTTATTTTACAATTCTGTTTATACAGTAGCGATAGCCAAAAATACAATAACTAAAAGAATATAACTGCTTTTATACCGTAGAAAAATAAAAAAAACTAACGAATACAAAAAAATGCTACAAAAATGCAAAAGCACAAAATAATAAAAATGAACATTTATGAGAAAGTCTCGAAAATGCAAAGAAATTTTCGACTAAACGCGTTTTTCTAAAAAAAAAACTAATTTTTTGCGCCTTTTGAGAGAATTGATCATTTTCGCAACAACACAAAAAAAATGCAAATCACGCACAACACACACACACACACACATACATACATACACACATACATACCGTTTAATGAATAACACATTTTTGTGTTTCGCTTCACTGCGAATTACATTCACTTTTGTATACCGAAGTATTTCGTATGCGAAGAAGAATATTACGGGTGGAAAAATAGTGGATAACATTTTGCTATTCTACAGTATATTTAAAAAGAAATGTATTATGTTATGCTTACTGGAATGAAACGAAAAAGCACTTTGGAAGAAAATTGTGTACAATAAATAATATATTGAATTTACTTTTTTTTATTATAAAACTATTGATAAAATCATTCGAAAAAGAAAGCACTTTTGAATTAACCAGTTTTGCTAATAATTGTGAAATTCTTCGACTTTATTTCCACATAGAGAACTGCAAAAAAAGTGCTAAATTTAAATTTTACATAACGCCAACGTGCCCTCGTTCGATGAAGAAAGGATTCCAGAACCTAAAATTCCATAGGATCTAAAATTGAAAGTAAAAAGAACTCATTCTCGTCCTTGTTTATATATTTAAATGTGGACCGAACAATCTTTTTTTAACGAACTTTTACGTTATGTCAAATTTAAAAAATCAACTTTTTGCTTGGGCCTTTTCCAGCTCCATGCCCGGGCCTAAGCCTAAAAATAATTGCCAAAAATTTGCGCACTTTTGATTTTATGCCGGTTTTTCATTACCATAAAATTACTTTTTCAAGAATTAATTTTGGCTATTCGATTCAGAATTTAATTCTCTATCCAATGCTTTTTTAATTAAATTTCTAGCTAACATAGAAAAAAAGTTTTGATTAAAAATGTAAAATCATTTCATAAATTCCCAAAAAATAAAAATTGACTTTACTTTTAATCGTAATGTTTTTTATGTTACCAATAATTACCTAGAAATTTAATTTTTTGTACTTTGGCGTTATGCTAAATTTAAATTTAGCACTCTTTGCTGTTCATTATCAGTGATAGATGACTAGTAGCTCAATATTGGCTCGCGGCTCGTGGTTGGGTTCGCGACCCAAAATGAGCCAAATGGCTCGATTTTGAGCCAAATTCGACAAATTGAGCCAAATTTTTCAAGAAAATGGCCCATGACTGGCGAGAAAACCAGATTTTTTTTAGCATTTGGCTCGTTTGGTCGCAAGCCACTTATCTATCACTGTTCACAAAGGTGGGCACAAAGTTTGAACTCACTGACGGGATGAACTTATTGGCGCCAAATTAAATTTGTCTCGAAATATCCGGGCGAACCTACTGGGAATTAGGGTAAAAAAAGTCTTGTAGAAAATCCAATTAGCCCAAGACGAAATACAAACAAATGTATCTGTTAAACAGTCGAGATTCAAATATTGATTCCTCGAGACCTTATTTGGCGTCAATCCTATTGCTGTTGAAGTTGACTGGCTTTAGATTCCCCTCTACTTTTACATATATTTGAATACAGTGATTGCAAATAAAATATGAAGCTGAATTTAAGATAGCAAACACATTAATACACCAACATGAATTTGCATTATGGAATAAAATTTAATTTAAAAAATGTAATAATTTCAAAATTTTGTATTGAAAAATGGTGAGCATTTAATTTCAAATTAAAAAGCGCAATTAATCCGATTTTTCGAAAACTTTTTTTTTGAAAAAAAAATTTAAGCACTTACAAAGACAATTCATATCCGAAATGCACAACACATAACAAATAAAACAACAAAATCAAAGTGACCAATAAACGGGCGACAAAATGAGAGAGAAAACAATAATTTAATACGCATCATCGTCATCATCATCATCATCGTAATCATCATCATCATCACCATCATCATCGTGATCATCATCATCATCGTCATCATCATCATCGTCATCATCATCGTAGTCAAGATGATCAGTATAGCAAAATGGAACATTTTGTGGAATGCGGCCTATTTAACTTTATAACTTCTATTCTAGTTGATCGAGCCGAATAATTTTTTTTCCAAAAGATTCGTCTTGAAAAATACTACAAAAGTATATTTTTATTTTTCGCAAATATTAACTTTAAACCGAGTTATAAAGGTTTAAACACGAAAAAAATAACGAAAAAAGAATGTAAGACCTGAAAAAAAATTTAAACTTTAAGCGCGGATAACTCGGCTTAAAGTAAATATTTGCAAAAAATAAAAATATACTTTTGTAGTAACTTTTGAAAAAAAAATTATTCAAATCGGACAACTAGAAAAGAAGTTATAAAGTAAAAAGGTTATGTTCCACAAAAAGGTTCCATTGATGATGATTTCTCTAAAGTTTTCATTTTCATTTTTCTTCCATATTCATTCTTACCCCCAAAACAACAAATAAAACATCATTTTAATTACATGTTTAACGAGGCGCTAAACGTCAGTTTGTGTGGATTCATTCATGCTTACTTCCTAATTTATTTGTTCTTTTTTTCTTAAAAAAAACCTGGCTAAAGATATGGTATGTTCAAAGAAAATTTTTTTAATTGTTCTTTCAATTTTCTCAGTACGTGTGGTATGTATTTCTGAAGAACAATTTAGTTGAAATGCCGAACTCGACTGCTTAAATGACTTTTAATGATTTCGATTCGTTTAGCAATCATAGTAACTTTTAATGTCTTCTTAATGACTTCAAATATCTCCCAAGTTCTAAAGAAAGAGTCAAAAAGTTAGAAAAAATTACCCCCGATTTCGTGTGTATAAGTCGCGCGTGCTTTGATTCAAATTTAAATTGGCACCAATGAGTTCATTCTGTTCGTACCGGATCCAAGCGCGTCCAAATTTTGTGTCTGTCGTTATGAAAGTGAGACTAAAATTGAAAATCGGGCACAAAATTTGAATCCATATGCATTCGATATTTGAAATTTGAACCCGAATGAATCTAAAATAACAGAATGAACTCATTGGCGCCATTTTAAATTTGGCTTAAAACACCCTTCGCTTAGGCTTAGGCTCAGACTTGGGCTTAAGCATAAAATTAGAATATTTATAAAAATTTGCCTTTAGTGTATAAATATTTATATTTTTATTTTAGAATTAAAAAGAAAATTTTTTAATTTTTAGCTGCTTAAAGTATGGTTTCCTTGTTATAATTACCCTAATTTCGTGCTTATAAGTCGCTCGTGCTTTGATTTAAATTTAAATTGGCGCCAATAAGTAAGTTCATTCTGTTCGTACCGGATCCGTTGGGGTCTAAATTTTTGTTTCAGTCCCATAAAAGTGGGCACAAAATTTTCGACTCGCTTGAATCCTATACGAACAGAATGAACTCATCGGCGCCAATTTAAATTTGGCTCAAAATACCCGCGGCTTATACACACGAAATTAGGGCGGTCACAAAATTTTCGACTCGCTCGGATCCGATATGAACAGAATGAATTCATTTGCGCCAATTTAAATTTGGCTCAAAACATCCGGTCTTATCGGCATGAAATTAGAGTATTTATAAAATAATAATTTTTTTGCACTCCTTTATTGAATACAAAAAAAAGGTTACGGTGAGATTTTTTAAAAATAATGAAGTACGTTATGGTTGGGCGTATATCTCATTCGCTGTTCCTTTCTCTATCTTTTTTTTAATTTCATTTTTCTTGTTTAATTAAAACTTTAAATGTTTCCGAAAAAATACATACCAAAATAGCAATCATGAAAAAAATTTAGAGGAATTACATTTAAATGCCCGTTTTGTATTCGCGAATTTCCATTAAAACAACAATTAACTTAAAATTGGTTTTTCTAATATTTTTTTTTGGTCAACTAAAAAGAAATAAGATATTGAATTTACTACTGGTAGAGGCGTAAATTAGGTTTATGCAAAAATCGGCCCCAAAACTTCGGAAAACCGAAATCGGAATTTCGTTGTATCGCTGGTAAACAGCAAAAAACGTACCCTAGTTTGTATAAAGAGTTTCAAATTTAAATTGACGCCAATGAGTTCATTCTGTTCGTATCGGAAGGGTTCAAATGGATTCAAAGCAAGTCCATTCGAATCCAAATGGATCCAAGCGAGTCCAAATTTTATGCCCACTTTTATGAAAATGAAACGAAGGTGGGCACAAAATTTGGAGACCCAAAGGATTCGATACGAACAGAATGAATTCTTTAGTGTCAATTTAAATTTGGTTCAATACACGTGGCCGTACACATACGAAATTAGGGTATTTGTGTGTTGTAAAATAAAATACATAATTGTGTGTTTAAAAATTTCGTCGTAAACCAAAGCAAATTGAAAAGAGAAAAAAAAGTTTATGCAAATTTTTCTATCGCTTTTGATCAAGAAAAGACCGGTAAAAAGTGAGAGAATATTACTAATTCGATTAGACACAAACCAAACGCAAATAAAAAAAAATACCCATAAATGATTGTAAAAAATGGAAAAATTGTTGGACAAAATTCTTAAGATTAAATTCAATAAAAATTTGCATTTACTTACAAATTACATTTTTATTATTGCTGAGCATATGAATGAATATTTTTTTTAAATGTGTGCATAATTTGTTTAATTTACCTGATTCTCTTTCACTCAAAAAAAGTCAACTTTTTGCTTTATTATATTATAAAATTTATGCAATTGTAAATAATGCATTTATTGACTTATTCACCTATTGGAAATGTTCTAGCAAAGGATGAACCTTGTTTTTAGCTTAATGAAATAGAGAAAAAATTACCATAATTTTTCCGGTTTTGTCCTGTCCTCGTTTGGTCCGTCCCCGTTTAGCCTGCCCCCGTTTGGCCCGCCCCCGTTTGGCCCGTCTCGTTTCGGTCCGTCCCGTTTTGTCTCGTCCCCGTTTGTCCCGTGCCCGTTCTGCCCTGTCCCGTTTTGTCCTGCCCCCATTTGGTCCGTCCCCGTTTGACCCGTTCCCATTCGGCTCTTTCCGTTTGGCCCGACTCGTTTCGACCGCCCGTCCCTGTTTTGTCCCGATATCAAATAAAGGAACTACATGTATAACGTTTCCAATAATATAAAAGTAAAATTTACGTCAAAAAATTGAATAAAAAATTTAATAAAATTGACAATAAATAAATAATGCAAAAAATGACAATGCCTCGCGGGTTTTGCTTATCAAAAAATTTTTTTTAAATTTTTTTATCTTCTTTTCGGCCATATTTTTAATATTTTTGCAATGCAATATTTATATTTTCTCGCGGGAATAATTATTCAAACTTTAAAAATTAAAAAGTAAAAAATAGTAAGCTAAAAATGAATTTTTTTCGGCATTTTTGGCTTTTATTAAAATTTATCTCTTTTTTTTAACTTTCCATATGCTAAAATAAAATATTTCAAAAAATTATTCAATTAATTTCGGGTGTTTTGAGCCAAATTTAAAGCACAGAGAAGGGGCTGGGGCCAATGAGTTCATTCTGTTCGTATCGGATTCGTGAGATCCAAATTTTGTGCCCGTCTTCGTTTCAGTCGCATAAAAGTGGACACAAAATTTGGACTCGCTTGGATCCATTTGGATTCGAATGGATTTATTTGAACCCGGATCTATATGGATATCCCTGGATTTGCTTGGAGCCGCTTGGATCCATTTAAACCTACTTGGATCCATTTGGACTTGCTTAAATCCATTTGAACCCGCTTAGATCCATTTGGACTCGCTTGAATCCCATACGAACAGAATGAACTCATTGGCGCCAATTTAAATTTGGCTCAAAACACGCGCGGCTTATATACACAAAATTAGGGCGGGCACAAAATTTAGACTCATCTTAGAATTAATATAGCCGAGATGAACTCATAGGCGCCAATTTAAATCTGGCACAAAATTAAAAGAGAAATTTTTGTAAAAATTTTCAAAACTAATTTACACAAACGTGTTTATACTTTAAGCGGTATAAAATGCAATGAAAAAAAAACACGCTGTCCTCATACAAATGCAGTATAATATATAAATAAATTCGGAAAATGGTGACAATATTATTAAATGATGAGTCAGGAAAAAATAGGCTCGAACATTAATCAAAAAAAGTCGTAAAAAATTTGCTAAAATTAGGCGATAAAACCAGAAAAAAAAATTTTTTTTTTGCCCTTTTTTCTTTCACTTTTTTTATTTCTCAAAATTTTTCGCAATTTTCTCCTCCCCTTTTTGCATCTGTCCAAATTTGGCAAATAACAGAAAGAATTTGTGCGGAACAAATGAACAGAAAGATGAATAAATGGTGAAATGAAATATAAATACGATACAAAATATTACGCAAGAGGATAATGCAATTAAAAAGAATTATGAAAAATTTGGAAATTAAATTGATATGAAAAAGCAAAGAAATATTTTAGCAATAATCAATAAAAAATGATATTTTACCATACAAAAAAAAAGAAAAGAAAATATGGAATCAATAGGGAAAGTACCCTAATTTCGCGTGTATAAGGCCGGGTGTTTTGAGCCAAATTTAAATTGCCGCCAATGATCGTATCTGTTTGTATCGGATCTTTTGGGGTCCAAATGTTGTGCCAACTTTTATGAGACTGAAACGAAGGCTAACAACAAAATTTTGTTCCCAACGGATCAGATACAACAGAATGAACTCATTGACGCCAATTTAAATTTGCCTCAAAACACCCGGCCCTATACACGCGAAATTAGGATAATTTGGAAAAAAAGCTAATAATGTAAAGTTATTTTTTATTTTTTGAAAATTTTTTGAGTGATTTTATCATTTCAATCGTTAACGCACAGGGAAGGAACTGGGTAAGGTCAGATACACCACGATGAAAAAAATCCGACTGCACACACTACCCAAAATAACAAAACTTGAAGAAAATTAAAAGATTTTTAACACATAAATGACGAAATGTACACTTTTGTGTACACGCATTCAAATTTGCGCAATTTTTGACAAACGTGTTTATTCTGTTCTTTATGAATTTATAAACTCAAAAAAGATTCGTCACATAAGCCTGCTAGACACATGATTTGAGTATGGTTTCAAAGTTTTATCCAATTAAAAAACAGAATGAAGGCAAATTTGAACTCAAAACATTCATTGTCGGTAATGTGTTAAACTTTAATTTACAGTAAAATAACCGTATTAAAATATAAAATTTCCAAAAGAAAAAAATTTATCGCGATCAAATCAACACTTATAATTCTCCCTCCCCCATTTCCCCCCCTGCCCCCCCCCCTTCCCCACTTTTTTTGCCACTTTTCCCGTTTGAACTCAGAAATTTTCTTCTCACCTCTTAATTTTTTTTTTGCTTTCTCTCTTTTCACACAAATAAGTGTTGAGAAAAATTGAAAATCTGCAAGAAAAAATTAATTAATCACAAAAAAAAACGAAAAAAATTTTTTTGGGAAAAAAAGCCGATCACTCGGTACTTCGCTTTGAAAATTGCAACTTTTAAAGTGAAATAAATTATTTCTTCTTTTTTTTCGAACAAATTTTTCGCTTAGTGATTTTTTCGGAAAGCAAAAAAAAGAGTTCTTTTTGAAAAGACCGCCTTATTTATTACATTTTTATTCGTACGTGTTGACTCACGAATAAATTTTGAATGTTTTTCTTTTTTTATAAATAAATTTATTTATAGTTACTAAATCATTTCGCATACGGAACTAAATAGATCTAAGTGGATCCAAATAAATCCAAGCGGGTCCAAATGGATCCACATAGATCCAAATGGATTCAAACAGATCCAAATTTGCCTTTATTAACGCCGGGCACAAAATTTTATATTTCGCCATTTTCAACAAAAAATATAATGGGTCTGCCAAAAATGCTGGAGTAAAGTCACATCGCACTGCTCTTAAATGACTCCAAATGACTATCAAATTCGAAAAGCGGAGTCGTTTTGCCATTTTACCCTCTATACAACGAACATCGAAATTAAATCACAGCATTGCTTAGTAGTGCTGACCCTTAATCACTCCTATATGAATCCAAATGACTCTCAAATCCGAAAGGCGTGGTTGGAAAGGCAGCATTGCTTAGCAGTTCTATAATCACATTTCTTCATTCATAGCTGTAAATATTTTATTTATTCTATCATTTTCGGTTTCTATCTTATTTTTATGATGTTAAAGTGTTGCTACATCTTATATGTGGGTTTAAGTACAATGAATACCACGAAGTTAATTAAGTTTTTTATTCCGAAAATGCGCAAAGTGACTTTAAAAAAAGCTTCTAAATTTCTTTGTTTTTTTCATTAAGCTTTTTTTTTCTTCAATCTATTTTTCGATCTCTTTTTTCATGCTTTATTTCTTCATTTTTGTTTCTTTCTTTTTTTCTGCCCATTCAAAAACGCACCGCCTCGCCCATTTATCATCAAAATTTTTTTTTCGAAATTGAAAATGAAGTAAATGTGTGAAAAACTAACGCGTCCTTAGTATGGGTACAAAAAAGTGGTAAATTTAAATTTGGCATAATGCCAAAACGACCGCTTTTATTTTTTGAAAAGATTGCTTGATGGACGATGAAAATTGGCAAAAAGTTGGTGCGGCCAGATCATTGAACCCGAGATCCAATGCCACTAAACCTGGGCAATGTGAACCTTTATGCGAGCTGGATCGGCTGAGCAAGCCAACAGTGCACGTTAACGCATAACGTGAGTGCATAGAGGCGGAAGAGGTTGACGAGGACGGCTCGACGGCTCGCCGCAGTGCCCATCCTTCACATCACATGCTCATATCCGGAACGACTTTGGTGCAGTGGGACGTACCTTACGCTCCAAAGAGCCAAGCGCAGTAACTTTGCACAAGGGTCCAGTGAACCACAAACACTGGGATTCATTTAACTTTAGCAGGCAAAGTCGAATCCGAAAATGAAGCATGAATGGACAGTGGACACGACGATAGTCGTGAGAAATGATTGGGGTTGGGGGTTGATTTTCCCGCTTATATAACCCAGAAATCCTACGCGAAAAATCGGCGATGGCTTTCGACCGGCCGCCAGAGATACGAGACATTTTACGATATTTTTTCTACAATTTTTTTAAGTACTTGTGTTGTATTCCTTAGCGCGATTACAATCGAATGAGATATTCCATTCTATTGAATACTGCCGTAAAAGTTGCAATGGAAGTTAAAGAAAGTGAGTTTGTTTATACGTATAAAATTCTCTGTATATACGGGAAATTGGAGTAATTTACGAATATGATATTTCAACAAATCGGTACAAAAAGTATGCCATTCGATTCAACATGGTCCATTCTGAAAAAATTAGCCGCCGCTCCTAACTTGGTCCCGGGTTATGGGGCTTTGAAAAATCGGGCTGTCCACCCCGAATTAATAATTTTCGAGATCATATGAACAATAAAAGTTGTAACACAATAATGAAAGCATCTTAATCATCAAGTATTTTGAATCATTTTGACATTTTGATTCAAAATGAGGATAAAATTAATCATAATCATTTACATTATTTAATCTATTAAATGAAATTTTAGCAAAATTCAGATTGAAAAATTGAGTCAATTTTAAGCGAATTTTACTCTTTTTCAACTTTAAAAATAGTGTCAAAAAAAGTTTAAGTAATATAAATCGGAACCAATATAAACAAGTTTGGTGTCAAACAAAATGGCAAAGCATTGGGAATCGAATGGAAAAAAAATTTTTACAATTTGGTTAAAAAGTAAAAAAGTTATAACAAAAACAAATCGGGCGCCCAAAATGAAACACCATATATATATTAAAAAAAAACCCAAAATAAAATCGACCCAGCAAAATTGTGTCTAAACATGAACGAACATATGAGTCCTTTTCATTTTTAATTTTAAGTTCTAGGATTGCTTTTTTAGCGAACGAGGCCACTTTGGCGTTATGTCATACAGTTGAACCTGTCTAATTATTAATAAAAAATTCCTAATATATTCTTTTGCTAATTGGGCACCTGACCCCATCTAATCGGGCACTTTTTTGAATAAATCTAGAGGAAATTACGCAATTTTCGCGAGAAATATTTCCATTTTCTATTTTTATAGAACTAATTTTATCGACAAAGCGGTTTAGCATTCGATCATGGCGACCTCGAAGCGCAAGCACAGCGAGCTGACGTTGGATCAGAAGAAGAAGATCATCGACGCTGTGAAGAAGAAGACGACTTGCTTTAGCATCTTTCGATTTAGCCAATGGCTAGGATAGTTATTATCGCTTCAGTTGACTGCGGGCGGAATAAAGATTTGATGGAATAAAGATTATTTGAGAAGTATTCGTTTTTGGTTCCCATCGAAAAATTATCTAGGGTATTTTCGCAAAACCTCTCTAATTGAGCACTTTTTCGCGGTCCCGACAGGTTAGACAGGTTTGACTGTTTTAGTACTTTTGGAATTCCCTAATGGGAACTCCTCCGACGAAAATTAAGAGCCATTTTTTATGTGTGTGAAAAAAGCATCTTTTTAGAAAATAAAAAAAAAGTTTTGATATCGATTCTTAAAGTTGAACTTGAAAAAGTAAAGAATTCGCGAAAACAGTGGCAATTTCATTATTAAAAACATAGTTAAAACATGTTATTAGCGACAAACGTATATTTATTATCCTAATTTTAAACGGTGATGTAAATGTGACGTTTTTTTAAACGATTTACCACTACATGCATGATGTGATTGATTTACGAAGAAAAATTTTTCAACATTATTTTTAGCTCACATATTCTTTATAATAATTAGAATGTAACGATCCGATTATAATTATAACAGAATGAAGGCGAGTATTAAATTCAAAAAACTCTCAAACGGTCTCGCCTTATACACGATAAATTAGAGTAAAAAATGAATTCGTTTCAAGCAGAGTTTATTCTATAGGTCGCGTCTTATACTCAAGAACTTGGGGTAAATTTGAATATGGTATAGATTGTGAAAATGGAAACGCCTTATTTCAAAAAAAATTTTTTTTTCCAAAAAACACATTAGAAAAACAATCGCCGCCCCACTTCATTATTATTTATCAGAAAGGCCTCAAATCCTAGATATGTTACCAGAAAATTGTGAATAAAAAGAAAAAAAACGATTGAGTAACTTAAAACGCGATCTTTTTACATACTAATCCAGAAAAAGGAGGAAAAAATCCGAAAGGAATTCGTTTTTTTTTATTTATTTATTTCCACTTATTTATATCAAATCGTTCACTAATCCAATTAAGAAATTGGTGAAAATTTTCTTTTGAAAATTGCAAAATCAAAGAAAAATATTTTTTAAAAGAAAAAAAAATGCCAACAAAAAGTGCCATTACTTTTACTACAAAGTATAAAGTACTGTAAATTTGCACTTTCACTTTTTTGAAATTTTGCAAACATAAACTTTGTGCAGTGTTTCCAAAATTATCATGCGGATAAGCCGCGGGTATTTTGAGTTAAATTTAAATTAGCATCAATGAGTTCATTCTGTTCGTAGCGGGTTCAAATGGATTCAAGCGGGTTTAAATAACCCAAGTAGGTTCAAACGAAACCAAGCGGCTTCAAGCAAATCCAAGAAATCCCAAATGGATCCAAGCGGGTCCAAATAAATCCATTCAAATCCAAATGGATCCAAGCGAGTCCAAATTTTGTGCCCAATTTTATGAGACTGAAATGAAAGCAGGCACAAAATTTTAACCCCAACGGATCCAATACAGCAGATTGAACTTTTTGATGCCAATTTAAATTTGGCTTAAAACACCCGGACTTATCCACATGAAATTAGGGGGGAGGGAGTCAACGAGTTCATTTTGTTATATTGTGTCCAAGCGGGTCCAAATTTTGTGCCTGTCTTTTATTTCAGTCTCATAACGGCGGGCACAAAATTCGGACCCGCTTGTATATGATATAATAATAAGATCGTTAATTTACTGTAAAGCAGAAAAAAAATTTCTTGATTAGGATCAATAGAAATGAATGGCCCGATCACGTAGTAGTGTATGTCGCTCCAAAATGTCCTCGCCATTGTTTGATAAGAACATTTTTTTCACGTCCTTAAAAAATAGATGTTAAATTGGTGTACCTATTAGGAATGTACTATAATTCCTACTAGGAATGTACCAACATCGTATGTGAATGTTTATCAAAATTGCTTGGAATAACTCACTTCCGGTTGAGGGCCACACGCGAATTTTCCATTCCAATATTCGAGTTGATAGGGCACGCAACAGGTCGGTCGAGGATAATTACAAATACCCACATTACACGCTTTCATCACTTTATATTCGCCACTAAAATTTAAATTTCTTAACAAAACATAAGATGGAAATGCACAGCCAGATAGCAAAAGATTTATACACGTGCGAATTTAAATTTGGCTCAAAACACCCGGCCTTACGCGAAATTAGAGTAATTGAAATTCATAAAATGCTAAAAAAAATCTTTTTAAAAAATCGATAATAATTCAATTATACTTTATGAAATTTGGCGGATGCAAAAGGAATGCATAATTTTTGATTGATTTTACATTGAAAAACCCTCGCCTATTCTTCATTTAGGATTTTTTTTATTTGCTTTTCTAGAAAAAAGGTTTATACCGGGGTTGCCAGATGAAAATAAAATAAAAAAGAACGCTGGGCACGAAAATATGACTTATGTGGCTTAATTTTTTTTATGGCTTAATTTAAATCAGGGTTGCCAGATGTCCTTTTTAAAAAGATTTGTTCTTTTTGAGGGGGTCTGTTTTTTGTTCTTTTTTTGAGGGGGTCTGTTCTTTTTTGTTCTTTTTTTGAGGGGGTCTGTTCTTTTTGTTCTTTTTTTCCATTTTTTGTTCTTTTTTCCATGAAGAATGGCTCTCTTAGACACCGGATCAGGAGTTCCCAGAAATATTAATTGTTGAGAGAATAAAGAATCTGACCCGAAAAGTTAACGAAATAGACCAATTCAGATATTTTTAGAAAAATCTTTTTTGTTGTTGGAAATTATCAATAAAATATTTTTTTCGTGCCCAGTCGTTCTTTTTTATTTTATTTTCATCTGGCAACCCTGGTTTAAACCTTTATTTCATACTTCCTTATACAAATATACATATATGGAAATTCAAATGTTAACAAAAAATTTCATAAAAATTTATGAAGAAAATCACAAATAATTTAAAAGTGGTACAATTGGATCAGTCAATAGGAGAAGTCTACGATTCTAATGATGCTAGGAATCCACTTGTCTTATGGTCATGTTAAACCGGCAGCGATTGGCAAAATCCACGACCTCGGGTGCGACTTGTTCACGCGCGACGAATCGACGCGTTTGAAGAATGCGCGGAATGGCGTGATATACGCGCCGTTGCGCCGCGTGCATGACAAGCACGTCGCCCGAGTGGAGCATAAGCGCGTCGACGGGCGTATCCGCCAACGACTCGCCGCCGGTGAGATAAACGGCGGATTGGCCCAACGAAAGGGATACCAACGGACGAGTCATGTCCCGTTCCGAGCTATAAAAATACAAATCCATAAACGATGGAGAAAATGCCCTCAAGTGGCCTTATGAGGAGTAAATGTAAGCGTACATATCGACGTGTGGAGAAAGCGTGGCCTTTTCGGGATAAAAATTCAAAATAGCGGCATCGGCGCGCATTTCGCCAGCGCCAACCGCGCGCGCCACCAATGCGGCGAATCGCGTCACTTCGCTCGGCAACTCGGCTCGCGGTCGATTATCATATTCTTTGCGAGCCCAGTTGTAGTCGTTGCCTTAAAAGTTGATTGTCGTTCAAAGGCTATAGTTTTGAAGACAAAAATTTTCACTCACCCATCGTAGCCCATCGCAGCTTCTCGCCACAAGACCGATAGACGTTTGCATCGGTGTACGTGCCCAATGCGGAAAGATTCGTGACGTTCGGCGGTTCCGCGTAATGCAATAAACATTTCTCCAGCCATCGGAGTTGAAAGGCCTCGGTGAGCATCCCGCTAAGAATGAACAGACCGGGCCGATGGTCCAGCCGCGAAATCGCCCACTCCTCTACGGGACTAAAAATGAGAAATTTCAAAATTTTTTTCTCCATTATAAATAAAATAAATTTAAAAAATAAAATAATATTAAAATATAAAGAGTGAAAAGTACCAAAATCCGCCCAATTCCTGCATAAAATGAAAGTCCTCATCGATGAGATTCGATGTCGACAATCGATGGCACACAACGCCGAGATGCGGATTCGATACGGACAAATCGAGAATTTCGCTCAAATCCGGCTCCTCAAAACGTTTCTTGTAAAATTTGAATTGGCGCTTAAACACGGTGTCGATGCCTAGAAAATGGAAGTATATATACACGTAGGTATAAAATTTCCCGGCTAAATTTACGAATACGGTATTTCAACGGATCGGTACAAAAATTATGCCATTCGATTCCGCATGGTCCAAAACGGTCGAGGCTGAAAAAATTGGCCGTCGCTCGTACCTGGATGCCGAGTTACTTATGCGGCTCCAAAGTCTCGAAAATTAAAATTTTTGCTATTTTTTTTCAGAAAAGTTTTTTTTTGTCAAATGAAATTTGTCATGACACGATTTCCTTGAATACTATAAATGTCTGACTTCGCTGGCCAAAGGAATACAACACAAGTACTTAAAAAAATTGTAGAAAAAATATCGTAAAATGTCTCGTATCTCTGGCGGCCGGTCGAAAGCCATCGCCGATTTTTCGCGTAGGATTTCTGGGTTATATAAGCGGGAAAATCAACCCCCAACCCCAATCATTTCTCACGACTATCGTCGTGTCCACTGTCCATTCATGCTTCATTTTCGGATTCGACTTTGCCTGCTAAAGTTAAATGAATCCCAGTGTTTGTGGTTCACTGGACCCTTGTGCAAAGTTACTGCGCTTGGCTCTTTGGAGCGTAAGGTACGTCCCACTGCACCAAAGTCGTTCCGGATATGAGCATGTGATGTGAAGGATGGGCACTGCGGCGAGCCGTCGAGCCGTCCTCGTCAACCTCTTCCGCCTCTATGCACTCACGTTATGCGTTAACGTGCACTGTTGGCTTGCTTAGCCGATCCAGCTCGCATAAAGGTTCACATTGCCCAGGTTTAGTGGCATTGGATCTCGGGTTCAATGATCTGGCCGCACCAACTCTTTTTTTAAAGTTTGGAACTAAATTTTTGCCTTTATTGGTTCATATGATCTCGAAAATTATTAATTCGGGGTGGACGGCCCGATTTTTCAGAGCCCCATAACCCGGGACCCAGTTAGGAGCGGCGGCTAATTTTTTCAGAATGGACCATGGGGAATCGAATGGCATACTTTTTGTACCGATTTGTTGAAATATCGTATTCGTAAATTACTCCAATTTCCCGTATATACAGAGAATTTTATACGTATAAACAAACTCACTTTCTTTAACTTCCATTGCAACTTTTACGGCAGTATTCAATAGAATGGAATATCTCATTCGATTGTAAATCTAACTCATAACGTTTGTCCTAAAACAAATTTGTTAGAAAGTAGTGAAAAAGTAAATGAAAATGTATGAAATGTTAGTAAATTTTTCATTTTTACTTTTTATCTGTCCAAAAAAGTTTTGAAAATTTTGTGGCGTTTTATCGGCAAAAAACTTTTTCAAAAATAAATTCTTTTTTATCAAATTTCAAGAATTTGATGTTGGGCTACGCCAATTTCACTCTAAATTTTTAGGATATCAGAATATATACTATAAAAAAGGGAGGAAAATGTACAATGAAAGAGAAAAAAAAGTTTACCCTAATTTCGCCTGTATAGAACCAAATTTAAATTGGCGCCAATGAGTTCATTCCGTTCATATCGGATCCGTTGGAGTCCGAATTTTGTGCTTGTTTTTGTCTCGGTTTCATAAAAGTGGGCACAAAATTTGAACTCCGAACGGATTCAATACGAACCGAATGAACTCCAATTGGCACGAATTTAAATTTGGTTCAAAACACCCGGCCTTATACACGCGAAATTAGGGTAGTTTGAAATTGGCCCGCTGCGGTGTGGTTCTTCTTCACGCAGAATATATACTCGGGCTAAATTGGCGAATATGCGACCAAGAGATTTTTGTATACATATCATATATCATATTAAAATCCTCGTGATTCGATTCCTAAAGTTCGAATATGCATTTATTTTTTTTTTGGGACCGCTTACAGATCCTTTTATGACTCTTGGTATAATAGTGCTTCTACATAAAAAATGCTGGAAATTCCGGCTTTCGTTTCGTTTTTTCAATTTTAGTCCCATATTCGCCAAATATCTCAAATTGACGTGCTGCGATGTGTTTGTTTTTTATGCAGGATACATACTCGTCATTCACCTTATTTTTCTTTTATTATTAGCTTTTTAAGGTGATCAATTATAATTTTTATAAGCAATTTTAGCGATTTTAACCGCAAAATAAACTAATGATAGAAATTTTTGTTTCTTTTCTTCTTTTTTTGCTCTTTTTCACATACTCTTCTTCATTTTTTAAACTCTTCATCATTTCTTTCGAATTTAAAGATGAACACACAAATTTTGGCTCCTTTTCGCGCATGCGGGCTCACGTGTTCGAGCGTAGCGCCTATCTACAAGCCCTTCACGCATCTTCCCATTCAGGGCGAAGTTCTCTGTCCTGTTGAGTCTGTTATTTGCATATATTCTGTAAAGCCGTTTCGTCTTCACACTGTGACGGATGCCCTAAAAGAAAATATTGACGCGGTGGCTCGTACAGAGCATTTTATTTTTGCAGTTTCGGCGAAGACACTTTATGTCTTCAAATTTTATAAGTTATTTAAACACTACAAGTTGGACGCGTCGGCGCGCTTCGTTTTGGCGTGCGGTGAGACGGCGTTTGTTGTCGTCGACGCGGCGAATCGCCTCGGCGTCTACGATGTTGGTAGTGACGATTGCCTACTTGAGATCGAATCACCGTCGAGCTTCAAAATCTCGGCGCTCGTCCATCCGGCCGGTTATTTGAATCAGGTTCGCGTGGAACCAAACTAGTGATTGTCACAAAATTTACGTTTCAGCTTTTGCTCGGCGCCGAAGACGGCCGAATGCGGTTGGTGAACGTGGAGACGGGCGAACTCGTTCGCGAATTTCCATCGGACGCCAACTTCAACGGCAAAATAAGTGTGATCGCTCAGTCGACGGCGGCCGACGTCGTGGCGGTGGGACTCGTCGATGGTCGAATTCATTTACGGCATTTAAAACGCGATTCTCTTCTCTTCACGTTTCGACACGAAAGTGGCGTGACCGCGCTCAGTTTTCGGTATAGAAAAGGGATTTACAATAATTCGCCAACATTGCGGAATATAGCAAATTTTACGGAAAAAAAATTTTGACTTTGATTCTCAGCTCCGACGAAGTGGAGACGCTGGTGAGCGGCGCCGCGGACGGCTCCATTGCCGTGTGGGACTTGGACGCGCGGTTGCTCGTCGGCCGCTTGGCCGACGCACATTCCGCCGGTCCGGTCATCTCGTTGAATTGTCTTCTCGGCGAGTCGTTTTTCATTTCCACCGGCGTCGACAATCGCGTCGTCAAATGGATGCTAAAGGACGCGGCTGCGATGCCCGAACTCGTCAAGCAGATCGAAGGACCCCGAGAGCCGGTAGGAGTTTTTTTTTTTTAAAAAAATGAAAGAATTGAGTTTTTTGTCCAATTTCTACAAATGTCAGGTCTGCGCCCTAACATTTACGGGCCCGCGTTCGCTGATCTTTGCGAGTCGCGACGGGAGCCTTCGAAATTACTTCAATTTTCAACAGGACAATTCGCTTAAAACGATGGGCGTCGCACAGGAGGTGAAAAGGTGGCAATTATGAGCAGATATAAAGTGATAGATTTAAAAATAAACACCCAAATTTCGCGTGTGCGTATAAGCCGCGGGCGTTTTCAAGCCAAAATTAAATTGCCGCCAACGAGTTCATTCTGTTCGTAGCGGATTCAAGCGAGTCCAAATGGATCTAAGCGGGTTTAAATGGATTTAAGCAAGTCCAAATGGATCCAAGTTGGTTTAAATGGATCCAAGCGGGACCAAATTTACCGGGTTAAAATGGATTCAAGCAAATCCAAGGGGGTCGGTCCAAATGGATCCATTCGAATCCAAATGGATCCAAGTGGGTTCAAATGGGTCTAAGCAATTCCAAATGGATCCAAACAGGTCCAAATAGACCCAAACAGGCCCAAATGGATCTAAATTGGTTTCATAAAAACCTAATCAAAAGAATAAATTAATTAAGATTCCGTTTCATAAAATTGGGCACAAAATTTGGACGCGCTTGGATCCATTTGGATTCGAATGGATTTATTTGGACCTGCTTGGATCCATTTGGGATTTCCTTGGATTTGCTTGGACCCGCTTGGATCCATTTAAATCTACTTGAATCCATTTGGACCCGCTTAGATCCATTTGGACTCGCTTGAATCCCATACGAACAGCATGAACTCATTGGCGCCAGCCCCTTCCCTGTGCATTAAATTTGGCTCAAAACACGCGCGGCTTATATGCACGCGCGAAATTGGGGTAATTTTTTCCCTCAAATTTTTGATTTTAGACGTAACATTGGCGCCAATCGCTTTGTGGACGCTCGTCTGCCGGCGATCGTCGGCATGGAGATGGTGCACGCGCGCGAAGCCGCCTGGGACAACGTGATTTGTCGGCACGAGGCGTCGCCGTTCGTCTCCACGTGGAGCACTCGTCGACTCGCGCAGGGCAGCCATTTGGTGGGTGGGGGGGAGGGAGGGGGGGGGGGAGTTTTTCGGGGATTTCGCAACTTTTTTCTTCCACCATTCTTCATCGAGAATTTGCATTTTTTTCGCAGCTGTGCCACGAGCGTTTCACAAAAAATTTGCGCTTTGCGGACGCGTGCGTGGCGTCGTGTTTCCTCAGCTCGTGCGGAACGTTTGCGCTGCTCGGCTACTCGTCCGGTCATCTCGACGTGTTCCACATGCAGAGCGGCAAGCTACGCAATTCGCTCGTCGATCCCACGCTTCTTCCGGTCGGTTTTCTCTATTCTCATTTCGCGAAGAGAGAGAAAAGAAAAATTTCCTCCCGTTTAGCCCGTTCGAGCCGCCGAAAAGCGCGGCAAACATTTCGACGCGAACAATAACAATAAAGGCGTTGAATCGGAGCGATTGATGACGCTGGCGGCTAGGGCGCACGCGGCGGCGATTCGCGGAATCGCGCTCGACCCGCTCAACGCGACGGCGGTCAGCGGCGCCGCCGACGGCGCGCTACACTTTTGGGCGTTCTCTTCCGGCAAGTTGACGGCGCGACTTTGTCCGCGCGGTTCGAACGCCGCCGCCGCCGCCGCCGGCGATGGCGTGGTCCTCTTCCGACTGAATCGACTCAATTCGCTGCTCGCCGTCGCCTACGAGAGCGGCGCAATTGCCGTCGTGGACGTGCTGTGTCGACGCGTGGCGCGCCACTTCGCCGCCGCGCATTCGCCCGCGTCCGCGCGCGTCGGCGCGATGGCGTTCAGCGCCGACGGCAAATGGCTGCTCTCGGCGGACGGGCGCGGCACGTTGAAGGTCTCCTCTTTTCTTTCAACTTTTATTCCACGAATTCCCCCCCCCCCTTTCCTTTTTAATGGCTCCGCAAGATTTTTCTCTTCCGATAAATTCAATAATATTCGAATTTTCCTAAAGATTTGGGACCTCTCCTCGAGCCGTCTGCTCAACGTTGTGCGCTTCGCCGAGCCGTGCGTGGACATGTGCTTCAACGAGAGCGGCGAATTTCTCGCCACGGCGCATCGCCAACGACGCGCCATCTACGTGTGGGCCAACAAGGCGCTCTTCCTGCCCGATTTTAACGCTGCGCCGGTGGCGGAAACGGTTTGTTATATGCGTGAATACGGGAATGCCCCTCCCCCAGATCAATTCTCTCCCGTTGGAAATGATCCTGGAATCATTTCGCGGATAAGGGCCATTTCGGCCAGCGAAATCTCGGCTGGTTTGCTGCGTGACCCCGTGCGGTATGGGGCTGATGAGGCCTGGCTTGGGCCTGGTCAGCCTCGCCGCCGTATCACCCCCACAATGTACAATTTGGTACCTATTGTCCATCCAAATATGGTGTGAAACCTAGAGAGAGTCGATGGGCGGAATCGAACTTCGTCCCCATTGCAAAGTAAAACCTATCGCACGACCACTGGGCCATTGCCCCCCCCCCCTCAAAGGTTCCGGAAATGCGCCGGAAAAAGCTTTGAGCCACAGTTTTAAAAGCTCCGAATATGCCTTAAAAAAAGGTTTAAAAAAGGCATATCGGAAGCTTTTTAAAAACTTGTGCCATGCGGAACCTATTGTCCATCCAAATATGGTGTGAAACCTAGAGGTGGGCGGAATCGAACCTCGTCCCCATTTTATCCCTCGCCACACACAGTCCACCAATGCAACAATCCTATATTGTCCATCCATTTATGGCGTGATAGTAGCTAGGCTAGACGGCGTCTTGGGATTCGTAGCGGAACCGAACTTTGTTCCTTGTAGCACAGCGAGATCTATCGCAAAACCGCCTGGCGACGGCAATCCCTGTTCGTAGATGGAATCGCCGGAGAGGATTTTGCCGTTTTGTGGATTTGTATGAATTACAATTACTTTGTAAATCTTTAAGCGAATTCAGGCCGCCAACAGCGCGTCGATGAGCGTTTTGGAGCTGCCGCGAATGGCGGCGTCCAGCGTCCGGGCGTTGGGCCTCGAGGACGAGGACGAAGAGGAGGATGAGCGACTGGAACTGACCGAGAATAGCACAATGGACGAGAACTCAATGGCCGTCGATATTTTCGATGAATTGCGAATCGAGCCGGCCAACGGTGTGGAAAATTTCGCTTTTTTTTACCGAAAATATTTTAGCCTAAGAGCTATTGACTCGTTTCGGTTTTTTCAGTCACAAACCTGGTGGGACTTTCGGGTTTAGCGCCGTCGCGTTGGGCGAACCTCGCGCAACTCGACGCCATCCGCGAGCGCAACAAACCCGTGGAGCCGCCGAAGAGGCCCGAAACGGCGCCGTTTTTCCTGCCCGCAATCGAGACGCTTCAGGGCTTCAGCTTTGAGCGCGCCGACGACGGCGGCGGCAACGCCACCGCCGCTAATCACGAGGAAGAGGACGTGGAAATGGAACAACCGACGGCAGAAATGGACGAGAACAAGAACCACAGCATTGCAGGCGACGAAACGAAAAATAGCACGTCCAATGGACGACGTCCCGTTCTTATGGCTAAGCGTAACGCGGACAACGACGGAGCGGAGCTTCACACGGCGTGGGCCGAGCTTCTCCGCGGGTATTCATTCTCGAGACCTAGACTCGATTCTTAAATTAAGTTATGACTCGATTTTTTTTAGCGCAACATTCCAATCCGCCAATGGGGATGTGGAGAAGCGCGACGCGGCTTTGCTGGCCGCATTTGACGCGCTTAAGGCGATGAATATCTCGTCGGTTGATTTTCAGATACGCGCTCTCGTCGGCGACGCGCTAACCGCCTTTCTGGCGATGATCCAGGCCGCAATGCGTCGTCGACGCGCCGAATTCGACCTGGCCCAGGCCTATTTGGCCGCATTTCTCAACGCGCACAACGAGCGATTGACGACGACGACGACGCGTAACGCCGCCGGCGACGCGGAAAACGACGCGTCAATTACAAAGGTCAGGGCAAATGTCTATTATGAAAACAAATAAATAAACAGTTTTTTTTTGTTTATAGGCCTTAAAACTTGTACTCGACGAGCAGAAACGCGCCTGGCCCACGGTACAAGATCTCATCTACGATAACGTATCCCTAGCCAAGTGGATCAAAAGCGCACTGATATGAGCCTTTAAATTTGAATTGTAATTTTATCCACCGATTAAAAGAGGATCATCATCTTTCTCTTGTTTTTTTTTGACATTGATTCTAATCATATATGCGATAAATCGCTATTTTTTCTAGTTGTTGATAATATTGTTCACAGAACTTGAATTATTATTGTTATTGTTGTTGTTGTTAAAATAAAAAATTTTAATTCTAAAGCGATTAATGGACACATTGCAGGCATACAGATTAAAGGACGCATGCCCTTCAATATGCATTTTCCGACAACATTTTTTTAGGCAAAATGGAAAAGCCAAAATGGCGGAAATTTAAAAATATTTATGAAAAATTTTTTTCCATTTTTTGTTTTTTATTTTTTTATATAAAAAATGAATGTTATTCGGCGTGTTATTTATATTAGCGTATTTTATATTAGTGATGTTTTTAGTGTTTCTTTTACGTTTACGAATGATGAAGATTTGGATGAAGAATTGAAAATAAAAAACAGGAAAAATAGCAAAAAAAAAATTTTTCATAAATATTTTTAAATTTCCGCCATTTTGGCGTCAAAAAATGTTGTCAGAAAATGCATATTGAAGGGCATGCGTCCTTTAAAACTTGCAAATGAATTCGTAAGGTTAACTAAAAAATCGAAACCTATAGAATAAACATGTAAATTTGATTTTTTTTTACATTTTCCCCAAAATCTATAGAATATTTTTCCCAATAAGAATATTAAATGCAATAGTAATAAAAATGAATTGAGAGATTTATTATAAATCGATAGAAATAATATAAAGCCTCTTTATCCTGTTACAAATTCTCTCCCCCCCCCCCATTAGTGATGTTTTTAGTGTTTCTTTTACGTTTACGAATGATGAAGATTTGGATGAAGAATTGAAAATAAAAAACAGGAAAAATAACAAAAAAAATTTTTCATAAATATTTTTAAATTTCCGCCATTTTGGCTTTTCTATTTTGCCTAAAAAAATGCTGCCAGAAAATGCATATTAAGCGGCATGCGTCCTTTAAATAAAAGGATTCTATTAAAAATGATTCATCCTTTTAGAGAAATACATTATATGTTTTAGCTCCAATAGACGGGCACATAGGACTATATGCTGTTACGGGTTTTTTTGTTTCTAATGTGCTTTTTACGAGCACCCGTCCTTTTGGGCTCTCATGACAAACCTTCAGGCCGCATCGAGCTTGCATACCAGGAGCATTGCGATTAGTTGTTTGGTTGAATTCAACCATTTCACAAGCCGATTCTTGTCGCCCTTGTAGAGATATTTAACACTCTCGTCGAAGTATTCAAAACGATGCCGTCGACGTTGCGGCTTTATTTACAAAGGTTGGAGAAAATGTTTCCCGTTTCTTGGACTAAATTCATCCTCCCAGATGTTTTTTTTCTTCATTTTTTATGTGATGTATGGCAGTCTTTGGTAATGATATAGAAAATATTTTTTCTCTAACTACAATAATAGATTTTTATCAGTTGTTTATGTAATGTTTTTTTGTGTTAATTTCTTATTTATATGTCGATATTTGTTAAATCTTATTGCGATTTCGGCATAATCTTATTATCATTATCATTTTATCTTATTGTTATTATTACCATTTTATCAACAAATTAAGGGTGGCCGGGCCGAACTTATTTTGCGGGCTGGTCCGATTTTTTCAGCCAAAAATTGTTCGATTTTTAGTCATAAATTAAAAAAAACGATTTTACTCAAGTAATTTTAAAAAATTTACATGTTCGAGTAAATAAGATTTTTTGAATTTTTGAATTTTGACTTGGCCTTCATTTTGTTATAAACAAGATCGAGCTCAAAATTTGCTTTTTTTTCTCATTAATAAATTCTCATTCAAGCATCAAAAAACAAATGGACTTCATTAATGTAATATGTGGAGAATTGAAATTAATTCTAGCTTAAGGCCGATCAACTGACAGCTAATCGGTCTGCCAAATAGCATTAACCGATTGTTTGATTTATTGGTGTTCGAGTGAAGATTTATTAATGTGAAAAAGGAGATGATAACAGCTAATTTGTTGATATCAATACGAAAAAGAAAAAAGATAAAAAGTGATTAATAGAATGACAAACCAAATCATATTATTAGGCCAATGGCAAAAAATGAGATCTTTAAAAAATATCATCAAAAAAATTTAAAAAATTGATAATGATAAAAATGAGTTGGTAAATAATGATGATGGCATTGATATTGAAAGAAATAAATAAAGACGATAAAAATCTTAATTAAAATGGTGATAGATAAAAATGAAAAGATTTGTTATTGCCTATGAACCGATATCAGCATCAATGTATTTAGCACATATTATTTGAGAAAAAAACGGATGAAAGAATGATAATAAAGAGAAAAAAGAATGGAAATATTGCCTTTCGATTTGTTTTTATTTTTTTCAATGTCAAAAATTCAAAAAAAAAACTTATTTTTTGAACTTTTAAAATTTTCCTTGTTTTTTTTACATTTTTCATTTATTTTTTTTCTTTATTTAAAATTGAAAATAATTTTTTTTTCCAAATTTGAGATTTTAATAGTGATATAAATGTACCCTAATTTCGCGTTTATAACGCCGGACGTTTTGAACCAAATTTAAATTGGCGCCAATGGGTTCATTCTGTTCGTATCGGATCCAAGTGAGTCCAAATTTTGTGCCCACTTTTATGAAACCGAGACAAAATTTTTTGGACCCCTATGGATCCGATACAACAAAATGAACTCATTGGCGCGATTTTAAATTTGGCTCAAAACACCCGGCCTTATACACGCGAAATTAGAGTATTTCGAAATCTATTTGTATTAAGGATGGCTCGCGGACGGTTTTTTGCGGCCCGGCCGAGTGGTCCGATTTTGGCTCGGTTCTTAAATTTCGAAATTTAGCAAAAAATTTTGAAAATTTCGAATAAAAAAGAATAATTTTTACGTTCATGAAAAAAGTTTTACTCAATTCATTTATTAAAAATTATCCTAAATTCGAATAAATAAGACGCGACCGTTCGAAGAATTTTTGAATATTGACTTGGCCTTCGTTCGTTATTTTATGTCAGTTACGCATAAAATTTAATGAACACCTTTATTAAAATAGGCCCAAGTTATATTTCAAAAATTTTGAGCTCGATCTTGTTTATAACAAAACGAAGGCCAAGTCAAAATTCAAAAATTCTTCGAACTTATATACTCGAACTTAGGGTAGATGTAAATTTTTTAAAATTACTTGAGTAAAATCGTTTTTTTTAATTTATGACTATAAAAATCGAAATATTTTTGGCTAAAAAAATCGGACCGGCCCGCAAAATACGTTAGGCCCGGCCACCCTTAATTTATATTATTAATCACTTAAATACTTTAATCATGTACTTTAGATGCGACAGATTTTCGCTTCATTTTTGGCGCTGGGAGTAGTTCTAGTCGGAGCGTTTAAAATATCCTTGGCCAACGAAGAGGATCGAATTGAAAGCCTACCCGGAGTGGAATTTGAACTCAACTTTAAACACTACTCCGGCTACTTACAGGGCTCCGAAACTCACTTTTTGCATTATTGGTTTGTCGAGTCACAGAGCAATCCCAAAAAAGATCCTCTCATTTTTTGGTAAGTATTCGGATTAAAATTGACAATCCTTAATGAATTCTTAATTAATCCATAAACATTTCTAATAAAGGATAATGATTCAATAAAAGCGTATTCAATGGACTTCTTTTAATATACTTTAATTATAGGTTTAATGGCGGACCTGGATGCAGTTCCATCGGTGGGTTTTAAATTGATTTAATTAGGTTTTGAGAATTTCAGTAATTTAAGATTATTTCAGATGGTCTACTCAACGAAATGGGACCTTACGTAGCCAACGAGGACGGTCACACGCTTAAGAATAATCCTTATTCTTGGAATAAGGTGGCTTTTTTCTGAACCATTTTAGTGTTCGGACTCTTTAGAATCTAAAATGAGTGCACAGAGATTTATTACACTCCAGCAGGATAATTTGACAGAATTCAACTGCAATTAATTAATTCCAGTTTGCCAGCGTTGTCTACATCGAGTCGCCGGCCGGCGTTGGATATTCGTATTCCACGAACGGAAATACAACCACCGACGATGATCAGGTATCCACAAAGCGGCGCATTCTTGTGACGGGATTTCAATTGGCTCCAAATTTTTTATTTTTTTGGCGAAATGTCAAAATTCTTTTTTACCTGATTCCTGAAAGAACCTCATTCAGTTTGACACAAACTTGTCGATATTGGTTTCGAATTACGAATTTGCTAATCATTTAAAGATTTTTGTCACTTTTTCAAAAGATCAAAAATGTATAAAATTGACATTAAATTGACGCAATTTCTTGAATTGATTTTTGCTTTTTATTTAATAGCCTAAACAATGTTTTCTAGAACGGATTTTACATTGATTTTCAATTAAAAAGTCAAAATGGTCCAAAATAAGTTTTATGCTTAGGATAAATTGAACCTTATGCCACCCACTTTAATGAAAATGGTTTGTTTTTTAAAAAAGTGACAAAAAAGTTTAAATGATTAGCGAATTCGTAAACCGGAACCAATATCGACAAGCTTGGTGTCAAATAAAATCCTAAAGTCTTGGGAATCGAATTAGCGAACTCGTAACCAATATCGACAAGTAAACCAATATCGACAAGTTTGACGTCAAATAAAATTTTCAGGAATTAGAAAAAAAGGAATTTTGACATTCCGCCAAAAAATTTTGAGCCAATTCAAATCTCGCCACAAGAATGCGCCATTCTGTATTTTTTTTTTTTTTTGGGAAATTTGTTTGAAGAGCTTTTGCTCCTTTTTCTATTTACTACTCCATTTTATAGACCTCATTGGAGAGTTACAATGCGATCAAAAACTTCTTCGAAAAATTCCCACAATATCGTACTTTGGCCACATTTATCACCGGCGAAAGCTACGGTGGTGTTTATGTGCCGACTCTGACCAAAAGAATCATCGACGGACAAGAAGATTTTAAGATTAATCTTATGGTGAATTTTCTTTCCTCTTTACTCTCAATAATTCTTACTCAAGGATTCTGGTAACATTATTCCTCGTCTCTAGGGAATGGCCATCGGTAACGGCTACGTGAACGCTGACTTAAACGTGGACACTTCGATTCGATTCGCCTATGGTCACGGCATTATCGACGAGCAAAAATGGGAGGAAATGGAAAGGGATTGCTGTCGGGGCTGTATTGATACCTGCGATTTGACAAAACTCACCGGTCGATGCGCCATCGAGGTGCATTGCTCATGGGTTTAAATAGAGTTCATTAATGCTAAACATTTTTGAGGTGGACGAAATCTTTGAATTCATGTGGCACGGCGGACTCAATCCGTACGATTTGTACCGCGACTGTGACCCAAATCCAGACCATAACAGCGTACGCTTGGGCGCGGTTCGCCGCGGTGTTATGCCGCGATTCATTCAGAATCGCTTCAATAGTACTAAGTATTTAGCGAAATTGGCACGAAAACATTTGAAACAAATAACAAGGGATAGCGCAGGCGTGGTAAAGTTTCTTTCCCGTCTCGAACATACAGTTATTAATTAGAAAATGTATATTGGTTTGTTTTTAAAACTCGGTCGGGGGTTCGGTGCCTTGCCTCAACGACTCGGACGTCACTACGTACATGAACAGCAAAGAGGTCCGCAAAGCATTGCACATTCCCGACCATTTAGGCACATGGAGCATTTGCAGGTAGTACGAGTCCGAATTTCTGATAGATTCCTTTAGGGAATTCACTAGAGACTCTAGGGATATATTGGAGACTCAAGTCCGGCCGATGAAGTAAAATCTGTGTGTTTAGTCACGATATTGTCGTTAACTACAAAAAGGTGTACGGTGACATGGCGCCGTTCGTCATACAGATTCTCGAGGCCAATGTTCGGGTTCTACTCTACTACGGTGATACGGATATGGTAGATAGTCGTTGTGGCTATTCACATTTATACGTAATATTGATTTTGCTGTATAATTTCAGGCTTGCAATTTCCTTCTCGGACAGCAATTTAGCGCTAAACTCGGACTTAAGGTAAGGCCCGCCGATTGAAAGCGTTAAAAAATGTTTAATAGGAAAATATTCTCTAAATATTATTTAACAGGGTTCAACTTGGGTTTGTAAGAGCAAATTTGAACTTCCGACTCAAGAAAATTAGTTAATTTGTATTTTTAGAAGGTCCTCAACAAGCAGCCGTGGAAGTTCGCCCGCCAAGTTGCTGGCTTTAAGACTATTTACGAAGACGGACTTACCTTTTTGACCATTCGCGGCGCCGGCCATATGGCACCGCAATGGCGGGCGCCACAAATGGACTACGTCATGCAGCAATTCCTTTTCAACCATCCCATTTAATAATGACCGATTTTGTTAGATTCACACAAAAGTAATCAACTAACACTAATAGCCAATAATTTCTTCAAAGGCTTTAATCATCATTTTCGCATTTTGTCAATAAATTTGTTAATTTTTCATTTTTTAATGTTATTTTTAAAGTGGAGAAATGGGAGGCTGGAAGGAGGCTTGAAAGAAAAAACCAAAGCCTAATGGAAAAATTTGTAAATAAAAAAAAGAAAATTTCGGCTAAGAAATTAGAAAGTTAACGTGTATAATCAAAGCTGCGTCGTTAATTATGACCAAAAAATTTCCTAATCCCTCACTCTTTATCAGACTTTTTTGTCTGGGTTGTCATGGTGGCGGGAAAAAAAAGGCCGAATGATGAAAAGAAATTGAAAATTTGTAAACAAAAATTTCTTGAAAATTTCACGAAAAATGTGACCGAGAAAATCCACATTCGATCATTGTTTTAATGCTATTACACTGCCCTTTTTCTATTACCGGCCTATGCTGTTGTGTTATATAATCAGCTTCGGGTCCAAGCTTTTTTTACGGATTATTCGAAAAAGGAATTGCGAAAGGCGAAAAAATTGCGCGTCAATTTAAAATAGATTCTAACGCTAATGCACTATCGTAATTCTCGATTATTTTTCTTTGTTTATGTACTATTCATCACGCAACGAGCCGTTGGATTGGTCTGCTATAGTTGCACGTCCCAGTTATTGAGCTCCGTAGACGAGAAGGCACAAAAGGCGATGCGCATATTTTTGGACGCGTCCTATCACTTACCGCCGGTGGCCGAGCTCTGCGATCGGCCCGAGGATGTGGAGTTCAAAGTATGTTGTATATACTGCAGTGGTGCATCGAAAAAAATTTCATTATCTGTTTTGCGATGTTTTTAGGCATTTTTTCAAATTTCAATTTCCGAAAAAATGAGAAAAATTTTGGAAATTTTCGCAAAGTAAAAAAACATTGCCCTTAATTTTATGCGGACAAGCTCAGACATTAGATAAATCCGGGCTTATCTATGGGTATTTTTTCATATTTTTATTTTTGCTTTTTTAGTATTTTAAGGTGTTTTTTTACTGATTTTAATGATCTAGATTCATTTTTTTGGTAATTTTGGTACACTTGGTAATAACTAAAACTTAAACCAAATAAAATGTTCAAAAAATCATATTTTATGAATTATTTAGTCGTTTTTCATCAACAAAAAAAAGAAGGAAATTTGAAATTTTTTAAAAAATAATGCTAAAAATTCCCATAAATAAGCCCGGGCTTGTCCATACGGAATTAGAGTATATAAAAAGTTCCGATTTTAGAAATTTTAAAATCATTTTTGCTGCATACACTATTAACTTACCAAAGACTGGAATAATTAAATAGGGTAATTATGTACTTTACATGTACCTAATTAAGTAATTATTTACATGTACCTAATTTCTCTTTTCAGACGATTTCCGTGGTACAATGCCGATTCGACGACAAATGCGTGAAAATCGAATCCAAACAAGATGGTATAATTAGGTCTAATCAGTGTTGTGACTATAAATGGCTCCGGCTCTATAAATGGCCCCGAGTCAAAAATGGAGAAATATCATTGGAGTGTCTGACTTCTCTGACCGGTTGGCGAAACTCATCGCCGTTTTTCGGCCAATGCACGTCGGGTTATATAAGCGAAAAATTGAATCCCATCCCCAAAAAGCAATCAATCTTGTTGTGTTCACTATCGCATGATTTCGATTCCGGTTTGACTCGGCCAAACTAGAGTTGAGCCAGTGCCAGTGTTTGTGATTCACTGGACCCTCTGGGCACCATCTCCCAGTGGCCTTCGGGTGTTCCTACTTGGAAGTTCGGTAGCGGAGCCAATCGGTCGGAGTCATCTATCAGAGCCGGGGCCAATTATATTTTAATGGTTTGTAATTTATGTCATCTGGCTTTTTTGGCTCCAGCTTTTTTTAAAAAGAGCTAAAAGAGTCGTTGGCGAGTTCAGCAGACAGCTCGGAGCCAAACACTGGTCTTTATGAATTCCACAAATTAAATTTCAATCCGATTTCAGATATTAAATTTGTCGTCCGCGGATGTGCCTCACAAATCTATCGAAACGACGTGTCCGCGAATCGTAACCTGCTTTGCACAGCCGGTACAAGTCCATCCTTATGCTATTGTACTACAAATATGTGTAACGGGGCCTCAAAATCGTCACAAATTTTTTTCAATTTTTTCCCAATTTTTTTCGCCATTTTTACTTTTAAATCGAAATTAAAGTTTTTCTAAAAATTTGAATCGTATGTAGGTTTCATACCGAGCAAATTCGTGTCTCTAAATTCTACGAGAGTTTTGTGCTCATTGTTTGAAATTTTCGATTATTATTTTCATATTGTAAAAGCAAATTTTTTAATATTGATTTAAGCAAAAAGTGAGTTAAGAGTAATCGACTTGGCTCGATTGGATTTTGATTTTACTGCACTTGAAACTTGTCCGAAAATTTTTTTTTCTTAGTTCAAGAATTGTAAGAAATTAATTTACACTAAAAATAACAAAAAAAATTAAAAATGAATTTGCAAATTTTCGAGAAAACAATTTCGAACTTACAAGGTAACGTTCCGAAGTGCCACGCTGGGATCGCGTCGCCCTTTGGAATGTATGCATGACTTAGTGTGGAGATACCAACCGTAAAAAAATCAGCGGCCCATAGGCCCTATTACGGTAGATACAAGGGGTCCGGGGTTCGAACCCCAGCTGGGTCAAAAGTTTTTTTTTATGTTATTTGCTTGAATATCATATTTTAAACATATTTAACATTAAAGAAACACATTCTCAGATATTTTAGAATTTTTCACATCGAAATTTACGACTTTTTGCAAGAAATTTTTAAAATTTTTTACATCAAATTTTTTAGAAATTTTAATTATTTTTGTGGCAAACTGCGAAGCCGTAAAATAAAATTATTATTAAAAAAAATCATGTTCATTTTCTTAATAAAACTTTTATGCATGTAAATAGAGTTGCTTTATTATTTTATAAACTAATTAATCTTAAAAATCTTAATTTATATAAAATTTTAGTTATCATTTATTTATTTTATAATAATGGATAAAAAGACAGTTGAATCAGTTTTGCAAAAGTTCAAAAACTTCCGAATCGCTTTCATAGGACGACCACTCATCTCCAGATGAAATATCTAATGTTTGTTTCTTCTTCAGAAGAAGACAATACTTCCATATGAGTTTTTTTCTCCAAATCACCTTAAATTATAAATTTTTTGTTTATAAGATTAAATGTAAAACTTAATATATACTTTGGATATACTTTGGGCCGCTGATTTTTTTACGGTTGGTATCTCCACACTAAGTCATGCCTACATTCCAAAGAGCGACGCGATCCCAGCGTGGCACTTCGGAACGTTCCCTTGTTAATCTAAAGTGACGCATGAACAGCAATGCAGATTTTCGCATAATGTAAATTTGTCGGCGAAACGAAAAACAAAAAAAAGAACACTGTAGGAAAAGAAAAAAAAGGAAAAAGGGCGTGTCTTCTTGCTCTCTCGGAATTTTTGACAAGACGCCAAAAAAATTTTGAAAATATTTATGTTGTGTATGTGAAAAATGTAACTTCCGTGGCAGGACTTGAACCTGCGACCTACGCTTAACCGGAGCGCTGCTCTACCGACTGAGCTACACGGACCTTGATCAAATACTTAGAATTTCTTCTTATAACTCCGTCACAACATCTCCCCGTTTAGGATGTTGTACATGCAACCACAAAATGTGGAACATTTTTACGCATAAAGATGCAACCCCGAAAGATGTGGGACAATTTTACGCATTGAAATTGCGCGACCAACTGCCGGAGTGGTTTTTGGAATTCAAAATCCGGGCTTATGCTTGGCTCATCATTACACGAGGCCTAAGGGAAGATTACCACTAACTTCCCGGCCAAATACCGGCTTACGACGCTACCTAGCGCAGCGGCACGGAGTTCGAAATGATGACGCTTGACGCGCCATCTCATCCTGATCGCCAAATTGTTGTGTATGTGAAAAAGGTAACTTCCGTGGCAGGACTTGAACCTGCGACCTACGCTTAACCGGAGCGCTACCCAGCGGCACGGAGTTCGAGATGATGACGCTTGACGCGCCCTCTCATCCTAATCGCCAAATTGTTATGTCTCTCAATGACGTAACAAAGAAAAATGTTTACGCCCTGTGACTAATGTGATAACACACACCACTAGACTTTAGGTTGAATGCGTAAAAGGATAATTAACGAAACTTTATTTTAACGCTAACTTCGAAATCACTATTGAATACACTCTTTAGAAAAACGACAATAATCGATTAATATAGCGCGCAAATTACAATAATAGATTACAGTAATGACCGTCACAAAATATAGCGCGCAAATTATATTTAAAAGAGTAAATGAATGGCGAAACGCCAAATACAATTATAACCAAATCCCAACAATTTATATATAAGTTTATAATAGAATGCGAGGCCAGGTCAAAATTTAAATTCTTTCATTATAAAAACGAGAAACGGTTCTTCAAGGGAAGCGTCCATTTTCTGCGTGAACGTTTGGCGACGAGTCGTTGATGCTAATGGACGATACTTTTTGGATTATAATGTATTGTAATTTCGTTTTAATAATAAATTATATCTTTAATATTCATTTCAATCCGAACAACCTCTAGGTTCGGGGGACGCGACCGTTCGAAGAATTTTTGAATTTTGACTTGGCCTTTGTTCTATTATAAACGAAATTTTTAAAAATTACAGTTTGGGCCTACTTTAATGAAGACGTTCATTAAATTGTATACTTAATAACAAAATAACCATCAAATTAAAGCTGTAGTTTAAACATTTTGGACTAAACTTCGTTTATATTGTTTATAACAGAATGCGAGGCCAGGTCAAAATTTAAAAAATTCTTCGATTTACTCCCGAACTTTGAGGAAAAAATTTTTTTAACGACAAAAATTCCGCCAACTCTGGTACACTTGGATAGCATGCCGAACCTTTTACACGCCGCACTCATCAAAGAAGAGATCGGCGCGAATGGCAACGTGAAGAGCGACGACGCGAAACGCGTCAACAAAACTCGACGGCAACGACGATGGCGGCTGTTTTGGCGTACCATCGACTTGCCGAGAATCGTAATCAAATCCGCGTCCAATACCACCATTTCATTCACGCTCGACGAACTTTGCGGCTCACTGGCGTCGAAAAAGCCTTCCCGAAGCGATAGCTTTTCAAATTTGACACCCATTTTCTCCTCACAAAATTTCCTATTACTTGTAAATTTTTAATAAAAAAATTATCATCTTTTTAAATGTGCATCTTATAGGCGAAGAGCAAGGGATTAATTGACCCGTTAATTAGAAAAAATCCAATGGAAATGTGTTGCCTAGAAGGCTTTTTTATATGAAAACTTGTCTGACACTTTTCCAAAGGACTTATTTATTATGCGCTTTTATAATTTTATTAGGTATATAAACTAATAAGTGGATAGAAAAGCATAACAAATACTTTATTGTAATAACATCTCGTTAAACAACACAACAAAGAAAGAGAATGATGACAAAAAGTCTTGGCCAGTCTTGTGAACGCTTCTCGATGACAAGAATTTTAGACCTTGAAGCCGCGAGACTTTCTGCGACCGCGAGCGCGCTCAAATTTGCGGCCCTTGGAGCGGACGAGCGGCTTGGCGTGACTGCCGGGCACACCGGTGGCCGGTCCGAAGTGCTTCTCCGCCTCACGAGCCTTGCGCGGTCCCTGCAAGAAGAGCGTGTTGCGGCCCTTTGGCGCGCGCAACGCCAACTGATCCAGAGTGATCGGCTCGCCGCCTGCCTTTTGGATACGCGCGCGTGCCGCCGCCGTAAAGCGCAAAGCGGCGACAGTGAAGGCCGGTACGTTGTAGATGCGCTTGTCGTCCGTCACGGTGCCGACCACTGTGACAATCTTTTGCTCGTTGCCTGAAAAGCGCGAAAATACACAACTGAATTATTTACCTAAATCAAATTGGCCCAGCAAAGCTGCGCCTAAGCTTGATCGATTTTTTTAGATTCTTAACTCATAAAAAAATCAAATTCGTTTTTATTCACCTTTCTTTTTAAGATTGCGAACAATCCTAGCAATCGAGATTGGCGGACGATGACGTTTAGCCATGTTAAGACGCTTAAGAATAACCTTAGCGAAGCCGTTCTTGCCTTGACAACGTTCCGTCAAATGGCGGAATAGCTTGACGAGCACGCGAAGATAAGGGTCCTCGCTTTTGGGCGCTGTGCGGCGGACCTTGCGATCGTGCTTATGACAAATGTCGATTCCCATTGCGAAACTACAAGGATGCTTAGATTAGAGAAAGCTTAAAATAATCCAATTAGGGTTAAAATAAAAAATGGAGGAAAATTCAAAAAGATTTTACAAAAACAAAGGAACTCTAATTGGATTGATCGCAGGTGAATCAAAGCACAAGCGACGTCTCAAAGAGAAAGAGAATGAATGGCATGGCGGGGCCCCACCCGCGAAACCGCTGAAAAAAAAATCGGCGAAGAAAAATTTCGACCGAAAGAATTTTGACGATTCGCCAAAGAAAATCCGTTCAGGATAAAAAAATTCAAAATTTAATTTAAAAATTATTTTTTGGCCAAAAATGAGCGAATCTGCTAAAGTGGATTTGAGACATTTTTTTTAAAGGACGCGTCCGAATGCAAAGAAATTTTCCTCATTCTTTTGCTCATGTTTTGAATTGGCGCCGACGAGTTCATTCTGTTCGTATTGGATTCAAGCGAGTCCAAATTTTTTGTGCCCACTTTTATAAAACTGAAACGAAGGCGGGCACAAAAAATTGGACTCGCTTGAATCCAATACGAACAGAATGAACTCATTGGCTCCAATTCAAATCATGAGAAAAGGGATGAGCAAAATTTCTTTGCATTTGGACGCGTCCTTTAAACATGCCTTATTGGCCCTCCCCCCTATGAAATTCCCCATCAAAAGATTATTTTCTCCACGAAAATTTCTGTTCTCAAATTATCCATCTGCCTCATTTTATCTTCTCTCCTATGGGCAAGGAAGGTGGGAGGGGGAAATACGCATTGCATTGGTAAGATATGATTTGAACGTATGATTCAGCTAAGTCATCAATCAAAATCTTTTTTTTTTAATAGTATGTAATGTTTATAAAAAATTTTAAAATTATTTAGATAATTTTTAGCGACATGTCTGTCCATTCGGATGACGACGAAGTTGGTGAAGTAAATTCATCTCAATGGATCCGTTTTCAATTGTCCGATGCTACTCTTAATGGAATTCAATCGATGGGGTTTGTTTATTGAAGTTTCTAAATTTGTGTTGATTTCTGAAGTCTATTTTAGATTTGTTCGACCCACGAAAATTCAGGAGAAAGTTTTGCCGCTTGCTATCGAGCAGAGACTCGACATTATGGGCGTCGCTGAAACGGCGGGCATTCATTATTTTCTTTTTCCTTTAATTTTTTTTACGAATAGAATGAAATTGAACTATATTTTGTAGGGCAGCGGCAAAACGTTAGCCTTTATTCTGCCGATTGTTGAGCGTTGGCTGGCGGCACTCGCCGACAGCTCACACGAACACGGCCAACTGTTTGCGTTGATCATTACGCCAACTCGCGAACTGGCTGTTCAGGTTGGTTATTACTTAGAATTTATAATCTATTATTTATCGAAATATTCTTGCAGATACAAAAGGAGTTGGAACGTTTGACGGCATTCACCGACGAGCCGTCGCGTCTACGCAGCGTATTGATTTGTGGCGGAATCAATCAGCAAAAACAGGAACGCTTGTTGAAACGACGTCCCGACGTGATTGTCGCCACACCGGGTCGACTTTGGAGTCTCATCGAAATGGCGAGTTTTTTTTTCTTGAAAAAAAATGAATTGATTTTTAAATGTGTTTTTAGGGCGATCCCCACGTGGACGATCTCTCTAGTGTGCGAATGCTCGTCGTCGACGAAGTGGATCGAATGCTTGAAAAAGGACACTTTCAAGAACTTTCTCATGTTGTCACACGCATTCACGCCAAGTAAGTTTTTATTAATTAATTTATTACGTTAAATTAACTATTAATAACAATAAACGAATAATCATAAGTAAATAAATAAATAATTGAATGATTAAATAATTATGGTAAAGAAATGGGGAGAGAATAAAAACAACATAAAATAATTAAATGAAGAAGGCATTAATCTATTTACAGTCAAATCTCGATATAACGTCACCCTTCAGGACCGGGCCTAAGTGACGTTATACCGAGGTTGACGTTAAAGCGAGGGTTTAATAAGCAGAATATATTAACTGCCCCAAAGTCTGAATAAGAAGCTGTTATGCCTCTGAATGACTTTTAACAAAGAAAAAGGTTTACAATATACTTTATTTTTTAATTTAAAGAAAAAATAAAAAGAGAAAAAAAATGGTGTCACGAACTGGGAAAAAAAAGTGAAAAATTTAACAATGTTAACGCAAAAAATATTTTAACGATAACAATTGAGCAGAATGCCAAGAAAAGAAGCGCGAAAAAATTTGAATTTAAAAAAGATTTTTTAACTAGCCAATTTGTTGTATCTTTGTATGTGGTCGAGAGGTTGTACAACAAATAATATTTATTTAGAACAGGTACGAATAGTATTATTCACAGGATAATAATAACACGTCAATGGCGAAAATCCACGGAATTGTCCTTTGCAAAGCTCTCGATGATAGTCGGCTGGCGCATCTTCTTCTGACGGAGCTTCAGCATCGCATCGTCAATGAAAAATTTAACAACGTTAACGCAAAAAATATTTTAACGATAACAATTGAGCAGAATGCCAAGAAAATAAGCGCGAAAAAATTTGAATTTAAAAAAGATTTTTTAACTTTTCGTAAACCAAAGTTCACGACACAGGGTGACGTTAAAGCGAGGGTTCATATAATTGAAGGTGACGTTATGGCATAGTAAAATCATCGGGACCGGGCCTAAGTGACGTTATACCGAGGTTGACGTTAAAGCGAGGTGACGTTATATCGAGGTTTGACTGTAATTGTTGTGAATCGTTTGGGGGTTTTTGCTATCGGTCTTAATCAAGAGCGATTCTCAACAATTAGTTTAGAATTTTTATCACTTGTTTCTGTCCTTTGCTAATTAATAACAATTTATTCAATGCAAAATAATTCAAAAACACAACAGCAAAAGAAGTAATTGGTTTGAAACTTGGCCGCGATAGTCGAATTTTTTCGGAAAAAACCAAAGATTTTTTTTAAGAGAAACAGAAAAAAAATAACAGCAGAAAAAGTCAGAAGCAAAATTATTTTTTACCGCCAAAAATTAATTTTATCAAATACAAAAGTCGCGAAGCGATATCATGGATATCGCTTCGAGACTATTTTCAATGTGAAACTTTTTGAAACTTCAAATTTTATTTTTATTCTTTTCCTTCGCGCTGTTCGCGACAGTAATAGTATTTAACAAAGATCTAAATTGTTCAATAGAGAGAGAAAATTTCATCAATGGGTTCAGATTGATATATCTCTTTAATGCACGGACAGTGAAAAAATTGTTTCTTACACGATTCTTTGAGCTTGGAACATAAAGCGACGTTCTGCCTCTTTTCATTGTCATATCAGAAAAATCTAAGAGTTTAGGCAAAAGTCTTAGCCTGTATTTATGTATTAAAGTTAGGTCAAGCTTTAAGTATCTCGTTGCCAATTTTTCCATGTCAAGAATAGCAAGTCTTTCTTCATACTTTGGTATGACTCGGATCGATTTAAAACATCTTCTTATAATAGACTTGGTTATTCTTCTTTGTACAGACTCTAGCAAATTTACATTTCCAACAATATCGGTATTAAATATGGGTGAAGCGAATTCTAGGATTGGCCGTACATAATATAAATATAATTTGACTAGCATTTTGGGATCATTTGTTTCAAATGCTTTTAAAATGTTAAAGAACTTGTAATTGGCTGGTTGACATATTTTTCTAATATGTTGATTCCATTTTAGATTTGGAAAAACATAAATACCTAAATCTCTAATACAATCTAAGTGTTTATAATTTTATATCGCCGGCTCCACAAGTCGGATTGAGTGGAATTTAAGGACTGTTATTTTTTAAACCTTTTAAATTCAGCATTAACGGCACCGTTGATGAGGAGAAAATCGGCCAATGCGACGTTTTGCAGACGCTGGTCTTCTCAGCGACGCTAACCTTTGCGCACGCGCCCGTTCGACGCGCCGACGGGTCGACGGCCGCGCGTCGTACGGCGTCGATGAAGATCGACGCGCTAGTCGACTTTTTGAAGCTACGCGACAAGCGCGCCATCGTCGACGTGACAGCGCGCGCGGCCGCTCGTCCGGCCGGACTCGTCGAATGTCGAATGCACTGCGTTGATTTAGCACATAAAGTGAAAAACTTTTGATTTAAAATCTCTTTTATTTAAAGAAAAATTATTTTGAAAATTTTTTTTTTCCGTGGCAAATTTTTAGGATGCGAATCTCTACTATTTGCTGAATCGATACGGCGGTCGAACGCTGGTGTTCACCAATTCCGTGGACGCGACTAAACGCCTATATAATTTGTTGAACACGCTGCGATTTCAGCCGGCGCCGAAAATTCTTCACGCCAAAATGCAGGAGCAAAAACGCCTCAAGAATTTGGAGAAATTCGCCGGTCGGTTTACGCCCTTCAAAAGTCGCTTTTTAATGCTTATTCCACCGGTTCGATTATCGATTGACGCTGGCTTTCATGTTTTAGAAACCGAAAACGCGGTTCTTTTGGCCACGGACGTCGCGTCGCGTGGACTCGACATTCGAGGCGTTCAAAACGTCATTCATTATCAGATGCCGCGCACTTCTGAGGTGTGCAAAATTTCGCTAAATAATTAAAATTGTAGATATTATAAGCTTAATACAAGCTTCAATATAAGCTCCAATATAAGCTTCAAAATATAAGCTTCAATATAAGCTTCAAAATATAAGCTTCAAAATATAAGCTTCAAAATATAAGCTTCAATATAAGCTTCAAAATATAAGCTTCAAAATATAAGCTTCAAAATATAAGCTTCAAAATATAAGCTTCAAAATATAAGCTTCAATATAAGCTTCAAAATATAAGCTTCAAAATATAAGCTTCAAAATATAAGCTTCAAAATATAAGCTTCAATATAAGCTTCAAAATATAAGCTTTAATATACATATTTTCACTAGCCTACTGCATCCCTTAAAATATTTGGCATGGTCCAGATCAAGAACCTAATTCAATTTTCACCCTACCCGACTACTCCACATTCCACTATAATCTCGAAATTTTTTTTTAGAATTCTATATGGGATCGGGTACAGGTAGAGGGTCCGAGAAGGGTCGGATCAAAAAACGACCTCAATTTTCTCATCTACCTATCGCCTCATATTCGAGTATTTCTCAAAAAAATTTTTAAGATTCTATTTAGGACCCCAGAGGACCATGGAGAAGAGGGTGAGATCAAACGAGTAGCCTATTGTCTTAGTCTTCCAATTTGGGCGTAGTCTTGATTGGGCATTTTTCGAATTAGAAATTGGAAATCGGGTCGTTAAGCGTGGCGAACATTTTTCTTTTTGGCAACAAAAAAGTAAATATAAAAAATAGGAATATAAATTTTTTTCTCAGAATTAAACGACATTCAATTTTTTTAAAGTTATACGTACATCGTAGTGGTCGGACGGCTCGCGCGGAGCGCGTTGGTCTCTCCATTCTTTTCGTCGACTCGACGGACGTTCAAAACTATATAAGAATCAAGAAAAACTTGGAGTGGGGTGGGTTCAATTATTTACCCTAAGTTTGGGTAAATGAGACCGTTCAAAGAACTTTTGAATTTTGATTTGGCCTTCATTGTGTTATTTTGTGTCTCACGGTGTTCAATATTGCACGGAAATCGCGACCTTATTTTAAATTGATAATATTCCTTTTTTTAATTTTTAAAAAAAGCGCGAATTTAAATTTTAAACGAGTAATCATTTTCACAGTGAACGGAAGATATATGCGCACATGCACGCACATGTTTAATTTTTTTATCACAAAAAAGGAATTCATTAACAGGCTGTGGCCCTAAAGATGGCCGTTCGGGATAATTTCTTTGTTCAATCACACAAATTGTAATCAAACAAAGCGTTTTCGTTGTTTCGAATTGTTTGCCATCTGAAATACATTTCATAAATTTAGCAGTCCAGCAAAAGTTTAACGTAAAAATTGAACAACTTTTAATTTATGGGCTAAAGAAATGTCTGCTTAAATGATTTTACGTTTCAGAAAGTTGCTATCTGCTACCAAACCCGGGGAGAATAGCACTTTAAACGCAAAAATAGCAAAATTTTGAGCAAATTTCAAAATTTTTTTCAATTAAATATTGACGGAATGCCAACAAATTTGGCACAAATTCAAACAATTTTTCGAAAATTACATATACAGCTAAGAGCAATGGAAAGAAAAACAATTGGAGTGCGAATTACGGACAAAATCAGAAGCGAAGAAATCAGAAAGAAAACACAATTCGCAGACGCATACGAAACAGCCACAATACGAAAACTTCTATGGGCAGGGCACGTAGCCAGAAGGAATGACAACAGATGGACGACACGAGTGACTTTTTGGTGGCCATACGACTGCAAAAGACCACCCGGAAGACCAGCGGAAAGATGGCGAAAGTTGATGAAAGAGCGCATAGGACCTAATTGGAGACAATTAGCAGAAGACAGAGAACAATATATGTATGATCCACCACGGGGATAACAACGTGTGACACGGATCTTCAAGTGTTCAAGTACATATACAGCCTGAAAATTTTAATTTCCAAATTTTCGTGTGTTTGTGAAGCATAAAATTTAATGAGCACCTTTATTAAAACAGGCCCAATTTGCAGATTAAAAATTACGAGTTCAATTTTGCTTATAACAGAATGAAGGCCAAAATTCAAAAATTCTTCGAATGGTCGCGTCTTATTTACCCCCGAACTTAAAAAAAGTAAATTTATTAGGTTGTTTGGATTAAAATTTCGTTTTTTATTTAAAGTAAAAAAAAAAACTATTTTTTTTGCTAATAAGCTTGTAAGAATTTTTAAAAATGTATTTTTCATTTTGTTGAAAAAAAACGAATTATTTCTATTCTCTATAGAGAATGATCTGGAGATTTTGTCGGTGGATCAACACAAACTTATGGAAGCTTGCCAACGGCGAATAGAAATCGCTACTAAATTTGAGTCGGCCGAATTTGCGCTTAAAAAAGTCGGTTTTAATTATTAGACTGGAAAGAAATTTTCTTTACACTTAAAACAAGATTTTTTTTCCTAAACTTTTTCAAACCTGGTGGATGGTAAAACCACACGACAACGCTCGTCCTCATATCGCAACGATCACTCGCCAGAAATTGACGGAGCCTGGCTGGAATATCACATCCACCATATTCGCCTGACATTGCGCCATTCGATTACCATTTATTCTTCGCTCTAAAAAAGCATCACATGCGCGATAAAACCTTCGCCAATGTCGACCAGCTGAGAATGGAGGTCCGAAACTTTTCCGACCTACAGAAAGCGGAATTCTGGAAGAAAAAGATTAATGATTTGCCTAATCGTTGGGCAAAGGTCTTGAGTAATAATGGTGATTATATTATAGGTTGATATTGACTATCAATAAAGTTATGAAAAAAAAAATGAGGTATCATGTGTAAAGAAAATTTCTTTCCAGCCTAATAATTAATTTTTTTTGGAGAATCTTTTTCCAATTTTTTTATACCTAACTTTGAGCCTCATTTTTTTAGGCCTCTTGTCGAAACGAATGGTTTAAACGTTTGGCGGATGAAGCGGATTTGATTCTCGACGACGATTTGTAATTTTTATTTTTACATTATTTTTCATTCTTTTTTTTAAAACTGAATTTGTTTATTTGTTGATTTCTAAATTCAGTGCCGGGACTCGACTCCGATAAAAAAAATTTTGAAATTTTGGGGGCGGGGGAGTAAATTAAGAATTGAGCCCTTAAATTTAAGCCTAAAGCCTTTGTTTCATTTTGTCCCAATCAGTGCTGGGAATTGACTCCATAAACGGCTCCAATTCCCTAAGTGACTCTCAAATTCGCCAGAAAGAGTCCCCAACTCTGTTTAAAATATGTAGAAACGAAAAGGATGACGAGAATGGCGGCGACGAATCGCCAATCGTACGCGAATTACGAATGAAGCGTAAGGCACTCGAAAAGGCGCTTAACGCAACGCTTCGTCAGCCGCTTCCCATCATTAATACCAAGCATTCGACGAGCACAGCACAAAAGACGAACAGTGCCACGAATGCTACTCAACCTAAAATTGTATTCCTTTTTTTCTTCTTCAAACGTTTGAGAAAAACGAGAAAATGGTACAGTCAAACCCGTCTAATTGGGCACCTGTCGGGGCCGCGAAAAAGTGCTCAATTAGAGAGGGTGCCCAATTATAGAGGTTTTGCGAAAATACTCTAGATAACTTTTCGATAAGAACGATCGAAAGAATGCTAAACCGCTTTGTCGACTCTTTTTGATAAAATTATTAGGTTGAGGCAAAATTTTTTACCCATCCGTAAAAAAATTTTTTTCTACGATAGATAGAAACGTAGGTTTTTTTGCATTTTGTAGAGCGTTATCGATTTGTGGGGGACGTGTTTCAGCGATTTTTAAAATTTTCATTTTTAGCATTTTTATAGAGGAAAATGCAATGAAAAAAGTGCATGTGGCTGAGCATTTTTTTCGGAGAGTGATCCGATGGACTTGAAACTTTTGCTATAAGTTCCACTTACATATAAGTTCCTCTTACATACACTATTACACTCTATAAATTTGAACCTGATCGATTGGATAGGAGCCGAGTTGTAAAACTTCAAAAAAAGGTCGAAAATGCCGAAATTTGTCATTTTTTGCAGTTTTTCGGCATTTCTGACATTTTTTGAAGTTTCACAACTCGGCTCCTATCCAATCGATCAGGTTCAAATTTATAGAGTGTAATAGTGTATGTAAGAGAAACTTATGGCAAAAGTTTCAAGTTCATCGGATCACTCTCCGAAAAAAATGCTCAGCCACATGCACTTTTTTCGTTGCATTTTTCTCCATAAAAATGCTAAAAATGAAAATTTTAAAAATCGCTGAAACACGTCCCCCACAAATCGATAACGCTCTACAAAATGCAAAAAAACCTACGTTTCTATCTATCGTAGAAAAAAAATTTTTTACGGATGGGTAAAAAATTTTGCCTCAACCTAATAGTTCTATAAAAATAAAAAATGGAAATATTTCTCACGAAAATTGCGTAATTTCTTCTAGATTTATTCAAAAAAGTGCCCGATTAGACAGGGTCAAATGCCCAATTAGCAAAAGAATATATCCTAATTTCGCGTGTAGAAGGCCAGGTGTTTTGAACCAAATTTAAATTGGCGCCAATGAGTTCATTCTGTTCGTATCAGATCCGTTGGGGTCCAAATTTTGTGCCCTGCTTTGCTTCAGTTTCATAAAAGTGGGCACAAAATTTGGACTGCTTGAACCCAACAGAATGAACTCATTGACGCCAATTTAAATTTGGCTCTAAAACGCCCGGCCTTATACATCGAAACTTACGGTAATTAGGACAAAGAAAATGCGGACCAAAAATGAGAACTTCTTCGATTATTCCCATAATAATAGGCCAATTTAAAATTCAAAAGAGCACGGCTTTTTTGACCGGACTTGTTCGACCGGTCCGAATTTGGCCCGTTGAATAACGATAATACCAAAAACACTAATTTCACTTTTTTTTGTATGGGGTTCAAGCGAATCCAAATTTTGTGCCCACTTTTATGAAACCAAGACAAAGGCGGGCACAAAATTTGGACGCCAACGGATCCCCAATACGAACGAAATGAACTCATTGGCGCGAATTTAAATTTGGCTCAAAACACCCGGCCTTATACACGCGAAATTAGGATAATTGAAATTCATAAAATGCTAAAAAAAATTTTCTTAAAAAATCGATAATTTCCCAATTCTACTTTATGAAATTTGCCGATTATACTTTATGAAATAAGTACAAACGAATCTAAGCAGGTCCAAATGGATCCAAGTGGGTTCAAATGGGTCTAAGCGATTCCAAATGGATCCAAACGGGTCCAAATAAATCCATTCGAATCCAAATTTTGTGCTCAATTTTATGAAACTGAAACGAAGGCGGGCACAAAATTTGGACGCCAACGGATTCGATACGAACAGAATGAACTCATTGGCGCTAATTTAAATTTGGCTCAAAACACCCGGCCTTTATACACGCGAAATTAGGGTATTAGGAATTTTGTCGGGACCAGAAAAAATTGCCCAATTAGAGAGGGTGCTCAATTATAGGTTAGACAGGTTTGACTGTGTTTCATTTTTTATTATTAATTGCAGGTTTTCAACTAGTATTTGAGTTGTTTGTATAACAGTTACTCTAGACCGACGTCAATAAAGATAAATCCGCCTATTTTATGCGTCGTTAAAAATCGGTATATCAATGAAGATAAAAATTTATGGATTAATTTGCTTTTGGAGTGCAAAACGGTGAAATTTGGAATTTTAACCGGTCGATTTTATCCGCGGATTCTCAACTCGGATGTTTATGGATACCATCCTTTTGTATGACTTTCGGCAAGATGATTGACGATTTTTATCGGTGGATTTATCTTTATACCGGCCCTGGATTAAGTTGTAGCAAATTATATAACAATTATAAATCTTACATGAAAATTTTCACTCATTAATTTTCAGTCGAATTTGGCGAAAGGAAAGAAGAAGGAAAATTCGAGTGAATTGCAAGCCGTCATTGCGGGCAAGGGGCGTATTATCGCCGCAGATGACGTCGAGAATCTAATCGACACGAATCAGCTTCGTGAACGGCTAAATCTCGAGAAAAAGCCGGTTAAATGTGGGTCTTTTTTGTGGGGGGAGGGGGGGGGAATAAAAAAACATTGAGGCAAATAAATTAATGTTTTTTTCCCTAATTTTTAGCCCTGAAACGTCATTTTAAGAAGAGAGCGAAACGTCGACGTTAGTCGAAGAAAACAAAACAACATCTACACTAATTTCGCGTGTATAACACGCGGCCGTTCGAATAATTTTCGAATTTTTTGAATTGGACTTTACTTCGTTATTATGTATTGAGAATACACAAAATTAAACAAATATTTTCTTTGAAATGAAATCAATGGGTATGGGACAAAAATGACGAGCTCGTCTGCAAATATAACGGAATAAAATGCCCAATCAAAAATTTAAAAGCAGCGCGTTATGCACGCGAAATTAGGGCATATTTTATTATAACGATGAAAAAATTGTTTAATTGCTGTTGAGTTTTTTTGGGGGGAGTGGGCAATTTTTCGAATTCCCACATTAATAAATTTATATTCAAATCATTTCAAAATTTTATGAATATCGATTTTTGAATAGTACAAGTGAGTATAATTCGTTTATATGTGAAGGACCAAGATCTTTCGATTTCAATAAGAAAAATATCAATTAGTAAAAATCTTTTATTAAAAGAATCGTCTGCATAAACAGAACGGCGCGATTTCATTCCCGGTTATAACTTTAAAAAAATTTACAAGCAAGTTTCAAAACTAGGAATCGCGAATTTTGGCCATTCTATATCTTTTTTATACACATGTCTTATTAAAAATCTTCAATTAATAATAAATATGACATTGAGGTAATTGGGGATTTTATAAATAGAGAAGTCAATAGAGATTTTGCTATATTGTAGAGAAAGGCGGAGAGAGCGAGAGAGAGAGAGAGAGAGGGAGGGAGAAAAAAAGAAAGAGAAGGCTTGAAAGCAGAGAAAGGAAAGAAAGGGAAAGGAGAGAGCACCAGAAAAACGCGAAGAAATTGTTGAGAAAAATAAGAGAGAAATTTAAGTGAGAAAAAAAGGGGATAAACATTTGTTGAGATCATTTTTGGCCGCTACAAAATACACAAATTATATATAGGCTTTAGGCTTTATCTTAAGCCTAAGGATAATGTAGCATAGATGAATCTAGCACGTTTATGTTTTTGGATTATAAGGCGAATGAAAGACTATTAAAAAAAAGAATAGTTTGAACTCGTTGAGTTAAAGAAAATTTAATAATTAATGCTTAAAAAGTAGTTCAATAGTGGCTTGCGGCTCGCGAGCTAGCCAAAATGAGACAAATGACTCAATTTTGAGTCAAATTCGAGCCAAATTGAGTCAAATTTTTCCATGAAAATGGCTCATGGCTCACGAGAAAACCAGCCAAAAATCGGATTTTTTTTGGCAATTGGCTCGTTTGGTCGCGAGCCGCTTACCCATCTCTGGTTATAATGCTCAACAAAACGTTGATTGAAGCGCATTTTTACCCTAAAAGTCCTTTTATACTATGGATCATATCGAATTTCGTCAAATTTGTACGATTGTCACAATGGCATTCGACTGCACGATTGTAGTTGGAATTCGCGAAGAAATTGACGAAAAGCTCCTGCTGGTTCCATCCAACAACTCGGCGGGTTTCATCGCCTCTCGATCCTCTTCAATTTCTTCGCTTTTTAAGAACTTTTCATTTGGTCTAGAATCCGAATAGTTCTGATTTTTTATGGACACCTCCTCCGATCCATTCAGCTCCTGTTCGATTAATCTTGACTCCTGATCCTTGATGGCCGTGAACCTGTTTTGAACTCTGGTTGTTTCACGATAATGATCACGATAAAAGGTAGGGGCCTCGACGCCGGAATTTCGTCTTGGTTTCGGCAGCGGCTTCAATTTTTCGGCATTTTCGGTCGGTGCGGATTCGTCGCGCTTCGCGACCGAGTCCTCCGTCTTGTCCGAATATCGAAATCGGGGCTCTTTCCCGGTGGAATTTGAGGCAACTCGAGACAATTCCGCGTTCGAATGCGTCCGTTGAGTGCTGCTCAGGCCTTCGGCAGTTATCGTGACTCCACACCGGGGTGATGCCGCCGTTATGGTCGTGAGTCCGGATGGAGGCGTGGGCACTTGTGCAATTGACGCCAACTGAGCCAACATTAGATTCAATGGCGTTCTAATCGCCTTTTTCGTGGATTTCTCGCGTTCGCAGGTGAGTATTTGCTTGAATGCTTTGCGGAAATCACGGCTGAAGCGCGAATAAATCAACGGGTTGAGCATTGAGTTTAAATGACCAGCCCACGTGATCACGGAGAAGAATGTATCGCGGTTAGTGATGCACTGAAAAATAAGAGAATTAGAGTTGGACTTTGATTCAATTGAGTGAGAAAAATACATGTATTTGTAAAATACATTTTTAAAAAGACAAGAAAACCACTTACAGACTCGCATAAGGCCATAATCGGAGATAGTAGGAAGAAAGGCGTCCAACACACAATAAACACCCCAACAACAATCGATAGCGTCCTTGCAGCCCGTTGCTCGTGCACATACTTCATCATTTGACGGGATTTTTCTCGCATTTTGCCGCCCTTTTTCCGGGCTCCGGCCGCGTTGGCCGTGCCCAATGTACTCGTCGACATTGCACCCGTCGGTACGCCAGCCGACGCGTCGGTTACGTTGGGCGCATTTGGCGTTATTGTAATCGATGGCGCGCCGTTAGCGAGAAAATCGTTTGCGTATGTGTTGGCGTTATTATTATTGTTGGCGCTGTAGCCTATTCGGCTGTTATTATTGTTGTTGTTATTGTGATGGGATGAGAATGAGCAACGATAGAGGGAATCGTCATCGGAGTTTCTCTAAAATATTGGGTTTTTTAAATTTAGCACATTTCGCGTACGACGTGTCAGCCGATGGTTCAAATTTGCGCGCAAATTGGCAGACCTCTTTATTCTGTTCTTTTTAGATGAATAAAGCTGAACCGTCATCAAATTAATTGCCGACATATTTAGATTATAGTTTAAGAAATTCATCTACACAAAGAACGGAATGACTGCCAATTTGCGCGCAATTTTAAATTCAAAACGTTGCATTGTCCGCCGCAATGTGTTAAATGCAATGTGTTAAATGAACACGGAAGTTTTGGCATTATGTAAAATTTAAATTTAGCACATTTTAGCTACCATACCTAGAACGCGTTCGTTTTTCACACATTTCTTTCATTTCCAGTTCCGAAAATTTTGTGTACAGAAATTCAAATTTGCGCAATTATTAGCAAACGTGTCATTTTGTTCTTTATGGATTTATAAACTCTAAAAGCAATTGCCATATAAGAAACCTGCTAGACACATATTTTGAGTGTGGTTTCACAGCTTTACCAAAAAAGAACAGAATAAAGGCAAACGCCAATTTGTGCGCAAATTTGAACTCAAAACATTGTGTTTCCGCAATGTTTAAATTATGTGTTAAAAAGATTTTTAAATTGTGTACGTTTGTTTACCATATAACAGTTATACGATGGTGAGGTGTCGTTAGATTTTGGACAAAATGGAGTACTTTCCGTGACGCAAGTGGCGGCCTTAATTTCGGCCACCGGATCGAAATTACTCGGGAAAAAGTGCGGAATGCTAGGAGCGGCGCCTCCGCCGGCGAAACTTCCACCGGTCGGCGTCTCAGCGGACGATAGCGTACTGAGAACGGTGTGCGCCGAATGAGCGCTACATCGACTCGCGCGACGATCGCCCGGCGTCCGACCGCTTCGACGCTTCGGCGGTGTGCCCAAAAGAGCGGCGCTCGAATTTGAGGATTGAAAAGTGCGCAACTGAGGCGGCGGCGCCACTGCCACCGTGCCTGAGTCCAACGAATTGATGATGCCTAGCGGCAGTTTTCGATGGTCCACGGTTTCAGCGGTAGCGTCACTACTACACTCTGATTGAATGGAGTCTAAAAATAGTTGGCGTTTATTATGAGGACTTATATTTTACCGCTCTTATATATACGAAATTAGGGTATTCATAAACTCAAGTTTAAGAAAAAAAATTTTTTTCTAATTTAAAATATGACTCATAATGAGTATTTAAGCTTATAATCAGTTTTCAAGGAGAGCTGTGGCCTAGTGGTTGTGCGATAGGTTTTAGTTTGCAATGGGGATGAAGTTCGATTTCGCCCACCGACCCCCTCTAGGTTTTACACCATATTTGGATGGACAATAGGTTCCACATTGCACAGTGTGGGTGACCAGACCCAAGCCAGGCCTCATCAGCCTCATACCGCACGGGGTTATGCAGCAAGCCAGCCAATATTTCGCTGGTCGGGATGGCCCTCATCCAAACCCACAAAATGATTAGCTTCCAAGATCTTTTCCAACGGGAAAGGATTGATCTGGGGCCTTCACGCGTATCACGTAATCAGCTTTCATTAAAAATATATGAATTTATTCACCATAAGCCGCCACGGCCGCTACGCGCTTGTATAAAACGCCGCCGCCATTTATCGCGGCACTATTATTGGCCGCGTTTAGCGTCGCGTCATTTTTTGACAAATTTGCCTCCGTGTCGGCACTCAAATAGCAATCCACGCGGCCTGCTCCAGTCGCTGCGAGAATAACGTTTGCCAGCGCGCTACGCGACTTTTTCGTCTTTGGCTTTGGCGATTTTCGTCCCAAATGAATTCGCATCGTGGAATTATCCGCGTTTATTGTACCATTATAAGTGATTGCATTTTTCTGATGACCTCGACGAGTTTGAACCTAAGAAATAAATGAAGAAAATTTAATTCATGAATGAATTTAAATAAAGCCGATAATATAAATTATTCAAAACAAGGTCAATAAACCCTAAAAATACGAGAAAATCGTTATAAATATAACGAATACCCTAATTTTGTGTGAATGAGCCGCGGAAGTTTGAAGTTAATTTTAAATTCACGCCAATGAGTTCATTCTGTTAGTATCGAGCGAGTTCGAATTTTGTGCCCACTTTTATGAAATTGAAGTGAAGCCAGGCACAAAATTTGGATCCCAACGAACAGAATAAACTCATTGGCGCCAATTTAAAACACATTATACACGCGAAATTGGAGTATTTATTAATTTAAAAACAGGGTCAAAATCGGATCAAATTCGGCCCATTTGGATCGGCCCGGCGCCGAACTGGGCAGCCTCAACTTTGGGGGCCGGACCGAATTGAGCCTCAAAAAACCGGCTCCGAGCCATCCTTAATAATTATAACGACCTACCCTCTTAATGCCCGACTTTAACGATTTTGAGTGTCGGGTTGCGATTAGGAATACGCGTCCGTAAGCAAATAAGATCAGGATCAGAGGTACATAGAAAGAGACCATCGATGAAAAGACCACGTAAAGTGAACTATCCGTGAACAGGCACTTTGACTAAACAGTTGTCATATATTAATTTGTAACGGCTAATTTATTTTATTAAAGCCTTTTCAAAATTCTCAATTACCCTAATTTCGCGTGTATAAAGCCGGGTGTTTTGAGCCAAATTTAAATTGGCGCCAATGAGTTCATTTTGTTCGTATTAAATCTTAGTGAATCCAAAATTTGTGCCCACTTTTATGAAACTGGAGTGAAGCCGGGCACAAAATTTTGACCCCAACGGATCTAATACGAACAGAATGAACTCATTGGCGCCAATTTAAATTTGACTCAAAACACCCGGCCTTATGCACGCGAAATTAAGATGCATATAATATGTATGTATGAATTTGATTTCCTCTCAACAATATTGCTTACGCTGTCCGTGTAGAGATGCGGTGAGCTCTGACGCCACCAGAGAATGGCCGGAAATGAGAGGCCTAAAAAAAGGTGAAAATTATTTTGAAAAGGGTTTTTGACTTTGATTCTAAAGGAATTTCCTTATTTTTACTCTAAGTTCGGGTAAATAAGACGCGGCCGTTAGAAGAATTTTTGAATTTTCACTTGACTTTCATAGTGTTATTTTGTGCTTGTGAAGTATAAAATTTAAAGAACACCATCATTAAGACAGGCCCAATCTGTAGTTTAAACATTTTGGACTAAACTTCGTTTATATCGTTTATAACAAAATGCGAGGTCAAGTCAAAATTCAAAAATTCCTCGAACGACCGCGTCTTATTTACTTGAACTTAAGATAATTTCTCAAAAAATTAATATATTTAAAGGTAATATATTTTTTATGAGACTATTGCCGCTATCTTTTGGTTTTTCTCGCTTGGAATCAAATTTAAATTGGCGCCAATGTTTCATTCTATTCGTATCCGTTAAGGTCCAAAGTACAATGCTCCGCCTTCGCTTCAGTTTTATAAAAGTATGCACAAAATTCGCTTGGATCCAATTCAACAGAATGAACTCATTGGCACCAATTTAAATTTGGCTCAAAACACCCGGCATTATACACGCGAAATTAGGGTAATAGAGAATTCATTTCCTAATAAAAATTGGCCAAATTTATCAATTTTTTGATTTAAGAAAATAAAGTTGTTTCTCTTCTTCATTTCCTTATCATTTGTACCTTGGCGCCAAGTCTAGAAGTAAATTAGTTATCCTAATTTCATGTGCATAAGCCGCGGGTGTTTTTGAACCAAATTTGAATTGGCGCCGAATCGTATCGGATCCAAGCGAGTGCCCACTTTTATGAAACTGAAACGAAGGCGGGTACAAAATTTAAACCCCAACGGATCCGTTACGAACAGAATTAACTCGTTGGCAAATTTAAATTTAGCTCAAAACACCCGCGGCTTATACACACGAGATTTGGGTAATTATAACAAGGAGACCACACTTTAAAAAATTTTCTTTTTTTAATTCTATAAGTAAAAATATAAATATTTACACAATTTTTTTGCGTTGTTTTTATTTTTTCCTTTTTTTGTTTTATTAAAGAAGTGCGTGAAAATTTTGTTTTCCCTTTTCTTTTAACTAATATAAAATTCGCTTTTTCGTTATTTCCGGAAAGAGGAAATTTTTTTTCATTTCTTTTCTATTTTTGCTATTTAAACTAGCAAATACATAAACAAAGGTCAAATTGCAAAAAAAATTAAATGTGTTGTGGCAAAGTGAAATGGTTAATTATTTAAATATCATTTTATCTCGCCACGATCTCATTGTGTATCACTTTACGGTTATATTTTACTATGTAGACCTTCATTATTAATGTATTATTCTAAATACGTTGTTGCGGCTTAACAAGAGACAAATAAAGTTTTTGTTTATATTGCAAACTTGTACTGAGGTGTGTAGCCTCATCCCTCAATTATTTCAAAGGTTTTCTTTGTTATTCCATTAGCACGGACATAACAAAATGAATGAAATATTGTTGGTGCTATGTGTGCTTTTCGATTCAGAATTTCGAAAGGGCAAGCTATATATAAGAGGCAGTGTTGTGACTTGTCTTCTCAGAGTCGACTGCGGAGTCCAGCACAAAATTTGGGCACAACGGATTCGATACGAACCGAATGAACTCGTTGGCGCCAATTTAAATTTGACTCAAAACACCCGCGGCTTATACACGCGAAATTAATGAATTTTTTGTTCTGATCAAAGCGAATCAAATATACATACACGCTGAAATCACCCAGACGAATATAATGGCAAAAATGATTCGGCGTTTCGAAACTCGATCCCGATAGCCGATAGGATCGTGCCCGGCCATATAACGATCGAGACTAATTACGCACAGATTCCAAATGGAACTCGTTGACGCCAAAATGTCCAAAGCATGAAAGAGATCGCACATTGGAAGACCTAAACTATTTATCAGACGAATTATTGGATGGTCAAATGGGCTGGTGATTTGATGATTGCCGAAAATTTGCGCACCACGACCTAATTTTGACTTTGAGCAAATTTTTCGTAACGATAAAATTATTTTTTAAACAATTAATTTGGGCTGTTCGATTCAGAATTTAATTCTCTATTCAATGCCTTTTAAATTAAATTTTTAGATAATTTGGAAAAAAAGTTACGTTTGAAAAAGTAACTTCAATTTTGGTTTTTTGAAAATTTGCGAAATAATTTTAAATTTTAATCGTAAATTTTTTTCCAAGTTAGCTTGGAACTTGATTCAAAAAGCATTGGATAGAAAAGAAAATTTTGAATCGAATAGCCAAAATTGATTCTTGAGAAAGTAATTTTATCGAGACGAAAAACCGGCTCAAAGTCAAAAGTGCTTTTTGAACTGGTTTTGTGGTGTACAAATTTCAACGGCAAATGATGTTTGTTTGTTTACCTAATAACCAGACGCGTTTAGTCATCTCGAATAGGCTGTTCAACGGCATTACAATCATGCCGACAATGAGGTCGGCGACGGCCAGCGAAACGATAAGATACCCGGTGGGATTTCGTAAATATTTCTTTGTGCAAACCGCCACAACCACGAGACAATTGCCGGCGACGGTTAGCATGCAGATTCCGACGAGAAGCAGCGACAATAATGGATGACGCCAGTTGACGGCGTGCAGCGCCATCGTGTCGAAGAGCAGGACCGGACTGGTGTATGATGCGGCAGCCAGCGGGGAATTTTCCGCGCTATTACCGTAGCCGCTAGCGTCATCATAATGGCTCGGGTCGTAAAATAGATCCTGCGCGGACGGATAAATTATCGGCGTTTGTGCGACTCGACGTATGGCCTCTATGACCTTGGGCAGGCCAGCTGCTGAAGTTACCGTAATTCCTGAAGAATTACCATATAAATCGGATACGCTAGATGATGCGGATGATGAGGATGATGAGGATGATGATGATGATGATGATGATGCGGCTGATGATGCGGTTGATGAAGATAATGATGATGATGCGACATCATTTGGCGCTGGCAAACTCGACGAAATAATATAATTTAACGTCTGTAAGAGCCAAATATTGCCATGTTTTGTGCCGCTGGCGTGGTTCGAATTGTCGTGATAGCCGCTCCTATAATAATTACCGTAATCGTCGGCGTTTTTATGAATATGGTAGATGTGCGCGCGGGCGCGCGACGACGCGGCAGCGGCGTCAACTTGAAGAAACGCGCCGGCCGCCGCCAGCAATTCGCGCATAAACTTAAAGAAAAAAATTATTTGTGACTAATACGCAGTTTTTGACGTATTTCGCGTGTATAACACGCGGCCGTTCGAATAATTTTCGAATTTTTTGGTTGGAATTCATTTTATTATGTATTAAATATATGTTGCGGCCAATACTAGAAATCGGCCATTTCTAGAAATGGCCGACATTGGGCAATACTAGAAATCGGCCATTTCTAGAAATGGCCGATTTCTAGTATTGGCCGTAACATATACACAAAATTAAATACTCTAATTTCGTGTGAATGAGCCGCTGATGGTTTGAGCCAAGTTCAAATTGGGCGCCAATGAGTTCATTCTGTTCGTATCGGATTCCGTTGAGGTCCAAATTTTGTGCCCACCTTCGTTTCAGTTTTATAAAAGTGAGCAACGGACTCCAACGGATCCGATGTGAACAGAATAAACTCGCTGGCGGCAATTTAAATTTGGCTCAAAACACCCGCGGCTTATATACACGAAATTAGGGTAAATATTTTCTTTGAAATGGAATCAATGGGTATAGGGCAAAAATGACGAGCTCGTCTGCAAATTTAACGAAATGAAGCTCAACCAAAAATTTAAGAGCTATACGCTCGAAATTAGAGGATAATATGTACAATTCTGGTTGGATTTTCACGCAGTGTTCTTTATGTTATCATCAGTCCTAGTTATTTAAAAAATAAAATGATTAAACAATTTCTTTTTTCGAATCTGGGACTCGTCTGGAGTGATTAAGAGGCATTATGACTCTTAACCAAAAGTCATTTAGAAAGTTAAAGTTGGGATTGCCGGAAATTTGCGCACTTTTGACTTTGAGCCGGTTTTTCGTCCCGATAAAATTACTTTCTCAAGAATCAATTTTGGCTATTCGATTCAGAATTTTCTTCTCTATCCAATGCTTTTTGAATCAAATTCCAAGCTAACTTGGAAAAAAATTTACGATTAAAAATGTAAAATTATTTTGCAAATTTTCAAAAAACCAAAATTGACGTTACTTTTTTAACCATAACTTTTTTTCCAAGTTATCTAGAAATTTGATTCAAAAAGCATCGGATAGAGAATTAAATTTTGAATCGAATAGCTTAAATTAATTGTTTGAAAAATAGTTTTATCGTTACGAAAAATTTGCTCAAAGTTAAAAGTGCGCACAATTTTCCGGCAACAGTTTAGAAAGTCAAGTCCAATGTTGTGAGTTAGCTTTTCCGGATTGACTGCGGAGCCCAGCGAGTTGCCAGCGACTCTTTTAGCTCTTTTCAAAAAAAAGCTGGAGCCACAAAAGACCAGATGATTTCATAAATTGCAAGCCGAAAAGGCATAAATGGCTTCAGATGGCTCCTGCTTCGATAATTAGCCGCAGCGGAGCCACACGGCTCCAAATCATAGGTGGCTCAATAGTGACCCGCGGCGCGTGATTTGATTTTGCGAGCGAGCCAAAATGAGCCATGTGACAAAATTTTGAGTCAAATTCGAGCCAAATCGAGCCAATATTTTGCAAGAAAATGACTCATGGCTCGCGCGAAAATCAGCACTGGTCAAGTTCAATTAGTTTCATTACCATGCCTCTTTCCATTATCATTTCAATCATTTTAAACGTTGAAAAACAGAAATTAGAAGAAAAAAAATGAAATGCAAATAAAACCAAAAAAATGAGTAGAAAATAATAATTTACAAAAAAAAATTTAAAAGCAAATTTTTAAAAAGAAATATTATAAGCGCATATTTTTTTTTCTTTTCCAGGAAATTTTTTCTTCCTTTTTTTTTAATAACTATTATAGGGTTGGTTGAAGAGGAATTCGAAGAGCTCGAAGAAAATGATGATTTTGTGGACGAATTTCTCAATATTTTTATTTGATTTTGTTTCATGTATCAGAAATAAAATTTTACTTTTTATACGATTAATTTTTATATGCAAAAATTATAAATAAATGTAAAATTTTTATAACAGTTTATAAGTTTTTGCCGAATTTTTTATAACGTACAATTTTCTGCATTGAAAGACACGCGTCCTTTAAGAAAAACTTTGTGGGGTGCCATTTTTTTTTCGTCGATTGTTAGGGGCATTTTTTTTTCTTTTGCATTTTTGAATAGGTATAAAAATTGTCTAAAGGTATAAAAATTGTCTAAATAGGTATAAAAATTGTCTAATTTTGAAAAAATGGAATAGAAAAGGGAAATGTTATTTGTAACCAATGGTCCTATTTTTCATTGATCCTCTTCAAATGTTTTTTTTTCAATGGTCCTATGATGGAACGGGACCTAACTAGAACAGTGTTAAAATCTGGAAAGAAGGTAAATTTGGTGCTGCTTGGATCCGATACGAACAGAATGAATTTATTGGCGCCAATTTAAATTTGGCTCAAAACACCCGCGGCTTATACATACGAAATTAGGGGCGTTTCACTTTTTTTTTCCCGACACCTTTTCAATTTCATTCTCATTTTCCATCTTTTTTTCCTTCCAATATTCTTTCTCATATTATTTTCGGATCCATCCTCCGGACAAGTTCATTTTTTCCTGGCGGATAAAAATGTCGAAAAAATTCAAAAAAAAAAATTTTTTTTTGTTCTTTTTTAAAAAAATTCCCAAATGACCGATTATTTCAAACATTTAAAAAAATAGAAAAAATTTGAAAAAAAAATTTAAATTTTTAACGTAAATTTTGCGGAAAAAAAATCGCATAAAAAAGTTGTAAAATAAATAAATTTCGCGAAATTGTGCAAATTATTTTTTTCAAAAAAATAAAAAATGAGTTTTTTTTGGGCTTTGAGAAAAGTGAATGAAAATTTTATATAGTCCAAGTTCTGTTTTCACCGGTTTGTGTATAAGACGCGGCCGTTCGAAGAATTTTCAAATTTTCACTTAGCCTTTATTCACCGATCTGATTAATTTTAACAGAATGGAGGCGGACAATAAATTCAAAAAAGTCTCAAAAGATATCGCCTTATAAACGATAAATTACAAAGTAGTTCTGCCTTATAAACGATAAATTACTATAGTTCTGCCTAACAAGCGATAAATTAAAATAGTTATGACTTATAAACGATAAATTACTATAGTTCTGCCATACAAGCGATAAATTACAATAGTTATGACTTATAAACGATAAATTACGGTAGTTCTGCCTTATGAACAATAAATTACGATAGTTTTTGTGTAAAGACGAAGCGGGACGGGGCCGAAACGGTACGAGTACGGCTGAAACTGGACGGAACCCGAACGGGACGGGACAAAACGTGATGATTACAACACCCGGCCTTATACATGCGAAATTAGGGAATAATAAAATAAAAAATCTTTAGAAAATGACGAAATTTTTCTGGTTTATTTGTCAAAGTTCAAATTTAAAAAAAAATGTTTTTTTCTACATTTATCTTGGCCTTTTTTATTTCCTTTTTCAGGAATTTATTTAACCCACGGTTGCCAGATGTCCTTTTTAAAAAGATTTGTTCTTTTTTTGAGGGGTCTGTTCTTTTTTTTTTTTTTGTTCTTTTTTGTTCTTTTTTTCCATTTTTTGTTCTTTTTTGTTCTTTTTTTTAATTTTTTTGAAACGATTTTTTCTTGAAACGATTTGAAACGATATCGACTGAGCCTTCAGTAACGCTATCGCTTATCGCTATTGAGAATCGCTATCGAAGCAAAAAAACAAAAGAAAATGTTGCGCAAGCGTGTCAATTTGTGTGTCAATTTAGGACAACACCACGCTGCCGAATCTCTACGACCTTGTCTCACGAATCCTTTCCATCCCGGTATCGAACGCCTTTGTCGAGCGGATCTTCTCACTCTGCGCTGCCCAATGGATGAAGGAGCGGAATCTACTGCGCGTGGAGACCATCAAGGCGATTTTGGCGACGAAGACCAACTTCGATTTCAACTGCACTGAAATGTTTGAGTATCTGATGAAGAATGGCTCTTTTAGAGACAGGATCAGGAGCGCAGAGAAGTATTAAGTTCCGAGAAGTAAAAATCTTTTTTTTTGTTGGAAATTGTTAATAAAATCTTTTTTTTCGTGCTCAACGTTCTTTTTTATTTTATTTTCATCTGGCAACCCTGATTTAACCCCATTTTTTTCTTCTCTCTTAAAAGTTTTTTCGATTAAATTTTATTTTCAATGCATAAAAAATGAGAATTATTAGCTTTTTTGTGGTGGAAAATTCAACATAGTTGGTAAGCCGCAGGGCCGTTCAAATAATTTTTGCATTTTAAATCCTTTTTTCATTCTGATCAGTGTTGGGAACTTTGCTTCTTCCGGGTTGGCTGCGGAGCCCAGCGAGTCGGCAGCGACTTTTTTAGCTCTTTTCAAAAAAAGCTGGAGCCACAAAAAGCCAGATGACTCCATAAATTGCGAACCATTAGGACATAAATGGCTACAGATGGCTCCAGCCTCGTTAGATAACTCCGACCAGCCGTGCGGCTCCAAATGACTCGACGAGCCGAAGCCATTTATAGAACCAATTCACAACACTGGTCAGGGGCATACCGGAAATGATTTTAAAATTTCGCAAATCGAAAATCCGAAGAAAATTGAAAAATCGGCCAAAAATCTCGAAAATCGGAAAAAAAATCGCTAAAAACCTCGGAAATCGGAAAACAGAATTCCGATACATCCCTAGTACTCATCGAGGGTGTATCGAAATTCCAGCCAATGATGGGTAAGTGGCTCGATAGTGGCTCGCGGCTCGTGGTTTGATTTTGCGAGCGAGCCAAAATGAGCCAAATGACTCAATTTTTTGAGCCAAATTCGACAAATGAGCCAAATTTTTGCAAGAAAATGGCTCATGGCTCATGAGAAAACCAGCCAAAAATCGGATTTTTTTGATATATGGCTCATTTGGATGCGTGCCATCGCGAGCCACTTACGCATCACTGCACGGAATTACAACACTAATTTTGATATACGTGACACGTGGAGGATCCAGATCAATTTCCTCCTATCGCTGGAAATGATTGGAAACTAATCTTTTTGCGGGTTTGGATGAGGGCCATTCGAGCGAAATCTCGGCTGGTTTGCTGCATAAGCATAAGCGTTCGGTATGCGGCTGATAGGCCTGGCTTAGGTCTGGTCAGCACCGCCGTATCACCCATCACACTGCGCAATGAGCTACCTATTGTCCATCCAAATATGGTGTGAAACCTAGATGGAATCGGCGGGCGGACTTCGTCCCCATTGCAAAGTGAAACCTATCGCACAACCACCAGGCCATTGTTCTCGCCTTTTTTTTTGATGTACCCTGATTTTGCGTGTATTGAGCCAGATTTAATTGGCTTAATACTTAAAGAGTTCATTCTGTTCATATCGGATCCGTTGGAGTCCAAATTTTGTGCCCACTTTCACAAAACTGAAACGAACGCACAAAATTTGAACTCGCTTGGATTCGATACGAACAAAATGAACTCATTGGCGCCAATTTAAACGTGGCTCAAAACACCCGGTCTTATACACGCTAAATTTTGATAATTAAACTATATTCGGAGTCAAACAGTCTCGGAATGACTCCAAAAAAAAAAATGGACGATAAAGTTCACTTTGAGGTAATAAAATTTCTCAACAAAATCTTTTCACAAAAATTATTTCCTTTTGGAAAATTTTGCGAGGAAATTCAAATTTCCGAAATAAAAAAAAAATTTTTTTTTTTGCATTTTAGTCGAAAATTTTCGGACATTTTTATTCGATTTTCAAATAACTTTTAACGTGAAAAATTGGTGGAATATATTATAAAAAGTATTTCACAGGGGAAAAAACGAAATTTTTTTTGTTATATTTAAATTTTTCATAATTTTTTTTCCTCGAAAATTCAAATTTTTTTTGAATGTACATATTTAATTTATCATTCAAGAGGGAGTAATGGCCTAGTGGTTGTGCGATAAGTTTTACCTTACTTGGGACGAAGTTCCGTCCCGTCCCCCGACTCCGATCCCACCTATTTGAAAGACAATTGGGGGCATTGAGGGAAGAAAAAGCAATAGTGGTTGTACAATAGATTTCGCTTTATTTGAAACGAAGTTCGATTCCACCCACCGACCCCTTCTAGGTTTCACACCATATTTGGATGGACAATAGATTTCACATTGCACAATGTGGGTGATACGGCTGCGGTACTGACCAGACCCAAGCCAGGCCGCATCAGCCCCATAACGCGTGGGGTTATGCAGTAAACCAGCCGAGATTTTGCTGGCCCTCATCCAATACCCGCGGAATGATTAGTTCCAAGGTCATTTCCGATGGGGGAGGATTGATCTTCATGTATCACGTAGGCACATATTCAATAATGAAAGAAAATCAATCGGCTTAAGTCTTTACAAAGTGAGTGCTTAAGTGTGAAAGTCCGAGAGTTGAGTTTATAGTTAAGGGTGGAGCCATTCGAAAAATATGTGCCAAACGTGTCTGGACTCTCTTTAAATGACTCCGGCTCCTAAAGAGTCCTTTAGGAGTCATTGACTATGGTCTAGAGCCATTTTTCTCAGTCATTTAGTCCTTATACGCACTAATTTCGTGTGTTTTAAGCTAAATTTAAATTGGCGTCAATGAGTTTATTCTGTTCGTATCCGATCCAAGCTGGTCCAAATTTTATGCCCTCCTTAGTTTCAGTGCACAAAATTTGAACTCGGTTGGATCGGGTGCGAATAGAATAAACTTCATGGCGTCAATTTAAATCTGACTCAAAACATCCGAGGCTTATCTCACACAAAATTAGGGTATTTATATATTAAAAATTACATATAGAAATTCGTCATTTCTGAAAATATTTATTTCGAGTATCTAACCGTTTATTTTTATATTATTTGTTTGTGTTGGCCTGACAAAAATAGGAAAAAAAATATTCAAATTTAATTATGCGTTTAATTTGAGAGCAAAAAAAAAATTTGTTAATTCATTTTTTTTCTTTAAAAATATTTTCGATAAACAAAAACAGAAAAATAAAAGAAAAAAAAGGGAATATAAAGAAATGGGGCATCAAAAAAATTGAAAAATGTTAGAAAAAATTTAAGATCAATTTGCCAAAGCCAAAGCCAATGAAAAAAAGGCGCGTCATTTAAAGCCCAAAAACATTTTTTAAAATTTCTTAGAAATGTATAAAATGTATAATTAACAATTATTCTAATTTCGCGTGTATAAGCCGCGGCTGTTTTGAGCCAAATTTAAATTGGCGCCAATGAGTTCATTCTGTTCGTATCGGATCCGTTGGAGTCCAAATTTTGTGCCCGCTCTTATGAGATCGAAATAAAGGCGGGCACAAAAATTGGAACCCAACGGGATTCGATACGAACATTAGCGCGAATTTAAATTTGTCTCAAAACATCCTCGGCTTATACACATGAAATTAAAGTAAATAAACGAAAATCCATACTTTCGGCTTATTACATTAAAAAAAAACGTATTAGAAGGTTCAACAATTTTATATTGTTAATTAATAATTTAAAAAAATTTTGTTGGAATTAAAATGCGAACAGAAGATAAAAATTAATTAATTTAGAAAAAAATTCATCCAAAGATCAGTAAATTAATAAATAAATGCGACTAAATACATAGAGAATAAAATTTATTTATATAAATAAATAAAGGCGTAATATTTACGTTGTTTTTTTTTCTATACACATTTTTCAAATATATTTTTTTTGTGTTTTTTTTGTTTGTCGTTAATAAATAGCAGCTAATTGACGATGAAAAACGAAGAAATATTTATTGTTTTGAAACTGGGATCCTTTGAATCTTTTGTTAAGAAATCTTGGATCTATTGAGTCTTTTATTAAAGGATCTTGGCTTTTATTGAGTCTTTTATTAAAGGATCTGGGATTTTAAGAGTCTTTTATTAAAGGATCTTGGTTCCTATGAGTCGTTTATTAAAAAAAACGGGGATCCTTTGGGTCTTTTATTAAAGAAACTGGGATCCTATGAGTCTTTTATTAAAGGAACTAGAATCATATGAGTCTTTTGTTGAAGGATCTTAGATTTATTGAGTCTTTTATTAAAGGGTCTTGAATCTATCGAGTCGTTTATTAAATGATTATGAATTATAGTCTGTTATTCACGCTATGATTTAGGCTCTAAAATTTATGGATTAAAATTTAAAATGGAAAAACATTTGGACAATAATAAATTGATGGCAAATAAATTGAAATTAAAAATAAGCTTAAGCTTGAAAATAACATTAAAAAATTAATAGGCAAAAGAGTGGACTAATCTTAAATGTAAAGATAAGACTAAAAATCCTATAATATTTGTAAAAAAATCAAATTGGCCCCGCAAAAGTTTATAAAATCCTATATTTAAAGTGATGAATAAGTGGCTCAATGGAATCAATAGAAATTGATTATAACCTAACTTCGTGTGTATAAGCCGCGGATGTTTTGAGTCAAATTTAAATTGGCGCCAATGAGTTCATTTTGTTCGTATCGAATCCAAGCGAGTCCAAATTTTGTGCCCGCCTTTGTCACGGTTTCATAAAAGTGGGCACAAAATTTGGACTCACTTGGATAATAAACTCATTGGCGCCAATTTAAATTTGGTTCAAAACACCCGGACTATTTTGAGCCAAATTTAAACCAATGCGTTCATTCTGTTCGTATCGGATCCGTTTGGGTCCAAATTTTGTGCCCACTTTTATAAAACTGAAGCGAAGGCGGGGCACAAAATTTGTACTTTAGACCCCAACGGATACGAATAGAATGAACTCATTGGCGCCAATTTTAAATTTGACTCCAAACGAGAAAAACCTTATACACGAAATTCGAAAATAATCAATTTCAATGATGTCTTCTTAAAGTCTGCATATTCTTACTAGCCACGAGATTTATAAAATACATAACTTTTTATTACATTTATTACTTTTTAAAAAGTGACGGCAAAAAAAAAAATTGCTCAAAAAATTTTCTTTTCGCTTAAAAATTAATTTTTTTGACATTTTCCTGAAAAAATAATTTTTTTCAAATAAAATTTTTTCGACAAACAACGAAAAAGAAAATTATTTCACTTTTTTTTTGTCGTTTTACGTCAAATTCCGAGGAAACACACAAAAATACAAATGAAATCTAAAGACAAAAAAACAGATTAATTTATGAGCATAATTTTATAAAACAATTATTAATTTTATTAATTATTTTAATTTCGTGCGTGTATAAGCCGCGGATGTTTTCTAGCCAAATTTATATTGGCGCCAATGAGTTCGTTCTGTTCGTATCGGATCCAAGTAATCCAAATGGATCTAAGCGGGTTCAAATGGATTCAAGCGGGTCCAAATGGATCCAAGTGGGTTCGAATGAATCCAAGACGCTCCAAGCAAATCCAAAGGGGATTCAAATCGATCCAAGCTGGTCTAAATAAATCCAAGAAAGTCCAAATAGATCTAAGCGAGTTCAAATTAATCCAAACGAGTCAAATTTTGTGCTCACTTTTATAATACTGAAACGAAGGCGGGCACAAAATTTGGACTCGCCTTGATCCAATACAACTGAATAAACTCGTTGGCGCTAATTTAAATTTAGCTTAAAACACCCGCGACTTATCCACACGAAATTAGGGTACGTCCATTTTTTCTAGCTTTTTGGCCCTAGCTCTCTCTCTTTTTTTCTAGACTGATCTCAAGTTAAATTTAAAGTCTAATCAAGCTCAAGATCAAAAATAAAATTATATAGCAATGCCAAATGGATTTTAAAGGATATTAATTATCGTTAAAATTTTCACTTTTTAACGTATTTTGACACGTGAAATGTTTTTGAAGTGTGAAAGATGAGAAAAAAACACGAAATAAACTTTGATTCTAATTAAAGAAAGCCACTATTTTGCTCGTCTTTCCATGTTAATTATGTTATTTAAAAAATACTAATGCAGATTGCTCCCTCTCTCTAATTTGCCATTTACAAATTATCACTAATAAACCAAAATGACATAACAAAGAAAAATTTATTTTTTTTTATTTACTGCTTAACGTTTATCAGGAAAAAATGTGGGGCAAAAAAATGAAAGAGAATGAAGAGAGAGAAAAAAAGAAAGAGAAAGATAGAAAAAATAGAGAGAAGAAGGAGAGAAAGAAAAGAAAAGTAAGAGAGAGAAAGAGGAAAATAGAAAAAGCATAGAGAGAGAGAGAAAGAGAAAGAAGAAAAAGAGAAGAAAAGAAAGCTAGAAAGAAAAAAGAAAGAAAAGAAGAGAAAGAGAAGAAAAGAAAGCGAGAAAGAGAAAGAGAAAAAGGGAGAGAAAGAAAGAGAAAAAGAAAGAGAAGAAGAGAAAGAGAAGAAAAGAAAGCGAGAGAGAGAAAAAGAGAGAGAGAAAGAAAGAGAGAAAAAGAAAGAGAAGAAGAGAAAAAGAAGAAAAGAAAGAGAGAGAATGACAGAAAAAAAGAAAGAGAAAAAAAGAGAGAGAGAAAGAAAGGATGAAAGTCAAGAAACAAAAAAAGTGTAAGCATTTTCGATTTGCTTTCTTTTTTTTCTCTTTTTTCGTTCCCTTTACAAATTAACAAAATAAGAAAAAAATTTCGTTTATGAATTTTATGGAAAATTATGAAAATTGGGGCCAAAAAATTGTTTATTATATTTTATATTTTTGGTGCTTTTTTCAGTTTTCGTAAATCCAAGCCACATGGCTTTTCTTTTTCTCTTCCGCTTTCGTTTTTTTTTCTCTCATTTCTCTCTCTTTTTTCTCTCTCTATCTCTCTTTCTTTCAAATGAATTTATGTGAAGAACAAAAGAGAAGGAAAGGGAACAAAAAATGAGTAAAAAGTGAAAATTTATAAGCAAAAAAATGAAAAATTTGTGAAAAAAAGTGATTTAAAAAAAATATTATTATTAATACTTACTTTAATTTCGTGTGTATAAGCGGGTGCTTTGGGACAAGTTTAAATTGGCGCCAATGAATTTATTCTTTTCGTATCCGATCCATGCTGGTCCAAATTTTATGCTCACTTTTATGAAATAGAAACGAAGGTGGGCACAAAATTTGGATCCCAAAGGATCCGATATGAACAGAATAAACTCGCCGGCGGCAATTTAAATTTGGCTCAAAACGCCCACGGCTTATACACCACACAAAATTAAGGCGGGCACAAAATTTGGTCAGGCTTGGATCCGATACAAACAGAATGAACTCGTTGGGGCCAATTTAAATTTGGCTCAAAACACCCGCGGCTTATTTACACAAAATTAGGGCGAACACAACAAATTCGATACAAACAAAAAAAATTTTCGATCAAAAAAATTCTCTGCGTACTTTAAAAAGCATTTAAAAAACTTTTTTCAATTTTTTTGATGCCCCATTTCTTTATATTCGTTTTTTTTCTTTTATTTTTCTGTTTTTGTTAATCGAAAATATTTTTAAAGAAAAAAAATGAATTAACAAATTTTTTTTTTGCTCTCAAATTAAACGCATAATTAAATTTGAATATTTTTTTTCCTATTTTTGTCAGGCCAACACAAACAAATAATATAAAAATAAACGGTTAGATACTCGAAATAAATATTTTCAGAAATGACGAATTTCTATATGTAATTTTTAATAAATACCCTAATTTCGTGTGAGATAAGCCTCGGATGTTTTGAGTCAGATTTAAATTGGCGCCATGAAGTTTATTTTATTCGCACCGGATCCAACCGAGTTCAAATTTTGTGCACTGAAACGAAAGAGGGCATAAAATTTGGACCAGCTTGGATCGGATACGAACAGAATAAACTCATTGACGCCAATTTAAATTTAGCTTAAAACACCCGCAGCTTATACACACACGAAATTCGGATAGTTAAAAAGTACATACTTTTTCTTTTCTAAACATTTCTTTAATTTGGAAAAAACATTTTTTTGTATCGAGGATTTTTAACGCTTATTTAAAAAGCATTTTTTTCTTCAATAAAATGCACACAAAAAAAATGTTTTACCCTAATTTCGCATATACAAGACCGGTCTTATACCAGAGTGCGGCCTTATTTATGAATGTTGCGACCTTATACATGGGTAAATTTTGTTTTTTTTTATTTTTCAAATTTTATTTATTTTTTTCTTTGTTTGTAAACAATGACTGAGTATGAAAAAAGATATTTTAAGAGCATTTTTTAAGCATTGTCTATTTTATACAAAATTTATTCAACAAAAAATTTTTTAACAAAAAATTTATTCAAAACCATCAAATTCATCTTCCGTATAAATATGGAAATTTTTCAAGGCATTCAAAGTTACCTCCGGAATATCGATGAGATCATTTGCCTCCTCGTAATCAGGATCATCGTCTCCAGGATCCTCTCTTTGAAAAGCGCGCCGAAAACCGTTTTGGATGCACGTGGCGCTCACCTTGTCGAAGCTTTACAACACTCATTGCGCCATTTCACTGTATGACGCGCGCCTCATTTTTTCATTTCGCGTGAAGGTATGTAAAATTGTCTCCGTCATTTATCTCTTCCACTTTCCACGTAATCGAGACTTGAATGATTTATTCACAAAGATGTCTAACGGCTGAAGAAATTTCGTTAATCCGCCAGGTATAACGGCGATCTTCGAGCGCTCTTTAATTGCATTTTTGGTGTTCTCGATGCGATCACGCTGAGTCGAGTATGAGAATCGATTTTGCGGGGTCCATGAATGGATTTCATCTGCAAATCCAAACTTCCTAAACCCGATGTTTTTTGATCGGAAACCGATCGTTTCGGTTCTCACAAAGCACCAAAAATTGACCATTTTCACTTCATAATCTTCTGATAATTGTTAGCCAACAGAGGTTGTGGCTCTAACGGAGAGACCCGTGCGCCGCGTGAATTTGTAACACCAGTTTGCGCTACCGGTGAAATTTCTTATGCCCGACGCCTAGGCTCTTCGTTTTGCTTCAAACTCGAATCGCTATCGTCGAGACCTAATGAAAAATAAAATGGAAAAATGAAAAGAAAAATAAAAAAAAGATGATGTTTTTTTAAACGTTCTTCGAGTATCCAGACTTTTAACTCGTCCTTGAGCTCCGGCCGTTCTGCCTTTCGGTAGCGAAAAGCTCGCCTATCACGCTTAGATGCTATAAGTACAGCCTCGCCGCTGCGCCATTTTCGCATAAGTCATTCATCGACATGAAAAAATTTCGCGGCGTTTTTAATCCCATTCGCTTTACCATTTTCTACGTTGATTTCAGAGGCAAAATCGAGCGCCTTAAGTTTAAATTCCGCCGTGTACGAAGTTCTATGAGGAGACATTAGCCTGGAAACTTTGCCAAATATAAAAAAATCACTTTAAGCACTAGAATCTAGTAAAAAAAACATTAAAAAAGCAAAAATAAAAACGTAAAAAATATTAAATATTTGAAAAATACATAATGCCAAAAATACCCAGGTATAAGACCGGTTTTATCTGGGGGCCCTATACACACGAAATTAGAATATTAGAAATTTTTTTTCGAAATAGTAATTTAAATATTTAATTGCTATTTATTATTGACTCTAGAAAACAATCTTTATGTTTAAACTTGGCTGCTAAACCCGCTTAAGAATTAAAAATTGAGTCCGATTTTTTTAGTGGAATAAATAATTTTTGTGAGAATTTTTACGACTTTTTTTGGAAAAATAATAATATATGTAGAATAAAAAATAGGGATTGATTTTTCATATAATAAATAAATAATTTTCGCTTTTTCTAAACAAATTCCTCCATTTTCGCGAGTAAATATCCTAATTTAAATATCCTAATTTAGCGTGTATTAGCCGCGGATGTTTTGAGCCAAATTTAAATTGGCTCTAATGAGTTCATTCTGTTTGTATCGGATCCGTTGGGGATTCAAATTTTTTTCAGTTCTACAAAGTGTGGTCTCGTTGTTATAATTATCCAAATTTCGCGTGTATGAGCCGTGGGTGTTTTGCGCCAAATTTAAATTGACGTTAATGAGTTCATTCTTTTGTATCGCATCCGTTAAGGTCCAATTTTGTGCCCGTCTTCGTTTCAATTTCATAAAAGTGGGCACAAAATTTGGACTTGCTTGGATCCGATACGAACAGAATGAACTCATTGGCGCCAATTTAAACACACTCACGGCTTATTCGCATTAAATTAAAATATCCTTATGTTTCACTTGTATAAGCCACGGCGTTCAACGAATTCTTGAATCTCAATTTGATTTTCATTTTGTTATTTTTTGTCTTAAGGCATAAAAGTTAATGAGCATTTTCATTAAAGCAGGTCCAACCTGCGGGTTAAAAATTATGAGCTCAACTTCGTTTATAACAGAACGAAGGCCGAGTTAAAATTCAAAAATTCGTCGAACGTGGCCGGGATTTTAGGATATTTCAAAATTTGGGCAACACTTTTTTCTGGAGCTTTTACACATACTAATATCGGTAATTTATTTTTTTAGATCTTTTTATTTTGTTAATTTAAATTTAGCATTTAATTGTGAAATATTAAATATATTTGTAAACAATTTAAGTTCAAAAAGTCATTCAATATTAAAATGCAATTTATTAAAAAAAGAAACCCCAAATAGGTAAATATAATTTTTTTCTCTCTGAAATAAAAAAAAAGCCAAAAGTAAAAATTCATTTAAGAAGAAAATATAAAAAAATTAATCAAAAAATTTAAATTCTAATATAAAATTAATGCTAAATTAACTAAATGCAACAAAAAAAAATCAACGGAAATAATAAAAAATTTTATGTTAATTTGTATATTGAAAAATGCAAATACATACAAAAAATTCCGTCAAATTCAAATTTATTTTTTCTACCAATAAAAACAAACAAATCAATGAAGATATGCTCCATCATTATCTACGACATCTTGCCATTTTTTGGCAAACAGTTAATTCCACGAACGTAGAAGTCAGAGGAACGAGAATCAAAAAACGCCTCCAAGTCGCTTTTTAGATGCTCTTCGTCGTCGAATTTTTTCTCACGGATGTGATTGCTTAACGACAAAAAAAGGTGGTAATCAGAAGACGCGAGATCTGGGGAATATGGTGGATGTGGAAGAATCGTCCATCCAAGTTCCTGGATTTTTTTACACGTCTTTTTTGCAACATGAGGTCGTGCGTTGTCGTACAAGAGGAAAACTTGGTCTTGTTTTCCTTTCAATTTTGAAGCCAGTCGATCGAGTTGGGCACAATAATACTCTGCGGTAATCGTAGTTTCAAATGGCAATAATTCCCAATGAACAATTCCTTTCATGTTCCACCAAACACAAAGCATGACCTTCTTCGGATGGAAATCAGGTTTTGGTGTCGGAACTCCTGATTTTCCCGGACTGAGCCACTGGTGCTTGCGTGTATGATTAGCATAGAGTACCCACTTCTCATCGCCAGTAATTACATTTTTTGAGCCAATCGAATGTGCGACGGAAAGTCAAAAGTTGTGCGCTGATTTTCTTGGGCGGCCGACAATTGATGGGGTACCCAAGCGCCAAGTTTTGAGACTTTTCCGAGTTGATGCAAATGACGATCAACCGTCTTTTCTCCAAGTTCACGTGTAGACAGACGTGGCTCCTCTTCAATTAATTCCAAAGGACGTTCATCATCTAGTTGACTGGGTCTTCGAGAATGCTCTTTATCTTCGATTTCGAACACACCATTTTTGAATTTATGAAACCAATTCTTTGCGGTATCACAGGAGACCATGTCCTCGCCCATCGAATCGCAAATGTTTCGTGCTGCGTCCGCCGCTGTATGGTGTAAACGAAACTCGTAAAAAAGAAGGGTCCGAATCTGTCGTCTGTCGAGCTCGATTTTCTCCGCCATTTTGAACAAAAATTGCGGTCCAAAAGATATCGTTCGACAGCTTAGATTGCGCTGCTTATATACCTTATAAAAGAAATTTTCTAGAAGCTTGCAGAATATTGCAGTAAACACTTGAAGTGGATGGGTAAAAAATTTTGCCTCAACCTAATAAAAAAATTTTATTGACGTATAAATACAGGTGTATCAAAACTTTTGGGCCAACCTGCAATTTTCTGTATTGAACGACACGCGTCCTTTAAACTAAACCGAACTTTTATATAATAAAAAAGGTTTGCAAGAAAACGGGCTTTCAAACCATATATTCATCATACATACCAATGATAATAAAAAAAATTTTATTGACGTATAAAAAAAATCTATCAAAACTTTTGGGCCAATCTGCAATTTTCTATATTGAATGGCATGCGTCCTTTAACGACGATAAATTAGCAATAGAGCGTAACATAACGAAGAAAAATGGAACGCCTTTAAGCTTAAGCTTAACATTATGCTCATTTCTTAAGCCCGAGGCTAATGTACCGTAAAATTGCTTTTAGAAAAGTTTTTTTTATCGTTTTTTTTCAATAAATAAAGCCAAAAAAAAAGAAAAAAATTCAACCTTTTTTCGAATTTATTGATGTAAAAATAAAAATTTTTTTGGCCCGAAATTCTCGAACTTTGATTATCTCAAGTTCTCAAGTATCAATCACAACGCGGCTTATATATACTTTAATTTTGTGTGTATAAGTTGCGGGTGTTTTAATTTAAATTGGCGCCATTCTGTTCGTATCGGATTCGTTGGAGTCCAAATTTTGTGCCCGCCTTCTTTCGTTTCAGCTTTATAAAAGTGAACACAAAATTTGGACTCGTTTAGATCCAAAACGAACAAAATGAACTCATTAGCGCCAATTTAAATTTGACTCAAAACATCCGGCAATTTTTTTATGTTTTAAAAATAATTTTTAAAGAAAATGAAATATATTTGAATTTGTATACTCCACTGCCTATGCTCAAGAACTTAGTGTAGATGAGCTTAAGTTCGAAATGAGCACATTTGGGAATAGAACGTTTATTTTTTTTAACACCATTTATTTTGAGAAATAGGATTTAAATTTTCCTGGGCAGGATCCTTATACGTCCTACAGAAAGTCTCTATACACGATTATTAACGTTACATAGGAACGAATCATAAGTATCCTAAGCGTATAAGCCGCGGCCGTTCGACGAATTTTTGAATTTTAACTCGGCCTTCGTTTTGTTATAAACGAAGTTGAGCTCATAATTTTTTACCCGCAGGTTGGACCTGCTCATTAAATTTTATGCTCAACAGACTCAAAATAACAGAATAAAGGCCAAATTAAAATTTAAAAATTCATCGAACGGCCGCGGCTTATACATGTGAAACTTGGGGTATTTCGGTTTTTTTATTTTAATGTTTAAGCCTGAGCTTGAGTTTTGTCGCATTAAAAATTTAAAAAAAAATGTAATTGAAGAAAAATTAATATTCTTATAATCCAAAAATAATAACTAATAAATTAATTAAACTATGTATTCCAATATTACTAAAAGGAGTATGAGCCGAAAATAGCTTAAAGAAGTTTTTTTCATGTTTTTCACGTTCTAAATGAATGAAGCTGTTCAATAAATACTGTTACGTACTTTTTTGCACGTTTAAAATTTTGAATAATTAAATATTTTTAATGCTTAATATAAATTCTTTTTTTCAAAAATGATTCAACGCTAAATTTATCTTTAAATTTATTTTGCGTTTTCTATCATTTCTAGACCTTTTTAGGTGTTGGGACAAAACGGGACGGGACAAAACCAGTGTTGGGGCTCCGAGTTGATTCCGGCTCGCTCATGGCAGACGAGCAGAGCATCATGATATTTCGCCATTTTTAAAAAAAAATATAATAGTCTGCTCGTCTGACAAAAATGTCAATTCGGAGCGACACGAAAAGCTCCGAGTCATCTGCCGGAGTCGGAGCCATCTGGATCCAGGGATACAATTCTACTTAAATCTTAATCGAAAATTTAAATTATGCGAATAAAAACCAATAAAAAAATGCGATAAATGCCGAAAAGTTAAAACAAAAATGAAAGAAATAAAAATGTTGCCTCTCGTTCTTTTTTTCTTTTTCTCTTTCATTTTTCTCTCTTTCATTTCTATTTTGCTCTCTCTCTCTTTCTTTCTTCCTTCCTTTCTTTCTTTCTTTCTTTCTTTCTTTTTTTCTTTCTTTCTTTTTCTTTCTTTCTTTTTCTTTCTTTTTTTCTTTCTTTCTTTCTTTCTTTTCTTTCTTTCTTTCTCTTTTTTCTCCCTCCCTCCCACGTTTTCCCAACAAAATTTTCCTTTTATTTTTGATGTTGAAAATAGTATTAAAAAATGGTGGAACAAAAAAGTTTAATATAATCGACTACTTGAGATAAACGCTTATTTTCCTAAATATCAAGCTTGGACTTAATGTTATTGCAGGTTTGAAGCAAAGCAAAAAGAGATAAAAGATGCAAATTTTTCTTTTTCCTCTTTTTTTCTCAAAACGAAACAATTTTCTTTTTATTTTTACTTTTTTTACGTAAACAAAAAAATGAAAAGAAATTTAGCGAAAATTAAAATTTTTGGGAGTACCATAAGTTCTTTTTAAATTTAGTATTTGCCTTTATTCGGTTATAATTACTCTAATTTCGTGTGGATAACCCTGGCTGTTTGAGCCAAATTTAAATTGGCGCCAATGAGTTTATTCTGTTCGTATGGGATCCAAGCGCCCGCCTTCGTTTTCAGTTTCATAAAAATGGGCACAAAATTTGGACTCACTTGGATCCGATACGAACAAAATGAACTCATTGGCGGCAATTTAAATCTGGCTCAAAATACCCGGCCTTATATACGTGAAATTAGGATAGATGTATGCTTAAAGCCTTCGTCTCTTCTCATTTTGAATTTGTCTCAACACCGCGATTACAATAAGCTTAAGCTGTATAGAGGGTTTTATGACTTTAGCCTCCAATATTTTTTAAATTATATTTTTCATATAATTGAGGGAACAAAAAATGGTCAAATAAAAAAAATTAATAAAAATGTCAAAAACATTCTTTTAATTGCTAAAATAAGTAATTTTTTAAAATTGTTTTTCAAAGTTCATTTAAGCTATTTAATTGATCATTTAAAACAATAAAAAAGACAAGTTGAAATTCAAAAAAGTTTATTGTACCGACGAAAATTTTTTTTAGAACATTTCCGCAAATGGGATTAGGGGTAATTCCATACAGGATCAAGGAGAACCCGAATGAAAAACTGATTACTCCATAGTCTAAGTTGGCCCAGATAACCCTCGGGTCCCAAAATTGGAACATTTGGTTGAGTTTGAGTGGGTGAAAAGCCGTGGACAAACAAAAAAATAAATAAGCATTTTGCTTTTTTTTTCTTATATAAGATTCAAAAGCTTTTTGGCATTTTGCTCGCTATTAAAGTGCAATTAGACTAATTTTCACGCATTTTTTTCTTATTTTTTTGCTTTTTTTGCATTTTAAATAACAAAGTGAAAAATTTTGAGAGATTGTAATTGGAAAAATATGAAAATTTATAAGGTTGGAAAAAAAGAGAAAAAAATAAATTGTTTAAAAAAAAAGGATTAAAAAGTAAAAGTGCATAATTTCCTGTACGGAAATTTGGTCAATTTCCAGCGCTTTTGAGCCTTCGATGGTAAGCAGTGTGTAACCGTATTTTCGTTCCCTAAAACAATGCTATGTATTATCCGAATTTATCGTATATAAGGCAAGGCCGTTTGAGACTTTTTTGAATTCAGTGTTTGCCTTTATTCGGTTATAATTATCCTAATTTCGTGTGGATAACCCCGGCTGTTTGAGCCAAATTTAAATTGGCACCAATGAGTTCATTCTGTTCGTATCGGATCCGCAAATTTCGGTGCACTTCTCCCCCCCCTCCCAAACGATAAATTGGAATGGAAATTTCAGAAAAAAAAACTTACTCGCAATTCAACCTCACAAATCCGAATCGAATTGCCCAAATTGGCCCGAATTTCTAGAACAATCTTAACTTGAGAATGCATAAGAACTTGTTTTTCTAAATAATTTTTTTCAGTTCTAATCATTTCAATAATAAAAAAAATTAGCGAAAAAAGAAAAAAGAACACAAAAAAATCGAACAAACAATTCAGCGCAATCATAAAAATAAGAAAAAAAGAATGAAAAAAAAGCTAGTGACCACTAGCTTAAGTCCAATCTTAAATGATGCGTAATAGGAGGATTAGAGAGAAACTTGAATAAGTTTGTAAAAGAAAAGAAATAAAAAATAAACTTTTTATTTAATGGAATGAAATAATTTTTTAATTAAAAATTTAGAAAATTTATAATTTATTAAAATATTTATTTTAACAAAATTAATTTCAAAAATTTAAAGTGAAATAAGTGAAAAGCCAAAAAAGTTTTCGGCTCAACTTGAATTTTATGAAAAACGTGAGTATGCTGTAGTAGAGAGCCCACCGCAAGCCCCGTAAATCCACCGTAACTGCGGCGTCGTTGGCGGCGGCGATGGTGGCGTGCGGAAACGCGCGCCGTGCGTTCAAACGCATCGCCTCGTCGACGCCTGTCGCGTAATGTATCTGCGCGACGTCGTGCGCGTCGGCGCGACGCGCCGCTTTCATTGAAAGCGATTCACTTAATGCGCTAATAGCACTTAGAGTTTTCGGCCTAAAACGAACTTTTTTTTTTGATCCGATAACCCGCAAGAATCAAAGTTTATTATCTTAAAAGCGATTTTTTGATATTTAAAAAGTTAGTCAAATTTGAAAATTCGAAAATGTATTAAATGAAAAAAAAAATTTTCCCGGCTTATAAAGCAAAGAAAAACGATAAAATTGATTTCCATACCTATTCTAATTTCGTGTATATAAGCCGCAGATGTTTAGAACGTTTTAAATCGGCGCTAATGAGTTCATTCTGTTCGTATCGGATCCGTTAAGGTCCAAATTTTGTGCCCCGCCTTCGTTTCAGTATCATAAAAGCGGGCACAAAATTTTCGACTTGCTTGGATCCGATACGAAAAAAATGAACTAATTGGTGCCAATTTAAATTTAGCTCAAAACACCCGCGGCTTATACACGCGAAATTAGGATAATAACTCAGCCGACTTACCGACTCTCTCGGATTCCATTGTGCGTATGCCATTTTCGTCTGAGATTATGACGTGCTAAATAGGTTTGGTTGCAGCCCTCGTTCACGGAAATGCCGCTTGCGGAAAGCGCGGGCGACGTCAAAAGCGACGTCGCGACGCCACCGGCCGCGCCGTCCGTATCGCCAGCGGCGCGCCAAATCGGCACGCTGCTGTTGCGTTGCCGAACGCCGCTACTCAACGAGTTGCGCGCGCTCACCAACGCGACGGTATTAAGCGATGCGAGTATTACCGTAATTAGTGGGCTACCGGAACACAATATTGTTGTAAATATGGTCATGTTTACCGTTTGCGTGACGAACGCTTTTTCGCATTGTTTCCAGACATTAATGCGATGAATTTTTTTTTTTGTTTTTGTTTTTGAGTAAATAGAAATTTTGGCCGTTTCCTAATAAAAATGAAAAGAAAAAATGAATAGAAAATAAGCTCGAAAAAATAATGAACTTTACATTTTCACCTTTCAAGTATCTCAAAACATGCAATCAAACGTTGTGAAATGTTTTCTTGAACTTTTCGGCTGGGCTTCATTTTACTCCTCGCCCAGCCCCTTTTTATTTCTTCAATTTTTTATTGTATTTACGGGTTTTCAATGCTGCTGAATCTGAGTACGATAATCATTTTTTTAGAAAATATCGTATGGTTATGGTAGACCAAATTTTGAAAAATAACTTTTTTTTTCGTCGAAACACAATCTTTTGGCTTTTGGCGGATTCTAGGGACTTAGAATTTGAAAATTTTTCAATACTTCCTATATAATTCTTGATCAACTTTTCAAGAGCTATCGAATGAGGTATTGCATGGCGTCTTTTGGTGAAAAAATGTTGCACTTAAGTGTCTAAGACTGGATCTTAAGTAAAGTGGTCTTAGACTGGATCTTAAGTAAAGTGTTCTTATTTGGTATTACCTGTAAAAATGAATATCGTATTTGGATTCAGAGTCATTAGAAACTTTTAAATACAGAAAAATTCTTATTTACCCAAACTTAGAGTATATGCTTAATTTTCCAATGGTGGAAATATAGTCTTTGGCTTGCAATAATTCTAGTTAAATTATCTAAAAAATAAAAAAAAATTTATATATATTATGAAAAAAGAAAGACGAAAATGAAAAAATAAGTGAGAGATTCTTCGAAAATAGAAAATTGGGAAGATTTTTTTTTCTTTTTGCCTTATATACTATGCGAGTTATGTAAAGGGAGGATGGCTTTTTAATCGTTCCAAGGGGAATTTCTTATCCGTCTTATACGGTAATCACGGTACTTAAAAAAGAAAAAAGTGGAAAAAATTCTCTTCTGGTAAAGTTAATAAAAAAGCATAAATTAAAAAAAAAATGAAAGCAAATTTTTCATTTGTTGAAAAAAAGAAGCTAAAGTGATGAAGTTGAACAAGCTGAACAAAAAAAAAACTTAGTGAATGTGAAAAAGCTGCGAGTAATGTGAAAGATGAAAGAACGCGCCGGAAGTGTGGATTTTTGAGAGATAAGTGAATATTTATGAGAAGACGAGTGTGAGCTAGTAAATGAGTAAGTAATCCAAGCATTAAAATGCCAAATAAATAACGAGTGGAAGTTAAGAAAGTTTTCTAATGGAGTCGGAATAAAAGGTAATGTAGTAAAGTAATTGTAGAAGAGTTTGAAAGATGTAAAAAAGTTGGTCTAAAACAATAAAAGACAAATCCGAAAAATAAAAGCTAAAAGAAATTTCGAAGACCATTTAAAGCTTTTAGAAGAAAAAAAAAGCAAAGTAAAGCATAATAGGCAAGTGAAAATAAATTTTTCAATTAATAGCATAATTTCGTGTGGATAAGTCTCGGGAGTTTTGAGGCAAACTTAACTTGACACCAATGAGTTCATTTTGTTATATCGAATCCAAGCGGATTTAAACCTTATGCTTGCCGTTTCGCAGACGCATACGAAACAGCCATAATACAAAAACTTTTTTGGGTGGGACACGTAGCCAGAAGATGGACGATACGAGCGGCATTTTGGTGGCCATACGACTGTAAGAGATCACCCGAAAGATCAGTGGAAGGATGGCGGAAGTTGATGAAAGGACTTTTTTTCGATTTAGGTTGATTCTTAATGTAAAATCTAATTGAAGACAATTAGGAGAAGACAGAAAACAATATAAAAGGCACCACGGGATAACAACGTGTGACACGGATCTTCAAGTGTTCGAGTGTTCAGAAACACCCGCCGCTTATCCGCACAAAATCAATGTATGCCGAATTTTGAAGAAATAATAAATTTTATACCTTAAGTTCTGGTGTATAAGGACGTTCGGCCAATTTTTAAATATTGACTTGGCGTTTATTCTGTTATTTTATCTGTTAAACATAAAATTTAATTAGCCCCTTCATCGAAATAGACCCAAATTGCAGTTTAAGAATTTTAAACTCAATTACGTTTATAATTTTCAGCTCAATTAGTTTATAACAGAATGAAGGCCAAGTCAAAATTCAAAAAATTTTCGATTCGAACCGCCGTTGCTTATACACCAGTAATTAAAATCTATTTCAAAAATTTGCGTAAACATTTTTGTTAAACGTTAACGCGACGTTAAGTGAATAAATTTTAAATTTTAAACAATTTCTCAAAGCGTTAAAAAATTAGCAAAATTATCGTTGGAAAAATATGTTTTTTATTCAACTCTAATGTTTATATTGTAGCAATTTGGAATGCTTTAGTAAATATAGCGTGGAGGAAATAAGGCAATAGAAAGATGTAAAGGCAATATTACGAAGAAAATTGTTTTTTTTATCTTTTTTGGTATTTGGTAATAATAATCAAATTATTATTACGACATAAAAAAGATTATTGTCTTAATAGAGAGATTTTAGACTAAAAACTAAAAATGTTGTCTTCTTTCAGCCAAAAATATTGAAAATCTCATTGAAATGTTAAATAATTTTCTGAAAAGTAACTTTATGATCCTCAAAAAGCTAGTCAGAGTTGATAAAATTCGCAAATATCGCAGGCGCAAACGCGGATGTGCCTTTTACATATTAAGTAAAAAATGTTCGAAATTTCGGTACGTATTTCCAAGCCTCTCAAATGTATCACCGATTTAAAAGAATTCGAAAATTTTTGACATTATATATTTTAATTAAATAATTATTTTTTAGCGTGAAAATAAACAAAGAAATCTAAGATTTTTAAAGTTGCAAATTTACAAAATTGAAAATTAATTAGATGGAATTATAAAAAATCTATTTTAAAAATATGCGATATATAATAGTTTTAATCATTCAAATTGACGGAAGTGTGTAAAATGTTGTTAAGTTGGAAACAAATGTTTTATCAAAAGGAAATCTTATGTGATTCGATAAATTGAAAAATTTTGAGCTACCTTAATTTCACGTGTATAACCAAATTTAAATATGTGTTTTGAACCAAATTTAAATTGGCGCCAATGAGTTTATTGTTGTATTGGATCCAAGCGAGTCCAAATTTTGCGCCCACTTTTATGAAACCGAGACAAAGGCGAGCACAAAATTTGGACTCCAACGGATCCGATACGAACAGAATGAACTCATTGGCGCGAATTTAAATTTGTCTCAAAACATTTGCGGCTTATACACACTCGAAATTAGGGTACTAATTTAATGTGGCTTGTTGTTATTTTACTCTTGCTAGTTTTGTAGCTTTATTTTGTTTTCTTGCTTACAAAACTAAAATTAATGTTTTACTTTTTTTAGTGTTGTTATAAAAATTTTAAAAACAACCTCTTGCAAAAAAATTTTGAAAAAAAAAATTAAAGAAAAATTGGAAAAAGCATGCCTAATTTATTGGCGTTATATTCGAAGGACACGACAAAATTTCAATGGAAATGTTTTTAAATTTCCAATTTGCGTCTGGCAATTTGTTATTTTTCTATTTTTCGCAAAAAAAAAGCAAAAAATGTCGTGAATTGAATACATTTTCTTGTGTTCGGTCTTCTTCGACCCAACATGGACGACGATAAGGTTTATTTTTTAGTTTATTAATTTTTTACTTCTTCAATATTTTATAAATGAAAATTAGAAACATTTTTGAGACACCAAAAGTTGAGATTTAGAGACATAGAAAAAAAAATTTGGATCTAAAAATATAGAATTTGCTGATATGAAAATAATTTCAAAAAATTCTATTTGAGATATTGTTGATATGATAATTTTTTGTTGAATCGCGATTGACCTTTGAAATTTTTGCTTTTATGTATTAATTTAGTTGAACTTTTCGTGTTCGAGCGATAACGGCTCGGTCGGCATAATAGCGGGTATGTTGACGAATTCGGGCGCTGATGACTCGGCCGGCGAAGAGCCGTCCTTTAATTTGCGGCTAATCGACGCGGTCCGGCAAAGTCGATGTCTTTATGACGCGGCTGATCGCCAGTACCGAAGTGCCGATTACAAAATCAAAGTGTGGAATCGGCTGGTTCGAGCGCTCAATTTTCAAGGTTTAATATTAATTTTTTTTAGACATAAATATTCTTTTGGAATTATTCCTATAAATTTGTCGTAATGAATAGGCGATGCCAGAACGCTATATAATCGTTGGAAGCAGTTGCGCGACAAATATGGCAAGGAAAAAAAGAAGATGAAGTATAGCGGTGAGGTTTCGCAATGGCAATTCTATAAGCATTTGGAATTTCTCGACCCGCATATGGTCGATCGTACACAGCAGAAATTCGAACGCACAAAGGACGGAAAATATGTGGTGAGTGTCTTTTAATTACCATTTAATTTATTTACTAAATCATTGCCTTAGTAATGGGCCGAGGCACGAAATGAAAGGAATCACTTTTGAATATGTTTTTAAAGGAAGCGAGTCGACCGATTGTGCTGACGGATCCCAATTTTTTGCTGAATCTGGTGCGCGAGGTTCGACTACGACCCTGTCTATTCGATATTCACGACTCGAAATATCGACAAACGGAATATAGGAATCAGGTCTGGTCGGAGATCATCAAGAACCTAAATTTTCCAGGTATTAAATTTTGACTTGAAAAATTGTGATATTTTTTGAATGAATTTTGTAATTTTTAAATATTTCTTATAATAAATTTTTTTTTCATGTTTGACTTTTTCCTTTAGGCGATATAAATGCTATTTATAAGCAGTGGAAGAAGATTCGCGATAGGTATGTACGCGAGAAGCGAAAAATGCGAATGTCCGCCGGCGGGGAGCAGGACGGGCCGACGTGGGACTTGTTTCGTGAACTGCTCTGGATCGATCCCTATTTGGAGGAGCGTACCGCGTAAGATTTCGCCATCTTTTTTCAATTTTAGGCCAATTTCGACTTGAAAAAACTTCCCCATTTTTCTAATGAATTTTATTTTTGTTGTGACGGAGTTATAAGAAGAAATTCTGAGTATATGACTAGGGTCCGTGTAGCTCAGTCGGTAGAGCAGCGCTCCGGTTGGGCGTTGATCGCAGGTTCAAGTCCTGCCACGGAAGTCGCCTTTTTCACATACACAACAGTTTTTTGATATAAAAAAAACCGCTTTTCAGTCAGGCAAAGCGAAAGCGTGAAAGTAGCGAAGTGTCGGACGAGTTGTACCTAGAGGAATTCGGACTGGCGCCGCCCAACGGAAGCACCGGCGCTATCGACGGCGGCGTTGGAGGCGGCTCGAATTCGATGGACCCGCAGCATTACGCGACTATTCTCATGCCCAGCTCCGCTGGCGGAGTTCCACCACCCTTGACGATGATTCCCCAGCATTTGGCGTCCATCGACAACGCGTCGGCCAACAAATTGTACGCGCAACAACCCGGCACGTCCGTACTCCAGGTAATTTTATTCGCTCTTTATTCTAGGATTTTATTCTTACCCAAAAGTGCGTATAAGCATTTTTCTGAGTCGAATCGGGAGCCATTTGACTTCTTCCGGTGCTTGGCTCCTTTAAATAAACTCACTGATTCCAATCCGATTTATTATGTGAAAATCTTTTAGACGCCTATTTGTCAAATTCGTACCGCATCGGCGGACACTCCCAAGGCGGCAGTGGCAAACGGCGACGCGCTACTAATGCAGCCGGCGGTCGCCGCTACGTCCCTGCAGTTGGTTGCGCCCGCCGCGGCCACCGCGACAAATCCCATTGATCATCTAACCGCCGCCGGCCAACCCCAACAACAACAGCCACAACAACAGCAGCGAAGAGTCGGCGGGCTAGTGACGCTGATGTCCACGCCGCAACCGGACCTCCCATCCATCGCCGCCGCCGCCAGCGGCGGCCAACTCCTCATCGACGGCGATCGTGCATTTGCGCTAAGCGTCGCCGCGGATTTATGCGCGCTGCCGGAGCACGCACGCGTTATGGCACGCGCTCAAATTCGACATTTGCTCGAGAACTCCAAAATCACAATTGTTAAGGCATGAGGTGAATTTGGGAGAGCCCAGCTCAATTTGCGTACGCGTGCGTGTTTAACAAAATCACCACCACCAAGAAATTCGATTGAAAATAATGAGAAAAATTTTGGTACTGATTAGTGATGAAACGAACCTCGCAAGTCGGAAGTCGAGACATTTTTGTTTATAACTTTTTAATGGGACGTCCAAATACGTTTATTTTTTACTCATATCAACAAGGTATTTGTTTGAAAGGAATGTTAAAAATTTTGTGCTAATAGGTTAAACCAGGGTTGCCAGATGAAAATCAAATAAAAAAGAAGGGGACGAAAAGGGGCACGAAAAAAATATTTTATTGATAATTTCCAACAACAAAAAAGATTTTTCTAAAAATATCTGAATTGGTCTATTTCGTTAACTTTTCGGGTCAGATTCTTTATTTTCTCAACAATTAATGCTTCTCGGAACTCCTGATCCCGTGTCTAAGAGAGCCATTCTTCATGGAAAAAAAGAACAAAAAATAAAAAAGAACAGACCCCCTCAAAAAAGAACAAATCTTTTTAAAAAGGACATCTGGCAACCCCGGGTTAAAGTCATTCTTTGCCAAATGCCGGGTTCGGAGGTTCGAAAGTCCGAACCCGATGCTTTAAATCATAATTGTTGTGTATGTGAAAAAGGCGACTTCCGTGGCAGGACTTGAACCTGCGACCAACGCTCAACCAGAGCGCTGCTCTACCGACTGAGCTACGCGAACCTTGATCACATACTTCGAATTTTTTCTTATAACTCCGTCATAACAATAATCATCAATCTTATGAATCGAATGAAATAATTTTCTTAGCATTGATTTTTCCGAATCTTTTGTTAAATGTGAACGAAAAATGGTTGTATTTGGATTTTTCGTTTAAAACATATAAACAAAAATGTCTTGGGTTTTCGGATTCGGTTCGTTTCATTACCAGTACTGATATTATATCAGCATATCAGTGATATATTGTTAAAGCATCGACGCGTGTATTTTTTTTAGCTAACAAATTTTCCCAATTTTTTTTTAGTTTTTACGGTGATATAATTCCAAAAAAAAAATCAATCATATCCATCATATCGGTCAATGTTGTAGATCATTCCTTTTTTTGCTCTATTCTAGAATTTTTTCTTAATTGTACTCTAAGTTTTTGTTTATAGTGAAGATTCGGGCTTATACACAAAAACTAAAGTAATACAGAGTGGAACGGTTATTATAATTAGCGCTGTGTTATGCCTCCATAGATGACTCATCAACCTTTGGAGTTGCTCTGGTGCTTTTTGAGGTGTGATTTCGTAGCCGGTACCAGGTATCATCTAGCCGAATTCATGAGTCATTTAACATAGACGGAGTCAGCGGAATCTTTTATGAAGTCTCGAAACCAATTGTGACTTACTGAAAAGCTCCGAGTCATATTTAAAAATCTCTGAATTTGACAGGAGTCATACGAGTTATCTAGGCCCAAATGATTTTCGCCTCATCGACGCATGTATTCCGAATCGGCTCGGAGTCAACTTTAAGATTTTTAAAATTGACTGAGAAGCATATTCGAAGAGTTTTTATTTTTTAAATATTTGGAAAAAAATTTGAATTCTTGTGGATTATTAAACCCAAAAAAAATCCTAATTTTAGGGTAAAGCTAAAGTGGTACCTAGGTCTAATTGCCTGAGCCTAGGCTTAGATTTTGTAAGCCTAATAGTCAGATAACCATTTAAAACAAAAAAAAAATTTTTCGGTCCGATAATCCACAAGATATGAAGACGCGGAGAGGAGTAATTGGCTCGGCCTCTGGCTCTGGAGCTGCCTGATTCAAGTTGGAGATTTAACACAGCACTGGTTATAACAAATATCCAAATGCCAAACTGTTTCACTCTCTAATATAATTTTTTCTCTTTTTTTTGTTGCTTAATTTGCCATTGTAAATATGATATATTGTGTTTCGACTTTCATTAGTGTACTTGTAGAATGCTGTAAAAAAGAACTTATTCTCCTTAAATAGACATTGAGTAGATGCGAATTACTTTGGAATTTTCGATCTTTTTTTTAATCGTAACTTTAAGAAATGTGAAAATTTTTTAAATTTATTTTTGTCTAAAATTGATCTCCATTAAAAGCAATTCCAAACGAATAAATTTTATCAAAGAAAAAACAAGACAAACTTTTTTTAAATTGATTTAACCAACTTTTTTTGGCTGATTCCTTTTGCCACTGTATTTTGGGGTTTTCGATTATGCTGAATTCGAATATGATAATCATTTTTTTTAAAAATACCGCATATGACCAGTTTATGGTAGACCAAATTTTGGAAAATAACATTTTTTTCGTCGGAACACAACCTTTTGGCGGATTCTAGGGACTTTGGATTCTAGGGTTTGGAAATTTTTGCATACTTCCTATATGATTCTTAATCAGCTTTTCAACCTTACATAAAAGTAAAAGTAATTTTTTTTCGGAGTCCAACCCACAAGAACCGAAACATGTATCCTGTCACATTTTCAAAATAAAATTGCGGATAATTATGCACCTCTCTTTCCGGCTTTCTTAGGATGGCTCCATACGGTGATGCGATGCGACATTTCGTGACGGACAAATCGGACTGACTTGGAAAGATTCTAATAACTCATAACGAAGGTGAAAACAACCTAACGAAAGGCTTAGCCTAGACCTGAAGCCAATGAGGTCTAATGGCTAAGGTTAGGCCTAACTTCAGCCCAAAATCTGTGTTTGTCTCGAATTGTCTATTCCGAAAATGTTGCAATTAATGTGAGGAGTAGGCTAAGCTTATAGCCAACGAGATCTAATGACTAAAGCTAGGCCTAAAATTTGTATTCGCCTTGAATTGTCGTCTCGAATTTTTTGTCCCGATTTGTCCAATTCCGAAATGTCCCAATGTTCTCGATGCATCTCTGAAAAAATAAAAGTTTTTACAACTTTTTATGTTTATTCTATTTTATTTTGTGATTGTGTTTAAAGGATATTCTATCGTATTCATCCGATTTCATATGTAATTTAATTGTATTTTTGTATCTACATATATGTATATATATTTTTTTGTATTTTTATTTTGAGGGAGTTTTTTTCTATTTCGATTTTTGATGTTGGAAAACAATTTTTTAACGTGTATGATGTGTATTTTGTGTGATGTATTTTTGTGTTGTGTGTTGAATAACCAATTTTTGTCTTTTTTCCGTCCAAATACACACGCACACATACACATATTTTGTGGGAGTGCTTTGTGTAAATTTATTTGATGTATTTTTGTGTGTATATGTGTGTGTATTTTGCATTGAGAGCAGTGTCAAATTGAATTAGAAAAAATATCACACAAACACAAATACATACTAAACACAAAATTTGCGTTTGGAAAAAAGAGACAAATACACATATGTACATACATACACACATAATTTATGTATGGAGACGTATTTCGGTTATTTATGTTGAAAATGGAGTTGTGTTTGTGTGCACATTTATGTGTGTTATCTTGTGTGTTGCAGTCAAAAAAAAAAATACAAAGAAGTGTGCATGTAGCATATTTTGTGTTTGTGTGTGTGTCTGTCTGTGTTTGTGGGGTGTATTTGAGTATTGCACATTTTGAATTGAAAAATGTGTTTTTTTTGTGTGTTTGAGTTAAATTCGTAAAAAAATTTTTCGTTTATAAAACATTTTATTGTAAAATATTATTTTGCGCAAAACTATATCGTAACTTATCAATGATAATACCGATAATGGTAGATATGAGATTGTGGTTCTGTTATCGTTTCTGTTGGGTGCAACTGTAGCCATTAGTTTTTTTTGGGTGCAACTGTAGTCACACGGTACTCGAATTTATTTGAAAATTTTCCACTTTTTGCGAAGTTTATTTGGCAAAACGTTCTTTTTTTAGGAGGAACTTTTTCATAAAAATGGTGAAAAATTTAAAATCAAGGGAATTTGATTATTTAATATAAAAACCAAAATCAAAAAAAAAATGACAGAAACCAAAAAAGTATCGATACTTTCCGGTTATCGGACCTCCAAAAAAAAATTTTTTCAATGACTTTTTTTAGGTTTTCTGGCACGAGGAATTCGAATTTAACGATGTTTCTCGCTGATTTTATTGTTTTTGTGCAGTTTTTAACACTTTCGAGGCATAATTTTATAACATAATCTCTAACAAGTAGTTAACATAACAACGATAAATAATTAACAATTAGACGGGCCAAAATTCGGCGATGTCTTGCAAAATGACGATGAAAGGATCGCTTGGAAAATGTCAAAAACTGCAGTAAAACAACAAAATCGGTGAGAAATTCGAATTCCTCGTGCCAGAAGACCTAGAAGAGGGTCCGATAACCGGAAAATATCGAAGTATCTATCCATTTTTTTTGATGTTATGTGAAATTACAGCGATACTAATTTAAAATTATTGTCTATTTTAAGATTTGAGAATTTTTTTTACACAATTCTAAGCAATTGATTTCCTGTCCAAAATGTTAACGTGTTGCACCTGCGAGGAGTCCGGCTTTAATCGGAATACTCTTGAAATGCACATTGCTACTGCGCACATTTTCTACAACGCCTACGAATGCGAGCATTGCAAGACAGCGCTTTTTCCCAGCGAATTCGCGCTACGCCAGCACTACCAGCAGGACCATCGTCAAAAGTCCTTCTATGTAAGTTTAAAAAAGGGAATAGGATCAATTTTTTTTTTCGGCAATTTGCTTTTAGCTCTATCTATAAAAAGTTTTTAATTAAAGCCTGTTTTATATTCGCTTTCGCGTTACGCCCGAGTTGGAGAAGAAGCGCGAAGTGCTCGAGACGTTGATTCGCAAAAGTCTGGCGAATAGCAGCCGCAGCGATGGCGACGACGGAAATAATCGGGGCGAGGGCACGAATATGAACGACACGACGCCCGGCTTCATTCCGAACATTGATCATTTGGAGGCGTCCCAATTGTTGAGCTGTATTCAGGCCGGACCGGCCACTAGCGGATCCTCGTTTTCGGCGCTATTAAAATACGACGTGGATGAGTCAGACGCCGGCGACGGGGGGTCCGTTAACGATGTGAGTTTTCTCCGAATTTTGAGAGTAAAATTCTAACATTTCTCCCAAGAGAATATTAATCTATTTTTAGTCGATTTTGGCGCGTAACGGCGAAATTATCAACGCATATGGCGGCTGTCCGTATTCGTCAGCGTCCACAACAGCCACCGGAAAGGCCGTCACAGCGTATGCTTCTTTTTTTTCTTTCAAATTTCATTTTTATGAATTCGAAAATTGACTTTTCAGCGTACAAGGCCTGCTGTCGATCAATGGTAACGGCATTCAGGTGGATCCGCTGCATCAATCGCAAGTCCACCACTCATCCAATCAATCCTCGCATCAAATCCATTTGCAAAACGGCCTCTCGCCGCAGTTTCTACAAGTTCAACCGCCGCCGTACGGCGACGTCTCGGACGCGCTGACGATTGGCGACCTGTCGGGCGGCGCATTAACGGATAACGGTCCCGATTTGCTGGTGAAACTGCTCAACGTCACCAAATCGAATAACTGCGGGACGGGCGCCGGCGACGCGTCAACATCCATCGGCGGCACGCGACGTCATCATCGCGACATTGTCGGCAGCGCGTCGCCCACGGACGGCGCCAAGCGACCGCCGCGCATCAGCTCGGTGAGCGCTCGCATTCCTCACATAAACAGCTTATGATAATCCACTTTATAGCAAATCGCGTGCGTCGAATGCGGCATCAAGGTCAGCAACTACATGAACTCGCTGGTTTTGCATGTGAGCACGCATCACTGCAACATGCCCGTCTACGAGTGTCGCGCATGCGGAAAGCAATGGTTCTCGCTTTCGGCACGCTTCAAGGATCACATCAAGTCACGACACGACGGCGATATGAGCTTTTTCAAGGTTTCTTCTATTATTTAACGCTCTCTTTTTGAAATTTTTTTTTGTGGTGAGATAAATGGGTCTTGTAATAAAATTCCATAACGAAGTGAACCAAATAAAAGATTCATTTTCAGGACAATCGACGATCGATTATGCCGCTACTAAAGGAGAAGGCCATGGCTCTGTTTCCGGATCATAGGTTCTCGTAATTCCACATTAAACCTCTTAAAATGGCATCCATTTCGTAGTAATTGTTCTCCGAAATGCTTTCCCATCGAATTTCTCATTTTTTGTGTCTTCATTTTCTTTCTCGTTTAATAGAGAATTTTTATTCTTAACCTCCTCAGCCTCCTGTGAAATATTACATTAAAAAGAAAATATTATGTTAATATTTATGTTTGTATAATGAATGCCTCTACCTCATTTATTTTTCCTCCTCGTTGTCTCTATGTAAATTCATGTGGGCCTATTATAATATTAATGATTTGCTTTTGTATTAAAATAAATATTTTTCATTGCCTCTGATTTGAATAAGGAGATTGAATGATTTGATAGAGAGAATGAATTTTGTTGAACGCTTTTCAATGTGTTTTCATATTAAAAACATGCTATCGGTATCCTGTCCGAATTCGACGGCATTTTTAAACAGACTTTTTTTGGCTCTTTTCCCTTATCGAGTAGCAATTTGTGATTTTTTAAGCTTTTTCAAATTTATTATTACCCCAATTTCGCGTGTGTATAAGACCGGGTGTTTTAAGCTAAATTTAAATTGCCACCGACGAGCTCATTCTGTTATGCGGGATCCGTTGGAGTACAAATTTTGTGTCCGCCTTCGTTTCAGCTTCATAGAAAAATTGGCACGAAATTCGGACGCCAACGAATTCGATACGAATCGAATGAACTCGTTGGCGTTAATTTAAATTTGGCTCAAAACTCCCGCTGCTTATACACGCGCAAAATTGGGGTAATTCAATTTTTGATGATTTTTTGACATAATTTATAACGAGTACCCAATAACCAACTTTTCAGTTTTTTATTTTCAATTTCATTCACGTTTATAAACTTCACTTAATTTTTTTTCCAAACTAAAGTCAAGTCAATTCCCAACACTATACAATGTTGGGACGACTTGAGTTCGGTCTCTTGACTCTTAATGACTACTAAACAATTGCCAAATTTCCAAGAAAGAGTCGCTTAACTATTTGACCATTCAAACCACTCGAAGTCATTTAGTAGGTCGAATGGGCCGCTGTAAATGACTTTTTTCAAAAATTGCATTTGAATATTTTTTGAATTTGCGCGCAAAATTTTGTTGCGTTTTCAAATTTGTTTTTTTTTTAATTGCATTTTTGAAAAGAGTGAATGAAAAAAATTGAAAAAATCATTTTTAATTTTCATTCGTTCACCCGCACGCCAATTTCAAACTGATGAGTAGGGAATGTCACTTTGTCTGATGTGAGAAAAACACAAAAAAAAAATTTCTTATTTCAAAATCGTTTAAGAATTTCTGAAATGAGAAATTTTTCTGAAATAAGAAATTTTTCTTATGGCATCGTGTAAGAATTAAAATTTTTTTATGAAATATAGTATTCTCGCAAAGTGACGATAGGCCTAGGCTCATCTGGCGTCCAATTTCGAGATCCAATCCGAAATAAGAAATAAGCAACTAAAATCCAAACAATACTATGCTGCTATAAAATTCACTATAAATTTCATATAAAATTGCGTCTATTTTACAAAAATTTAATCGGATCCTAGACGAGTCTGGGCCTATTAGGGACATTAGGTCCTAAAATTTTAAAATTTCAATATCAAATTCGAATTCAGCGTACTAAAAAAGTCATTGGCATTACCCGAAAATAAAAAAAAATGATGGGTCCTTTATTCTGAAATAGTGCCTTCTCGCAAAGTGATGTTATACTTTTTGAATTTTCGGCAAGTTTTTTGGCATATTGTAAAAATCTAAAATATTTTTTTCTAAAAATTATATCCTTAATAATTCTTTGGTCACTTGGATTAAGGATTACGCGACCTTAGCCAATCGATAGCACTCTTCGAGCCATACGTGCGTAAATAAAAATCCTACAGAAAAGCCAAAAATCAGCATTTTTACAAAAATAGATTTTTAAGCGCCGAATTTAATGGTTATGAAAATAATCAAGTTTTAAAGCCAACATATTGTCTCATCAAAGTGTAAATGAATCCATGTGGATCCGATCATTTCCAATCGAGTTATAAGCTGCACACCAATTTCAAACTAAAAAAAAAATCATTTTTAATTTTCATTGCAAAGACTAGTCCTCGATCATTTATGTGGTCCTCTCTTGTTACAGCTTTGGCAAGACCAATACTGCCATTCGGAGTCTCAATGGCGAGATTGGCGTCCAAAGACATGAAGAAGAAAGCAATTTTTTCGTCCGCATCACCGCTGATTTGGATCGACTGTGAGATTACCGGATTGGACATCGAAAAGTCGCGTCTCGTCGAAATTGCGTGTATTGTCACCGACGCAAAATTGAAGGTAGGTCTCAAGAAGAATCTCAAATTTTATCTCCTTTCTTATGGGGACTATGTAAGGAAAACTTTGTGATGCTTTGAAGTATTCGTATTTTAATGTAATTTTGAGAATTTTTTCAATAAAATTTTTCAAATTCAAGACAGTTGCCGAATTTGGCCCTGTTGTAATCCATCAGCCGCCACAAATTATGGAGAACATGGACGATTGGTGTAAGGCCACCTTCAAGGAAAACGGCCTCACTAAAAGAATCGAGGAGTCTGTGATTAGCGAAAAAGAAGCCGAGAATCAGGTATTTAGCATATTATCTTTTACTGATTCTAATAATTTTTTTCTAATTTAAATTATTATCGTTTTTCTTAACTTGTAGGTTCTCAACTTTCTTCACGAGCACACAAAGCCGAGTGAGTGTCCGCTTGCCGGCAACACCGTCTATATGGACAAATTGTTTCTCATGAAGTATATGCCGCGCCTTGTGGAACATTTGCACTATCGAATTGTGGATGTCTCCACCATTAAAGAGGTGGGAATTATTCTACATTCTCTTTCATATTTTAAGAAGTTTGAATAATTTTAATCAGAAAACATATTTTTCAATAAAGTAAAAGTTCCAAAATTTTCAGCTGGTTAGCCGATGGTATTCGAAAGAGTCAATCGAAAACGTTCCTAAAAAGAAAATGAAACACTTGGCGTTGGACGATATTCGTGAAAGCATCGAGGAGCTGCGTTACTACCGCGAGAACTTTTTCCGATAATTTCAAAAATTTTTTTGTTTATATTTATTATTGTTATATTTGTTGAAGAGGGAATTAATGCAAAAGATTTTTTGATATGCTCGAATTTGGCAAACCCATATCCCTTTTGATTCAATCCAAATAATTGTCTTCCTCCTCTCTGTGAGTTTTTCTTTGTTTTTATTCATTTTTTCTTTCTTTTAAAATTCCTTTTTATTCGATAAAATATACCATCAAAATTTTATTACTTACCTAAACATTAATGTATTGTACATTTATGCATTTAAACCGTTCAATATATAAATATGTATCTATATAATTCCCATTGACTTGCCACAGCGTGGGGTGGACATATGCTCAATTAGACTTTTGAAACACGAAAATTTTTTTGTCTTTGAAATAAAAACATGAAACAAAAAATCGATACATATATTATGGTGTTTGAAAAAAACTAAGTCGGGAATCGAGCTTGAATCGGTGTGGGTCCTTTCTGTTGTATCGGATCCGTCGGGGTCCAAATTTTGTGTCCGCCTTTGTCTCGTTTTCATAAAAGTGGGTAGAAAATTTGGACTCCAACGGATCTGATACGAACAGAATGAACTTATTGGCTCCAATTTAAATTTGGCTTATACACGCGAAATTAGGGTAATTCTTTGCAAAAAAATTAGAGCGTAAAAATGAAATTGGAATGAAATTGAAAAATGAAATTGAAGAAATAAAAATTAAAATACAGTCAAACCTCGATCTAATGACACCCCTAGGGACCGAGCCAGTCATCGAGGGTGTCATAAGATCGAGGTTTTCGAAATTAGCTAGCATTACTGAGGAATTTCTGTCTCAATTTCTGTCAATAAATGCACTTTATTCGCTAAAAGACTAGGGAAGCAAAAAAACTGTAAAACAATAAAAGTTCAAATAAAAAAGCCCGCTTTTGCTCCAACAAGAGGTGAATTCGCTTGGCTTTCGGTGTCTCCATTGGTAAATTTGTTAAGTTGGTAAGAATGTTTGTAAAAATGAATAAAAAGAAAAAAATATTTTGGTGGCAAAATTTGAACATAATGCCAAGAAAAGATGAGCGAAAAGAAAATTTGAATTTAAAAAAGAAATTTGAGATCAGACAATCCATTTTTACCTTGGGGGACCAAGGTAAAAAAATGGCTAGCTGAGCGCAATGGGTGTCATTGGATCGAGGTTTGGATTCCTTACAACTGTCATTAAAAAAAGATTTTTACGTTAGTTTTCGTCGGGACCGAGCCTAAGTGTCATAAGATCGAGGTGTCATTAGATCGAGGTTTGACTGTAGGTAATAAATTACTTAAAAACTGTATTTTAATACTGTATTTTACTGTATTTTAAAAATACTTCAAAAAACAATTAATTTTAAAATTCTCAAAACGAATTGCTTGAAATGCAAAAAAAATTTGAATTTTACTAAAAAACGGAGTTTTCAGTTTTTTAATATGAAAAAATATTGAATAAATTCAAACGAAAATAAGGTAATACTTGCCAAGAAATGGATCCAAGACGTCAATTCAATTTTGAAAATCCCGAAGATAGTTATTGGAATGATAGTTCAGTTACAAAAAGTAAGGTACGTCAGTTAAAATTATAAGAATCCAATTTTTAATTTAATTGTAGAAGTCAACATCTATTAAAAGAGCCATATAATCAGTTTACCGGTTCAAATTTCTGCAATACCAACCATTTAAATCAAGACAATCAGTGCAAACATCATTTGTAGAATTTCACTCATCATTCCTCGGCGGCTTCTTCATCGTTTTTCGATGATAAGGAGCCCGAAGACGAGTCCACGTTTAATATTTTCGGCGAATGTGAAACAAAGGATGCTACACCTTCCGATCTATTTGAAAATGGTATTTTCAAGCATGTGTAAAATGTTAAATTTTTATCAAAATTGCATCATAAAAGTATGTAGGTGTGAAAATTACGCGAAAAAAGACCTAAACTTTTATTATTTCTTTACGATATGATGACATAATCTAATGTGATTTATTTACCTAATTGATTTTTTTATTATAAATTTTTTGAAGTGAATTCACCAAAATGGACAAATCTGCCTACCTTTAATGACGTTCAATCCCTCAGTGATAAAATTTCTGTAGTGAATAGTCAAAAGGTATAGTTTTATATTATTTTGTCTATTAAGCTATTAGTGGCATGTTGATGTTATAATATTGCTAAATCTGCATAATATTCAATTTTTGAATTGTTTGATATTGCAGGAGTTTGACACACGCGAGGCTTCACGTGTTCTTACCGGTGAAATGTCTTTAATTTCGGATTGCTGTAGTATTGGATCCAGATCCAGCGAGCTTACTGTACAACTCGACTATGCACGCCTCAAAAGCGAACACAAAAAACTACTAAAACACTTTGAGGTCGCTTTTTTTTCTCGAATTGAATGAATTAAAACACCCGGCCTTATGCACGCGAAATTTTCAGAACACTCGTCGTGAACGCTTCAAACCTTTGTCGGCTGAGGATACGGTAAAGCGATTGTTGAAATCTCAACCTGTGAGTCTTGATCTTTATTGTACCCGCGAAGAAAAAGAATTGTTATTGAAAGCCGCACTTAACTCTTTCGATTATGATGTGATTTCCACGGTATTTAAACTTTTTGAATTAATTAGCTTTCCATGCTACTCTTTTACAAAGAAGATATAGTTTTTACAAAGAACAATGAATCGTTTTAAAGCGCAATAAACTTTTCAAGATAACAAATATTAGGCTGGTAAAAAAGTCTTTGAACAAAAAAAAATTTATTAAATCATAATTTTATAAAAACAACACATTAATCTAAGAGGTATTTTTCCATCATGATCTATGACTCTTGGTCAACATTCATGCAAGGAATGAATGCTCTTCCGTTGGGGCCCAAATTTTGTGCCCATTTTTATGAAACTGAAACGAAGGCACAAAATTTGGATCTCAACGAATCCGATACGAACAGAATGAACTCATTGGCGCCAATTTAAATTTGGCTATCGACTTAAAGATGACTTAAAAGGTATCGACTTAAAAAATAATGTTGCGTCCAAAAGTTTTTTATGAAAATATTTTGTTCATAAATTTTATAACTAACTTGACTGCTTTTTGAAGAATTTGGAGACATTATTTAAAAACATATCCTAATTTCGCGTGTATAAGGCCGGGTGTTTTGAACCAAATTTAAATTGGCACCGATGAGTTCATTTTGTTGTATTGGATCCAAGCGAGTCCAAATTTTGTGCCCACTTTTATGAAACCGAGACAAAGGCGGGCACAAAATTGCGATACAACAGAATGAACTCATTGGCGCCAATTCAAAGTTGACTCAAAACATCTGCGGCTTATGCACGCGAAATTATATGTTTTTATTGCAAATTCGGCACTTTTCAATTTTGGCGTATATAATAAATATAATTTTTTTCCCAAAAATTGAGTTATTACAAATAATTTTTGTATCATAATATTCATAAGAAGACGCTCTTTCTAATAAAGAAACTTAGTGAGTTGTTTTCATGGAATTATGAATAAGCGAAGAAAATTTTTTTTGTTTCAAGCCTAATAGTAAGATATTAGGCTGAAAAGAAATTGGGTTCCCTGTGTGAGACTTGTCGTCTATCTCCTTCTCGAAAGCGATTAAACCCAGTATTAACAATCGTATGAGTAACGGTGTCCGACCCAAAGATATCACATATGTTTCCAGCTGCGGTCCATGCCCTATGGCCAAGGCGGAACTCTTAGAAGATGAGTACCCGAATTTGTTGTTTGTTAATTGAAGTCAGTCATAACTGGCTTATTTAATGCTGCAGCATCCTTATATATCCCCAGGTGAGAAGCGCATGGAAAGTTCTAGAAGGCTCCACCATCTACCAGACTTGAAAATGTTTCAGTAGAAAAAAAAATGAATTTTGTAAAGAAAATTTCTTTCCAGCCTAATATATTAAACAACACATAAAACGAATGAAGTCATAACTGGCTTATTTAATGCTGCAGCATCTTTGTATACCCCCAGGTGAGAAGCGCATGAAAGGTTCTGGAAGATTCTACCATCCACCAGACTTGAAAATGTTTCAGTAGGAAAATAAATAAATTTTGTCTTAAGTGTAAAGAAAATTTCTTTCCAACCTAATATAATAGCTTTGAAAACTTGATGTAATTTTTAAAGCCGTGTCAAAGTATACTTTCCAGATTGTCCTATTCTTAAAAAGGACTTTGAATAACGCTATTTTCCGTGCGATACTTATTCAGCATTTGCATGCGGCCGATCACTATGTACAGTACCTTCGAGAGTCCGGCAACACGCAAGAACTGATTGACACTCTTTTGTAAGACTTTTTTATACTTCATTTATTTTATGACTTTTGTAATATTTTTTGCTAATTTTTAGTGCGTTAGGTCGCAACGAGGATGCGGCTATGGTGGAATTTGAAGAAGCCTGTCGAATATGTGAACCGCGTGCACAACTTAACGCCTTAGAAAAGTGCCTCGTAAGCGGATTTAGCGTACCAGCGTTAGATTACGAAGCTCGATTCGTACGCGAGTTTATTGCCATTCTCAAATAATATATTTTTTTTATTGTTGAAGGAACTTTGATATATTTACCAAGAAAATTTTTGACTCAATGTATTTGTAATTCAAATATAAAAAATAACTGATAAATTTATTCATTTAAAACTTCTAAAAGTTTTAATTACTATAATTTTGCGTGTATAAGGCCGGTTGTTTTAAGTCAAATTTAAATTGGCGCCAATGAGTCCATTCTGTTCGTATGGGATCTAATCGGGTTCAAATGGATCCAAGTAGGTTTAAATGGATCCAAGCGGCTCCAAGCAAATCCAGGGATATCCATATAGATCCGAACAGGTCCAAATAAATCCATTCGAATCCAAATGGATCCAAGCGAGTCCAAATTTTGTGTCCACCTTGATGCGACTGAAACGAAGACGGGCACAAGTCATAAGCAAAAAAAAACACCGAGATGACCAATAGCGGACCTCCCCACGCTAACAAACAACTAAATTCTTCCTGAAAGTTTTATAAGCTTTTGAATATATAGCTTCCAAAAAGAATAAATAAAATAATTGTATTTCTATTTCTTTTTTTTCTTTCCTTATTGTTATAATTAAACCAAAAGTTTTACTCACTTTATTGACATTACTACCATTGTAATTTTGCTGTATTATGACAACGTTAGTGTACCTATTGCACCTGTTTGTCCAATAAATTATTATTATTAAAAATTATTACTATAAAATTTAATGTTACACTAATTTCGCGTGTATAAGGCCGGGTGTTTTGAGCCAAATTTAAGTTGGCGCCAATGAGTTCATTCTGTTGTTATATGGGATCCAAAAGTTGACATAAATTAATAATTAAAATTTAATAATTTTTCTCTTTTTAACAATAATTTCTGCTACGACCCCACGAAAGAATATTAGAAAACAATTGAAATTTGCGCATTTCTTCCTTGATGTTTCGTCAAAATTTAATGGAAAAAGAATGAAATGAAAAAGATTCAATTGAGAATTGAGGTGGGAAAAGGGCCGAGGAGATAGAGTTGAACCTTAGCAAGCGAATATTCTATTTTTATATAATTTGTTTTATTCAGGGTTGCCAGATGTCATTTTTAAAAAGATTTGTTCTTTTTTTGAGGGGGTCTGTTCTTTTTTATTTTTTGTTCTTTTTTTTCCATTTTTTGTTCTTTTTTGTTCTTTTTTTCCATGAAGAATAGCTCTCTTAGACACAAGATCAGGAGTTCCGAGAAGCATTAATTGTTGAGAGAATAAAGAATCTGACCCGAAAAGTTAACGAAATAGACCAATTCTCAGATATTTTTAGAAAAATCTTTTTTGTTGTTGGAAATTATCAATAAAATTATTTTTTTCGTGCCCAGCCGTTCTTTTTTATTTGATTTTCATCTGGCAACCCTGGTTTTATGCAATACTTTTAAAGATTCTTCGTCAAATGATTGTACAATTTTTATATAACTTCAATAATGAGAATTCCTCAATCGAATCTTTACTTCAATGATAAGAGTTCTATTCTTAAGCATTATAAGATTTAACTGTGGGAAAATTGTGTTTGCATTTGATGTGAAATTTTTGTTGATAATTTTTTTGTAACTCCATAGATATGTTGAAAAATTTTCTATATAAAATTATTCTTTCGAAGCTTGTATATTTTTATTTTTAAAGCAAAAAATGCCTCTTTTGTCATGCTCGTTTAAATGATAAGCTCAGCGGACACGGGCAGCGCCGCGGCCGCTCGTGCCAATGGCGCGTCGGCCGCAAGCGGCACCAACTCGACGGTTTTCTCTTCATCGATGACACGTCGCCTTCAGACCGTACTCGTACTCGACAAGAAGGTGCAAAAGAGTTTACGCGTCCGCGAACTGGCATGCGCCGACATTGAGGCCGTCGGAGCGTCATTGAACGTGAATTTGCAGGTGCGGTTTAAGTTCATTTCTCCTTGTTAATTGCAGAGATTTGAATTGCATTATTTTTTTTGGGGGCTTTAGCGATAAATAAATTTGGAGGACCTTTTTCATTTTTTGATTACGTTTTTTTTGGGTCTCTTTTTTAGTTGATCGATTTTGATCGGTTGGATTTTGGCGAGACAAAAACGTTGGACACCTTTTATAACGCGGACATTGCGCTAATCGACTTTACCATAACGCATCAGCAGCCGAGTTTGTGCTATCACGTCGGAGTTCGCGAGTCTATGGGGCAAAACTATAACATTATCATTATGTATTTTCCGGACGAAAAATCTGAGGATCGAATGGAGCTTTTGAAGGTCTCAGTTAAACAACATCAAGCATTTAATCGACTTTTTGTAATTATTTTGGCTTCTAATTGGCATCGATTTTAGAAAACTCTAAACTATCCTCAATTGATCGCCTATTTTTTGTCGGAAAAAGACTCGTCAGTGCTTTTGTCGACGGACAAGTCGGGATTATGCTCGCGAAACGTGGAGCGTATACGCGAAATGGGACAACTTAACGAGCGTTATTCCAAGGTATCGGACGAATTGGACGCTTTAGTCTATTCGAATTTCGGCGATTTTATTTTAAACAAAACTTCTTTTAAGGTTTTAAAAAAGGGCCGAAGCCTGGTAACTTTTGCGGATCGCATCAAACAGGCGCTAACCAGCGTTACGATCGAGGCCAACGCGCATGCGCGCGAAAAATTTCTAAGCGATTTGCGCAAAGTGCGCGAAATCGACGCGCCCCCGGAGGCGAATCAATTTCTGGAACGAATGCGGACTCGACTCGACAATCCCGACGTGTTATCCGTCGACACCGTGCATCAAATGCTGTTGTGTTTGAGGCGGGTTTTGGAGTGATTAAATTTTGGCCAGACAATGTGATTTACAGTCGAACCTCGATCTAATGACACCCCCAGGGACCGAGCCTAGGTGTCATTAGATCGAGGTTTTCGAAATTAGCTAGCACCACTGAGGAATTTGTCTCAATTTCTGTCGATCAATGCACTTTATTCGCCAAAAGACTAGGGAAGCAAAAACCCTGTGAAGCAATAAAACTGTAAAGCAATAAAAGATGACGAAAAAGCTTTTTTTTTCAACACTCACACGAAATCAATAAGCGAGTGAGGAACGAGACCGATCAAGCAAGCGAAAAACTTAAGAATGAATATAAAGAAAAAAATATTTTGGTGGCAAAGTTTGAACATAATGCCAAGAAAAGAAAATTTGAATTTAAAAAAGAAATTTCGTAAACCCAAGTTTACGATACCAAGGTAAAAAAATGGCTAGCTGAGCGCAATGGGATCGAGGTTTGGATTCCTCACAACTGTCATTGAAAGAAGGTTTTTACGTTAGGTTTTCGTCGGGACCGAGCCTAGGTGTCATTAGATCGAGGTTTGACTGTACTCGCTTGTTTTTTGGCGTATTGTAAATTTAATTTTTTCTTATTACTTTTAAGGGACACTCAAAACTATGATTCAATGATCAGCTTAATCGAGGATTTGGAACGCATCGGCCAGCATCAAATCACCAACGCCCAGGCCGTTCGATTTCTTTACGCGTTCGCATTGAATAGGTTTATTTGCTTTGGTTTGGACTCTAGACCTTTTCTTGTAAAAAAAATCTCTTAATAGGTCTAAATAGGTTTAAACATTTATTCGAAAACTTTTCCTTAAAGCCTCTCTGCTTTAGACGAAACAAAGAGGGCGATCGTGACAAAACGCTGGCCAATGTTATGCAAATCATCGAGACCAGCGAAAAGAATCAAATCACCATTTCGCCGGACGTTATTTGCCTAGCCGGACGAGTCTACAAGGACAAGTTTATCGCCAGCAATTACGAGGACCGCGAGGCCTTGGACAAGGCAATCGAATGGTATCGGCGGGCCTTCAATTTGTCGCCGTTAGAGTATAGCGGCATAAATTTGACAACAATGCTGCGAGCGCGCGGCGAACAATTCGACACGAACGTCGAGCTTCAGCATATCGGTGTGTGTGTGTTTTTTGTTAATTGAGTGTTTAAAAAATTGGCTGATGATTAGTACTTTGAACATTTGATAATTCGTGTCCCGCGTGTTGTTATCCCGTGGTGGTGGATCCTACAATCGCCGCTCTCTATTGGGTTGTAACATAATTGTCCGCGGTTTTTTTTCGAATGCTTAAAAAAATTCGTTTGTTTTGGTTCGAAGCAGTTTTTATGACAAAGATTTATTTGAACAAAAATAAATTAATCAATATTGTTTACGCCATTCGAAAGAGCTTTTCTCGCTCTACAAAACGATTACAAATTCTTTTTTTTTGATTGAATTAATCATTTCATGCTTTTTCAGGCTTAAAAATAGTATATACCAGACGTAGATTTCGACATTTGCTTTTCTGATCCACGTTAAGCGGATGATTTAGGTCAAAATTGACTATTATAAGCTGTATAAACTATGTGAAAAATGAGAAAAGTGCATGAAAAAAAGTGAATTCATACTATTAAAGGACGCATGAACACCTATCGATCTGTGGGGGACGTGTTTCAGCGATTTTTAAAATTTTCATTTTTAGCATTTTTATAGAAAAAAATGCAACGAAAAAAGTGCATATGGCTGAGCATTTTTTTCGGAGAGTGATCCAATGGACTTGAAATTTTTGCTATGAGCTCCCCTTACATACACTATTACACTTCATAAATTTGAACCTGATCGATTAGATAGGAGCCGAGTTGTGAAACTTCAAAAAACGGAAAAAATGCCGAAAAACTGCAAAAAATGACAAATTTCGGCATTTTTTTCGTTTTTTGAAGTTTTATAACTCGGCTCCTATCCCATCAATCAGGTTCAAATTTATAGAGTGTAATAGTGTATGTAAGGGGAGCTCATAGCAAAAATTTCAAGTCCATCGGATCACTCTCCGAAAAAAATGCTCAGCCATATGCACTTTTTTCGTTGCATTTTCCTCTATAAAAATGCTAAAAATGAAAATTTTAAAAATCGCTGAAACACGTCCCCCACAAATCGATAACGCTCTACAAAATGCAAAAAAACCTACATTTCTATCTATCGTAGAAAAAATTGTGTGGAAATCTATATTGGTGTTCATGCGTCCTTTAAAAATAGTATATACCAGACGTAAAAATTAGCGATTTCGACATTTGCTTTTCTGATCCAGCGGATGATTTAGGTCAAAAATGACTATTATAAGCTGTATAAACTATTTCTATCCAATAAACGTGTTCATGAAATCTTCTCCATACACGTCGCATATGTCCCGAGCGGCTTTTTGACCTCGATGAAAAGCGAAGAAAAACAAATGTCGAAAATGCTGATTTTTGCCTCCGGGATAGTTCATTTCTGAGTGATGAAAAATCAAATTATCCAAAAAAAACCCGAAAACACGGTTTTGTAGAGCAAAAAGAGCTCTATCAAATGAACATATACACTTTGCTAAACAACAAACAAATAGTTGTGAAATACAAGAAAATATGAAAACTCTACGAACTTTCCTTACAACCCAATATATGTATATATAGCCGTGGTTCTGAACAGTCTGTTGGGACGTAAGGGCGCGCTATCATCCATGTCCGATTACTGGGATGTGGCCACGTTCTTCGAAATCGCCGTCCTCGCCGAGGACTACAATCGCGCCTGTCAGGCGGCCGAGAAAATGGCAATGCTCAAACCGCCGACGTGGTTTCTCAAGTCGACGCTCGAGAACATCAAATTGATTAGTCGTTGCGCGGCCTCACTTTCGCCGCTGGAAAAGGAGAAGCAGACGTTTCTATTCTGGACCGAATTCTTCATGGAGGCCGTCGACTCGGCGCCCGCCGAAAGCAGCACACTTCGATTTCCGGTTCTTATTCAAGAAATAAACAAGGTTTGTGTTTGGGAACATATAAACTTAGTGACAGTGTTGTGACTCGGCTTCATAAATGGCGCTCCGACTTCGTAAATGGCTCTGGAGTCATTTATGGAGCGAGATGGCTCGCTTCGAAGCTCCAAGTCATCCGCCGAAGCTTCGGCTCCATAAATGGCTCCGGAGTCGTTTAAGGAGCCAGATGAATCGCTTCGAAGCTCCGCTTCGAAGCTCCGAGTCATCTGCCGGAGCCATTTAAAGCCATCTGGCCAATTAACGAAGTCATCTGGCTCAGCTCGTGGCTTCGGCTTTTTTTTTTAGAAAGGAGCTAACGGAGCCGCTGGCGGCTCGCGGCTCCGGAATCAACTCGGGAGCCAAGCCACAAACATTGCCTAGTAATAATAAAATACCTTTTAGCGAATTATTTACGTGTCTTTATTCTTTTTCTAGCAATACACGCCCAGCTTTCTGACCGTCAATCAGCACGACGTGATTCTTTGTCAGGTGCTGGAAAACAGTCAGAAGAAGAATTTACCGCCCGGCACGCATCGATGGGAATTCAAAGCGGAAAATATTAAGGCCGTATCGGCGTCGAAGCGCGATGATCGCAGCATGTTCATGTACGTGCACGAGAACTCCGACGATTTCAATCTCACTTTTCCGTCCTCTGTACATTGTAATCGGTGAGAGATTGTTGAAGTTTTTTAGTCGAGCTTAGGATTTAATAGGGATTTAGTACAAATTAAATTCGATCGAGGTCTTTAAGGTTATGAATATTGGTGTGAAAATTCAAATTAAACTTTCGCCAATTTAGCGTGATTTCACGAATTTCCTCGATGGAAGGCGGATGCGAGCGAAAAATTCTACACGGTTGCGAGTCGGAAAGCCATTTGGAAGTGAATTTTTTTATGGACGCTAAAATTTTTAGAATATAAAAGCTAAGAGCTTTAATAAACTCTATGGGCATAGGCCTATTTTTACATTTTTAACTGGCTTTTCAAGCAGTGGGGGAGGGGGGGTTTAAACGGGTTTAAACGACTCCGATCCCTCAAAATGACTCCAAATCGACGAGTCATTTAGGAGTCATGGTGACTCTCAATGACTCCAAATGACTCTCGAATTCATAAGAGGCGTTTAGCCACTACTAAATGACACGATGTCAAGTCACAGCATTGTTTTTAGGACCCAAAGGCAAATTGGTTTAAATTAAAACAAGTCAACTTATCTTATTTTCGAGGGATTTTGCTTTACTCTTGCAGAGACCTTGATTGCTTGATCGGGTCCCATGGGAAGTTTGACCAATTTTCCAATGCCAACATAGTCCCTTTTCTAGTTCGAATATGAGCTCGACAACAACGGCGAGCGAATCGTTTTGGGTCGCGGCACATATGGTGTTGTCTATTCGGCACGCGACATTACCACACAACGGTGGGCGCATCGATTAATCTTTGCGTTGGAATTATTTGTGTCATATATTATCGCTTGACTCCAACGCAATTGAATTGCTAGTCATTTTTCTTCAATTTTTTAGCTCTATCGTAGTCAAAGAGGTTGAAGTGAAGAACGAAGAAGAGGTCCAACCTCTAATGGAAGAGATTCAGCTTCATTCGACTCTATCCCACGACAACATTGTTCAATATCTCGGCTCGCGTGTGGAGAAGCGTGAAAGGAATCAAGTGTTTCTCATCTTTATGGAACAAGTCCCAGGCGGTAAGGGATTTTTTTTTAATGTGTTACAATTGTCTGCGCTTGTCACGAACTGGAAAGATAGAGAAAGTGGAAAAATTAGCAACGTTACAACTCCCCAAATTCGTGAGAAAAACTATCAAAGTGGCGAGAGAAACCTAAAAGCCAATTGTCAACAACCAATAATTAATAAACGTAAAAATCAATAGGACCAAATCCTTATGAAATCAAAAAAGACGAGCGCTAAAGGAATACGTTTATTAATCTGAAAAATAAATTAAACAATAAACAATTAAATCCAGGGTTGCCAGATGAAAATAAAATAAAAAAGAAGGGGACGAAAAAGGGCAGGAAAAAAATATTTTATTGATAATTTCCAACAACAAAAAAGATTTTTCTAAAAATATCTGAATTGGTCTATTTCGTTAACTTTTCGGTCAGATTCTTTATTCTCTCAACAATTAATACTTCTCGGAACTCTTCTCGGTGTCTAAGAGAGCCATTCTTCATGGAAAAAAAAGAACAAAAAATAAAAAAGAACAGACTCCCTCAAAAAAAAAACAAATCTTTTTAAAAAGAACATCTGGCAACTCTGCATAAAACAAATGGAAATAAATTAAACAATTTAAACAATGAAAATTAAGTCAACAAAAAATGGCGCTGTCCGAAAAAGATGAAACGTCTGAGCTCAAGAACCTGAAACCGACAAAATTAATGTTTCCAGTAACCCTATTTTTAGACGCAACTTTCCAAGAGCAAAGATGATGAAAAAGCTTTTGTTCAACACTATAACACGAAATCAATAAGCGAGTGAGGAACACGACCGATCAAGCAAGCGAAAAACTTAAAAATGAATAAAAAGAAAAAAATATTTTTGGTGGCAAAATTTGAACATAATGCCAAGAAAAGAAAATTTGAATTTAAAAAAGAAATTTCGTAAACCCAAGTTTACGATACCAAGGTAAAAAAATGGCTAGCTGAGCGCAATGGGATCGAGGTTTGGATTCCTCACAACTGTCATTGAAAGGAGGTTTTTACGTTAGGTTTTCGTCGGGACCGAGCCTAGGTGTCATTAGATCGAGGGTGTCGTTAGATTGAGGTTTGACTGTATATTAAATATTGAATAGCTAAGAGCTTAAACCTAAGTTTACGACAACGCTTGAGCTTGGAACTTACGTGCGGTTGTATATGACTCTTGTGAAATTTTTTTAGCTGGCTTTAATTTCAAAAAAATAACTTAAATTATAGTTGATCCTTTAAATGGTTTATAATACACAGTTGACTCTAGGAAGTCTGAGTTCATTGCTACGCAGCAAATGGGGTCCGCTGGACAACGAGCAGACGATGGCCTTTTATGCGCGACAAATTCTCGAAGGTCTTAAGTATTTGCACGAGCAAAAGATTGTTCATCGAGACATTAAGGGCGAAAACGTGCTGGTCAACACGTACAGTGGGCTGTGCAAAATCTCGGATTTTGGCACATGTAAACGTCTCGCCGGGCTAAATCCCATTGCCGACACGTTTAAAGGTTGTTTTTTTTTGTTGAAAAGCATTTAATTGAAAAGCATTAATAATATAGATTTTTATAAGAGTTTTAAATTTCTTATATATGACTAAATGATCAATTACAAGGTACATTACAATACATGGCACCGGAAGTAATCGATCTTGGCCAACGCGGCTACGGCGCTCCGGCGGATATTTGGAGTTTCGGCTGTACAATGATCGAGATGGTCACGGGAAAACCGCCGTTCATTGAGGTCTGTTAACCTTTTGAATGATAAAAAGCTCGTGCGCACACAACGACGAATAATCGATTGTGATCTGTACTTTTAGTTGGGCCTACCCGAGGCAGCCGTATTTAAGGTGGGCATGCACAAAGCGCATCCGCCTATTCCCACACAATTGGGCGAGTTGGCCGCGAATTTTATTAAGAGGTTTGTTAGTGTTTGAAATAAATCGACGGCTTTCATTTAGAGGCACTTAATTATACATCTGAATACCTTGTACAACTTAGCTCATAATGTCCCCAACTTAGCTCATAGTGTCCCCAAAAAGTTTGCATATAGTGTCCCCAATCATCGTCTTCTTGGTGTTGTAAAATCTAAAGGCGGACCAACAAAATATTAATTATTTGTTTTGAAATTGTTTTGTTATGTTTAAAATAAAATAAACGTTGAAAAGTTGAATGGCGCTATAATTTTGAACAAGCTGAAATGAAGCAATTTACAGTATTTTTCAAATTTCGTAAAATATATTCTGTATAATGTAAAATTAATAACTCCATCATATTTTAGATGTAAAAATATGCCATCTGGTAAAGTTTAACGTCGTTTGAATAATTCAGTTAAAAGTTATGCCATTTTTTAAAGTGGCGCTATAATTTTGAACAAGCTGAAATGAAGCAATTTACAGTATTTTTCAAATTTCGTAAAAAACATATTTTGTATAATGTAAAATTAATTACTCCATCATATTTTCGATCTAAAAATATGCCATCTGGTAAAGTTTAACGTCGTTTGAATAATTCAGTTAAAAGTTATGCCATTTTCTAAAGTGGCGTTATAATTTTGTGCAGCAGTATAATATACATAAAATTAGCCGAAGCTTTGTTGGCTTAATTTGATTTTATAGCTTGTGGGTTTTGGAAATTTCATTTTGATGAATTTGCTAAAAAAATTTCTGTGTGGTTAATGCATTGTAAAACATATTTTATATATTTTCAGGTGCTTTGAACCGGACGCGGAGAAGCGCCCCAAGGTCCAGGATCTTATCAGCGATCCGCTCTTTCAAAAGTATTCTACGCATCAGTAAGCTAATAATTGATTGAAGAAGTGAATTAAAAGTAAGAATAAGATTCGAATTGGGTTGTTTTGCGCCACAGAAATGTCTCAATATGGTCGGTCTATGGAAATATCTTATTTCTTAAATGACTTTAAACAACTTTCAAATTCTTAAATAGTTGCCCAAAGTCTCGAGAATCAAATAAAAAATAATTCTGAAAATTATTTGCGAAATAAAAAAGTTATAATAAAAATGCAATCGGGACTAATTTGGGCCATCCCACCGGTATAAATATTTATCATATATGTATTCTTAATATTTGAGTAAATTAAAAGTAAGAATAAGATTCGAATTGGGTTGTTTTGCGCCACAGAAATGTCTCAATATGGTCGGTCTATGGAAATATCTTATTTCTTAAATGACTTTAAACAACTTTCAAATTCCAAATGATGAGTCATTTAATCTTTTAAAGAACTTGGAGCACTGCTCGAAAATGAATTCAAAAAATAACGCATCTTTTAGGCATCGAAGTTCTTCCAAGAAGCGAATGGAAGCAAGTTAGTTGATTAGCTAAATATGCATTGAATTTAACCCTATATTCATCTATTCATTCTTGTCTTCAGAATTTCAATATGCATTGAGTTTAACCCTATATTCATCTATTCATTCTTGTCTTCAGAATTTCATCGTTCCTCCTCGCATTTGGGCGGGCTTACGGTAACGAAAGTGGACGGCGGCGGCGCCGGTGGCCAATCCTCGGCCGGGGTGCAAAAGAGCAACATTGGCACGTTAAACATTATTCCATTTTTTTTCCTTTTTTTCGGAATTTTTTGCTGAAAACATGAATTTTTCGGGTATTTCCACATTCATATTTTTAATCTCTCAAATAATTTGACGTGTTTTTCATTTTTATATTATTATTTTTTATTTTATGTGTTTCGTAATTTTGGCGTCATTTTTTCGGAGAATTTTTAAAGCGAATTATTTGAATGGTTTCGAATGAATGATTAAACAAGAATTTTCATCATATTTTTCTTTTTGGGTTTTTTTTTGGGCTATGGAAGTGTGAAAATGTCTTAATATGGAACATAGAAAAAATATCTTATTATTATTATCGGAACCTGACTTCTTAAACGACTCAGAACTTCTAAATGACTTCGATTTGATGAGTCATTTCGAAGGCCTGATAACTCTTATTGACTCTCTCAAATGACTTTCAAATCTTAAAGAAAGAGTTGTATAACCATTTTACCTTTAAAAATGACTCGGACTCAAGTCCTAACACTGCTTATTATTATGGGCAGGGAAAATATCTTAATATGGATAAAGGAATTATCTTAATACAGTCAAACCTGTCTAATTGGGCGGCACCCTAATTGGGCGGCACAGTCAAACCTGTCTAATTGGGCACCCTCTCTAATTGGGCACTCCCGACAAAATTTCAAATAAATTCTTTTTTATATTGAACAATAAATTTTTGGCAAAGTTTGCAAGCTAGGATAGTTATATTGTCGCTTCAGTTGACTGCGGGCGGAATAAAGACTTGATGGAATGAGGATTATTCGAGAAGTATTCGTTTTTGGTTCCCATCGAAAAGTTATCTGGAGTATTTTCGCAAAATCTCTGTAATCGTGGGCACCCTCGCTAATTGGGCACCAATTAGGCAATGTAGCGAGCTGACGTTGGATCAGAAGAAGAAGATCATCGACGCTGTGAAGAAGAAGACGACTTGCTTTAGCATCTTTCGATTTAGCCAATGGCTAGGATAGTTATTATCGCTTCAGTTGACTGCGGGCGGAATAAAGATTATTCGAAAAGTATTCGTTTTTGGTTCCCATCGAAAAATTATCTAGGGTATTTTCGCAAAACCTCTATAATTGAGCACTTTTTCGCGGTCCCGACAGGTTAGACAGGTTTGACTGTTTTAGTACTTTTGGAATTCCATAATGGGAATTCCTCCGACGAAAATTAAGAGCCATTTTTTGTGTTTGTGAAAAAAGTTCCCATCGGAAAGTTATCTGGAGTATTTTCTCTGTAATTGGGCAACCTCTCTAATTGGGCACATCCAAGAGATGCCCAATTAGACAGATTTGACTGTAATATATATGAATTATGAAAATATTTTGGCCATTGAAAAATGTATAAATAAGCTTTACAATATTACTTTTTTTTCAGGAAAAGTCTCGCCAAAATCCAATTTGTCAAAGGAGCACAAAAATGAGATCGACATTGTGCAACAACGAGCGCATATCGACAAGAACAGCAGCGTTGACAATAAGGCAAACGACGAAGAAGATACGGTGAAATTGCCGCAGGCTACTGTAGCGCGCGAGCGACACGCTCGCACCGGCAACAACAACAACTTGCGGCTGTTGATCACGTCGGACTCGGCGGGATCCATGGCCGCACCGTCCTATATGGTTCCTGAAAATTTCTGGCTTCAATTACCCTTTTTTGGATCCTATTGAATGATGGAAATAAGTTGGTCTAATTAATTGGTAGTGATGTGCCGGATCCTGAATTTCAGCCTGGGCCCCAAATGCCAGACCCGGACCCGGGTATTCGACACAGCACATTAGCTATTTGGACTATCACTTTCCTAGCTTTATATTGTTTTGTCGCAAAAGTGGATTTGAATATATTTTTACAGCAAAATTTTACTCAAAATCTTTTCGTTTTTAGGCGCCGAATCAGGCCGCGTCGGCGCCCAATTCTTCCGCCGACTTTTTGCGCGGCACCTCCGGTAGGTCTCCGGTTAGCGCTGGCGGTGGGATTTTTCATTCGCCAGCCGTCGGCGGCGCGACTCCGCTACCATACAGCGGCGGTGGCTGTGTTTATGGTAGCGGAGCCGGCGATCCGCTAGCCGGCTCCATCAATTTTCAACAACAACAGCAACGAACCGTTCACGCTGTGCACGCGGACTTTCTCGGCGGAGGCGGAGAGGCGCCGTCCGGCTCGCAGTCGGCTAAATGCCAGCTCGGCGGCGTCACAAGTCCCGGCGTGTTTGGCGGCGGCCAGACGCAGGTCTCACAGCCGTCCAGGTACGTTTCGGCAAAAAATTGATTTGATGATGTTGTGTATGCGTTCTTAGGTGCTAGCGATGAGAATAAACATTTATTAACAAGAAGAATTATATGCAATTATTTCGGAATAGTCTTCCTTATATATGCATAGAAAAAAAATAATTTTAACACATTTGAATAATAAAAGATATATCGTTGTAAGACAACGATTACTTAAATGTATTTCGGTCGGATATAACATTAAAGGACACATGCCATTCAATACAGAAAATTGCAGGTTGGCCAAAAATTTGTGATACACCAGTATTTATACGTCTATCGCAAGCACTTCGTTTCTTTATTTTTGGCCCTTGTATTATCGGTCTTTGAAGTGCTTGGACAGAATTTAATTATAGTTTTTAATCAACAGATGGTTAAAAAATACTTTATTTCAAAACCTAACCCAGAGCAGAAGCAAGCTATTATCAAACAACAATAAAAACAATAATAAAAAATATGTCCAAAACAAAAAATAATAAATTTAAACACTCAATTTCTCTTCAAGACCGAATCATTTTTAAATATAATTATTATACTCGCTTCCGCGACAACGTCAATAAAATTTTTTTTATCATTGTTATGTATGATAAATATATAGTTTTAAAGCCCGTTTTCTTGCAAACATTTTGGTATATAAAAGTTCGGTTTAGTTTAATTTATTGTAAAGTTATAAATTTTTTAAAGGAAGCTTACTATGTTAAAAAATCGTCAAGAAATCCGCATGCTCATGTTTCACGAGTTCATGCAGGGACACAATGCACCCGAGGCAGCCCGAAACATTTGCGCTACATTGGGCAGGAAGGCAACTACATATATCACATGTCACCGCTGGTTCGCGAAATGTCGTTTCGGCAATACACATCGAAAAGACAAGGCACGTTCCGGACGACCCTCGACCATTGATAAACGGGCACTACTCCGCTCCATCAAATCCGATTCAACACAGACCACGCGTAAATTGGCCGTCGACTTTCACTCTTCAAAAATACTATCGCTCGTCATCTCCACAATGATAATAAAAAAATTTTATTGACGTATAAATACAGGTGCATCAAAACTTTTGAACCAATCTGCAATTTTTTATATTGAACGATACGCGTCCTTTAAACTAAACCGAACTTTTATATACCAAAATGTTTGCAAGAAAACGGGCTTTCAAACCATATATTCATCATACATACCAATGATAATAAAAAATTTTTATTGAAGTATAAAAAAAATCTATCAAAACTTTTGGGCCAACGTGCAATTTTCTATATTGAATGGCATGCGTCCTTTAATTTCACTAATTCGATTCAAAATTTAATTCTCTATCCATTATTTTTTATTTCTAGCCAACTTGGAAAAAAAGCTATAGTCAAAAAAGTAAATTTTTATTTTTTAAATGACTTTACTATTTCAATCATAACTTTTTTTTCCCAAATACCTACTTAGAAATATGATTTAAAAAGTAATAGATAAAGAATTAAATTCTTAATCGAAATGGCGAAATTAATTTTCTGAAAAATATTTTTATACCTCTCAAAAAGTTAATCAAAGTTGAAAATCCGCAAATGTTGCTCTGGATATAACAGATGGTTTAGTTCGAACTGAGCATAATTATATAAAATTGGATTTTTTTTCAGTCCCCTTCGTGAACTTATTCAAACTCCACTCACGGCGAGTCCATCTCTATGCGATTCGTCGCCGTTTCTCTGCATACCGCCGGGTACGTCCTTGTCGATTCCGGACGAAAACGGCATGGCGAATCGCTTTTTCACGCTTCAAAAGGAGGGCGAACGCCGTACCACACTGGCATCTTTAATGCAGGAGCACGAAAGCGATGTAAACTAGCGTCCTTGACTTTTAATTAGATAATTAGGACTCAATTTTGGCGTTTAGCTAAGCCATTATCACTAATAAACTCTCTCAACAAGTTGTTCTTAATTACAAAAAATTTTAAAGATTATCGAAAAATGGATGGAGCTTTTCGTGGGCGAAATACGCGATGAAGAGGTTCTTTTGTGCCGTGAGACCATGTGTCAATTGCTTAATGGCTTACGCTCATATTTGGTCGGCCGAGAGCCGGAGCCGTTACAGAATGCGATACGACAAATTTGTGCGGAAATCAATCCACGTCGCGAGACTGCGCCAATCAGTCAGCTGATGATTGCGCTATATATTTTTCCGAATGCGGTAGGGACAATTCATCTTTATCATTGATGCGTAATTGACTTAATAGTGGCTCGTGGTTTGGTTCGCGATCGAGCCAAAATGAGCCAAATGACTCAATTTTGAGCCAAATTTTTGCAAAATGACTCAATTTTGAGTCAAATTTTTGCGAGAATGGCTCGCGAGAAAATCAGCCAAAAAATCGGACTTTTTTTGGCTATTGGCTCGTTTTTTGGTCACGAGCTGTCACGAACCGTTTTTTATGAAAGTCGGACACAGAATTTGAACCCACTTGGATTCATTTGGGCCCATTTAGATCTATTTTGATTCATCCGCTTGGATTTATTTGAATCCTGTCATGAATTGGAAGAACCTTTGGAGAAATAAGGTAGAAAATTAGCAACGTTAACGCGCAGCGAAAGTGCAAGACAAGAATCCCCATATTCGTGAGATAAACTACGAGAAATTGTGACGAGAGGAACCCAATAACCAATAACCAATCAAAAATTAACCAATAAATGCAAATAAATTAAAAATTAACAGGACCAAGTCCTTATAAAGTCAACAAAAGGAATTTGTTTATTAATCTGAAAAACAAAATAAGTCCAACAATGAATAATTAAATCTAACAATGAATAATTAAAAACATCCGGTCTTATACACGCAAAATTAGGATAAATAAAAATTGCTGTCCTAAAAAAGAATTTGAATTTATTAAATTATACATTGGCTACTGTAAGAATTGGCCTTATACACGCGAAATTTATGGTAAATAAAAATTGCTGTCCTAGAAAAGAATTTGAATTTATTAAATTATGCATTGGCTACTGTAAGAATTGGCCTTATACACGCGAAATTTAGGGTAAATAAAAATTGCTGTTCTAGAAAAGAATTTGAATTTATTAAATTATGCATTGGCTACTGTAAGAATTGACCTTATACACGCAAAATTAAAGTGAATAAAAATTGCTGTTTTAGAAAAGAATTTGAATTTATTAAATTATACATCGGATACTGTAAGAATTGGCCTTATACATGCAAAATTAGAGTGAATAAAAATTGCTGTTTTAGAAAAGAATTTGAATTTATTAAATTATACATCGGATACTGTAAGAATTGGCCTTATACATGCAAAATTAGAGTGAATAAAAATTGCTGTTTTAGAAAAGAATTTGAATTTATTAAATTATGCATTGGCTACTGTAAGAATTGGACTTATACACGCGAAATTAGGATAAATAAAAATTGCTGTCTTACAAAAGAATTTGAATTTATTAAATTATGCATTGGCTACTGTAAGAATTGGCCTCATACACGCAAATTTAATAGTATTCCAAATCTCGTGAATGTTCAGGTTCAACCGTCGCTGAAACTACAGGGCATTAAACCGCATTGGATGTTCACACTCGATGATCTTATTCGCAACGCCGTTCAACAGGCATTGAAGCTCATCCAACAGGTCGAGGCCAGTGTGCTATGCAGTTTGGCCGAAACGGCGTCCACTAATTCGTCGAGCGGTGCACCGCCGGCGCCAATCGGCGTCTCGTCGTTGGGCGCAACCAGTACGATGCGGCTTAGCGGCGCTAGCACGATTGGCGACGGCGCCGCACAATCGGCCGCCGCTGCCGTGGCGGTCGTCTATTCGGAGTTTTCACAGCAGCACAAATATTTTTCCGAACAAATTCGAAGGTACTATTGCTTATGGCTTATTTACGAGCCAATCAAACCGAGTATGTAGGCTGATGTTTTGTTTGGAATTGATGAATTTTTACAAAAGGCATATTCGATGAGATTTGTTCATTCAGGCTTTCTTTTTGGTCCTAATTTATACATTTTTTTTAGCCTCTTTGAAGAGATGCTCAGCGCCGAAAAAGAAACAAAAGAATTGCTGGAGATTAATTTAATGGAGCGTCAAAGCCAACTAAAGTGGATCACCTCTACGACCAGCACCGCAGGCGCTTTGCATCGCGCGTTCTTGGCCGGTCCGCGTACAGCCAGCCTGGCCGCAACACGACGCTCGCATCAACATACAATCATAGCCGATTCGATGGCCGCCGACGAGTCGTCCTGCTCCGAGTCGGTGGAATGGAGCGCGCTCGCTTCGCCGTCCGTCTCCGTGGCCAGTGCCGTTAGCGAATTTCCAATGAAAAGGTCGATTGGCCTTTTTTTGTGTGTACAGTCGACTCCCCCATTAACATAAATTCCCATTAACATAAACCTCCCATTAACATAATCGTTTTGGCAGCTTGGTTGGTTTTCCCCCATTAGCCCCCTTAACATAACGCTCCCCCATTAACATAACGCTCCCATTAACATAGTTAACGCGCAGTCCCTTGGCGTTATGTTAATGTGAGCGTCGACTGTAGCTTCATTTCGAATTTACCCTTAAGTTCTCGTGTATAAGCCCGCGGTCGTTCGAAGAATTTTTGGATTTTGACTTGGCATATTGATTTGTTATTTTGTGTCAGCTAAGCATAAAATTTAATGAACATCTTCATTAAAACAAGCCCAAGCTGTAGTTTAAACATTTTGGATTAAACTTTGTTTCAAACAGAATGAAGGTCAAATTAAAATTCAAAAATTCTTCGAACGGCCGCGTCTTATTTATCCCCGAACTTTAGAGCATTTACAGATGTCCAAAAAAAAATGAGCATATAAAAATTAGCATTATAAATTTTATTTTTCAACAAAAAACAAAAAAAAATTGATAATGAATACGATAAACAACAATTATGACTACAGTCGACGCCCCCATTAACATAACGCCAAGGGACTGCGCGTTAACTATGTTAATGGGAGCGTTATGTTAAGGGGGCTAATGGGTGAAGACCAACCAAGCTGCCAAAACGATTATGTTAATGGGAGGTTTATGTTAATGGGAATTTATGTTAATGGGGGAGTCGACTGTATTACATATTCAACCGAATTCAAATTGGGGCTCCTTTAACGGCAATACAGAACTCCAAACGTGACTAAATTGGCGCCAATGAGTTCATTCTGTTCGTATCGGATCCAAGCGAGTCCAAATTTTGTGCCCACTTTTATGAAACCGAGACAAAGGCGGGCACAAAATTTGGACCCCAACGGATTCTGTTCGTATCGGATCCGCTGGGGTCCAAATTTCGTGCCCGCCTTTGCCTCGGTTTTTCATAAAAGTGGACACAAAATTTGGACTCCAACGAATTCAATACAACAGAATGAACTCCAATTGGCGCGAATTTAAATTTGGCTCAAAACACCCGCGGCTTATACACGCGAAATTTGGGTAATAAAATATCTTGGACAGCTCCTATGCAAAACTAAATGGACTTTAAAATAAAACTAGAATCATAAAAATATCTCACTCCAACAAAAAGTTATCATCAAAAAACTGCCGAAAATTTGCGGCCCATCGCCGAAAATTTTTAGTCACGTTTGGAGCTCTATATCGCCGCCATAGGAGCCGGTTGAATTGAAACCGGTTGAATGTTTGATAGTCATAATTGTTGTTTATCGTAGTCATTATCAATTTTTTGTTTGTTTTTTTTTTTTGAAAAATAATATTTCCATGCTAATTTATTTGAAAGTCTTTTTGGGACGCCCTGTATAATTTTCGCGCATTGAATCACGCGTCATTTTTTAGAGCGCATGAAACGGGCGCCGGCGTGGACTTGTCGGAGCCGCTGATGGATTGGCTTCTTCGTGCCGGATGCAACGAACGCTCGGCGCGTCTCATCGAGTCGCAACACTACAGTAAGCGAGACATGATCGAGTTTGTCACACGCGAGGAGCTTCTCACACTCGGCATACCGTATAATGTTTACGTATTTTCGCCACTACTATTATAATTTAAACGCTTATATGACTTTTTCAAATATTTTTTTATCCATATGAAATATATTACCATAATTTCGCGTGTATAAAGCCGGGTGTTTTGAACCAAATTTAAATTGGCGCCAATGAGTTCATTCTGTTCGTATCAGATCCGTTGGGGTCCAAATTTTGTGCCCGGCTTCACTTTAGTTTTAAGACCTCTTTGTGAAATTTTAGAAGCTTTTTGAAGAATTTGGAGACATTATTTAAAAACATATCCTAATTTCGCGTGTATAAGGCCGGGTGTTTTGAATCAAATTTAAATTGGCGCTAATGAGTTCATTCTGTTCGTAACGGATCCAAGCGAGTCCAAATTTTGTGCCCACTTTTATGAAACCGAGACAAAGGTGGGCAGAAAATTTGGACTCCAACGAATCCGATACGAACAGAATGAACTCATTGGCGCGAATTCAAATTTGGCTCAAAACACCCGCGGCTTATACACGTGAAGTTAGGATAATTAAAAAAAAAATTTTAGCGGCGGAATTTCTTGTCGAATTTGGCGTGAAATTTTGCGATGTCGAAACGAAATTTCTCAACAACAAGTATAATATTTTTGGGGAGAATTATTGTTAATCAGAGTGGTGATTTGGCTCCGATTTGACTCCGGAGTCGGCTCCAGAGCCATTATGTGTGGCTTCGCATAACTCTTTAATATGAAATTTGTAGATAAAACTGTTATTGCTATAGTTACGTTTATTTTTCTCTACGAATAAAGTTATTTCAAGAGGGGTTTGTGGAGCCATCGAAGTTGTATTTGAAGCCTGCTCCGAAATCGCTTCAGAACCGGAGCAAAGAAAAAAAAAGTGACTCCGGAGCCGGAGCCATTTAGAGGATTAAGTCACCACACTTTTGTTAATAATATTAGAATTGCAAATTTTAGCTGGATGGCGAGTCGATTCTTCGTAAATACCCAAAGGACTCCTCATTTGTGGGAAATCGCTGAATTGGGAGAAAAATACGCATCTTCGTAAAATTAGAGTCCCATTATTTTTTCGTTAGGCTTCTTTTCTTTATTAGCTTTTCTTTATTAGCTTTTCTTTATTTTCTTTATTCTTTTCTTTATTATTAGGCCATGTTTTGTTTTTTATGTTTTGGCCATTTTTTTTCATTTTTTGATGATACTTCTTTACTGGTCTATTTTTGGACTAATTTCTTGAACACTTGAAGATCCGTGTCATACGCTGTTATCCCCTTGGTGGATCATACAATCGCCGCTTATATTGTTCTCTGTCTTCTGCTAATTGTCTCCAATTAGGTCTTATGCGCTCTTTCATCAACTTTTGCCATCTTTCCGCTGGTCTTCCGGGTGGTCTTTTGCATTCGTATGGCCACCAAAATCGTGTCGTCTATCCGTTGTTCTTCCTTCTGGCTACGTGCCCTGCCCAAAGAAGTTTTCGTATTGTGGCTGTCTCGTATGCGTCTGCGAAAACGGACTAGTTTTTATTCAAACAAAAAGGACCCAATACTTTGTTTTCTTTTTATTTTCAAATAGGACTCCAGGACCATTTAAAAAGATGTTTTTTTTTCAAATTTTTTGCTCTAATTTGACTTTAGGTTTGATGAGATACTATTCAGAAATACTAAATGAGAATTTCACAATGAATTTTCATCCGAAACAATTTTATTTTTGAACAATACGTATATTTTTAGGGCTTTATTATTTTTTTTTATCATTACCCTAATTTTTTTTATCATTACCCTAATTATAAGGCCAGGTGTTTTGAGCCAAATTTAAATTGGCGCCAATTGGAGTTAATTCTGTTCGTATTGGATCCGTTGGAGTCCAAATTTTTTGTTCGCCTTTGCCTCGGTTTCATAAAAGTGGGCACAAAATTTGAACTCGCTTGGATCTAAGACAACAGAATGAATTTATTGGCGCCAATTTAAATTTGGTTCTATACACGCGAAATTAGGATAAATTTTTATTTCTCTTTCTTGTACATTTTCCTCTCTTTTTTATACCATATTCAAAAGTCTACTTACTTTATGCGTTAATGCGACTACCATATCTTCTTTATTCTTAATTATGTATATATTTTTGGGGTCATCAAATTTGCGGCTTCAGATTTTGTTTGCGGCCAGGGAACGTTAAAAGTTGTTGAAATGCTCAGAAAAATGCAAAATCTAGCAAAATAATAAAAATTGAAATTTAAAAGCATTTTAAATTCACTTTAGCTACAAATTTGTAAAAAAAATTCTGTAGAGATTCAGATTTTGCCGTTTTCTTTTGCGCAGGAATTTAAAAATAGTGCTAAATTTAGCACCATTGCTATTTTTAAAATAGCAAAGCAATTTTGCTAAAACTTCAAATTTTTACATTTTTTTTAGCATTTTTAGTGCTAAAAAATATAGCAGCTTTTGACGTTCCCTGTTTGTGGCTTACGATTCCAGATTTTAGGCTGAACTTAAGCCGTTAGCCCGTAGCACGTCGTTTGGCCTATGCCCGACATTTTAGGCTAACCTTAGACTTAACAGATCATCTAGCCGTAAATCACAGTGCGCCATATATTTCAACTAATTTTTCCCCTTTTTCAATTACCATTCATTATTTTTCCTCCATATTATTATAACAATTTCAGTAAAATATTGTGTACATTCTACGGTTTTGAATTATTTTTGCATTAATTTATTTTTGCAGATTTTCTATAATTTATAATAGTGAACAAGGATTCCCTTTCTAAAATACCCTATTTTGTGATGCATAATTTGATTCATTTTCTTTATCGCTAGTCCCAATTTTTCTTTTCGAAAATTCTTTCCTAAAAAACATTTCCTAAAAAATTTGCTTTTTTTAGTTTTTCTCATTTTTATATATTTACCATTTTGATTCATTCATTTCTGTGTTTATGTCTTTGTTTTATAAGGATTTTAGAAGTGATACTGGTATTTAGCTAGCTAGTTATAAGTCTAAAAACACTTTTTAGATTAAAAAAATCAAAACACCCGCGACTTATGCATACAAAATTAGTGTAGTTAAAGGTGGCTCGGAACTCAGCCGCCCTTATATTTAGCCCACTTTTTAAGAGCTTAAAAACGCACTTTTTACATAGACGAAGTTTAAAGTACCCAATAAGAATTTGGCTTAACTAAACTATCGGAAATTTCTATATAGATTAAAGTCATGCCAAGTTCTCTTAGATTTATGGATTATTGGTCTATCCTACTTTAAATTTATAAATTCTTGGTATTTCGTTTTCTTCCGAAATTTTTCATTAACCCCCCCCCCTTTCTTAGTATAAATCATTTTAGAAAGCCAGATATTTTTAATTATTTCAAATTTCTATATTTGCTTTTTAATGGACTCGAAAATCGGAACCGAATTTAAGGTCCACAAAAAATTTTAGCCTTTTTTGTAACGGATTTTCAGAAACCCTATTTAATCGAGCCGAAAGTTCCAAATTTTGGGATTCATTACGACCCTACTCGAAATTTTTTAGTTTCATTTTCCAGTTTCATTATAATTGCAGTCATATTTTATTTTATTTTCATCTTAAATTTAATTCATAATCGAACATATTGCAAAATTTTGCCAATCTTAGAAAAAATTTTATATTCAAATAAAATATTTATTTTGCCGAAAAAGTTTTTTGAAATTATATAAGTTGTTGAAAACGTTTCCGATATTGCCGTGATTTATTCAGCATTTATAAAATACACATTTTATTAGCAGATTTTTATTCATTTTCAAGTCCACCGATAAAGAAGAAGGAAGAACAAAAAAATTATTATTTTTTTATTGTCAGTTTTACGTTTTCGCAATAGATTTTCACTATTAGAACCCGTCATTTTCCGTATTCCAGGCACCGCCGTCGCACGGCTGTTCCACCTTGATCTTATTGTTGTTCTTGTCCAACGTCGGGCCCATCATTGAGCCGGCGACGGGCGCGGCAACGCCCTGGTATTGCATCATCGGGAAGATTTGTTCAAAGGCACGGAACAGTCAGCATTTGGCGCTGTCGACGCCATTGATTCTTGAAACTTTTTCTTTATCCCACAAACTAATTTATTACTTTCTATGTGAACTTCTCTGAGTAATTTAAAAAGAAAATATCGCATAACCGATTAACTCACAGTTCAAAAACCAAGAAAGTTGGACGTTCGAGAATTCCGGAAAAAAATAAAAGTGATTGAGTGGAATAAATCCTTTTCAACGGATTTTTTTCAACGATATCACGCCAAAGAAGCGTGAGCGTTGTGGTGACACTCCGTTTTTTGCTCTGTCAAGTTTGGTCTCGAGTCCGAGATTTAACGCAAAAAAAAACAAAAATAAATTTGAATATTACATAATTAGAAAGTTCCGGCACAAGTAACCGTAGCCTTAGGACAGTGGAAAATTTTTCAAAATTCTCGCGGTTTCGACACGAATTGAGAAACGGTAGCCTATAAATAACTAAAATTTGAGCGGAGCATTTCATTTCTTGTCACCTCTCATTTATTTCTCTCGCTCTCTCGGGTTTCGCGTTGCTTTCTCCCGTCTCCTTTCCGTCTTCTAGAATTTTGTTTGGGCATGAATTTGACTTTCGTATCTTTCGTTTGAATCTTTCGAACAGCTTCTATTTTGTATTAATTAAAAGCTATTAAAGCATCAATCTTATTAGCCGTTTGAATTGAAAAGATCGGCTTTAAATCTTCTCGAAATCTTCCACTTATCTAGAATTTTTTTTCCATTTTTTGCGTTTAATTCTTTTTGGTTTGATGCGATTCACTTTTCAAATTATTGCAAGTCATAAAGGGTTGGGCTATATCGCTGAATTTCGACTTGTTTTTTTTCGCGAAAACCTTAAAACACAATGTTATGTTAAATTGGAAATCTAGAAGCGCGCAAATTTATCACGCGGGAAAAAACTAATTTATCTTAAAACTAATTTATCTTAAAAAAACTTTTAATCGAAAATATTTGCTCCTAATTTATCATAGTAGTTTTAACAAAAATGAAGAAAAAAAGTCGAAATTTGGCGGATGCTATTATTCGTCAATATTCTCAAGGGTTAAAACATTGGTTGAGATTCTAATTTTTTTTTTGTTTTTAGTTTCCGTTTCAAGTTTTGCTTTTGTGAATAAAAAAAATGGGAAAAGAAAAGACGCACATCAACATTGTCGTTATCGGACACGTCGATTCGGGCAAGTCGACCACCACCGGTCACTTGATCTATAAGTGCGGCGGCATTGACAAGCGCACAATCGATAAGTTCGAGAAGGAGGCGCAAGAGATGGGCAAAGGCTCGTTCAAGTACGCGTGGGTGCTCGACAAGCTGAAGGCGGAACGCGAACGCGGTATCACCATCGACATTGCGTTGTGGAAGTTCGAAACGTCCAAGTACTATGTCACCATCATTGACGCGCCGGGACATCGCGACTTCATCAAGAACATGATCACGGGTTGGTGTTTTTTATGTGAGCTTTGTTTTTTTTTTTTGAGTTTCTTCGGGGCTTCATTTTGTTCGGGAGCGATTGAACGGGCTTTTTCGCGATAGGCAAACATTGTTTGGATTGATTTTTTGCGCTTTCTATTTGTGTAGGCACGTCGCAGGCCGACTGCGCCGTGTTGGTCGTGGCCTGCGGTACCGGCGAGTTCGAGGCCGGAATCTCGAAGAACGGCCAGACCCGCGAGCACGCGCTCCTGGCGCAGACGCTCGGCGTGAAGCAGCTCATTGTCGCGTGCAACAAAATGGACACCACCGAGCCGCCGTTCTCGGAGGCGCGCTACACGGAAGTCATGAACGAGGTTTTTGCGCATTTTCAAAGCACATTTTCGTAGAAATTCCTAATGGGGGAAAGCTTTGTGGGACTCGATTCGCCGGATGGCGGCAAATTCTCGATTCTCGATCGATTATTTTTCCAGGTGTCGAATTTCATCAAGAAAATCGGCTACAATCCGAAAGCGGTGCCGTTCGTGCCGATTTCCGGCTTCCACGGCGACAACATGCTCGAGCCGTCGGCGAACATGCCCTGGTTCAAGGGCTGGGCCGTCGAGCGCAAGGAGGGCAACGCCAGCGGCAAGACGCTTCTGGAGGCGCTTGACGCCATCACGCCGCCGTCGCGTCCCACCGACAAGCCGCTGCGTCTGCCGTTGCAGGACGTCTACAAGATTGGCGGCATCGGCACGGTGCCGGTCGGTCGCGTGGAGACCGGCGTCCTCAAGCCGGGAATGGTCGTCACGTTCGCGCCGCAGGCGTTGAGCACGGAAGTGAAGTCCGTGGAGATGCATCACGAGTCGCTCGCCGAGGCCGTGCCCGGCGACAACGTCGGCTTCAACGTCAAGAACGTCTCCGTTAAGGTTGGCGGATATTTGGTGTTTGACCGGGAAACTCATACTCAATTTTTTTTTCTTTCAAGGACATTCGTCGCGGCTCCGTCGCGTCCGACTCGAAGAGCGATCCGGCCAAGGAGGCCAAGTCCTTCACCGCGCAGGTCATCATCATGAACCATCCCGGACAGATTGCCGCCGGCTACACGCCCGTGTTGGACTGCCACACCGCGCATATCGCGTGCAAATTCGCCGAATTGAAGGAGAAGGTGGGGAAATTTTTCGGCCCAGGCCCTTATATTATAGGACATTTCTATCCGCCCTTATATTATAGGACATTTCTATCGCGCACATTTGAGTGATGATTTTTTTTTTCTTTTCCAGGTCGACCGCCGAACCGGCAAGAAGGTGGAGGACAGTCCGAAATTCCTCAAGTCCGGCGACGCGGGCATCGTCGAGCTGCATCCGACCAAGCCGATGTGCGTCGAGGCGTTCACCGACTACGCGCCGTTGGGCCGCTTCGCCGTCCGCGACATGCGACAGACCGTCGCCGTCGGCGTCATAAAGAGCGTGGACAAGACCGACGCCGCCGGCAAGGCCACCAAGTCCGCGGTGAAGGCCGCCGGCGCCGCGAAGAAGAAGTAGAAAAAAGAAATGAAGTTGGGGAATTTCGCCCCCCTCATAAAATTCGTTTATTATTGTTGTTGTTGTTCTCGTTTGATATAAGTGCAAAAAAATAAAGTTGTTTAATTTTTTTCGGAGAGAAAGAGAAAGAAAAATTTGTGAAGAGAAAGAAAGGCGTATCGCATATCGATGAAAGAAAAAAAAAGAAATTAGGAAGAGAAAAGGCATGAAAAGAGAAGAAGAAAGAAATTTGTTCTGGATCAAACAAATAATGATTTTGGAATAAACATTTTTCTTTCGGTGGAATGTCCGAAATCGGCAGGATGTGAGGTTCTTCTGGTACGAATCTGATATTGGAATGGGTTTTCTAGTAATCGAATTTGATATTGAAAATTTAAAATGTTGTCCCGAAAACTTAAAAAGTATAACATCAATCTGCGAGAAGGTACTATTTCAGAATTTCGATGTAAAAGAAAAAAATTTGTTTTGGACCAAAAAATGATTTTGGAATAGAGAACCCATTCTTTTTTTTTGGTGGAATGCCTGAAAAACGGTTTTTTAATATTGAAATTTTGGGTGATGTCCCTAATAGGCCCAGACTCGTCTAGGGTCCGATTAAATTTTTGTAAAATAAACGCAATTTTATATGAAATTTATAGTGAATTTTATAGCAGCATAGTATTGTTTGGATTTTAGTTGCTTATTTCTTATTTCGGATTGGATCTCGAAATTGGACGCCAGATGAGCCTAGGCCTATCGTCACTTTGCGATATTCCATAAAAGTTTGGATCTCGAAATTTCGGATTCGAATTCAGCGCATCAGAAAACCTCGCATCCCGTAATTTCAGGCATTTCCCGAAAAAAAATAGTGGGTCCTCTATTCCGAAATAGTATACCAAAAAGAAAATTTGTTTTGATGCAGACAAATAATTGCTCAATATATTCTTTTATTGAAATTTGTTTTTTGCAAGAAAATATCTTCTGGAGCCCTTTTTCAGACACAACAAAAATGGCCGGACGTTGTTGTGTGGCCTATTTCAGGGGGAAAATTGGGAAACCGAGGACGAGAATTTCACACTTGAACACTTGAAGATCCGTGTCATCCGTTGTTATCCCCTTGGTGGATCATACAATCGCCGCTTATATTGTTCTGTCTTCTGCTAATTGTCTCCAATTAGGCCCCATGCGCTCTTTCATCAACTTTCGCCATCTTTCCGCTGGTCTTCCGGGTGGTCTTCTTGAGAATTTCACAATTTCTAAAGTAATTTGTTCGCTCAGTTCGCTTTCAAAAGTGGTCAAAATAGTTTTGGCGTTGAGCAAACCAAGGCGTTAAACAAAACACGGCGAATAATATTGCAAAAGAAGAGAATTTAGCTGTATAATTATATTGAACTTTTTTAGTATCAACTTTTTTTTCTAGAGTATAAATCACTTCCAAATCGCGCCAGAAGGTAGAGAATTTAACGGGGAATTCAATGGATTATAAAGTTTTTTAACATTTCACTAATTCTAAAGTAATTTGTTCTCTCAGTTCGCTTTCAAAAGTGGTTTCTAATTTAGCTACCTGAGCTCTACATATTTATTCGTGGTTTCTAATTTAGCTAAATTCTCTTTTTTTGCAATATTATTCGCAAAAATAAATAGAAAAAGGTTTTCGCGGACGCCAACTTCAAATTGATGATTGGACAAAGTTTTTACTTTGTTCAATTATTACGAAAACTTTTATTTAAAACGCATGTTCATTTTCTCTATATTTTTCTGGTTTTCGAGGAATAGACTAAAAAATTATAAAATTTTCAAACATTTTTATTTTTGCCGACCACTTTTTTGCTATCATTACTTTTTATAGGGTTTGAAATTGGCGTGCTTTTATACCTTTTCGAATAATGTTATCATTGTTTTTGTTAATCGTTATCATTGTTTAATTGTTATCATTGTTTAATGTTATCATTGTTTAGTATATCATTGTTTTTGTTAATGAAAATTACTTGGTTCTCGCGGGTTATCGAACCACAAAAAAAAATTTGCGGTAAAATTCGTATTTCCGAGTTGTTCAACATGCTGAATTTGACATTTATTTTTTTATAAAAATATTCCTATGGGTCCTAAAATATAACTAAGATTCCAAAATTAAAAAAAAACAACCGCAAAATAATTTGTATACGCAAAAAAGGAATGATTATCTTTTTGATTATTGTTAAAATTGTTAATTAACAGAATCGGGCGTTTGGGATCTTATCCCAAAAGCCGTCGGGACCAAAATTTGCATACATTTTCTCCGCAAACTTTTGAAAATTTTGTCTATTTTGCTTGCAAAACCTAAAATATTATCCGATTTCTTTTCGAAAAAGTTTTTGGCATCAAAAAATAATGCGGCTATGCGACAAAACGGGATGGTCATTGTGCCGCTGGGCTTGAAGCCCAGCGGCACAATAATTTTTAAACGTATTGACTTGGCCTTCATTCTATTGTTTAAGCATAAAGTCCGAAGTTATGCTTAAGCCTAGAATCTAGCTAGACTAAATTTAAGCCTAAAATTTCTTTATCTACTCGTCCCATTTTGTTCCATTTCATCTCGTTTTGTTTCCAACACCCTGATCACGTTCAAATCGAGAAATTCATTTTAGATTCGTCGCCGAAAATCTTCGAAATGGAGTTGCCCGACCCGTTTCTGCCCGGCGCCGTCAGCCTGCTGGAACAGCTGGACAAGAAGCTCGTCGTTGTGCTTCGCGACGGCAAGACTCTCATCGGCTATTTGCGCACGTTGGATCAGTTCGCGAACCTCGTTCTTCACGAGACACTTGAGCGTATTCACGTCGACAACTTCTACGGCGATATTCCGCGTGGAATTTTTTTAATTCGCGGCGAGAACGTGGTGTTGGCCGGCGAAATCGACGAGACCAAAGCGAATCCGCTCACCGAGGTGATTGATTGGGAAATTTTTTTTTTATTGTCACCAAAATTGAAAGATCTTTTTTCCATTTGAATTCTTCGTAGCTATTCGTTTTTGTTCATTTTCGGAATTTCTTTAATCTAAGTGAAGGGAATTGGCTTTAAGGTTGAAGAAAAAATGTCGCTAATTTTTTTTTTTATTTTTTAGCCCCAGTTATTTTCAGGTGAGTTTGGAAGAAATTTTGCGAATGCAAAGCGATAAAATCGAACAGCGAAAAGCGAAATATCGACATTCGCATGGAGGAGCCGCCAACGAGATCCTGCCCCAAAGGCACGAGCTTTTCGAGGACGCGTTTTGAAATTTAAAAAATGCGTAGGACTTAAAAAAAAATCCATTCGAATCAAAAAAGTCTATAGCATATATAGTTTTTACTTTTCCACTTCGACGACAAATTGTAAAAACATTCGTTTTGTGGCGATCACTTCTTTATTTTTCTTATTGGTCCTTGTGCTTATTACTAAGTGATGCCACAAAAATTTATTTTATTTTGTTTGTGTTTCGAATTTATATTCTCTTTTTTATTCAACAAAAGTGCAGAGCACCAATTAACAACAATCATATGAAGCAAAAAACTTAAACTAAACTTAAAAACTAAAATTGGACCTAGAACATTATGAGCGAACAAATTATTGCAATAAAGGAATTTCGTGGTGAAACCAACAAATGTTTAAATAATAAACGAAGGCTTAAGCTACAAACTGAGATTATTAGATTTTCTTCGCGTTCGCGACACGTTTTGACTTTTATTTAAAAATTTTTTTTTTGTAATTTTTGCAATGGAATTTTTATGTTTTCTTTTGTATATTTTGTCTTCTCTTTGTTTTGTAAAAATTCTTTTAACAAACTCCTTTCCATATATGTACACATATTTAAATTACCCTAATTTCGCGTGTATAAGGCCGGGTGTTTTGAGCCAAATTTAAATTCGCGCCAATGAGTTCATTCTGTTGTATAGGATCCGTTGGGGTCCAAATTTTGTGCCCGCTTTCGTCTCAGTTTCATAAAATTGGGCACAAAATTTGGACTGGCTTGGATCTATTTGGATTCGAATGGATTTATTTGAACCTACTTGGATCCATTTGGACCCCCTTGGATTTGCTTGGAGCCGCTTGGATCCATTTGAACCTACTTGGATCCATTTGGACCCTCTTGGATTTGCTTGGAGCCGCTTGGATCCATTTGAACCTACTTGGATCCATTTGGACCCCCTTGGATTTGCTTGGAGCTTCTTGGATCCATTTGAACCTACTTGGATCCATTTGGACCCCCTTGGATCCGTTACGAACAGAATGAACTTATTGACGCCAATTTAAATTTGGTTCAAAACACCCGCGGCTTATACACGCGAAATTAGGGTACTTTTGTAGATCATATTCCACTAAAAAAACAATTATGTATAATCAGTGTTGTGACTTGGCTCCTCCGGGTTGACTGCGGAACCCGGCGAGTCGCTCCGAGATGGCTCCGGCTCGCCCACGACAGACGAGTAGAGCACCATTATATTTCGCTATTTTTAACAAAAAAAAATATTATGGCTCGTCGGCCAAAAATGCCCAAGAGTCAACTCGGAGCCAAGTCATACCGCACCGTCAAAGGACGTTTTAATAAGGCCTCAGTTGGAATATGCAGTAGAAATATGAAATCCGCCTAACAATTTTGAAATTAATAGAATTGAAAAAGTACAAAAGACTTTTATTTATCGAGCTTTTAAGAAATGTGGAATAAAAAAGACCAAAAAAATTAAATATGAAGAAAGACTTAAAATATGTAATTTACAAGACCTTAAAAGTAGACGTACTTTACTCGATTTAAGCACGGTATATAAAATCCTGACTTATTCAACACATCTTAATCCCTAGATTTACTTTTAGAAAAATATTATAAGTAATAGAAGGGCTCTATCATTGAGAAATCAAAATACCTCTGCTAAAAATCAAAATTTTTTTTTGAGAGAACCTTGGAATAAAATATCGGAAGAAATAATTCTCAGTAGTAATTCGGAACTATTTTCTAAACGACTTGTGAAAGTGGGAATTCCCAAAACCCAGGCTTATGGAAAGTGATTTTCGAATAATTGTATTTGTTTTCTTGTTTGTAAACAATTAAACCAAGGGTTTTATTGACTTTATTATCATTGTTATTATTAAATTGCTGTATTATGACCACGTCAGTGTATCTATATAGTACCTGTTTATCCAATAAATTATTATATAGAATAAAAGACTTCAAAAGACGGGTTTTTCTATATTTTCTCAATCACATTTTTTATATATCTATTGTGAATCTAGATGAGAATTATTTTTTTTAGAAAATTATTTTTTCGGATAATAAAAAATTTCTTTTGCGACTTTTTTCTTCGTTTTTTTAGCCGCTTTTTCGGCCGTAAATTATTTTTTTGGTTTTTTTCTATTTTCACAACGACAGAAAAAAAAATGGAGCAAAAAATGACAATTTTCGTTGCGATGCCACGTAAACCAATAAATCTTTTAGTATTTGTTCTAGTTATGCAAAATTTGAACCCTTTTTTAAACACGTCTGAAAAACGTTTTATGTTTTAATTCTTTATTATTTAATTCACCCAAAAAAAAATTTATAAAATATAATAGAAAACATTTTTTTTTGGTACTTTCCGGTTATCGGATCCGCAAAATTAAATGACTTTTCTAGGTTTTCTGGCACGAGGAATCCGAATTTCTCACCGATTTTGTTGTTTTTCTGCAGTTTTTGACATTTTCTAAGCGATCCTTTTATCATCGTCTTGCAAGACATCGCCGAATTTTGGCCCGTCTAATTGTTAATTATTTATCGTTGTTATGTTAACTACTTGTTAGAGATTATGTTATAAAATTATGCCTCGAAAGTGTTAAAAACTGCACAAAAACAACAAAATCAGCGAGAAACATCGTTAAATTCGAATTCCTCGTGCCAGAAAACCTAAAAAAAGTCATTGAAAAATTTTTTTTGGAGGCTTTATAACCGGAAAGTATTTTTTTTTTATTCTTTTGCTTTATTCTATATTTTATTTATTTAATAGTAAGGGGTAAATACCCCAAATTCGGGCAAATATGACGCGGCCTTTTGAAGAATTTTTGTATTTTGACTTGGCCTTTATTCTGTTATAAACAAAATTCAGCTCAAAATTTTTGGAATACAGCTTGGGCCTGCTTTAAGGTGTTCATTAAATTTTATGCTTAACCCACACAAAATAACAGATTGAAGGCTAGGTTTTCGAAAATTCTTCGAAAGGCCTCGTCTTATTCACTCCCGAACTTTGGGTAAATGCACAAGGGCAGGGAAAGGTGAACAAAAAACTGGAAATCAATTTGTATTGGACCAACTTTAAACATTAACAACAACAAAAAAGAACAACTCATTTACCGTTTTTTTTTTGGTTTTGAGCCCTTTGACACGCCATCTATAGCAGCTGGCGTTTCTCATCGGATCTGCGGTGGGAAAATACGCATTTCCCCGCTTTTCGCTTCTCCTCGCGCCTAGTCAACCACATTGCTTTTCGAGCGCTTCGCACGTCGGCCGCCAGTCGCCACATCATTATCATCGCGTTTTGGAGCCGACTCGTATCCGTATAGCATCTCAGCGCAGACAGCCAGCAACGATGGACGTCCGGGTTGGTGGTCCTCAATCGAGTCAAAAAAATTGTTTTTATTTTGAAGCTCCGGCTCTGACCTCTGTTTTATTTTCTACTTTTTTTCGAGTCCATTTTTAGAATATTGACAATCGCTTTAACGTCGTGTTCGTGTTGGGGCCGCCGGGAAGCGGAAAAGGAACGCAGTGCCAGAAGATTGAAAAGGTGCGGGAGAAATTCTTTTTTTTTTTAACTCTTCCTTTCTAGTACTATTATAATTCATAATTGAGTTCATGTTCTCTCTAGGACTTTGGCTTTGTTCATTTGAGTGCCGGCGATTTGCTTCGCGCTGAAGGCCTCGAGAAGAACTCCGAATACGGCGAACTCATCGAGAAGCATATCCGCGAGGGAAGCATTGTGCCCGTGGAGATTACCTGCCGACTCTTGTTGAATGTAAATCGTTCAAATTTGGAATTTTATTTACCCGAACCTGGGGTATATGTATACGAAAAGACATACGAATATATATAATAATATGTTGACTCTTTGGAAAACGCATTAAAGAACGCATGAACACCAATATAGATTTCCACACAATTTGTTCTAACCTTTTTTCTACGATAGATAGGGACGTGGGTTTTTTTTGCATTTTGTAGAGCGTTATCGATTTGTGGGGGACGTGTTTCAGCGATTTTTAAAATTTTCATTTTTAGCATTTTTATAGAGGAAAATGCAACGAAAAAAGTGCATGTGGCTGAGCATTTTTTTCGGAGAGTGATCCGATGGACTCGAAATTTTTGCTGTGAGCTCTCCTTACATTCATTATTATTACACTCTATAAATTTGAACCTGATCGATTGGATAGGAGCCGAGTTATAAAACTTCAAAAAACGAAAAAAATGCCGAAATTTGTCATTTTTTGCAGTTTTTCGGCATTTTTTCCGTTTTTTGGAGTTTCATAACTCCTATCCCATCAATCAGGTTCAAATTTATGAAGTGTAATAGTGTATGTAAGGGGAGCTCATAGCAAAAATTTCAAGTCCATTGGATCACTCTCCGAAAAAAATGCTCCGCTATATGCACTTTTTTCGTTGCATTTTCCCCTATAAAAATGCTAAAAATGAAAATTTTAAAAATCGCTGAAACACGTCCCCCACAAATCGATAACGCTCTACAAATTAATTACAAATAAATTGAGGAAATTATACATCTCGGCTCAGGCTTTCACGCGTATATTTTTTTTTCAAGGCAATGTTGGCGAACTCGAGCGAAACGCGCGGCTTTCTTGTCGACGGATTTCCGCGCAATCGCGACAATTTGGACGGTTGGCAGCGCGAAATGAACGAAAAGGTCCGCGTCCATTTTGTACTCCATCTAGCCGCGCCCATCGAAGTATGCGTTCAACGATGTCTTAATCGCGGTCAGGGACGCTCCGACGATAATTTGGTGGGGGGCTAGGCTTTTTAACAAATTTTTGATGGCATTTTTCCTTCTAAACTTTCAAACATTGAATTTTTCGAAGAGGTTTGAAGGAAAAAACTATTCAAAAATTATCCTAATTTCGTGTGCGTGTATAAGCCGCGGGTGTTTTGAGCCGAATTTAAATTCGCGCCAATTGGAGTTCATTTCGTTCGTATTGGGCATCCGTTGGAGTCATTTAATAAACATAATATTAATATGGACGGTAGACGATTCGGTTCGATGTGAGTAGGCACGAGGCGCGTCCAGCGTCGAAGACCGAGTGATTTTTCGCGAAGTTTGAGCGTAAAGAGCTTCAAGAAGAGCTTCGGCGTGAAGAGGGTCGACTGCCGAAAGTCGACGCACAAAAGTTTGGAGCCGATTGGCTTGTTTGAAAATTTCGGATTAATTGTGGGACCCGAGGAGCGGTGGCGTATTACTGTTCTAGATAGTAATGTGGCTGAGCCCCCCATTGAATAAACGTAGTATTAATTTCGATTAATAACGTTTCTTCGCTTATATTTGGCTAATTAAACATTTATTATTAATAATGAAGTGCAAAAAGAAAAAATAGATTTTAAATATTAAACAACCAAATGTACTTTTACATTTGCGATTTGATAGTTGATAACTAAGAGAGTCGAAATTTTGTGCCCGCATTTGTCTCGGTTTTTCATAAAAGTGGGCACAAAATTGGGACTGGCTTGGATCTATTTGGATTCGAATGGATTTATTTGAACCTACTTGGATCCATTTGGACCCCCTTGGATTTGCTTGGAGCCGCTTGGATCCATTTGAACCTACTTGGATCCATTTGGACCCCCTTGGATTTGCTTGGAGCTTCTTGGATCCATTTGAACCTACTTGGATCCATTTGGACCCCCTTGGATTTGCTTGGAGCTTCTTGGATCCATTTGAACCTACTTGGATCCATTTGGACCTCCTTGGATTTGCTTGGAGCCGCTTGGATCCATTTGAACCTACTTGGATCCATTTGGACTCGCTTGGATCCGTTACGAATAGAATGAACTAATTGACGCTAATTTAAATTTGGTTCAAAAACACCCGCTGCTTATTAGGGTAGTATATAATCATTTTGATATGTTTTTATTAGGAGTCGATGCAAAAACGCATTCAGACCTACAACAATCAAACCGTTCCGATCATTGACTACTACAATCGACTGAATTTGGTCCGCCAAATAGATAGCAGCAAAACCGCCGACGAGGTTATCTAATCAAACTTTTTTTTTTGCACTTTTCGATATCAAATTAGTGGGGAATTAATCCATTTAATTCCTTAATTCCTGTTGAATATTGAGTTGTAAAAAATATTAAATTCTCTTAAATAGTTTGACAATTGAAAGGATTTTAATGTCTTAGAACTTGGGTTGGGTTGATACTTAAAATAATCTTCTAAAGAGTTTCTAAAAACTTTAACAGCATAAAAATATTTTTTTCCCCATTTTGTGCTATGATGAAAAAAAAATGAGAAATTTGGCGGAAAAACTAAATTCAAATTTCAACTTTTTGTTCATTTTTTAGGTATATGCCGAAATTGTCGACGTTTTTGAGGCGGCCGGCTTTCAGCGAAAATGATTATTTAAATGCGTGCTTTTTAATTTTTTGTATTTATTTTATTACATCAATAAATGACTATTTATTTTTTATTGAATTCTGAAGGTTTTGCGCCTCTTTAAAATTTGTTTTCATTTCGAAAACTTTTAAAAATTGAAATATATTTTCCCGCGAAGATTTTGGGAAAAAATATTTGGAAATGTTACTAAGAGGTTAAAGAACGCGTCCAAATGCAAGATTCGCTTGGATTCAATACGAACGGAATGAACTCATTGGCGCCAATTCGAAACACGAGCAAAGGGGTGAGCAAAATTTCTTTGCATTTGGACACGTCCTTTAAAAAATAGGCAAAATACTTTTTTTGACTTGATGGGAATAGCCGAGAGAAAAGACTTACTCACATATTAACCTTTCTAGTCATATTATATCCATATTTTAAATAAACACTATGCCAAACTTGGATGGCGCAAGTTCAAATCATTTCGAAAGTCGGGAATACGATGAAAGTCGGGAATAGGATTGGACATAATTTTATAAAAATTCGCGCAAAATTGACGATGATTTTCACGGTCCGAAATTTTTAAGATTGCCTGGTAAAAATCAAACCATATTCAGTAAATTTTGGGGAGATGAAAAATTTTAGAATTTTTTTTTGCATTTTACAAAATTCGGACTTAAAAAATTAAGGATGATAAATTAAATTAAATTGTTTATGAAAAAAAGTGGAAAAAAAAAGTGTAAATTAATTGAAACATTTTGAAAGAATGAATTAATGAATAAATTAAATATAAAAAAAATTAAATTTTAATGTAAATTTAAAATAATTAAATTATCAAAATCAAAACTGAAATGATATTAAAATTTCCAAAAAATTATCAAAATGATAATTATTAAAGTCAAGTTCAAGTTGATACTATCTAGCATTTCCAAAATTATCAAAATAATACTAATTTATCAAAATGATATTTAACAAAAATAATACTAAAATTTCCAAGAAATTATCAAAATGATACTTAATTATCGAAATCAAAATCAATTAACTATATTTACAGTTTCCATTTGCTTTTCACAAAATTGTTGTTATTGTAGCATTAAGATTACTGTACATGTTTTCATTCGCATTTTGACTGATATCAATTCGATTAACGGGATTATTGCTGCATGCGCTATTGCTGTGACTAATATCATTATTATTGTTGTTGTTATTGTTGTTGTCATTGTTGTTCTTGTTATTATTTATCGCGTTACTGCATAAAATGATATTTGTGTTCTTGTTGATGACGTCATTTATATTGTTGGTGTTGTTGAGCGCGATGTGCGCTTTGAGTCGCTCGAATTCGTCGCGCAGACGCGTCAGGCGTTCGCGCAATTCCACGTTTTCGCGTTCCAGCTGCGCGACGCGTCGCGAGCGAAACTCGAAAATGGCGCGTCGATTGGCGCGACAGCGTTTCGCCGCCTCGTTATTGCGCCGGCGTCGATCCTTGTACTGTAGCTGTAAATTGGGTTAAATTAAGCAAATTTGGAAAAATTCTTTTCTATATAATGAGCCAAAACCCCATTTTGGAGACCCTAGAAGGAGGATCCTAATCAAATAACTGTATTATAGGACTACAAAAAAAGAGATTTATTTTTACTGTATTTCCATTTTAAATTGTATTATCTCAATAATAGCGATGTATCGGAAACTGGATTTCAAACTGGACTCTGAGTCTGGAAACGGGACTCAAACGCAAAACTAATCTTAAGTCTAGAAACGGAACCCGGACCCAAACCTAATCTTAGGTCTGGAAACGAAATCCGAACCCAGACCTGATCTTAAGTCTGGAAATTGGACCTAGACCCAAACTCAAAAAACGCAGAATTATCCGGTTTTCCAAACCCTTATTCGGCACATCACCACTCTTTAATCATGTTTCTAAAAATGAGCTCGCATATAATTTAACACCCGAAAAAATAAATTTTTTTAACGGCTCATTAGAGCCAAGCGCAAATAAACCCGTTCCGCGTCCGGCCCGAAGAACGACGCTTCGCCGAATGGATCCGTGGATGAGGCGCCGCGTCCGCGCTCCTCGAACGACGCCGACGGACTCTTTTCGCTGTTCGCGGACGAGGAAGTGAAGCTGTTCTGACCGCGTACGCCGGTCTTTTCCATCAGCTCCATCATATCAGAGTGATGATGATGCGAAGACGGAGGCGGATTGGGCAGTCTGCCGCGGAATGCGTTCACCTCGTGCTTAGGCGACTTGCGCGACGATGGAGCGTCGCGGGCCGGCGACGCCAACGAAAGTGATGCGTCGCTGTCGCTTTTCGCGTCGCCGCCGGACGAGGAGTAGCGCGACGAACAAAATCCACCGTACGACGAGCTCGACGCAGAAAGACCGGCTGAAATAGCTGAATGCTGAAGGGCAGAATAGGCTTGTCCGCTCGAGGAGCTCTGAAATTCGTTATGAAATTAAAGCTCAAAAAAAGTAAAAAAAAAAACTTTTTCAATATAATTTGAATAAGCGCCAAAAGGTTTGGCGCAATTTAAAATTTTTCAAAAAATATTTTTTTTAATTTTTTCGAAAAATGGCAAAAGGTTGGTGCGGCCGGGATCATTGCTCAATCTTCCGAGACTACAATGTGCACTTTCTTCCGTGCACATCTGGACCTCAATCGAAAGAGAGCGGATCCGGCCAAGCAAGCCAACTATTCGCGTTCCGCACACCGGCGTAATTGCGGGTTCGTTGTGTCATGTGGAATCATAGTTGTGCACCATCACAATACTTTCTCATCCGGCTGACTCAGTTAGCTGTGGGACGTACCGAACCTCCGAAGAGGCCACTGGGAATGGTGCCCAGAGGGTCCAGTGAACCACAAACACTGGTATTGACTTAACTCTAGCTTGGCCGAGTCAAACCGGAATCGAAATCATGCGATAGTGAACACAACCACGAGAATGGTTGATTAATTGGTGGGCTGGTCGATTTTCTCGCTTATATACCCAGGAACTCCTTCGCGAAAAGCGGGCGATGGCTTTCACCGGTGGGCTAGAGAAGTCAGACAATCCAATAATATTTCGTCGATGTTTTTTCAGATTTTCTTTTCAAGATTTCTAACCGTTTTTAATACATATTCCACTTACCGTAATCGACTTATTCGCAGAAGATACAGTAGACGTTGCAGTAGCGTGTCCTGATGTTCGGTATACGTTCGGCAATGTGGCTGCCGTATTGTTCGCGTGCGAGTTTAAAGCGAGTCCCGATTGGAACTCGGTTCGACTTTCGGGCACATACGGTGACTTTCGCGTTGAATTCGTCAACAAAGAGCTCAACAATGACGGTTGGTTCTGTAATAATAGGCACTGTTGTTGTTGTTGGTCCTGTTGGTTGGGCTCTGGATGCGGATTGGCGTAGGCTTGATTCGGTTTATTAACGCTTTGTGGACCGTAATTTTGTGATTGAACCTGGAGCTGAGCGTCTTGCGAGCCTCCAATTAATTGGTAACTTTGTTGGACGGGATTTCGGCATAAATTACCCAGTTGGCTATTGTAATTCAGCTCGATTTGCGGCGGAATTTGCGCAAAATTAAGCGCCTGGAAATACAATTTATTGTATTTTTCCAAAGTGTTGTACGGTAAATTGATGCGATTCGAGCTCTCGGCTACAGTTTCATTTAGTCCCGTTGAGGAGGTGCACGGTAAGTTTGGACCGGTTTCTACGGTAATTGCTGTTGAATTTATCGGATTACGGTTTCGTTCAGCGCCATTACAGTAATTCGCGTTCGGCGGCGTGTATTTGGCGCCCTGTTTAGAAATTTTCGACGACGTTAGCGTAGAACCCGCGGAATAGTCAAGCGGTCTGGCGTTGTCGACTATTGTAGCAGCTACCATAGTAGCTACAGTAGTAGTGCTGGAGCAATCGAATGTCCCGCGATAAAATGCGGAATTCTCCGAGGTGAATTGAGTCGGACGCGCAAATTCGGCGCCTAAAAATTACTGTATAAGCGAAATTTTTAATTCAAGATACTGTAAAAAATTAATTCCTACTAATCAAGGTGTACTGTAGAAACTTTAGATACTGAAAAATTAATTTTTTTAATTTCTAGTAATTCAATTGTACGGTATAAATTTCGGATATCATAAAAAATTGATTTTTACTAATCCAATTGTACGGTAGAAATTCCTGATACCGTAATAATTTTTTCAATTTCTAGTAATTCAATTGTAGGTAAAAATTTTTTTACCGTGTCGAATTACATCGCCTCGTACCGTAATCGAGTTATTATTATTGCCGACCGGCGGATAATACGATAGGCCGACGAACGTGGGCTTGATTACAGAAATTGAAGAGGAACGATCTGACGCGAAAACGCCAAAGTTGAGATCCGCATTTGACATTGTACCGTCTCCGAGGTTACCGTAGGCGTCTTCCAAAGTGGAGGTCGATCGCGATCCTTCAGTCTGCTTTTTTTGCTTGGAATCCGCCTCCGTTGGTCCGCGAGGCTCCGACTCCTGTAGTCTCTTGTCCCTATTATTATTGGCGACTCTCAATACCGTTTCGTCGCCGAATACGGTCGGACATTGTGCCAAGCTGGCCAGCAAAAGTTGATACGTTTGAAAGGCGTCATATGTCTGGAAAAAAATTTATAACTACCGTATATTTATACAAATGCAATATGGCCCAAATTCCACGTGTATAAGCCGCGGCCGTTCGACGAATTTTTGAATTTTCACTTGACCTTTATTCTGTTATTTTGTGTCTGTTGAGCATAAAATTTAATGAGCACCTTCTTTGAAGCAGATTCAATCTGCGGGTTAAAAATTATGAGCTCAACTTCGTTTATAACAAAACGAAGGTCAAGTTAAAATTCAAAAATTCGTCGAACGGATTCCACGCCCGAATTTAGGTTAATGTTAAAAAAGGCCGCGGCTTATACACGAGAACTTAACACTATCTTAAAGAGCGAAAAATTCTCTTTCCAATAACACAAAACATTATGCCAAAACAATTTGATTTTAAAGCGCCAATTCAAATTAAAAAAAAACACCATGACTATTTGTGCCAACTTAATATTTGCTCTCTTCCCCTTCCTCCGGCCCCCCATCACCCCGCCCCCATTTTTCTGGAAATAAAATAACACAAAACATTATGCCAAAACAATTTAATTTTAAAGCGCCAATTCAAATTTTAAAAAAAAACGCTATGACTTATGTGCCAACACAATATTTCTTCTCTTCCCCATCCCCCGAAGACCGCCACCGACCCCCGCCGCTGGCCTCCCCCCTCCCGCTCTCATTTTTCTGGAAATGATTGACCCAGAAAAATTCCGTTAAAATCGGTGCGCAAAATGTTGCGAGAAAATTTTTTTCTTTTCTCGCCGATAAAACATTTTTATTTTTCGTTCAAAAAATTTGCATTTTCGTCGTTTGTATTTTGTATTTTTGTGTGCGTATTTTGTCTATTCATATAGAATACAATATGTGTGTTCACGTTTGTGTTTCCGATTCATCCGATCAGTTTCGCTTTTCATAATTGAAAAGGCATTTTCAAATTTATATTTACATATAAAATAAGTTGAAAAAAAAGTGATGAATGGCCCGTTCGGCCCGTCCCGTTTCGGCCTGTCCCGTTTTGGCTCGTCCCTTTTTGTCTCTGTTCAGTTTCGGCCCGTCCGGTTTCGGCCCGTTCCGTCTTGTCCCGCCTCGTTTTGGCCTATTCCGTTATCGCCCGTCCCGTTTGGGCCCGTCCCCTTTCGGCCCGTCCCGTTTTGTCCGATCCACTTTTACCCGGTCCCGTCTTGTCGCATCGTCAACATTTTTACAGTATTTTTTAGAAAAATTTACGCAAAACTCACCGGATACATTGACATTATGGCCGCTAATAATTGTTGTTGTCGTTGTTGATTTTGTTGTTGGAATTTCGTCAACAACAAATTCTCACTTTCGCCCAGCCTAGTAACCGAGGCGTCCCAATGTGCTTTTGAGGACGTGCCGATTACGGTGCCAACCTCGACACAAAGTGGATTATTATTATCGTATTTGTTGTTGGGGAAAATATCGTTGCGCTTTATGAAATCCGTCATGGCACCTCCCGCATTTCCCAACGCGTCCAGATTACTGTAGATGGCAGAAAGTGGAATGTTGCCGAGGCTATCGTAGGCCATTGACGCTGCTGACGGCGCCGCGGTCACGCCGTTATCGTAAGCCGATGGAGCCGCATTCAGTTGGCTCTTTAGCAAATCGTTTTCGCGCAGGAGCTCCGAAATTTTTCGCTCCATTTCCTGCGTGAAATTTTCAATATTATTGCCTTTTAAAGTTTCCAGAAAACGAACTCTTGGATATTTTAGGTCCTGTTTCAGCAAACAAATCCTTGGATCTTATAAGAAATATTTGAATCTGATAGGATTTGTTTTAGCAGACGAACTCTTGGATCTCATAGGACCTGTTTTAGCAAACAAACTCTTGGATCTCATAAGACCTGTTTTAGCTAACAAACCCTTGGATATCTTCGGTACCGATTAGAAAACGAACCCTTGGATCTCATAAGTGCCAATTTAGCAAACAAACCCTAGGATCTCTTAGGATCTGTTTTAGCAAACGAACCTTAGGATATTTTAGGACCTATTTTAGCAAATGGCATCCGTCCCTTAAGTACTGTTTTAGCAAACGAATCTTTAGATCTTTTGGTCCCGTTTTAACAAAGAAAAAACCCTTGAATCTCTCACATCTTTTAAATCTATACAAAGTTTCTAACGAAGTGCTCAAATAGCTTTAAGCTTCTTTCTTAAACCCATATAAAAATAGATCCTCTCCAAAAAATTTTGAGTCAAATCTCCAATCCGTTACGATATTTTCGTTGTTGAGACGGCGCTTTGGAGCCAGTTTCGCGGCCTCCTCGACGGAGCGTTTTCGGCTTTCGGCGTTGGGGCGAAACGTCGCGGAGCGATTACTACTGTCCGGAATGAAAATGCGCAATGGGCCGTTCCTGAATCAATACAACAAAATCGGATCATATTTTTGGGACTCAAAACGAAAGATCTGTGCTGTGTTATGATGACTCCGCTGCCTCCGGAGTTGCTCCGGGCGATCGGAAAGGCATATGACTCCGGAGCCGGAGATACATGGAGCCGGAGCCCGGAGACTGGAGTCATCTAGGTGAAACCGTTAATCATATATTCCAAGTCACCTCCGAGTCATATTACTGTGACTCGAGTCATATTACTGTGACTCGAATCATATTACTGTGACTCGAAGCTTTTTGAGGCATACCCGAAGCCTTTTAAAATATGACTCGGAGGCGCTGAAACACTAACAACTCAGTTTCCGGAGTCGGAGCGGCTCCAAATGACTCCAACGTGCGTCAAGTCGGATTCAGAACACAGCACGGGTTATAACAGACCCAATAAAATCCTATTTTGGCACTTAAAATGAGGGATCTGAACGTTTCACTAACTTTTTTAAGTCCTCATTAAAGGCCGAATTCGATACGGGTACGACGCGTTTTGAACACGCGCCGAATTGAAGCTCTTCAGACGGAGACGAGCTCTCCGATGAAATGTCGGAAAAGTTGGATGCAACATCCACGGTACGACGCGACACCACCGTTTTACCGTAGCCAATCGATGATAAAGAATGTGGATTATTGACGGTCGGGTGGAACTCCGTTTTGGCCGACTCATTTTTCATTGTATTAATCCGAGATTTTTCTAAAAAACGCTTTATAGAGGACTCTATAAAAAAAAACCCAACAGAACTCTATAAAGGATCTTCTAGGACTCACTAAAAAGCTTTTACATATCACGTAGGGATTTCCCCAGAAGCATTCAGATACCGCGTACCACATTGGGATTCTCCCAGAAGAATTCACGTGTCACGTATCACAGCGATTTCCCCAGTAACTAGTTACGGAGTCTCTAAGGCTCTAGAGGATCGAATGTCAGATGGGAACGGAGTCCAAAAATGATTCTGACTCACTTTTTTCCGTTTCGATTTCATAAACGCCGTTACGGACCTCCTGAGCGAAAAAAAAGAACACGCCGGAGTTCCAAATTGAAAAAAATTGGACCTAAAACAGTCCAATCAACCAAAAAATTGTATCAATTGATATTCGATATTCTTGAATAAATTTAAAATTGCATAAAAATTATATTTGGAACATTTTGGAAAAAAAGGAAAGTTAAGCCCGATTTGTGTATTCAAAAAATTTTCACGGATAATTCTTTTTTTTTCACTTTAGCCGCCATTAATAAAAGCCAGCAGAGAGAGAGAGAGAGAGAGAGAGAGAGAGAGAGAGAGAGAGAGAGAGAGAGAGAGAGAGAGAGAGATAGAGAGAGAGAGAGAGAGATAGAGAGAGAGAGAGAGAGAGAGAGAGAGAGTAAGAGAGAAATTCGTACAATTTCTCTTCGCACTCATTTTTCTCTTTATTTCCCTCTTCGTTAATCTTTCTATCTTTCTTTTTTTCCCGTCCTTTCTATCTACTTCCTTGAATCTCTCTCTCTCTATCTATTTCCTGCCACAATTTGATTATTATTTCTCTTTTCTCTCTCTCTTTCTGTTTCTCTCCCCCTTTTTCTCTCTGAATCTCTCATTATCCCCTAATATCATTTAATTATTATTTCTCTGAGATCTCTTTTTCTCTCTCTCTTTTTCTTTTTCTCTCCTCATTTTGCTTTCATTTTTTCTATTATTCTCCCGTATTTTCCCTATTTGTCGTTCCTTTTTTCTCTGTTCTCTCCCAGCTTTTCCTCTCCAATTTTTCTCTTTCGCTTTCTACTTTTTTTTCTCTCTCTCTTTTTTTCATTTTTCTCTCCATTCGTTGAAGCTCAATTTTCAAATATTTTTTTGGGATTTTAAAAAAATTTTATTGAATATTGAATCCACGACAAAAAAAAATAATGTGCTTGCTTTCACTTTTTCCCATTTCACAAATATCTTCATTCTCCACTTCTCTTCCCCCCCCCTCCCCATTCCTTCACTTAACGGCTAATAACAACAATAAAAAATGAAAGGTGAACATTTTTCTTGTTTCTTTTTTCTATGTGCAGAAACGGGGAAGGAAGGAGGGGGACGAAAAGGGGAGAAAGGGAAAGGAGACTTTCACTTCTCTCCCCCCACTAAAAAAGCACTTTCTCCCCGCGCAAAAAACAAAGAGAGAAGAGGAAAGAGAAAGAGAGAAGGAAAGAGAAAGAGAAGGAAAGAGAGAGAGTATGAAGGAAAAAAAGAGTGAAGGAACGAAAGAAAGAGAGAGAGAAAGAGAAGGAAGAAGAGAGAAGGAAAGAGAAAGAGAGAAGGAGATAGAGAGAGAGAGAGAGAGAGAGAGAGAGAGAGTGAAGGAAAAAGAGAGTGAACGAACGAAAAAGAGAGAAAAGGAAAGAGAATAGAAAAAATTCCCATTGAAGAAAAGAAATTTTACTGACCTAATTTCGCAAATTTTTCACACGCATTTTTGAAGGAATGGAAAAGTGGAAAAAAGTGAAAAGCGATTCCTCCCCCCCCCCCCCTTCAAAAAAATATGTTCAATTTGAAAAAGCTAAAACTTTTCAACAAAAAATGCTTAGACAAAAAATGCTTAGCCCAAACAAAAAATGCTTAGACCGGAAAGAAAATATAAGAGGGGGGAGGGGTAAATTCCAATAATATTTCCAATTTGGAATAAAAAATTGTATTTTCTCGCGAGGATCCGGCTTATCTCCATACATGTATAGAGGTATATATGTTAGTCGATAAAAGAAGAAATGCTGTACTAGGAAATTGCAAAAGTATGTTTTGAAAATAAAATTGAAACATAACAATCAATTTAAAAATGAAAATTTCTCAATCTTTGATCCGACTATGCCACGATATCTTGGGCGCATTGAGACTCATCGAAAAAGAGCGGATCCGGCCAGGCAAGCCAACAGTTCGCGTTCCGCACGCCGGCGTAATTGCGGGTTCGTTGTATTATGTAGAATCATCGTTGCGCACCATCACAATACTTTCTCATCCTGCTGACTCAGTTAGCTGTGGGACGTACCTAACCTTCGAGAAGAAACACCCGAAGGCCACTGGGAATGGTGCCCAGAGGGTCCAGTGAACCACAAACTCTAGCTTGGCCGAGTCAAAGCGGAATAGAAATCATATGATAGTGAACACAACCACGAGGATGGCTGAATATAATTTGAATAAGCGCCAAAAGGTTTGGCGCAATTTAAAATTTTTCAAAAAATAATTTTTTTTTTAAATTTTTTCGAAAAATAACAAAAGGTTGGTGCGGCCAGAAATCATTGTTCAATCCTCGATCCGACAATGCGCACTGTATTCCGGGCACATTGGGACTGAAGAAAGCGGATCCGGCCAAGCAAGCCAACAGTTCGCGTTCCGCACACCGGCGTAATTGCGGGTTCGTTGTGTCATGTGGAATCATAGTTGTGCACCATCACAATACTTTCTCATCCGGCTGACTCAGTTAGCTGTGGGACGTACCGAACCTCCGAAGAGGCCACTGGGAATGGTGCCCAGAGGGTCCAGTGAACCACAAACACTGGTATTGACTTAACTCTAGCTTGGCCGAGTCAAACCGGAATCGAAATCATGTGATTAGTGAACACAACCACGTGGTGATTGATTCTTGGGGATCAGATTAATTTTTTCACTTATATACCCCGAAATTCATTCGCGGAAAACGGGCGATGGTTTTCGGTTGACAGGCAGAGAAACGAGACATTCAATAATATTTTGATGGCAGATATTTTCATTTTTTACAATTATATATTTTTAGTAAAAAAATTAACAAAAATAAGAAAACTTTAAAGACATTACATTTATTCTTTTTAATTTTCACTTTTTAAAATAATGTTATCGTACCCGAAATGGTAATTATTTAAAAATTTAAATTTGCCCCTATTTGGCATTGTGTCATGAGATTGTTTTCTAAAATATTTTTTCGTTGTTGTTGTCACTTTTTGTTGTTTTTCTTCACTTTGTTGTTATGCTACTTTAGGCGTTATGCTACTTTAGGCCCATAAATTATGGATTTTTTCCGTGAGTCGTTGTTACTTTGTGCACTGACAATTGCCTCATTGCCCATAAGACAACTATGAGTGGGATAACGGATAATTGAGGCATTATTAAAGCCGTTTAGTTTGATGTTGTTTTTCTACCGGTTCAAAAAATTCGAAAAAATTGTCAATTTTATACTGTTAGCGAGTCTGTATTTGTGTTTCGTATCCTCAACTAACGGCTTTAGGCCATTATTTGATAATTTTTGAGGAGATGTTTTAAAATTAGATATTTTAGGAATTTTATTTACCTTTTATTTTCTATTCCTCGTCTCTCCTTTTCTCACAATTTTACCTACTCTTTCTTACCTCATTTTTAAATTTTACATCATTCGGGGTCCCGTATTACTTTCCGTATTTCTAATTAATCGCTTTACTTTCCAATCTTGATATTCCATCAATCTAAATATGTTCAATACATTACTATTTAGTCGCATTTTCCGCGTGGCGGGACATAATGTAAATTTGAGCGACGATGGGACGCAATAGTATAAATTGGCTACACGCCGACGTGCAACTAGCCATACACGACTACGTTTGTCGTAAGATTCCCACGCAGGCCAAACTTCGGCAAATTATCAGCGGCATTTTGGATCAGAATATTTCTGAGCAGGCGCTTAGCATTTATCTCAAGAGAACGGTAGAGAAAAATATTTATTTCAATAACATTTATAGTGATATTTTCTGGATAGATTAGCTAATTGATCACACACATTTTTAGGGTGTTTCACTTCCTAAAAAAAGCGACGAGCTGCCGGGCGGCTCGTCTGCTAACAAGTCGATTACGTCGTTGGACTCGAGTGGTGAGCTCAAACCTTCCGCGACAACGGCGACACTCGGCAACATGCTGCTCGGCGGCGGCACGAATGACAACGGCGGCAGCGGCGTTTCTACAGCCGCGTTGGCGGTGGCTTCGCTTGCCGGCGTGCCTCATTCGCTCGAGCACTTTTATCAGCCGCATCATCTTTTTATGAACACGCTTAACAATGGCAGCGCGTCCGCCGCTGCGGCAGCGGCGGCAGCGCGCGCCGCCGTCGCGGTTAGCAACAGCGGCGGCTCGCCGGCCACGTCCTCGGCGACGGCCAGCGCGCCGCTGATTGCCGTCGACGCCAACTCGCAGGGCGCGTTGAATTTTGTGCACGTCTCGTCGGCGGCCGCTTTCTCCAACATTCTCGACATGTCGTCGAGCGCGCTGCGCAACGCGGCGGCGGCCAACGGCGGCGTGTCGGCCGGCGACGCGCTGGGCGGAATGCTCAACATGTCTAATGCCAACTCGAATAGTTTACAGCGATATATTCTCGACGATCCACAACAACAATTGCATAGGTTTGTTGTCTTTGATTTTTTTTTTGATTTGATATTATATGAATGATATCAATGATATGATATTGATAAATAATAATGATACGAAATGAATTATAAAGTCAATTCGTCCATTAAAAATTTTCAGGGCTGTCGAAAATCAACAAAGCCTTCAGCTTCATCAACAAATGGCCGCAAATCATTGGCATCATCAACAACAACAACAGGCCCAACAACAACAACAACAGGCCCAACAACAGGCACAACATCAACAACAAAAAGCTAGCAACAATAATGGTGAAAATTTTGAAATTCGGGAAAAATCGGAGCTCAATCCTAGTTTAATTCCTCCTCCCCTCCCCCCCCCTCCCCCCCCCCCCCGCCAGAATTTCGAAAATTTTTATCCCGTCTCCGAGGGTTATTTGAAGTCCTAGGAACGAATACAGCAGTCATTTTTACAGGAAACAGTCTCTAAAGACCTTTTGAGGGACCAATCCTAACATAGAGAGAAAATTTTTTTTATCCCGTCTCCGAGGGTTATTTGAAGTTCTAGGAACGAATACAACAATCATTTTGTTGTGTATTGAGTTCGGTATTCATCGGTTATAGACCAGTTCGCAAATTAAACAATGATTTATTTAATAAAGGCTGTAAGGCAACACAATAAAAGAATAATAAAAACAAACGAGAACAAATTGCATAGATAAAATAGGCGCTAGAACAATTACGAAATACATACCGATTAATATAATCGATACAAGACCAACATTATTTGAATATATGACCAGAGGTCACAACACATTTTTACAGGAAACAGCCTCTAAAGACCATTCGAAGGACCAATCCTAACATAGAGAGAAAGTTTTTTTTGACTGGATCTAGACATGCATGATATCTTATTCGAAAGCTCTCATCACGCTGATCAAGAATTGTATAGGAACTATGATCCAATTTTGCTTCCCTGCTGAGTTACAGTAGATTTAAAACCAAAGAAAGGACCAAAAGAAGGACCAAGCACTTTTTTTCCGAAAAATTTTCGAAATTTTGGAGCGGGGCGTAAACTAGGTGACGCATTTTGTGCTATATAGACGGCGGCCGATCGTCGGGCGAAGTCGCGCACGCGCGCGCAACAAAACGCGCCGGCGGCGGCGGCGGCTCGCAGCCCATTAACTGGAAGGATCCGGTCGTTCAGAACGCCATTCAGGGCTATTTTGCCCGAAAAATTAAACTTCAAACGGAATTGAGGCAAGTAATAATGGAACGATTGAATCGGACAATTTCGGAAAACTCGCTGAGGCTCTACCTTAAGAAGGTGAAGGCGCAGTTTGAGCCGTTTGCGTCGACGTCGACGTCGATTTCGTCGCAGAACTCGCTGCTATTGGACGAGCTGGGCGGTAATTGCTCGACGTCATCGTCGACCACGGCGACGATGCTTATCAACGACGCGTTTCGGCATTTGTCCACGACGGTATCGAACGCCGCCGGCGTCGGCATTCTAGGCGGTAAGGAAGCGGCGGCAGCTGGCGGCGGCGGCGGCGGATTGCATCACGCCGGCAATCAGCAACAGCAGCAGCAATCCGCTCAGCTGTTGGGCGCATCCGGTGATGCCCAACAACAACAACAATCAGCTGCCGGCTCACGCGGCATTTACTACGTTTGTAACGCGAATTTCAACGCGGCACAACAACAACAACAACAACAGCAGCAGCAACAACAACAGGCCAACACGTCATACGGGTCATCGGAAGGCGCGGCGGCGGCCGCCGCCGCCGGCGGATCGACTTCGGCCGGCGCCACTGCCAACGTGATTCATAATGGTGGGTTTCGGCTATATTCGAATGGATGGGACCGGTGTTTCGGGATCAGACGGAACCAATTATCCTCCATTCCCTGAATAACTCGTTTAATACTCTATAGCAATTTAACCCAACGCTTTACTTAAGTCTAAAGCTCTAATGACTATCGATTAGCTCAAGTTTGGCCTTGAATTTGATTCCATAATATTCCATTTGAAATGTTCTAACAGCCATAATGGATGGTCTTTTTTTAAATGTATGTATGTATTGGGTTGTAAAGATCCTCCATTCCCTAGATAACTCGTTTATTACTCTATAGCAATTTAACCCAACGCTTTACTTAAGTCTAAAGCTCTAATGACTATCGATTAGCTCAAGTTTGGCCTTGAATTTGATTCCATAATATTCCATTTGAAATGTTCTAACAGCCATAATGGATGGTCTTTTTTTAAATGTATGTATGTATTGGGTTGTAAAGAAAGTCCGTAGAGTTTTTATTTGTCGATCGGTCGAATAGGCTCATTCACGCGGCGCAGCTGCTCAATGTAGGGGTCCCTGTTGACCGTGGCGTTCCTTTCGAGCATTTCCCAGTGCACCACGCCTCCCCGGTCCCACGTAGATCATGTCCTTTTTTGGATGGAGATCCTGCTTGACTCTCGAAGGTTAAAGTCGCCATTTTTGCACTTCGCAAGCCATTTTTGTGCGCTAGACACGCCTAAGACTTCTTCCAATAAACGTGTTTATGAAATCTTCTCCATACACGTCGCATATGTCCCGAGCGACTTCGCGGCAGCTTTTTGACCTCGACGAAAAGCGAAGAAAAGCAAATGTCGAAAATGCTGATTTTTGCCTCCGGGATAGTTCATTTCTGAGTCTGATGGAAAATTAAATTATCCAAAAAAAAAACAACCGAAAACAAAGTTTTGTAAAGCAAAAAGAGCTCTATCAAATGAATATACACAGTTTGCCAAACAGCAAACAAATCGCTGTGAAATACGAGAAAATATGAAAACTCTACGAACTTTCCTTACAACCCCCCGAGCGGCTTCGCGGCAGCTTTTTGACCTCGATGAAAGGCGAAGAAAAGCAGATGTCGAAAATGCCGATTTTCGCCTCCGGGATAGTTCATTGCTGAGCCTGAGAAATGATGGAAAATTAAATTATCCAAAAAAAAAACCCGAAAACACAGTTTTGTAGAGCAAAAAGAGCTCTATCAAATGAATATATACACACCTTGCTAAACAGCAAACAAATAGTTGTGAAATACAAGAAAATATGAAAGCTCTACCAACTTTTTTTACAACCCAATATGTTCATGCAGGTGGCAGTATGCAACAAATGCTCAACTCCATTGAATCCTACGGTTTCGGCGGCGATCTAATCGGTAAAACGCCGCCGACAATGGTGAAAACGATGATGCTCAACGAGCACATGATAAAGGTGAACTCGGCGGAGAACCTACTCCATCAGCATTTGGATCATCACTCACAGCATCAGCTACAGCTCAGTAATGGAATTGTGAAGCGATGCGATAAAGGTAAAGGTATCGGGCAAAGGAGGGGGAGTGGGAGGGGGGAGATTGATTGATTTGATTGAATTTGATAATAGAATTTTTTTTTATTTGTTAATGATCCTGACTGATTTTCAGATGACTCAAAACCGTCGGTGAGACGACGAATCAATTGGAACAACGCCGACGTGCAAAACGCCATACAGGACTTTTACGGGCGGAAAATTCTCACGCAGGCCAAATTGCGCTCGATGATCGAGTCGATTCTCGGCCACGTGGTCTCCGAGCAGGCGTTGAGCATCTATCTTAAGCGAAAGGTTCGGCATGAGTTTTTACGGGTTATTAGTCGTGCGAAATTCCTCTCCTTTGCCCCCCTCCCTCTTCCCCGAAATCCAAGCATTAGCCCTAGCCAATTCTTGTCGCTTTTTGGGACATCAGTTAATTTAATTGACTCAGACCAATATTGGGACTTGACTCGATAAGTGGCTCCGGCTCCATTCGAAATTATTTGGAGCCAGATGACTTGCTGCGAAGCGAAAAGCTCCGAGTCATCCGCCGGAGTCATTTGAAGCCATCTGGAGCCAATTTATTGAGTCATTTGGCTTTTTCGTGACCGGGTTTTTTTGAAAAGAGCTAACGGAGCCGCTGACGGCTCCATTAGGCCGCTGACGGCTCCGTTAGGCTGCTGGCGGCTCCGTTAGGCTGCTGGCGGCTCCGTTAGGCTGCTGGCGGCTCCGTTAGGCTGCTGGCGGCTCCGTTAGGCCGCTGGCGGCTCCATTAGGCTGCTGACGGCTCCGTTAGGCCGCTGACGGCTCCGTTAGGCTGCTGGCGGCTCCGTTAGGCTGCTGGCGGCTCCGTTAGGCCGCTGGCGGCTCCATTAGGCTGCTGACGGCTCCGTTAGGCCGCTGACGGCTCCGTTAGGCCGCTGGCGGCTCCGTTAGGAGTCAACCTGGAGCTAGGTCACAACAATTACTCAGACTTACTGTATCCATAGGCCTAACTTTATACTAGGCTCAAACTCAGCCGCACTCACTCGCGCTCTATGCTTAACTTCAGGCTCATTCATATTGCTTAGGACACAGCTTTGCTTTTGATCCTGAGTTTTTTGTTTGCATTTAGCTATAGGCTCGCTTTCACATAGGACTAGACCTTAGGCTTAAACTTACTCTAGACATAGGCTCAGTCTTAGTCTTAGGTCCATAAGTTTTCTACTCTTATGTCAATTTTGAAGCACGGCATTATTTTCTTTCAGAAAAATCGCAATCCCACTAGCGAGGAGCTGCTATTGTTGAGTATACCCGACGAGAATATGGCCTAATATATGTGATAAGCGATACGTAAAGGCTCCAGATAAATTTTTCTATTTACATTCGAAATGGTCTTGGAATTAATACATGTATAACAATTAATCCCGCGGAAAAAAACAGGTATAAATTTTTAAAAAAAAAAAATTAAACATAAATATGTATGTAAATTGTATTTTAAAATAATATACATATTGGGTTGATGCATAATTATCCGCAGTTTTTTTCAACAAATTTTTTTTCAAAAAAAAAAAACAAAAAAAATATTTGACAAAAATACGTTTAAATGACTATTCGGGACCATATTCACCATTCACTTCAAGGACTGCTATCCATTTGCTTGGCAGTCGGTCCATTCGACCGGCAAATTTTCACTGATGAAAAACACGTCATTAAAAACTGCGGATAATTATGCATCAATCCAATAATAATGTCTAGCAAAAATAAATTGTATAATGCTCAATATTGTTTCTCAATCGATGTTTTTTTCTCTCTCTCTCTCTCTCGATGTTTTAGCTCTTTAACACTGATTAGAAAACTCGCGCTTGCCATATACGCGGGATTTATACGCCCCCCCCCCTGACTATCTCTTCATGCAAGACAATGCGTCTATTCATCGAAGTGCGTCTACAGTGAGCTTCTTGCAGGAGAGGCAAATCGCTATCTTACCATGGCCAGCATGTTCACCCGACCTAAGCCCAATCGAGAATCTATGGGGACTTCTAGTTCGTGATGTTTATCGTGGCAACCGGCAATACGCCAACGTCAACGATCTCAAAACTGCAATTCTTGAAGCATGGAGTCGCCTAAATTTGGATGTATTGAATAACTTGGCCCGTAGTCTTCCAAATCGATTAATCAATGTTGTAAAATCTAAAGGAGGGCCTACTAAATATTAAATGTTAATGTTATATTGTTATTTGTTAATTTTTTTGTTCATAAAGCGTTAATTTTGAAGGTTCGGCTATCATTTTGTCCACAGATAAAAACTTAAAATACAGTAAAACACAGTAATACGTGAGTAAAATTTCGAAAATTTTAAAATTGTTTTAAGATTATGATTTATAATAGAGAAAGGCATGTTCGTGCAAAATTTTATAAAAAACGGCCAATTAAAACTTGAGTTGTGCTATATTTTCAAATTCGGCTATCATTTTGACCAGAAGTGTAGTCCGGATTAAAAAATTACCTCCATTTTCAGACTCTCCATACCTAATTATCCCATATTCGAAAAAAAATTTTGTATTTAGAATCCGGTATAAGGTCCCAGAGGAGTCGAAGCAAAAAACGAACCTCAATTTTGGAACCCTCGACTCTGGTTTGGGAATAGTCTTGAAAATTTTTTGAATTAGGAACCGGAAAAGATCTCAAAAAGCGTTGCGGACATTTTTTCGTGAGAAAATAGCGCTTCAGCAAATGCTAACCGATCGTATGGCACACCGTTGTACCGTGCATTCAAAATTGCGCGCTTTAATTGGTCATTCCGTTCTTTATGAATTGATAAAGTTTAAAAAAAAGTTTAGTTGAAGAAACCTGCTAGGATACGTATTTAGAATGCGGTCTCAGAGTCTTATCTATCCTAATTTCGCGTGTATAAGACCGGTTGTATACAAGGATGTGGCCTTATCTACGGGTATTGCGGCTTTGTACATGGGAAAATTTGGCATTGTATTTTTTAAAATTTTTCAAATTTTATTAAAATATAAATTATTTGAAAAATATATGATGCCAAAAATTTCCATGTACACGACCGGTCTTATCTACAGAGCGGCTTTATACATGCGAAATTACGATAAATAAGGAACGGAATGAAGACGTTTGCCAAAATTGAAGCGCGCGATTTTAAATGCAAAGCTCGTCAATTTGTGTTAAACATTACGTTTAATTTTTTGGTCGGTGTTGGAACATTTTGAGACGATTTTTGGAACGGATCCATTATCCTATTGATCGAACCTGAGCTTAGCCTCAGATCTCGTTGGATTTTTTGAGCATAGACTAAGACCTCAAGTTAAGTTGTTTTCATCATCGTTATAGCACCTAGCAATTTGTCCGTTCCAATTTATCCGTCACGAAATGTCCGATTTCGAATTATTCGTCGCGAAATGTCACTAAACGTCGGTTTGGTTGATTTTGTTTATACTAATTTTTTTTCCAAAAGAAATAAGCTTTCATTTTTTTTGGATTAAATTTAAGACGGACACAAAAATTTGAAGAGCCAAAATTTTGTGGCGGGCAGTTTGAAAATGGAAAATTTAAAAAAAAATTATTTTCTTTAAAATGTATGGGATTCTATTGCCAGTTTAGTCCAGATGTTAGGATAAAACGCGAAAGCCAAAACGCTATGAGACAAAATGTGACATATGACAAAACGGAATGAATGAAGCAGAAGACAAAGGCTTTAGGGGAGGGAGGGGGGAGAGTAGAAAAACTGGAAAGAAAAACAAAATCCACATTGTTCTAGAGTAAACGATCTACATAGGAGGTTTATGATACAGTGATGGGTAGGGGGCTTAATAGTGGCTTATGATATAGTGATGGGTAGGGGGCTTAATAGTGGCTCGCGGCTTGCGGTTTGGCGAGCTAGCCAAAATTAAGCCAAATAGCTCAATTTTGAGCAAAATGGCTCAATTTTGAGCAAAATTCTAGCCAAATTGAGCGAAATTTTTGGAAGAAAATGGCTCGTGAGAAAACCCGCCAAGAATCGGATTTTTTTTTGGCATTTGACTCGTTTAATCGCGAGCCACTTATTCATCACTGGCTAACCGGCATATAACCATCTCGGTAGCTGTTTCTTCTCGTTTTTCTCATCTCGTTTTGGCCATTTCGTGTTTTGTCGCAACGCCTGTCGCCATTTGATTATTCTCCTTCGTTTTTTCTTTCTTTTCACTACTCAATTTTTTTTATACCCGATCTCATTGCGTGTATGTGTTATTCTTTTGCGTGTTTTGATTTACTAATTTTATTATTAGAGAATCTTGTTCATCCTTTGAAGCTTGCCAGAGATTTGAGCAATTCCTTACAGTTTTTTATTTCCATTATTATTATTACTAAGAATGGCTTAGAACCAGTTTTTTGCAGCCCGGTCTTACTAAGAATGGCTTAAAGCCGGATTTTTTTCAACCCGGCCTTACTAAGAATGGCTTAGAGCCGGATTTTTTCCAGCCCGGCCTTACTAAGAATGGCTTAGAGCCGGATTTTTTCTAACCCGCCCGAGTGGCCCGGTTCTTAAATTTTGAAATTTGGAAAAAAATATTGGGAAAATTTTAGAATAAAAACGAATAATTTTCAAGTTGAAAAAAAATCTTTTTACACAAAGTATTTATTAAAATTACTTGAGTATTAGGTTGGTAAGAAGTTCTTTGCCTTCAAATATTGAGCTTTATTGCGTGTGCACAAATTTACAAACCCCTGGCAATGCTTCCCAAAATATGGGCACAACACATACATACATGCAGTGTTGGGACTTGGTTCTGGGTCGAATTTGGAGCCGCGAGCCGCCAGGCTCCGTTAGCTCTTTTCAAAAAAAAAAGCTGGAGCCACGATCAGCCAGATGACTCCATAAATGACTTCATAAAAATCCAAATGGCTCCGGCATGACTCGGAGCTTCGAAGCGAGCCATCTGGCTCCTTAAACGACTCCGGAGCCATTTATGGAGCCGAAGCTTCGGCAGATAACTCGGAGCTTCGAAACGAGCCATCTGACTTCTTAAATGACTCTGGAGCCATTTAAGGAGCCGAAGCCATTTATGAAGCCAACACGAGCCATTTATGAAGTCACAACGCTGCATTTATGTATAAAATTCTTTTCTTCTTTATTTTATGATTCCTGTTAAATATGCTTATAATATTTTCTAAATAATATACTGTACTGTATATTTTTTTTGTTTTCTTTAATTTAATGTGTTTCTAATAGAGTAGAGCGTTTCTATTAAATTAGTCAAAAATATATATATTCCTCTAAGTTGCGGGAGTATAATTCGCGCGGCGATTCGAAGAGCTTAACAGACACAAAATAACCGAATAAAAGCCAAGTCGATATAGCCTAATTTCGCGTGTATAAGGCCGGTGTTTTAAACCAAATTTAAATTGACGCTAATGAGTTCATTCTGTTCGTATCGGATCCAAGCGAGTCCAAAATTTTGTGCCCACTTTTATGAAACCGAAACAAAGGCGGGCACAAAATTTGGACCCTAATGAATCCAATACGAACAGAATGAACTCATTGGCGCGAATTTAAATTTGGCTCAAAACATCCGGCCTTATACACGCGAAATTAGGGTATTCAAGAAATTTCTTCGAACAGCCGTGCGGCTTATACGCCGAAATTTGGAGTACAAAAATCTATTTTTTTTCTCTATCATTTATTTTTGATTCTTTTTCTTTTGTTTTTTTTTTGATAAGAAATTTTCTTCTTTAAATTTAAATTTCTAAATGAATGTAAAATTCACTTTATTATAATATTATAATTGTAATTAAATGAAAATTAATTATTGTATTAAGAAGATACATATACATATACATATAAATTTTCTTAAAACATACAAATATGTTTTTTATTGATTAATTGTTTGACTGGATTGTATAATTTTTTTTTTTTGATTATGTTATATACATATATGAGAAAATAACAAAAATAAAAAAAAATTGAAATATTCCTTTTCAGGATTGCTTTTAAAATACAACCTAAGAAATATTTATTTGAACTCATTTAAAAAAGGGGGGAGGGAGCAGTGGCCTAGTGGCTGTGCGATAGGTTTTATTTTACTTGGAACCAAGTTCGGTTTCGCCCGCCGACCCCAACTAGGTGTCATCATATTTGGATGGAAAATAAGTACCACATTGCACAGTGCGGGAGATACGACGGTGCTGACCAGGCCCTAGCCAGGCCGCATCAACTTCATATTGCATGGGGTTATGCAGCGAACCAGCCGGTGACTGGGATGGCCCTCATTCAAACCTGCGAAATGATCATCAATGTGTTAAAAAAATTGAGCCGTTTAACTCATTTTGGCTCACATGAATCAAACTGCGAACCGAGCCGCGAGCTACTATTGAGCTGCTTACTGGTTCCTCCCCCCCCCCCCCATAGATAAATTGAAAAATGGATAGGAAAAGTAGATGGCTTTTTCTCATTCATGTCTCTCTTCTCTTTCTTTCTCTCTTTCTCTCTCTTTGCTCTTTTCTTTCTTTCTTTCTTTCTCTATTTCTTTCCTTCTCTCTCTTTCTTCCTCTCTCTCTTTCTCTTTCTTTTACTCTCTCTTTTTCATTTTTTTTTAAATTTAAACAAAATAATTTATTAAAAAAATTTTTAAATACAGTGAAAAATGAAATTATCAAAAAATTTTTTTACAACTTAAAGAAAACACAGAATTGTTGGCGAGGCGACAAAACGTGACGGGACCGGCCCGAAAAACGAGAAATTGGACCCGACAAAACGAAACGGAAACCGAAACGTGACTGGGCCGAAAACTGTAAAAATCAACTTCGAATTCGTTTCAGCGGCGCTTTGCTAGTGGAAAATGTGGCGAAATTGTCAATGGTCCTGAGAATGATCCGATCCTTGCAGCGGCCCTCCACGCAATCAAACGCCTCGCCGCAATCGCGTTCCGCCGCGCGGCATGCACGCTCCTCCGCACGCACGCACAGTCCCGACTCGCAGCGTTCGCCGATTTGACACACTTTTCGGCGACACTCTGAATTTGAGCCGGGAAATAAATACTGTAAAATTTGAAAAAAAAAATAACTGCAAAATTTGAAAAATATACTGTAAATTTTTTTTAAAAATTACTTTGAAATTTGAAAAAAATTTACTGTAAAATTTTTTAAAAGGTGACTGTAAAATTAAAAAAACTATACTGTTGTTCAGATTACAATAAAATTACGGTACCCACTGTTTACTATTTTTACCATAGTATCTACCGTTACATTTAAAATATGATTATGGTATTTACGACTTCGTTTAATATTACGGTACATCCGCAATAAGATTACAGTACCAATTATTAAATTACAGTGTCAACAACTATTCAAATTTTTATTAGAATTACGGTGCCTACCGTCTTTCACGCACGTTCCACTAACGCACTCAAACGGCGCAACGCACGCGTCGACGCACGCGAGTCCCTGCAGGAGGCGGCACTCGCCGGCATTAATGCACGCGTGATCCGGCGGGCAGCTGTCCTGACACGGATCGGGCACGCAACTTCGCTCCCGGCAAACCAACGGCGGCGGGCACACGCCCAACGCGGCGTCCGTGCTTGCGTCCGCGCCGATACCGCACTCGATAGTGGTCGGAATGCAAAAGCCGTTGAGACACGACTCGCCCGGCGCGCAAATTAATTGCGCGCAACCTGAATGCAGCCCACTTTAATCAATAGAATCGTTTCCATTTTTCAGTGCTGCGAGTCCGACCTCCAGCTCTAAATGACCCTCCGGGACTAGTGGGTGAGTGATTTAAGAAGGTTAATGTCTCTTAATTACTCTCAAATTATTTGAGGTTTTTTTGACTTTGGCCAACTTTTTAAGAACCAAAAAGTTACTTTTAAGAAAACTGATCTTAATTATCGGATTCAGAATTTTCTTCTCTATCCATTATTTTTTAAATCAAGTCTTTAAGTAAATTGGAAAAAAAGTTACAGCTAAAAAAGTAAGGGTCACTCAACAAAATTGACGAAATTTTCAATTTATAAGGCAAAATATAAGTAGACATCTGACTTCTCTGTCAGCCCGCGAAACCCATCGCCGCTTTTTTGCAACTCCGGTTATATAAGCGAAAAAATCAGGCCCCAACCGTTCTGTTTGAAATCGGTCGATCACTAATCGATCATTAATCATTATTTACTAATCGATCATTAATCGATAATCAATCATCAATCGGTCAATCACTAGTATATAGCTTTCGACTTTTAGAGTTCTCTCAGCTCCAAAATACTCTATTCAGAATTCAAAAATCGGGGAAAAAAATTCGACCCTCTTGTGGTACGCATTTATCGTTTTGTCGGATCTCGCCGGGGTCGCATGTCAGCGCGCTGGGGGAACCCTGCGCGAGCAACGCGTCGTCGTCGCGCCGGAGTTCACACTTATTCGCACGACACTTTAGCAGGGTTGCGCTTGCGCCGGGCGCCAACAGCGGTCCGCAGTCGTAGTCCGAAAAGCAAAAAATGCCGAGCACTTTTTGGCACTTGCCGTCCCGACAGAATTCGCCGTCCTCGCAGAGGACCTCCGCGCATTCTGTGAAATTCAATTATCCTAATTTCATGTGTGTGATGCGAGTGTTTTGAGCCAAATTTAAATTGGCGCCAATGAGTTCATTCGGTGCGTAGCGGATCCAAACGAGTCCAAATGGATCTAAGTGGGTTTAAATGCATTCAAGCGGGTCCAAATGGATTCAAGTAGGTTAAAATAAATCCAAGCAAATCCAAGGGGGTCCAAATGAATTCAAACGGGTCCAAATAAATCCATTCGAATCCAAATGGATCCAAGCGAGTCCAAATTTTGTGCTCTCATTTATGAGACTGAAACGAAGACGAGCACAAAATTTGGACCCCAACGGATTCGATACGAACAGAATGAACTCAATTGCGCCAATTTGAATTTGATTCAAAACACCCGCGGCTTATACTACACGGAATTTGGGTAATCAACGTGATATTATTTCATAGCATTTTATTGATCTCATTTCTTTCTTAACGCCATCATTCCGCTTTTTATTAATGTCATTTCAATCATTTTACTGATATCATTTTATCACAGATTTTAATTTTATCAAAGATTTTAATGATATAATTCTATTTCCAATGTTATCATTCCATTTCCATTAATATTATTCCGCTTTCCAATGATATCATTTCATAGCATTCTACTGATATCATTTCATTTTCTTAATGCCATCATTCCACTTTCCAATAATATCATTTTTTTTCTATACCAATATCATTTCATCACACATTCAACTGATATCATTCTATTATCATTCGGCATCATTTCGCTTTTGAATGATAGCATTTTAATGAATTTGTAAATCCTACTATCGAGGACGCATTTTCCGTTGACGCATTTGCCGCGGCGGCCGCAATCGGTTACGATAGCGTGCGCGGTTTTCTCGCCGACGAGCACGTTGCGGTTGCACGGCGTGCCATCGATGGGCACGCATCGTCCCAACACACAGCGCGTGTCAAGACCGCATTCGATCTGAAGCAAATATTATCAATGATAGGACATTTTATTCGGCATGTGACAAATCAGCACGAGATACAGGACAGGACGGACATTGAAAAAAATACTTTAATAACCCATAACGATTTAGCCCGTCACATCAGGTTGAGGCCGTCCCGTTTCGGCTCGTCCCATTTTAGCCCCGTCCCGTTTCTGCCCGTCCCGTTTCGTCTCGTCCCGTTTTGTCTCGTTCCGTTTCGTCCCATCCCGTTTTGTCTCATCCTGATTCGGCCTGCCCCTCCTTGGCCAGTCCCGTTTCGTTCCGTCCCGTTTCAATCCATCCCATTTCGGTCCGTCCCGAATTGTCCGGTTTTGAATTGTCCCGCCTCGTTTTGGCCCATTCCGTTTTATCACATCCCGTTTCGGCCCATTCCCTTTTATCACATCCCGTTTCGGCCCATTCCCTTTTATCTCATCTCGTTTCGGCCGAAATGTCCTAACACTATATTATCATATTATCATAGCCACAGTAATTTTCCATTCCAAAAATACAGTAACCTCGGCGCAATTTTGTGGTGGCGACTGTTCGACGGCGTTCTTGCACACGCCCAAAAGGCACTCGTAGCCCAGCGGACATTCGAACTCGCCAAAGAACGGCGGACACAACTCACCGGCTACCGTATGCAAGCAGAAGAACGATGCCAGTAAATATCGTAAAACCGTCCCTAGATACCGTAACGCCATTCTGTATTTCGAAAATATGACTGAGAAAATGAAATAGGATAAAAAAAATTTTTTTTTTTGAAATCAATTGATTAGATTGAGAAAATTAATTCGCAGATTTTTAATAATCGGATACAAATTTGTCTATTTGTATGTCATTCGTGTGTATCTGTCTGTCTGTCTGTTTGTGTGTCATTTATGTATCTCTGTATTCATTTCTCAGACAAAACGAGAAAATCTCATCAATGATTTTTTAATAATATCATTCTATAACATTTCGTTATGGAATGATATTATTGAAATATCATTTATTACTTTTTAATGATATCACTTTTTAATGATGTCACTTTTTCAATAATATCACTTTTTTTATAATATCACTTTTTGTATGATATCACTTTTTCAATGATATCACTTTTTTGTAGGATGTTACTTTTTTAATGATATCACTTTTTCTATAATATCACTTTTTAATAATATTACTTTTTTAATGATATCATTTTTTCAATGATATCACTTTTCCTATGATATCACTTTTTGTAGGATGTTACTTTTTTAATGATATCACTTTTTCTATAATATCACTTAATAATATTACTTTTTTAATGATATCATTTTTTTCAATAATATCACTTTTCCTATGATATCAGTTTTTTCATTGATATCACTTTTAAAAAATTGCACAATCAATCAATTGGATCCATAAAAACAATATCACTTTTTAATAATATTACTTTTTTAATGATAATATTACTTTTTTAATGATATCATTTTTTCAATGATATCACTTTTAACAAATTGCGCAATCAATCAATTGGATCCATAAAAACAATTTTTTTTGGAATTTTAAAAATTAAAATTTTTACCAATTCCGTTATAAAAATTCACAGAAAAATCATGAGCCAATTTAAATTTTGCTCAAAACACCCGGCTTTATACACGCGAAATTAAGAGAACATTTTTTTCTATTTTTTACGGTTGTTCTGTTATTTTACAGCAAAATGAATTTGAAATGAATTTGAAGTGAATTTGAAATTCATTTTTTTTTCTTTTGGCATTTTTTTTGTTTAAAGTAATAAATTTAAATTTAAAAAAGTGTGAAATGGCTCATTTATTCGCCATATGAAAGGCAATTTATCTCTTCATTTTTTTTCTTTCTCTCAGCTGAAAGAAAAAAATGAACACTTTTTTTTGATATGTCAGCTGGTGGAGAGAGGGGAGGGGGAAGAGCGAAAGATTTGTCTTGTTTTTTAAGCTAAGATTAAACATAAGTGCTAGGAACTGGAAAAAGAAAGTCCGGACTTGAGAATTTGAGAATTTGAAAGCCAAAAAATAACACAAAAGTGCCAATTTTGACACATTTTTTTTTCTTTTTGATTTGTTTTTATACCTTTTTTTCTTTTTGACTGGCAAAAATAAATAAAAATAAATAAAAGGGAATAAATATTTTCAACTCAAAAAATGAGGGAGAAAAAATGGAAAATAATTAGAAGAAAAGGGATCAAAGAAAACTCGGAAAGGACCAGAAGGAGCAAAAAGGGCTCGTAATGAATCGGAACAGACAAAATAAGACCATGAAGGTTCAAAAAGGATCTAAAAAGAACCAATGAGTATCGGTAAAGGACCAGAAGGAGCAGAAAGGGCTCGTAATGAATAGAAATAAGACCACGAAGGTTCAGAAAGGATCTAAAAAGCACCAGAGAAAACTGAGAAATGTCCAGAAAGGACTCGCAAAGAATAGAAACAAATTAAATAAGACCATAAAGGTTCAGAAAGGATCTAAAAGGATTAAAGAGAACTGTAAAAGACCCGTGAAAAATAAGAACAAGCCAAATAGGTCCGGGAAAGAATTAAATAAGACCGGAAAGTACCTGAGAAGACACAGAAAACGAATTAAATTATTAGAAATAATCCAAAAATATAAAGGTTAAATTATCTTAATTTTGTGTGTGTATAAGCCGCGGGTGTTTTGAGCCAAATTTAAATTGGCGCCAACGAGTTCATTCTGTTCGTATCTGATCCGTTGGGGTCCGAATTTTATTGTCCGCCTTCGTTTCAGTTTCATAAAAATTGGCATAAAATTTAGACTCGCTTGGATCCATTTGGATTTGAATGAATTTCTTTGGACCCGCTCGAAACTATTTGGATTCTCTTAAATACATTTAGACCTTTTTGGATTCGCTTGGATCCATTTAAACCCGCTTAGATCCATTTGGACCCGTTCGGATCTATTTGGTCATTCTTGGATATGCTTGGACCCGCTTAGATCTATTTGGACTCGCTTGGATCCATTTGAATTCGAATGAATTAATTTGGACCCGCTTAGATCCTGCGCAAATTTAAATTTGACGCAAAGCAATTCCACACAAAATTAGGGTATTTTTGTTTTCTTTGTTACCTTTAAAATTTTTGCAAATTTCTTCGAATAATTTTTAAAAATAATGCAAAAAAGAAAAGAGAAAGAAAAAAGTGCCCGGAAAAAAATGCCAAATAAAAATGCTCGAAAAAATGCCATAGAAATGGATTCGAAAAACGCATAAAATGCTCCGGCAAAATAAAAAGTAAATATAACATAAATAAAACATTAAGCCATTTGTATCAGGGAATAGACAAATTTTTGTGTGTATTTTCACGTATAATTTACACACAGTTGCAATATACACATTTGTATATACACAAACGCGTCGATTGGAATGAATTTTGTGTGTTGTATGTGTGTGTATTTTGTGTATGTATGTGTGTATTCGGGGTGATAAAATATGTTTATTTACTTTTTTTTTGTCTTTTGTTTCACATTCAAATTTTTTTTTCTTTTTTGGGTTTTGGCCCAGCCGGTATGAAAGAGAGAGAGAGAAAGAAAGAGTGGAAGGAGAGAGAAGAAATTGGAGAGCAGTGAGAGAGAGAGAGGGAAAGGGAAGAGAGAAAAAAGAAATAGCGAGAGAAAGAGAAAAAGAAGAAAAGAGAGAGAAGAGAGAGAAAGAAAGAAAAAAAAGAAAGAAAGAAAAAAAGAAAGAAAAAGAGAAAAAAAGAAAGAAAAAGAGGAAGAGAAATTTGAGAGGGAGCAAGGGAAGAGAGGAAGGAGAGACAGCGAGAGAGGGAGAGAGAGAGAGAAAGAGAAAGGGGGAAGAAAAGAGAAAGAAAGAAAGAAGGAGTGAGAGAGAGAGAGAGAAAGAGTGAAAGGTAGAAAGAGAGAAAAAAAGAAAGAAATGAATGGGAAAAAAGATAAAAAGAAAGAAACGAATAGAGAGAGAGAAAGAAAGAGAAAGAGAAAAGAGAGAGAGAGAGAGAGGGACGAAAAAGAGAGAGAGGGGGAAAGAGAAGAGAGATAGAGAAATGGAAGAGAAATTTTTCCTTCGCTTTTTTTTGGCTTGGCAAAGTTTATTTTTTAAAGCGGCTAATTTCCTCCACTATTTTTCGACTCGTTTTTCGGCAGTTTTCTCCGCGTATTTTTAGTGTCCCCCTTCTCCCAAAAATACATTTTTCAAATTTTTTTAACTAAATTTATTCAATTTTTTGTTGAACCATTGGACCAGCCTTTGGGCCAATATTCAAATTTTGAACTATTTATAATTACAATTACGGCCCACACATTATTGCATTCCTAGCATATAGCCCTATAAAGCTTACTTACTTACTTTAATTTTGTGTGTATAAGCCGCGGGTGTTTGAGTCAAATTTAAATTGGCGCCAATGAGTTTATTTTGTTCGTATCGGATTCGTTGGGATTCAAATTTTGTACCCGCCTTCGTTTCAGTCTCATAAAAGTGGGCACAAAATTTGGACTTGCTTGGATTCATTTGGATTTGAATGAATTTCTTTGGACCCGCTCGAAACTATTTGGATCCTCTTAAATACATTTAGACCTTTTTGGATTGGCTTGCATCCGCTTGGATGCATTTAAACCCGCTTAGATCCATTCGGATCCGCTCGGATCCATTTGTACCTTTTTGGATTTGCTTGAATCCGCTTGGATTTATTTGGATCCGCTTGAATTCATTTGGACTGGCTCGGATCCGATATAACAATTTAAATTTGGCTCAAAACACTTTCGGCTTATACACACGAAATTAGGGTACTTACTATATGACCCAGTACATAAAGCATAGTGGTCCTGACCACACGAGGACGAATGCAGCATTCACGCATAGCTCCTAATTCGTCGAGCCGAGCAGAACTCAAGCAAACCCCCTGTTTGTGGGTCTGCTCCTAATTCGTCGAGCCGAGCCGAGCAGAGCCCAAGCGAACTCTCCGTGTGAGCCTGCTCCTAATTCGTCGAGCCGAACCGAGTAGAGTCCAAGTGAACCCCTGTGTAGATCTGTGCGCCTGTGTGTGCGCGTGTATAGCGGTGGACCTAATCCATACACGCCGAAATGGCAGCCAACCACAACGGCGTCGACCGACAGCCCTCCGCCAGTCTCAGGGAGTTTCAGAATTTCCTCGACCAGAACGCCTTCGAGCAAGCGGCTCAAACAACGTCTTGGAAAAAGGTGCCTAGCACAGTGTATTCCAGAAAATTGAGTTCCTAAATGGCCTAATTGTGTTTAGTACGCGCGTTTGGTTCTACCGCACGTGGGCCTCGTTACGGTGGTGTGCGTGTACGCGATGATTGGCGCCTGGGTCTTCTACAGTCTCGAGTCTCCGCACGAGGACAGCGTAAGTTTTTAAGGAATGTTAGGCGCGTAATATTTTTGAGCCCGACTCTAACAAAACCCTAAAAACTTCTCAACCAGCTTTTTTCGATATTTGAGGCATCAGGTCCAACTTTATCGCAGGCCCAGCTCCATTTCAGGCCCATCTCATTTGTGATTGGTTTATAGGGTCTTAACGGGCTCATGAGGATAGGTTTCGACGAGTTTATTAGATTCGTTGCTCGTTGATTGATTGAATTTATGGAGGACTTGGGACCAAACTCAACTCCATTTCAGGCCCAGCTCTATTTTAGGTCCAGCTTCATTTCAGGTCCAGCTTTATTTTAGGTCCAGCTTCATTTTAGGCTCAGCTTTATTTTAGGCCCAGCTCTATTTCAGGCTCTACTCTAGCAATTGCCCATTAATTTAAGTTTCTCGGAATCTTTGTGGGGCCATTCACTCTGAATTTTTTTAAGCTGAAAGCCAAAGGAATTGAACGAATCGCCTCGATGCGCCGCGAGCTGATCGACGTGATCTGGCAGCGGCGACGCGCCGACGAGCGCGGTGACGCGTTCGCGTCGCACGCCGAATGGACCACGCATATTCGCCACAAGTTGCAACTCTTCAACGAAAATCTCTATCGGGCCTATAAGGAACAATATGTTCGGTGGGTTTATTGACTACTAAAATCCTATTTTATTCAAAATTTGGACTATTTCAAGTTACGGTGACGTGAAAATCACGAGTCCGCGCGCGGTCGACATGCACCAGAAGGGGCAGCTGGATGCGCGAATTACCCGTCATCACTCGTCGGGACGCTGGGAAAAGGGCGGCAAACTGTGGACCGCCAGCAGTTCGCTTTTCTTCGCCACCACAACAATGGCGACAATCGGTTACGGTAGGTGTATTGTGTTGAATTTTTACGGATACTGTACATATTACATTTAACTCGTACGGTAGGCCGAAGAGTACTTAAATTTTTCTTAAGCCTATACACCTAGTGTACGGTAGTTATATGAATGGTTACAACCTCATTACAGTAGTTGTATATGCATTGCGAAAGAACGATCGTGTACTGTAACTTTTAAGGCAATATCGTACCTGTCACATCAAAGGGTCGTATTGCGTGTATCGTATTCGCACTGTTCGGCGCTCCTCTGGCTATCATTACCATCGGCGATTTGGGTAAATTCCTCTCGGAATGCACAATTTGGCTGTATCGTTGCATGAAGGAACGCGCGAAAATCATACGCTATCAGCTAAAAATGTGGTCCCTGCGCAAAAGTGAGTCCCATTTTTTCCGCAATCGGCGTGCCGCTTCGAATCCGATTAGATCATTTTATGTACTGTATTCTTCTATGTACCGTAGTCTATTTTTCTTTAGGGAGCCTGGTGCGCGATGTGGACGTTGAGTCGCTACGCAACGTCAGCGACGGCGGCACGCTCAGCGACGCCGGCGGCGACGGCGACGCGGCGCGTTCCGCCACCACCAACACGGTGATGAGCGATTGGGACGAGCTCGACAAGGCCGAGGTCCCGGTATTCCTCGTCTTCGCCATTCTACTGGTACATAAAAGGGCTTAAACAGTGGTTGATAACTGGCTATTGTGGAATTGCTTGCGATTAGAGATGTTTCGATTCGACCAGTTTTTGGCTCGGCCAGAGCTTATGTTCCGACCCGGTTCGTTTTGTTCCAGCCGGAAAGAGCCGAGACGAGCCGAGCCGGGAAGAGCCGAGCAGGGCCGAGTCATGCTCGAGCCGAACCGAGCAGCTGAGACGAACACGAGCAGAGACAAGCCGGGCTTACTGACCGAGCCGAGCCGAGATAAGCTGAGCCGGGAAGAATTGAGCGAAGCCAAGCCATGCTCATTGCTCGAGCCGAACCGGCTCGAACACTAGCCGAGACAATGATCGAGCTAGCCAGCTGAGCCCGCATGCAGCCGCGTTTCATCATTTAGCCAGTTACCCATTACTAGTTATTTAAAACTCCATTCATATTCCCAATAGAACTTCATTTTGAATCCAATTTTCAGCTGTACATCGCGTTTGGCGGCGTGCTTTTTGCCATTCTCGAGTCCTGGACGTATATGGACGCGTTTTATTACTGTACTATCTTCTAAGGAATTAATTCAAATTTTAAATTTTCGCCTTTTTTTCAGGTTTTGTGTCCCTTACAACGATCGGATTTGGCGATTTGGTGCCGAATCGTCACGAGTGCGCTTTTAAAATATTAACCAAATTTTAAAAAATCGCCGACATTTTCGGATTTATCAACTTTGGCCAACTTTTTAAGGACTAAAAAGTTACTTTTAAGAAAACTGATTTTAGCTATCGGATTCAAAATTTTCTTCTATATCGATTACTTTTTAAATCAAGCCTCTATGTTACTTAGAAAAAAAGTTATAGCTAAAAAAGTAAGGTTACTTTTTATGTCTCTGAAATTTTTTGGGTGGCTTTACTTTTTTAACTATAACTTTTTTTCCAAGTAACTTAGAGACTCGATTTAAAAAATAATCGATAGAGAATTAAATTTTGAATCAAATTGGTAAAATTTGTTTTTTAAAAAATAACGTTTTGGTCCTTAAAAAGTTGGTTAAATTTGAAAAAAAAACAAATCTCGCGCCTTCAATTGTCGGGGACTCTTTTTTTAACTTTGGTCAACTTTTTAAGGACCAAAACTTTAAAAAAACTAAATTAAGTTATCGGATTTAGAATTTAATTCTCTATCCATTACTTTTTAAATCAAGTCTTTATGTAACTTGCATAAAGAGTTAGAGCCAAAAAAGTAAAGTTACTCAAAAAATTTTTAGAAAATAAATATTGACTTTACTTTTTTAACTGTAACTTTGGGTTTACGAATTATTTACGATTTTATTAAACCCCAAAATCGATTTGGAGCTACGAAATCGATGAATATTATCGAGCATCTTGCAGGTACATTGCGGTGATGCTGGCCTATTTGGGCGTTGGCCTCGCGGTTACGACCATGTGCATCGACCTGGTCGGCATACAGTATATACAAAAGATTCACTATTTCGGCCGCAAATTCAAAGGCACCGACATTCTGCAAATATTGCGCCGTAAGCGAATGCTCGAGAGGCGATTCGCGATGGGCGAGGGCAAGGAGTTCATCGAGTACGTTATACACGTCGCGCATGAGAACAAGTATGCGAATTTATGGTTGAGCGCTGGACAAACAGGATTCTCTATTTGAGACTCCGATTTGCCTTGCTGATTGGTCCATATAAACCGAATGGTCTATTAAAATTCCATTACTAAGACGATTGGTTCATTGAGACTTTGGTCGATCCATTGAGACTTCGATTAATTTATTAAGACCTCGATCAGTTTACTGAGAACTCTTCTGGTTCATTGAGACCACGATCGGTTTACTGAGACCTCTATTGGTTCAATGAGACCTCGATCGGTTCACTGATACCTCTATTGGTTTAATGAGATCTCGATCGATTTATTAATATCTTTATTGTTGGTTCATTGAGATTTCGATTGGTCTATTGAAACCTCATTGAGATCACAATTATTGGCCATATAGACCTTAATTGCTCTATTAAGTTCTTGATTGGTCCAATGAGATCTCCATTGGTTTACTGAGACCTCTATTAGTCTATTAAGGCTTTTATTGGTCCATTGAGATTTCGATTGATCTATTAAGACCTTGATTGGTCTATTGAGATCTCAATTGGTTTATTGAGAGCTTTATTGGTTCATTAAAACCTTTTTTGGTCTATATAGACCCCGATTGGTCTATTGAAATTTCAATTGGTTTATTAAGACCTCGATTGGTCCATATGGACCTCATTTAGAATTTGATGAATCCATTGAGAATGAGACGATGTTGATCGCTGTAAAATCGACCACCAAATGATCTAATATTGCCCCGCAATTTTTCAGGGCCTATCATCCGCCGGTGAATCCGAAGAAACTTCTACCGGCGCTTAAAATGGCCAGCCAATTCTACGCGCCGGAGCTGCTCGAACAGGCGATGGTCTCGTCGGGCACAAAAATTCATCACGCCGCCTACGACACGCCGCCGCTCTTGTGGAGCGTCGAAAACGACGTTGGCGTCAACGCGCTGGCGATTTGCGCACCGGCGATTGCGCAACGCGTGCGCACGCCGTCGCTGCACATTGCGCACGCGCTCCCGTCGCCACCGTCCTCCACGCCGTCCGACTTCGATCCAATGGGCAGCGATCGAACACTGTAGGCTCTATGAGATTATATATAGCGTCTGTTGTAAAGATCGGCCCGGTTCGGCATTGTTTTTGCCGAACCGGTTTATGGGTTCGATTTATGGGTCCGATCCCATAAATTGTTAAACGCGCAAAATTTATCGCGCGACATTCGCGCATAGAAAAAAAAATTTCAGTCAAAAAAATTCTCATTTTTGGCTGGCTCGACCCGTTTTTAACTGATTCGGCTCAGCCCGGCCAGACCCGTTTTGGCTCGGCCCGACCCGTTTTGGCCCGGCCCGACTCGTTTTTGGCTCGGCCCGACTCGAAAGATCCGGCGCACATTTACTTTGTAGAACCTCAGAATTTGTAGACTTCACAATTTTAAGGTTATACGATCGATGGAGCGGTTCGCGTCCGATCTCTTGGGCCGAGTCCGGGCCCAGCCCGCAGGCGTGTTGTTCGCTCTCCACGGAGGCGTCCGTGTACCTTCGCGAGTTGCTCTACGGCGAGGGCGCGCGATCACCCGCGCTCACCGTACTCGACTTTCCGATGCCGTCGCCGGACTTGCAATTAATTGGTAGACATGGATTGATTGGCATATTTGCTATAAGACCTCTATTATATCGGATTCCATAGCTGAATTGAATAGTTTTATTAGGACAATGTAACTGGTCCTACGGATTTAAATTAACGTATCTAGTCCTTATAACTCATCCTATGATCCTATAGGCTAATGGAATCACCTAATCAATGAGGTCCCCGTTGGAATTGGTCCTATTAGTTTTAAAGCCAATGAAATTACCCATTCAATGAGTTCTTCGTTGGAACTGGTCCTATTGGTCCTATAGAATACGCTATTCAATGAGATTCTCGTTGGAACTGGTCCTATTAGTCCTATAGGTCAATAGAATCACCCATTCAATGAGGTCCTCGTTAGAACTAGTCCTTTTAATCTAATGGAATGAATCCTATAGGAAACATTAGTAAATAGGTCCCAATTTCCAGATCCAGGACCTAATTATTCAGGATAATTTCCAGCCGAGGAATGCCGTCGCTCGCGCCGTGTGCTCAGTTGTCCGTCGGCAATTGCGTCGACCGGAGACAAAAGGCCCGCCGGAGGGCACTCGTCGGACTCTTCTTCCGCCTCTTCCCTCGCTACCATATCGTCTACAGTAAGTGCGCCGAGGCTGTGTCGTGCGCGCTCCTGTTCCACGCCGCACGTCGCTGGCGGCCCACTGTATTGTCGCGCTTTCACCGCCGTTGATTTTGGCGTGGCGGCACGCCAATTGTGCCGCCATGTCCGCCGATTGCAACGCTTTTGTGACGTCGAGTCCTTGTGGCTGTGCCATGTGTTGCTATCATTGTGCTGTCCACTTTTACCGTATCTCATACCGTCCGAACGTACCGCGTATAACGCCGGCAATAACCCGCGCGGCGTGTCAAAAGTGCCTCGTCAAAAGTGCCTTTTTCATTGCTGGCCATTTGCCTATTGAGACACAAATTCGAGCGAATGCGCAGGACCCGGGTCGAATGCGAGCGGACGCTCAAGACCCGGGTCCTGCAGATCGAACGGATTGCGGCGCATTTCCACAACTCGAGCGCCTCCCGGCGGATCTCGCAAAGCCTGCATTCGTCGTCGAGCCTCCATTTATGCTCGCGAAATTGGCGGCCCAATGCGATATGCTCGACATTTTCGAGGAATTTTCGCCGGCCTCGTCGTCCTCGTCGAGTGACAACTTCGAGGATTACGAGGACCACGAGAACCACGAGAATCGAGACTCGATGACCCGCGGCGAGCTCTTCGAGGTCGGCGCCGGTTCCCGACGCGTAAGAACGCTTGAAAAGAAGCGAAATAAGATTCGGCCGTCGAATCTAATCGGCTTCGGCGTGCCCCAGGTGCGTTGGAACGCCGAGCTGAGCACGGTGTCGTCGTTGTCGTCGTCGGACCGGCTGACGGGCCAAGTGGCGAGTCAAACGCCACAGCCGAACGTAATCACGCATACGGGCTCCTCGTGAGCCGGATGGGGACCCGAAAGCGGACGGATACGTTTCGTGCCGCTTTGGTTCCACAAAAAACGAATAAAATGGACGCAAAAGAGTCGCGAATCGGGTTTAAATGGTCATATTGGCTCTATTAGATTATCGAAACGGTCTGACGATAAATTCGGCAATGAATGGCCAACGGATTTGGGCGCGAATTCAAAATTTGACGGTCGTGCTCGTTTAAAGACTGAAACGAGCTCGTATAACAGGCGCCAACTAGACCCGATTTCGATGAGTAGGAAGAGGCTTTACAAGACCCCACAAAAGCCGACGAGTTCGTTGACTGGCTGAACGTCAGCCCATGAATCGCGCTCATTTTGCTAGACGCATCGCGCTGCCATAACGAGAACCACGTTCAAAACCATCCGCCAACAGACACCGAGCCACATACGCGCCTAATGAGGGTTCGAATGACGCTGAGGAGCATTCGGCGGTCGACGACGACGACGACGACGATGAGCGCGGTTCACTGCTGCGCGCCCATTTTGTGCCTCAATCTTCGGAGTCCTCCGCTACCGTAGCCACCGCTTCGGACAGTACGCCAGAGGATTTGGCGAGAAACTTGTCAAGGGACTCCCACGCGTTTTTTCGTTCAATGTTCCTCGAGCCAACAGGCCGTGATGTGAGTGTGCCAAAAGTCCCGTTACGATATTTGCTTCTTTTTTTTCACGTTTTCGCTTTCGTTTTTGCTTTTTTTGCCTCTCGCTTAAGTCCAAGCTTATGCTTAAGTTAGTCTCCCGTTTGGGGCAAGGCGAAGGGGGGGGGGGGGGGGGGGGGGGGAGGGGCGGTTTATATCGTTCCAACGAATCTCATTTATATACGGAATTTTTGAACTTGCCAATATACCGTAGTTCAATTAGAGACTAAATCAATTCTCTTTGTGTCATCTCAATATACTGTAATATACCGAATTCAATGTACGATTTTTTAGCCGATGGGCTTGTTTTGCATGGAGGCCTGGGACTCATACGAGCGAATGCTCACTGAATGGATTAACAACAACAATCGTAATCAACCCAGGTACGATACTTTAAATTACAAAAAAATAATAAGTTACCATATATAACTATAGTAACTTATACAGAAACCGATAAAAAAAATTTCTAATCACAGTTATTTATATTCACTAATTTTTAATTGAAACTAATCGCAGATTTAATTTTTTACGGTATTTTATATAGTATAATGTGCACAAAAAATAATTGTATACGATATATTTATAATTTGAACGGTATGTGCTGAGAGTTTTAGAGACAATTTGCCACCGTATCGCGAATTGAAAAAGGACGAAAATGAGCTAAAAATGACGCCGTTTACGGTAAGCGAAACGCTGGAAACTGTAGATTCTGGTGCGCTAGCCGATGCGCTTACGGTAGGCGCGCTCGATATGGTAACAGAAAGACAAGGCGCACCCGAGGAACTCGAAGACATTGAGGAGGAGTCGGACGAGGCGGTGGAAGAGCCTGACGAAGAGGATCTAGCGGACCTAATGGACCTAGGCGACTTTGAAGCTGAGCAAATGAGCATGCGACCGTTGTTCAACATTATTGAGACGATTTTTGAGCAGAACGAAGACGAGGAGTACCTTAGAATCGAGGAGGAGCAGGAGGAGGAGGACGAACTCGAAAACCGAACGAACGACGCCGAGAACCACGAGAAGCCGCGTCAAATCCGCCTCTCCTCGTTGAAGTATCCGCACGAGGCGGCGGACGCCGGGCCAGAGGCGAGCTACGTCGCGCTGCTCCCCGAAAGCGCGGTCGACGTTCTCGAGGCGGTCGCCACGCACGCTAGCGCGTCGTCGTCGAGACGCGCAAGCGCCGCCGGCGTCGCGCTCGTCGTCGCGCAAACAACGCGAGTGGGCGACGCGCGCGCCGACGCGGTGCGCGTCGATGCGCCGCCGCGCGTAAAACTGCCACCGCCGCGTATCGAAATTTACCCGACTACCGCCGACGACGATGATGATGACTATTCCAGGTAGGACAACTCAAAGCTACGGTGTGTAATTACAGTAACCGAAAAGCATAACAATTTTTTGTGAGTTTGTTAACACCAAAAACCATAACACAACAACCGTAACATATGTATTATTTTATTTTCTTTGGATCATTTTGTAGTGAATTTATTATTATTTTTATTAATCAACTCTGACCCGGCACGGTTCGCTTTTGACTTGGCCCGACACATTTTTTGCGTTTCGGCTCGACGCGGTTCGTTTTGGCTCGGCCCGACCCATTTTCGGCTGGCCCGGCCCGGTCCGTTTTTGGCTGGTCCGGCCCGACCCATTTTCGGTTGGCCAGGCCCGGTTCTGGCCCAACACATCTTTGCTCAATACCAAATCGAGCGACTAGGCCAAATATCGGACGGATTTTTGGTTTTTGTTAGTATGACTCGCGAATAGTGCTGAGCGTTGTTTTTCCTTCAATTGGGACCTCCAGATCTAAAAAAGCTTAAATTTCTAAGCTCCAGCTTTTGATAGAGGCGAAATTCGAATATAAGCCGGGCAAATTTGAACGAAAATTTCACGAATTATACATGTATAAATTTTTCAGTGTTTTCTCACTTTCGCCGTCGAAAAATTCGGAGGACAACGCGACGGCGTCGCGCGGCGCGCGCGACGGAACGGACGACGATGACGATAACGACGACGACGACGAGTCGCCGTCCGCCGACGAATCCGCCGCGCCGTTCGACATCGACTTGGGCGCGTTCGAGCTGGTGGATAGCGGCGTGACCGCTGAGGCGTTGCTGAGGCACGAAGAGCCGGTGATCTATCACAGGGACATGCCCGTGCACAGCGTTCATCACGACACCGTACAGACGGAAGCGGCCATCGAGAACGTGATGAGCGCGCCGGCTAGCATGCTAATCAACGCGGTTGGACGCGCCCTTTTTTTTGGCGCTGATAAATTAAAGGAGCTGATAAATTTGTATAGGCCCATATACGGTTTTACATTAGGGACAAGATTCAATACGATAACACACAAAAATACAAGTTCTGGGATTCGAGCCCGTCACAAGTCCTAGGATCTAACACAATGCTAGGCCGCCTATGTTAATCGAATCAATCAGAAAAAAAAATAAATTTGGAAAAAAGCTAATTAAATGATAAAATACTGTAATTTCATGGCGGATAAACCGCCGATATTTTGAGGCAAATTTAAATTGCCGCCATAATTCATTTTGTAAAACGGGTCATTTCCGAGAGGCTCCAAATTTTGTACGTGCCCTGATATGAGTGGAAATAATCACAGGCACAAAATTTGAACCCGCTTAGATCTATTTAGACTCGTTTGGATCTATTTAGACCCTCTTGGATTTGCTTGGATCCGTTTGGATCTATTTAGACCTCCTTAGATTTGCTTGGATCCGAATGGATTCATTTGTATTTGCTTGAATTTTCTTGGACCCGTTTGAATCTATTTGAACCCATTTAGATCCATTTCAACCCATTTGGATTTGCTTGAACCCAAATGAATCCATTTGGAACCACATAGATCCGAATATAATAGAATAAAGGAATTGGCGCCAATTTAAACTTAACTCAAACAACCCATGCAAAATTTAGGATTTTTGAGCTGATAAATGAGCAAATTCTTGCTACAAATTCAAGCCTAACTCAAACAACTCTCAAAATTAGATACCGCCTACAATGGTCGCCGACAATTATTGCTTCGTTGTGGACGGCGACAAAATCGACATGGCCGACATAATGGGCGACGACCAATGGTGGCGACATACCTCCAGGCCAACGAAATACTTTTATAGTGAGGACTTAAAGAGGCAAGTCGAATAATAATGGAGAAATTCGGCCGGAACATTGCCATAGAAATCTAGTTGACATTGATTTAGTAATAAAACATATGACTTAAGTCGCAGTGATGGACCGAGCCGAAGAGTCGGACTCGTCTTGGCTCGACTCGGGTCATTTTTTGCCGGCCCGGCCCCTGTCTCAACTCGACTTAGCTTGGACGCTGAGCCCGACTCGGCCCGGCTCGTTTTGGCTTGGCTCGGGCCATTTTTTGCAGGCCCGAACCAACTTGGCTCGTTCAGTGGGCTCGGCTTAGCTTGGCTCGAGCCATTTTTTGCAGGCCTGGCTCGGACGATCAGTTCGTTCAATATCGCCGGCTCGGCCCGTCATTATTATGTAATAAAGCCTAGACTTAAGCACAAACTCGGAATCAAACTGGCTAAGAAAACGAGAAGCTAGCTAAGACGAACCTGACTACTGAGTCTCATATTTTTGTAGATTCTATCGCGTCAATTGTCTAACGGTTCGCGGCGGGCGAATTATCTCGGCGCGACTCGCCAACACGACGCCGTCGATGGGCGGCAGTGGCGCGTCGGTGGTGTCGGCGACCGCCTCGCAAGCAATGACGACTGCCGTCAACACGGCGATTAACGCGGCGATCGGCGCGGCCAATAACGACGTCGCCGGTGGCGGCGCGGCGGAAGCCACCGGAGGTGGCACGTCCGCACTAGGCTCCTTATTGAAGTCTCGATTTCCGTCCCTCTCATCAGCGAAAAATTCCAATGTGGTACCTCCATCCGAAAATCGTCGACCTTCGATTAGTTAGTAATTTTGTTCTCTAACTCGTCAAAAATAATTTAACTCGGCTGGCTCGTAATTTAAATGAGCGCTGAAATTTTTGGCGTTAAGTCATTTTTAAAATTTTAAAATTTTTCCAAAAATTTTGAAAATTTCTTTAAAAATCAAAGTAAAAATGTATGACAAGATTGTTTTTAATCTTCAATTGGAATTTCCCAGCTATCTTGTGCAATGAGAGCAATCGAAAGAAGTGGATCGGCCAGGCATGCCAACAGTACATGTTAACGAATAATTGAAGTTAGTGCAATAATCCGGATAAGATTCTCCGAGGGAACATGACGTTAACCGAAGTGCCCACATCAGATCATGCTCCTATCCGGAACGACTTTGTGCAGCGAGACGTATCGAGCGATGAGCCAAGACTTTGCACAATGGTCCACATAAACACTGCAATTGATTTAACTCTAGAAGCCATAGTCGAATTCCGAAAGTGATGCGATGAATGTGAAGTAATGGACCCGACGATAGACAGTGAGAAATGATTCGGGCCGATCGTTTAATTCTTTGCACATATATCTTGGGAATCCTTCGCGAAAAATGGCCGACGGGTTTCGCGTGGCGATCAGAGAAGTCAGACACAAATGATATTTCTTTCAAAAAATTTTCCAGGATAATTTTTTTTAAATTCTCTGTAAAAATGCCTAAAAAATAGCCGAAATATAAATGAGTTTAAATGGGAATTTTAGCGAGCATGACGACGAGTGGAATTAAGCGCGCAAGCGCCGCGCTTTTCGCTGCAGCCAGCTCAGCCTTTAAAGGCCACGACGCGCGTCAGCTAGCTGTAAAGGCGGCGCGCGGCAGCGCTTCTGCCGCAGCGGCTGCCGCGTCGACCTCTAGTGGCGGCGTATTCGCCTCCACCTCGCCGGGTAGCAATCATCCGAGCAGCGCGCTACCGTCCGCATTCCATTCGTATGCCACAACGCCGCGTACTTCGATGAGCTTCTACGCGTCGGGCACCGCGTCCGCGCCGCTGCCGCCGACGCGCTGCGAGGTCGGTCAGCGCGGAGAGAAAGTGGATTTGGCGCACGTCTATAAGGTTATACGCTTCTACAGCTTCTGGAAAACCTGCACGTCATTTCATCGCATTGTGACCACGATCGAAAAGGTGACGGACGATGGAATGGCGGAGGAGCTCCAGCCGCCGGACATGTTAGCGGCTGCGGCCGGCATCAGCGCGACGCAGCTGCCCGGCAGCAGCGCGTCAACCACGTCGGGCTCGTCCCGGCCGGCGCCCGCCGACGACGCAATGGTTAAATCCGAAAGCCGGACGTCGTTTGCGTCCTCGTCGGCGATGAGCAGTGGCGGCGTTTGTATTGCGCCCTCATTCAAAAAGCGCCTCTTTGTGCAATACCTTTGGCGTAACGCAAAGCCGTCGGAAAAGTCACGCGTCCAACGCGAATTCGATCCGCGCCGACAGCGTTTGCTGCAATTTGTGACGGATCCGGCCGCCAGGAAACGAGTAATAATATTTTTCAGTTGAGCTCGATTTTCTGACAGTCTGTATAAAGGATTCTCAGGATGATTCTATAGGGAGTAGGGTGCCTTTATAGGAACTAGGGTGATTTTATAGGAACTAGAGTGCCTTTATAAGAAGTATAAGGGTGACGTTATAGGAACTACGATGACTTTATAGGAAGTGGGGTGTCTTTATAGGAACTATCGTGTCTTTGTACAAAGTGACTTTTTGGAGTATATGAGCTTATATAGCTCACTAAAAAAGGAATTTCTCTCAAAAATATTAGACCTGTGAGCCAAAAAATTTCATGAATTTAAGATGACTGGCGCGGTATCGAATTGGCAACGCGCGGCGGCGGCAGGCGGCTCGCGCGCCCGCACACGTACGCGCACGACGTCGAGCGGCGGCGTGTCGGACGAGCAGCAGGCGAGCGGCTGCTAGCCAGCGACACCCGCCGCGCTACGAAAAATATCTTCTCAGAGTGTTGCTCAACGAAAACAACAATGAGACCAGTGCTGGGAATTTATTCATCTTTAAACCTCAAGTTGATGAGCCTTTTATGAATAATAATGACCCCTTAATGACACCTAAATGACTCCAAATGACTCTCTAAAATTTAAAAGAAGGGATCGCTTAATAATTTTACCTTCTAAATGACTCGGAGTGAAGTCCCAACACTGAATATGAGACAAACAACAAATACACGAAAATATTTGTGTACTTATAAGAGACGGCCTTCACACGTAATTAGATTAGGTAAAGTGATAATATCAACTGCCTATCATTCGAATTCAAATTGAACATTTCTTCCCCATTCTTTTTTTTTGCTTTTTCAATTTTGCCTTTCGTTTAACTTAAATACCCTAAGTTCCTGTAAATAAGACGCGGCCGTTCGAAGAATTTTTGAATATTGACTTGGCCTTCATTCCGTTATTTTGTGTTTGTGAAGCATGAAATTTAATAAACGCCTTCTTTTAAGGGGCAGGCCCAAATTGCAGATTAAAAATTATGAGTTCAATTTGGTTTCTAACAGAATGCGAGGCCAAGTCAAAATTCAAAAATTCTTCGGAACGGCCGCGTCTTATTCACCCGAACTTAGGGTAAAAACGAAAATTTTTAATAAAAATTTATTTTGAAAGAATAAATAAATGAAAAAATAAAAACAAAATAAATGCCATTAAAGTGAAAATGGGGAAAAAATAGAGGGGCAAAATTTATTGAGAACGGATTCGGGGACATTTCGGGGACGGGCGTGGAAAGGATACTATTGGATTGGATTGTCCGATAAATTCTCGGCGTTTTTTTTCCGAATTTATGCATTAAAAACAAAATTTGTAAAGGTAATATCTTATATTATTCGATAAAGAATTTTTTGCTCCAAAAGATAGCGTGTTTAGCTTTTGATAATGATATTGTTTAGCTTTTGATAATGATATTGTTTAGCTTTTGATAATGATATTGTTTAGCTTTTGATAATGATATTGTTTAGCTTTTGATAATGATATTGTTTAGCTTTTGATAATGATATTGTTAGCTTTTGATAATGATATTGTTTAGCTTTTGATAATGATATTGTTTAGCTTTTAATAATGATATTGTTTAGCTTTTGATAATGACATTGTTTAGCTTTTGATAATGATATATGTATTGAGCTGATGCATAATTATCCGCGGTTTTTGTTGGCGCGTTTGACTTCTTTGCCCGACGAAATCGACCGACTGTCAAGCAAATGGGAAGCAGTCCTTGAAGCGGATGGTGAATACGCATTGAATTGAATTCTAATTGGTGTTGTTGGTTGGTTTGATTCGAGGAAGATTGAATTTTTGACTAGTGATATTGATATTGAGACTTGTTCTCAATCTAGTTGATTGAGAACAATGTTGTGAGTTGGTTCTGTAAATGACTTCTGCTCGATAAATGGCTCCGAGCAGTCATTTGGATACATATGGCTCCTCTACGGAGCCATATGCCCTAAGCTCCCGACTAATCATTTAGACATGTTTTTGTCAAATATTTTTTGTTTTTGTTGAAAAATTGCATCAATCCAATACATATATAAAACACCCTGTATAACGAACGTGAAAACAGCTATTAACGCGAGGCTTAGCTTAAAACCCAAAGCAAACGAGGCCTAATATAGCTATGGCCTAAGCCGAAATTCAGCGTCTAAAATCTAGAATCTAGGTCCGCACCGAAATGTCCCAACACCAGAAAGAGCGCCTTCGCTTTAGCTTTTGTAACCATCTATCGGGGGTCTATGTATTTACAGATAATAAGCAAATTCATTGATGAAATGGAAAAATTGGGGTGGGGGGGGAGGGAAATAATGAGAATTGTGTTGGAATAGTAATATTCGATGTATGTATGTGTATGAAAAAAATGAGAGAATTTCGAGTTAAATTTTCAAATTAAAATCGCGTTAATGATAATGTGGACCAAAGTCCCTGGTTGGTAATGAAGAGAGAGAGAGAGAAGGTACCGTATGTTCCGATCAAGCTCTTTACGTATTCCTTCCGATTCGAAATATCCGACGAAGGGCATTGGACGAGGGCTTTTTCACGGATGAGATTGTCGACGACATCGAACCGGTTATCGGCGCGTTGTCGCTACAAAGTAGGGTCGCATTTAAAAAGGCTTTCAGGCCAGCTAGAACCTCTCCCCCCCCCTCCCCTAATAATGTACAAAATTAAATGTGTCCTATATTATGTTGTCAGTACATTTTCAGATTCAACCCTCTCGAAAATATCGAGCTCGAAATTTCCGGCAGCTTTAATCGTATTTTGCTTGCTAAATTTGGACCTGGGCGTCCAGCACTGAGTTCCACGGGACTCGGATCAAAAAACGACTTGCGCCATTGTTCACGTTGATTCGGAAAACCTCCGAGTCCCAAAAATTGAGACAATTGATTAAGTTTGAATAGGCGTAAAGCCGTCGCCAATTCTCCTTTCTTTTAAAGGATTTTTCTTCCACTTACTCATACGAATCCATGCTGGTCGTTTGCGACGGAGATTGGTCGGGAGTGGACGCAGCACTCGACAATACCGCGTCGATTCCGTGACCCGCCGTTGGCGCGGCGTCGTTATTCAGCCTAGTCGACGACGCGTGAAGCAGCGTCGTCGCGCTATGGCGTCGCGTCGAAGGCGTCGTCGCATCCGACGGAGACAACAACGTAGCGGAACTCGGCGTGGCGCCCAAAGTGGCAGGCGTCAAATCGGCTAGCGTATGCGGAACGCTCGCCTCGGGCTCTTCCGCCAATTCCGCCGATAGCGCGTTATTGTTATTGCTGTGGTTGTTAGCGGCAGCCGCGAGTCGGCCGGCCTGCAAGTGCGCATGCAAATTTCGCACCGGCACATTTGTCAACGAGCTGAAAAGCGATAGAAGCATATACAGTCAAACCTCAATCTAATGACACCCCGATCTAATGACACCCTCGATTTAATGACACTTAGGCTCGGTCCCGACGAAAGCCTAACGTAAAAACCTTCTTTCAATGACAGTTGTAAGGAATCCAAACCTCGATCCCATTGCGCTCAGCTAGCCATTTTTTTACCTTGGTATCGTAAACTTGGGTTTACGAAATTTCTTTTTTAAATTCAAATTTTCTTTTCTTGGCATTATGTTCAAACTTTGCCACCAAAAATATTTTTTTCTTTTTATTCATTTTTAAGTTTTTCGCTTGCTTGGTTGGTCGTGTTCCTCTCTCGCTTATTGATTTCGTGTTATAGTGTTGAACAAAAAAGCTTTTTCGTAATCTTTTATTGCTTTAGTTTTATTGCTTCACAAGGTTTTTGCTTCCCTGGTCTTTTGGCGAATAAAGTGCATTGATCGACAGAAATTGAGACAGAAATTCCTCAGTGGTGCTAGCTAATTTCGAAAACCTTGATCTAATGACATCCTCGATCTAATGACACTTAGGCTCGGTCCCTAGGGGTGTCATTAGATCGAGGTTTGACTGTACAATTTTTTGAAATGCTCAATTATGAATGGTGCAAAATCTATTAAGGTTAATTAATAAAGAAGCCCATTCTCTATTAAAATACGTTCCTAACTTCTAGCTGGTAATATTTCAGTGTAAAAATCCTCGCAAAAAATTCTCCAAATTACCGTATTCTGACGTGTACCAAAAGTGCGGATAGTTCCAGAGGCTCGTTGAATTGATTGAGTAACGGTATGGAACGATAGCCGCCGCGAATACAGTCCATCGGGAAGACGGCCTGACTATAAAAGTCGAATGGACTTATACGGAGTTATAAGAATCAAAGATTCATCCAACAGCATTAAAGGCATATAACAAACCCGATGAAAGGGTCCGTTTTCGGTCCGACAAAGTCACCGTCCTCGACAAGAAAGCGGAGAAGCGCGACTTCGGGGCGCAAAACATTAAACACCATCGTCTCATTCCACATTGGATTGAGTCCGTTGGATGCTGAAATATTCGAGGAATAAGCGAATTTTTTTTTTCAGCCTTGTGGCTGATCCTTAATCAGTGTTGTGACTCGGCTCCGGGTTGACTGCGAAGCTCAGCGAGTCGTCAGCGGCTCTTTTAGCTCTTTTCAAAGAGGCCGGAGCCACAAAAAGCCAGATGAGGCCATAAATTGCAAGCCGAAAAGGCATAAATAGCGCCAGATAGCTCCGGCTTCGATAAATGACGTCGATCCTAGTGCATATGGCTCCGTAGAGGAGCCACATGTATCCAAATGACTGCTCGGAGCCATTTATCGAGCAGAAGTCATTTACAGAACCAACTCACAACATTGTTCTCAATCAACTAGATTGAGAACAAGTCTCAATATCAATATCACTAGTCAAAAATTCAATCGTCCTCGAATCAAACCAACCAACAACATCAATTAGAATTCAATTCAATGCTCCCGATTCCATTTCAACTCTACGCTCGTTTCCCCCCATATAAGAATCATCTCCACCATCACACTTACTAATCGTATTGGTTCGTTCTACGCGCGAGTCACAGGCAAAGCCGGTCACTTCCACCTGAACGAATGGCGAGCAAATGCCTTTGGTGTGATCCTTTCCGGCCAAATGTCGGCCGGCAATAATCTGAAGAGTGAGACAAATGGGAAAATTCTCGCACGCGTTGGCCATAGAAGCGGACTTTTGAAGACCTATAAATTCATTTAAATACAAAAAAAAAGCTGAGTACGGTTGATTATAGCTCAATTACTAGAAGAGGCTCGATCCAAAACGGGGCCCGTGCACGATCCACTATGTGGGTCAGAAATAAGTCGGGTAGAATATTTACAATTCAAGCCAACTTAATTCAAACCCGAACTGATCAAAACTAGACCAAATCGAGCCGACGCGGCTCAATGCATTCCCACGGCATGTATATGTGGCCTACCATTTGTGGAACTAACGACATCGACGGTCTGCGCCTGCGGAACGGCCAGCGGATCGAGCCGAAATGTCTCGTCCATCATGTACTGCGGCTTTAACACGTAGCCGCATCGACCATTGGCCGAGAACTTGCCGTAATTCAACTGCATGGATCGATCGCCGGTCTGGTAGTTCAATGCCACCTGAAAATGAATCACTTTATTTCAATACGCTCTCTGAGATTATTGTAATCCTAAAAAGAGAGAAGAACCTAATAAATCCCGCCAGGAGCCCTCGAGGACAAATTACTTGATTTCAATAAGCTTTCTGAGATTATTGTAATCCTAAAAAAGAGAGAAGAACCTAATAGATCCCGCCAGGAGCCCCCGAGGACAAATTACTTGATTTCAATAAGCTTTCTGAGATTATTGTAATCCTAAAAAAGAGAGAAGAACCTAATAGATCCCGCCAGGAGCCCCCGAGGACAAATTACTTAATTTTAATTTTAATAAGCTCGCCGAGATTATTGTAAGTCTAGAAATGAGAGAAGAACTTAATGATCCAAATTCCCTATCAATTTTATCGCCCACCTGCCCATTTCAATCCTATCAATCCGTCCACATAAATCTAGCCAATCATCAATTGGCTATAGCCAACGTGAAAAAGATTCAGCAGAGCGAAAACAAAAAAGAAAATTCACTTGCCATATGACAGCCCGAGTTCCACATTGGCGTGGGATTGAAATTGGTCGAGGTGAGTCGACTGGCCTGCGGATAGACCCGACTCAGCTGGCGGGTGTTGAAAAGCGCAAGGCCCTTTTCCAGCAGTTTGTCGTGCTTCGACTCGCTGAACGAGCACATTTCGTAGAAGCTCTGCCGCGGATTCGACAATGCAAAATCGGCGTTGAACGGCACCGCCTGACAATAGACGACCAGGCTGGAGAGCTCCGACGCGATACGCAATTGTTTTTCCTTGAAGCGTAGCAAATTAATACGATCGTTGAATGTGCGCGCCGCGGAATGCATAGCGTTCAGCCATTCGTCCATCTCTTCGCGTGACTCCGTGGCCACAATATACTCTTGTACGTTCCACGGCGATGTGGACTGCGTGACACGAAAGGCGAATGGCCGATCGGATTCGCACTGGAAACGGGTCAAATATTTTAATCGATAAAAAAAGGAGAGTGAATATATGATTCACCCGCGCAAAAACCGAGCCGCCCAGCTCGATGGTCTCGTAGCTCATCGCCGCTTCGGCAGCCGCCTCGTCGTTTTCGTTGTGAACGGGCTGAACGCAATCGGCTGGAAACCAGCCCATTCGACCCAGATAGCGTCCCTTCCATAAATCCGCGTTCCTAGCGAGAACCTGAATTCGTACGCCGGCCGGAAACGACAGATGTTCAACGTTGACGCCGAGAAATGACTTAATCGAAATAACCTCTTCCTGAACAAGAAATGTATATATGTATTGCGTTGTAAAGAAAGTTCGTCGAGCTTTTATTTGTCGTTTTCCAGCCAATGAGCCGGACCGATAGTCATAATCAGTGATGGGTAAGCGGCCCAATGGGTGGCTCTCGGCTGGCGATTTGGCGCGCGAGCGAGCCAAAAATGAGCCAAATGGCTCAATTTTGAGCCAAATTCGACAGAATTGAGTCATGAATTTTCCCGGGTACGGCACCCGTCTCAATCGACGCGCCGCCGGCGATAACCCCCACCCCGCAAATTTCCAACCAATTCAACGTTGCGTTCATTTTTTATGGGCGTTGAAGGAGAAAGACGACAATTTCCATATATTGTAGGCCAATTTTCGATGTTCGCGCTGGATTTTCGAGTTGTGCGCGCAACTTTTTTTGCAAAATTTTTATCGCATCACATCGGGCCCATTGAGATCCATCATTTAAGCCTTAAAGCAAGTCGATTGGCCTTTTCCTTCCCGAGATATGGTCGAAAATGTGAAAATTCGAAATTTCGGCCACCACTTTTTTTCGGTCTTTTATATCAAAGTCATTTTGGTAAAATCATTTCGAGTCTTGTTCAGCGAGGCTGGAGTCATAACGAGCAAGGCCAAGCTAGAGTCATTTCGTGACGTGCAAGAGCAAGCTAGAGTAATTCCTTGACGGAAAAAAATGACTCTAGCTTGGCCTTGACTTTAGCTTTGCCTCTGGACAAGGCCAATCTAGAGTTTAGTGATGGGTAATTGGCTCAATAGTGGCTTGTGGCTAGCGATTTGGCTCACGAGCCAAAATTGAGCCAAATTCGAGCCAGATTGAGTCAAATTTTTGCAAGAAAATGGCTCGCGAGAAAACCGAGCCAAAAATCTGATTTTTTTCGGCATTTGGCTCGTTTGATCGCGCGAGCCACTTACACATTTTTTTCCCATCACTGGCCATGCCATTCATTCATAGCGCCAAGAACCATTGAATATCCAACCTCCTTATCCAGATCCTTAAGCTCCATATAGCAGCCCGACGAGGCGAGAAGCCCATCGTTGCGTGCGTATCGGCCCATCGTACGCTCGTTGATGGGATATTTAAGACAAATACCGCGCACAAAGTCGCGGTTCGAATAAAAGTCGACAATTTGATTGAGATTCTCGAAAATCATTTGATTCACAACAAAAATTCGCCCGTCGCGCTTCAGCCGATAGTGCCAAAACTCGCCGTTGACGCTGAAAAGGACGGACTCTCAGAATTTTTCACCACATTTAATACTCGATCAATAATATCGAAATGTGTATACGTACCGCAACGACAAGACGAAAACGTTTCGATCCGAGGCGCTATAGCGAATCAAAAATGCGCCGTCCTCCTTCACCGTACTCAGCAGCTCCTCGGCACGTTGTTTGTCCGCCTCGCCGGAGAACCAACTAAAAAGAATTATTACTTTTTTAGCCGAATATTTAAAGACGTGACTCTTTAAGCGACTCCAAGTTCTTAAATAACTCCGGATCGGAGAGTCATTTAGGAGTTATAGTGACTCTTAATGCCTCCCAAATGACTCCAAGATTTAAGAAAAAGAGTCGTTTAACCATTTTATCTTCTAAATAACTCGGAGTCAAGTCCACAGCACTGGCCATAACCCATAAAAGTCCTCTTCTCTTCCCCAGAGCCCATTATATCTTAATGCCTCCTAAATGACTCAGAATGACTCCAAGATTTAAGAAAAAGAGTCGTTTAACCATTTTATCTTCTAAATAACTCGGAGTCAAGTCCACAGCACTGGCCATAACCCATAAAAGTCCTCTTCTCTTCCCCAGAGCCCATTATATCTTAATGCCTCCTAAATGACTCAGAATGACTCCAAGATTTAAGAAAAAGAGTCGTTTAACCATTTTATCTTCTAAATAACTCGGAGTCAAGTCCACAGCACTGGCCATAACCCATAAAAGTCCTCTTCTCTTCCCCAGAGCCCATTATATCTTAATGCCTCCTAAATGACTCAGAATGACTCCAAGATTTAAGAAAAAGAGTCGTTTAACCATTTTACCTTCTAAATATTTAACTCGAAGTCAAGTTTACAGCACTAGCCATAATCCATAAAAGTCCTATTTTCCATCCCAAATCTTATTATCTAATCTTTCAAGCCAACACATTATAACAACGACTTACGGCTCGTTGAGATGCGGCTGCGGTTGTGGGCACGGCGTTAGAAGATAGGCCTTAAATGAGGGCGCGTCAATGGCGTGTCGCGTGTAGTGACTAATCAGCTCGTAAAGTGTATCGCGTTTCAGATTGTCAAAAAAGTAGAACTTTTTATTGCCGTCCACCATCGCCGTCTTAATACGACAATGATTGATGTTGCCGTTCTGACTGAATTGCAAAAATTTACGAAACAATGACTCAAACGACTCGTTGGAATAAAACGAAATGAGCAAAATGCTTTAGCTTTGGGCTTAACTAAACCTAATCTTATTAGAAATTAGAAGGCTTTTAAGCTTGAACTTTAGACCACACAGAGGGGGGGGGGCATAATCCATCCAGTTTTGGCGATTCCGTTTTGTCGTATCGCCTTTCAAACACTCCTCAGAAAATTTTTATCCTATAAATAACTATTTCAAAGTCTAATTCCATAAATCAAAGTCTAATTCCCTAAATTTTAAACTAAAATCAAATTGGCTGTGCGTCGAATGCTCTAGAAAAACTCACAAAAATGAAAGCGTATAGTCGCCGATAAATGTGCCGGATTCGCGGACGAGAAACACGCCATTACCCTTGTCTGCGTGCTCCATTAAGCGATCCTTGGCCACCTTTTTATGAGAAAATATTCGCATTAGAGCATATAATATGTATTAGCACTACTATTGGTAAAATTACAAGTACTCTTTTCGATTAATTTCAATAATGTGTACTCACGTCTCGTCCGACTTTTCCGTGAAACCACTCCTCGGTGATGTGCATCTCTTCGGGTCTAACGCCAAAAACCGACATTAGCTGGTCTTCCTAAAAAAAATGCATCGTTATAAATGTTCCCAATTTTAAGGCGCTTTTTTTAGCCACCTCTTTTAAACGTTAAATGGCTTAAGCTTAGGGTTTAGCGCGATTATACTCATGTATTTGGCGCGATTATACTCATATATTTGATGCGATTATACTCATGTATTTGGCGCGATTATACTCATGTATTTGGCGTTATAAATGTTCCCAATTTTAAGACGTTTCTTAGCCATCTTTTTTTAAACGTTAAATGGCTTAAGTTTAGGCTTATGCTTAGGGTTTATTTTACGCTTTGGCCATATTATACTCATATATTTGGAGCGATTATACTCATGTATTTGGCGTTATAAATGTTCCCAATTTTAAGGCGTTTCTTAGCCATCTTTTTTTAAACGTTAAATGGCTTAAGCTTGGACTTAGGCTTTATTTTACGCGTTGGCGACATTGTACTCATGTATTTAGCGCGATTATACTCATACATATAACAAACAGAACACAAAATATCAAAAGTCCCTTTTTTTTAAAAAAAAGGACAGAGCAAAGTGATCCTCGCCTACCGATGAATCCTGCCAGGAGCCGACGCTGCCCGACTCGTCCTCGGTCTGTTGGTCATCGCGCGGATCTCGCGCGCAGAGATCCTCGTTTTCGACCGGCCTCAAAATATAGCATAATCGATCCGAAAAAAGCAGGAAAATGTGTCGACTCCACAGCTAAAAAACAATGACAAATGTCACCATGAAATTGATGGTAATTTTAGCGATTATATCAATTAATGTATATACATATGCAATATAAAGTAATTCGAATTTTTTCAAGTCCAAAACCGATTTTTCATGCTTAAAAATGCAGCAGAATTAAAATAATTTTCATACGTGTTTTGTGTTGTCGCGTAGATAAAGTACGCCTCGTTTTATGCACTCTTTTGATAGTAAATCCTGATCCAATTCTAAACGAATTCTCTTCTTAATTATCTATACATCTTCTTAATTATCTTATACACATTTCTACGTTTCATCATATAAAAAGCCCGACATATTTGTACTAATTACGTCGTAATCTTGTCACGTTTACACACATCAAAGCTTTTCGCCAATAAAATGACTTTATCACAGAGGGTATAGTATTTCTGGAAATATCATCTAATTATCGAGCGATTTTCGTCCTAAATACTAAAACTAAAACCTAGATAAACCAATCGAAACTCTAGGTCATACCAAATGAAAGCATAAAATATCTGATGAGTTATACAGTGCTGTGACATGACTCCCACTTAACTCAGAGTCATTTAAAAGGTAAAATGGTTTAAACGAGTTTTTCCCTTATATGTAAATTCGAAGTCATTTGGAGTCATTAAGAGTTACCATGACTCGTAAATCATTCATCGACCACTCATTTAAAAAGTCAAGATATGCTGGTATTATATAGCCCCAATACTGGTATTATATAGCTTCAATACTGGTATTATATAGCCCCAATACTGGTATTATATAGCCCCAATACTGGTATTATATAGCCCCAATACTGGTATTATATAGCCCCAATACTGGTATTATATAGCTTCAATACTGGTATTATATAGCCCCAATACTGGTATTATATAGCCCCAATACTGGTATTATATAGCTTCAATACTGGTATTATATAGCCCCAATACTGGTATTATATAGCCCCAATAATGGTATTATATAGCCCCAATACTGGTATTATATAGCTTCAATACTGGTATTATATAGCCCCAATACTGGTATTATATAGCCCCAATAATGGTATTATATAGCCCCAATAATGGTATTATATAGCCCCAATACTGGTATTATATAGCTTCAATACTGGTATTATATAGCCCCAATACTGGTATTATATAGCCCCAATAATGGTATTATATAGCCCCAATACTGGTATTATATAGCTTCAATACTGGTATTATATAGCCCCAATAATGGTATTATATAGCTTCAATACTGTTATTATATAGTGCTTGTCACAATTAAACTCAATCAACTAAAAAATAGTCGCCCAAAACAATAATATTCCACATTCAACCGAGAACAACCTTCTTCCACGCTTTGCGCGGCCGAAATCAACGCATCGTCGTCGAGCTGAAGCTTTTTGTGCTTAAGAATAATTTTATTGCGCATCGCTTCCGGCGACGGCAGCTGCCATTCGTCGCGCGACACCGGCGCCACCAGTAAAAAGTCGCCGAGTATCTCCTTAATGTCCTGCGCCATTTTTCGTTGCGCCGGCACAGAACAATTGTTCTCGATGGAGAGAATTAACGGATATCTATATACAGTAAAGGAGTACATGACGGCTCGATATCATTTAATGTCTACAAAAAATCGGGAAACCAATCGATCAAATCCTAAGTTTGTCACCGCTTTATACTAGAGATATTCAGAGCCGAACCGGCCTGTTCCGTTTCGATTGAATTAATTTTTTGCGCTGAACTGTCCAGACCCAAGGGGGGCTGGCCCGATCCGAAATTTTCGAGATTGCCTGATAAAAGTCAGGCCATATTCAAGATATTCCGAGCCGGCGTGTTTAAGCCAAGCCCGACCCCATTCTTTTTTCGGGCCGAGCCCGGCCCGAACAGTACGGCACATCTCTACATTATATCCAATTCCATTCATTCGAATAACAACAAACCCAACCTGCTCGTCATAAACGCGTAGTGTTTAATGGTGTAAAGCACATCGCGAAGATTGAGCTTTGAAGTCATTGTATAGCCGTGATAGATGACAATTTCCGAGAATTCGCCCGACATTTTGCGCTGTCCATCCCAACAGTCCACTGAAAAATGGCTACTAAAGAGCTAGGCTTGAGTAATAATTGGAACAGTCCACTGAAAAATGGCTACTAAAGAGCTAGGCTTGAGTAATAATTGGAACAGTCCACTGAAAAATGGCTACTAAAGAGCTAGGCTTGAGTAATAATTGGAACAGTCCACTGAAAAATGGCTACTAAAGAGCTAAGCTTGAGTAATAATTTGGACTGCTTAATCTTTAAAGTTTACATGGCAAGCTATTCATATGTAAGGCTAAAATGTCAATTCAACAATAATAATAATGCTCACGTTCAATACATCGACATCCCATGATTAGAGCGCGTGAATAGGCCTCTAGGGACGATTCGCTTCGAAGCTGGTCGCCGGTCAGATAACTGAAAAAGATCATTTAACAATGAAAATAATATAAGCTCTTTGCCGTTATTCCTACCCCATCCAATGTTCCAAATAAAAGAACCAACGTGTTATGTGAGGAGGCGATCCAATAGTGTGTTAGCGGACGCGTCATGTCCTGCACAACTTCGTTGTTCAGCGGATTGAAAATGGAATTTTCACTCGAATACAAAAAGTCGACAAACTAAAAGAAAAGTGCGAAAAATAAACGCCGAAAAAAAAAGAGAGAGTCATATGGACGAACTTCTTCGCTGGTGAGATGCGGTTCTAAGACGTCTCGCGAAAGGTCCACGTCGCGAAGATAGTGCCTGAGAAAATTGCTCGCCGCCTCGACGTTCCTGCCCAATTCGTCCTAAATTTTCGTTGAAACTTGAAGGAAGGCATTTTTGTCGACTATGTTTATGAGATCACGTGAAGAAGGCCCCGGATTCGATTCTCCCCTTCCCTTCGGCTGTAAGCCAATAAATTTAGATTTAAGCCTAAAGCCCTTGTTTTCTGTTTCCTGCCGTTCCGTTTTGTCTCGTCTCGCTGTGTGATACGTGAAGGCTCCAGCTCAATTTCCTCCTATCTGGAAATTTGGCTGGGAATGATATTGGAAGGTAATCATTTCGCGGATAAGGGCCATCCGGGCCAGCGAAATCTCGGCTGGTTTGCTGCATAATCCCGTGTGCGGTTTGTGGCTGATGAAAGTGATACGCGTGAAATTACGTGATACGCGTAAAGCCCCCCCCCCCCAGTTCAATTCTTTCCCGTTGGAAAGGATCTTGGAAGCTAATCATTTTGCGGGTTTTGGATAAGGGCCATCGCGGTCAACGAAATCTCGACTGATTTGCTGCATAATCCCATGTGCGGTTTGCGGCTGACGTGGCCTGTTTTGAGCCTAATCAGCACGGCCGCCTTATCACCCCCACACTGTGCAATGTGACAATCCTTTCGTCCTCCAAATCTAGTGACATCTACTAGACGAGTGGAGTCGTATCGAAACCGAACTTTATCCCAGGAAAATCCGTATATGAGACTAATTGAAGCGAAAATTCCCCCTTCCCCCTCCCCCCACTCCTTTCTCTTCTCAACTCACTCCTTGCGCTTCGTTAATGAAGCGAACAAAGTTGACCAACGAGACCACAGCGCCGGCGTCAGCGGCGTCCGCGTTGGGTTTTTCGCCGAATTCCGCAAATTTCTCCACAAAAATCGCGTCAAAATTCAATAGGCGATTGTGCGCCGTGGCAAATGCCTCAAAGCCCATTTCGCCCTAAATCGAATTCTATACTATATTTGTAAAATCTACTACAGTCGACGCCCCCATTTAACATAACGCCAAGGGACTGCGCGTTAACTATGTTAATGTGGGAGCGTTATGTTAAGGGGGCTAATGGGTGAAAACCAACCAAGCTGCCAAAACGATTATGTTAATGGGAGGTTTATGTTAATGGGAATTTATGTTAATGGGGGAGTCGACTGTATATTAAAATAACTAAGAATGACGCGGAGCCGGTTTTTTACCGGCCCAATCCGGCCCGGTAAAACTCTAGACCCCGCCCGGAGATCCTTGAAAATACTCCACCCCACTCCAAAGGTTCTTGCCGCCTAGAGCCAAGTATAAAAGTGCTTAAAGACCTCGGCGATTTCCTGCAGCTGTTTCGACTGAACCTTGCACTGCAATTTGGTTTGCACAAAGGGCCTCATGTGTTTTAGGGTAACGCTAGAAAAAAAAACGATAAAAATTATACGGTTTTAAATTGCGGAGAAAGAAACTCAAAAAAGCTGATTAATGGCATAGGATCACACGAGATGTGCTATCAATATTTGGATTTCGATAAATTTAATATCCTATAATTTCGCGTGTATAGGGCCGGGTGTTTTGAGCCAAAAGCCAAGAGTCCATTCGGATCCGAGAGAGTCCAAATAAATCCAAGAAGGTCCAAATAGATCCAAGCGACTCCAAGCAAATCCAAGAAGGTCCAAATGGATCCAAACGGGTTTAAATAGATCCAAAAAGGTCCAAATGGATCCAAACGGATTCAAATGGATCCAAGTGGGTTAAAATGGATCCGAGTAGATTAAAATAGATCCAAGTGGGTTAAAATAGATCCAAACGGATTCAAATGGATCCAAGTAGATTAAAATGGATCCAAGCGACTCCAAGCAAATCCAAGAAGGTCCAAATGGATCCAAACGGGTTTAAATAGATCCAAAAAGGTCCAAATGGATCCAAACGGATTCAAATGGATCCAAGTGGGTTAAAATGGATCCGAGTAGATTAAAATAGATCCAAGTGGGTTAAAATAGATCCAAACGGATTCAAATGGATCCAAGTAGATTAAAATGGATCCAAGCGACTCCAAGCAAATCCAAGAAGGTCCAAATGGATCCAAACGGATTCAAATGGATCCAAGTGGGTTCAAATGGGTCTAAGCGATTCCAAATGGATCCAAACGGGTCCAAATAAATCCATTCGAATCCAAATTTTGTGTCCACTTTTATGCGACTGAAACGAAGACGGGCCCAAAATTCGGACCCCAACGGATCCCATACGAACAGAATGAACTCATTGGCGCCAATTTAAATTTGGCTCAAAACACCAGCGGCTTATACACGCGAAATTAGGATACTCAATTTCAATAATCCTAAATCGAATTCTATACTATATTTGTAACTCAAAAAAGAAAAAGAAATTTTCTTTGAATAACATACGTCGAGGTATCCGAATTGACGATGCTATGAAACTGTTTGCGAAGCCATCGTTCCACTAGCAAATAGTGCGACGTGCTGGCGATCTCACGCCGAAGATTATTAATGCCGTCGGCCCACAAGCGACACGTATCCTTGGACTCGACTAAAGCACATCGATACGTTAAGACAAAATCGGTATATTGATAAAAATTTTAGTTATAACTCCTTCATTCCCGCCCCTAGAGTCCTACCAAGAAAAAAAACACAACTTACAAAGCAGAATCCAATGATTGAGCACGAACGCGGACCCGTAGCTAATCACCAGAATCATTTCGGCATTGAATCGTTGAATGTCCTTGTCCTTGCGCCAGCGGTCCGCCACGCGGATGGTGTTGAGCTTGTAGTCGAGGCTGTGCGCCTCCTTAATGAGTCGAACGTCGAGCGTGGCCAGCGATTTTGTCGCCGCCACGCCGGCGACCGACGAAACCGATGGAGCGGAGGAGGAAGGAAGAGTGGAATCAAATTTGGAGAGAACGATTTGCTGCGTGTCACGATTCAATAGCAGCTTTTTGTACGATGGGTCCCATTTCTTGAGCAGCAGGAGCTTACAGACCTAAATATATCTATGGAATCGTTATGATAGGTCTCAAATCTACAACGCCATGGAAAATATAGCCACAAACTTTATGGCCCTCCCTAAAAAACCAAAATAAAGCCACAAACCTTATGGCCCTTCCCGACAAGCCAAAATAAAGCTACAAATCTTAGGGCCCTCTACGAAAAGCCAAAATATAACCACAAAAAACCTTATGGCCTTTCTCCATGGCGTTGTAGATCTTCTCCAAGTCCATTTCCAATTGTCGGCTGCCGTTTAGTGATGGACGTGCGCGAAAATTGCCGTAGAAAATATTGCTGTGATTTTTGAGCGTGTAGCCGCGTTTCATCGCAAAGCGATCGCGACGAAGTCGCGTCGCGACAAATGCCGACAACGATGCTGTACCTTCTCCGCTAATTGAGGCTAATGAGAAAGCAGACGCTGAAGTGGACGCGTTGGCATGCCCGGCTAGCGAATAGCGGCTCTGAAAGTAAATATTAACTTTATTACGCGGAATTAAAGACAAATCCGTATAAAATAATCTTACCAAAAACAAATTTGCGTTCATTTTTTTACACACAAGGAATATGATTTTTTAATATTTTTACAATATATTTGGACGTGTTTTACAGCATCAAATCAAATACATAAAAATTTTTTCAAATAATACTAATGATAAAACGCCAAAGAAAACGTTTTTCGAGCATCAGCTAAAACGAGAAAAAAAATAAAATAAATTAAAACACAACAAAAAACGCTAAATCGAATCAAAAAAATAATAATGCATTTTTACATGGAAAAAAAATCGTAAAAAGAGTAGAAAAATTTTTATAACTACAAACTACCGAACGGACCGAACGAATTTTTATAACTACCGAACGGACCGAACGAATGGAAAGGAAAGGAAATTTCGACCAATTGGTCGGACGGTCGTTTTGGTCGCTAATGAGACAAGGCTGGAAAAAAAAGAAAAAATCGAAGGAGAAAAAGGAAAGAAGAGAGAGAGAGAGAGAAAGATGAAAATGAAGAAATGAGAAAGAAAAGAAAGAAAGGAAAAGAAGAGGCAAAATCAAAAACATAAAAATAACAAAGAAAAGTCGGCCCTAAAGCGAAGGCTGCAAGATTCTTATCGCTCGATATACATGATATATTGTGCATATTTTTACAATATATTGGGACTTGTATTACAGCATCAAATCAAGCCAAAATCTTCTGATTCCACTTGTATATTGATTGTGCCACCAAATTTCTAACATAAAATTTCAAAATAAAAATAAAAAAACGAATGTTCTTGTGGGTTATCAGGACATCAAAAATTTTAATGGGCTCACTCTCGCTATATAACATGGACTTCCATTCTAGGCTCAGCCTCGGGTTCGCCCACATTATCGGCTTAAGCTCAAACTCAGGCTCACACTCGTCCTAGGCTTCTAGACTCATTCTCATCCTAATAAAATTTTTGGTGTCCCGATAATCCACAAGAACCAAAACGAATTCTCACATTAACTCAAGAATAGCTAAAAAAAATGGCGTTTTATTTTTCACAAAGCTAACAAGACCTAAAATCAAATTGGCCCATCAAAGCTGAGCCTAATTTAAATTCAAATACACGTATAGGTTTTAAAAAATTGGAAATAGTCCCATAAACTTGAAATGGAAAAAAAATTAGCAAATTAATTTAGTCTAATATTTATATAACAAGTTTAAAGCGTCAAATATAACGGCAAAAAAAAAGCGGAAAATCACATACGAAAAAGTGCTTACAAAAAGCTTTTCAAAAAAAAGCAATCAGTCAGGAAATGCTTTCTCGTTCAAATCAAAAAATATACAAAATACACGTCAATTTTCTTGCCATTTCAATTTTTTTTTTGAAAATTATTTTTTACTTTATCAAAAATATTTTTTAAATGCATTAAAAAATACAAATCAAATAAAATACATTTACGAAAATGTTTCCAAAATGACACAATATAATTTTTAACGATGGAAGTAATTTTAAACGAATATAGAGGAAAATAATAGAAATGAAAATTAAGTGAAATTGATAATATAACATAAAATAGGAAATTCGAAAATGTAGCTAATCACTTAAATTAAAAAATTTATCACACCCGAAAAAATGTTGTGCTCCAGCGATGAAGAAAAAGAAGTATCTGCAAAAGAAAACAAAATATTAACCTGATTTCATGTGTTTAACGCGAGGCCGTTCGAACAATTTTTGAAATTTTGGTTAAACTTCATTCCGTTATAGTTACAAATGAGCTCTTCATAATTTGATCCCATTTTAAAGAAATTTTTGCTTTAATTTGTTGATAACAATATGAAATCCAAGCAAAAATTCAAAAATTATTCCAATGGCAGTGCGTTATACGCCTAAAATCAGGATACTTTTAAAAATAGTCAGGTAAATTATATAATAGTGTTTATAGTTCGGCCTTTTGTGGCTAATATTATTCGTTGTTGTGTCACACTTTTTCGCCCCCTCCTCCTCCAAGAAAAAATTTTATTAGTAAAAAAGGAAAAAAAATGAAAAAAATTCGCCAAAATAAAGATTTGAATATTCAAAGAGAAATCTCTTTTGGGACAAAATGGATTTGAGTAATGAAAGCAGATAGCGTATTGGAAATATAATGAATGGTATTTTTCAGATTTTCTAATGTGAAATTGAAATTAAATGAACTTTAAATGACTGCATAAAAGTATTCGCATAAACATAAGTAGATATATAAAATTTGTTAATGAATAATATGTATAGAAAATTGAAAAAAAAAAATTCAAAATTGGCAAATTGAAAATTTAAACATATTTTTGAAGTCATTTCACGCATTCATTGCATGCAAAATCACTACAGCGAAAGAGAAAGTTTCACTTTTCTTGCATTAATCAATGAATAAGACAAACGTAAAAAAGAGGAGTGGTGCATAAGATGATAAGGAAATGGGAAAAGAAAGAGGCGAAATGAAATGGAAAAACAAGGGAAGGAGGAAGTCTCAAAATGATTTTTAAATCTTCCAAAAATAAACCACCCATTAACCGCCGCCTCCAATAACATTTGTTTGTAGTATTCAATGAAATAAAAATTTATTCCTTTAAAAATGTTTTCGTTTCATAATTTATTTCTCAAATTTCATATAAATGATAACACGAAGATTCGATAAGAGGGAACATTTTGAAGAAAATTTACGCCTTATTCCAATTTATGGAAGAAAAAAGTAGAAAAATTAATGAAAATTTTCTTCTTGGACTTGGAAGAGACTAAAAAATTAAAATGAAAAAAATATTTTCTTTCTTTTTTTTCTAAATTTTCCAAAAATTTTCAAATTATTTTATTGAATGTTTAATAGAAAAACGTTGGGAGGGAGAATATACAAATGAATATATTAATAGCTTCATTATAAAATTCTCAAATATGTTTGTCTGAAAGTCATATCAAAGTGAATTTTACAATATATCCGTGATATTAAAAATTTTTTTAAGAATCGTAATCAATAAAATATTTAAAAAAGATCTTAAATTTATATAAATTTTCTATTGGGATATGTTTTACATCAAAAAAAGAGCAAAATTTAATAATAGACATATACATATGTAGATATTTAATCTAATTTATGTAAATGATATGTTATTAAGTTATATAGGAGTTTATATTTGTATAATACATATATTGTGCAAAAATGCCTACGGTATTCCATTCAAATTTAGCCTTTAGTTTTTTATATGGGGCGAAGTTGGGTCTGATTAATCAAAAAAAAAAAGGAAAAGTCCCTAATTCAATAATTCGATCCAGCTAATTCAATTTTAAATGTTCAAAAAAAAATTATACAATCAAAATTGCATCAATGTCAAGGCTATTAATTGGACTTCATTCATCGAAGTGACTATCGGCGCCAGCGTCGCTTACCGCCGCACCGTCGCGGTCACAACTTTCGCGCTGCCGGTGCTCTCGCGTCCGCTCTGGGTTCTCAGTCTCTTCATTAGCATCTGACACGTTCTCCTTAGCCTGCCCGTCCTTCTCCCTCGACTCATCGCCCGGCATATCGGAAATCGCGTGCTCCTCTTCGAATTTACGCAAATTATTCTGCGAAGATTTCGATAGCGGCGTCACGCGTATACCGACCGCATCCAACACGTCCGCCAACTTGTCCAAATACTCCGTGTGACCTTTGATCTGTTGGTGGGAAAAAAAAAACAAGTCGAGTCTTTACTAGCCCGTGTCTATTATTAATAGAATTAACTCTCTTACGATATGTGACAAATTATAGTTGACAATCTTCTTCTCGTGCCTATTGTCGACCGGTCCCGTGCCGGCTATGTTAAATTGCACGCTGGCCGTACGATAGAGAAATCTGGGGGGAAAAAAATGCTAGACAATTTACTAGATAATTTTTCAATATTATCAATAAGTTATTTATTAGTGATGGGTATGTGGCTCAATCGCGGCTCGTAATTTTTGGCTCGTTTGATCGCGAGTCACTTACCGATCACTGGTAATAGCCACTAGCAAACCTTAACAGCCAGTCCGTCTTGCAATAGCCGTTGATCACGCGGCCGGCCACAACGCTGCTGATTTGCTTCCACTGTTGTGGCGAGGCGCTCACCGGCGCGCCCAACAGCACAACGTCCTCGATTAGACCTGAAATTTAATGCGGAAAAAATTAATATAAAACCGGTCGTTATTAGGGGAGGGGGGACATTTCGCTATTTGGAGACATTCCGCACGCATATTACCCAGCGAATTTTTGCGTTTGCTCATAGCCAAAAGACAGTGATAAATAACGCGGGCGCCCACCGAAAAGCCAATCAGTGAAATGGGTCGTTTGCCGTGCGCACGCGACAAAATCACTTCGGCCAAGTATTCGCCCACCTAAAAAAAAATGACCTCACTAAAATGCCAAATTACCCATTTATAATTCAATCAAAAATTTCGTACATCGACCGCGCGACTAAAACAGACGCTCCAGGGATTGTCGATGACGCTCGACGAAGAGATGAGAACCATCGGCCAGGCGATTGCCGAGAAAACGCCTGGAGAAAACCAAAATTTTATAGATAAATTGATAGATAAAAAAAGGGGGCAGTGCCGAGAGAAAATCCAAAAATATATAAATGCTTTTAGGCTCACAAAATGTTGGAAATTTATGAAAGCGCCCATTTGCGACCAAAAAAAAAAAAATTTGTAACCTGAAACGAGTTACAGTCAAACCTCGATCTAATGACACCCCTAAGGATCGAGCCTAGGTTTCATTAGATCGAGGGTGTCATTAGATCAAGGTTTTCGAAATTAGCCAGCACCACTGAGGAATTTCTGTCTCAATTTCTGTCGATCAATGCACTTTATTCGCCAAAAGACCAGGGAAGCAAAAAAAACTGTAAAGCAATAAAATCGGGAAGCTTAGAGCAGCAATTCTTCCTCATCCTCTTCTTCTTAGTGCTTGGCAAAGATCTCGGTGATGGTTGGCTGAGGCTGACGCATTTTCTTCTGACGGAGCATTTGCATCTCTTTGTCGATCTGATGATATTTTGGTGGCAAAATTTGAACATAATGCCAAGAAAAGAAAATTTGAATTTAAAAAAGAAATTTCGTAAACCCAAGTTTACGATACCAAGGTAAAAAAATGGCTAGCTGAGCGCAATGGGATCGAGGTTTGGATTCCTCACAACTGTCATTGAAAGAAGGTTTTTACGTTAGGTTTTCGTCGGGACCGAGCCTAGGTGTCATTAGATTGAGGTTTGACTGTATATTAAATATTGAATAGCTAAGGGCTTAAACCTAAGTTTACGACAGCGCTTGAGCTTGGAACTTACGTGCGGTTGTATAAGACTCTTGTGAGATTTTTTTTCAACACTATCACACGAAAACAATAACCGATCAAGCGAAAAACAATGAATATAAAGAAAAAAACATTTTTGGTGGCAAAGTTTGAACATAATGCCAAGAAAAGAAAATTTGAATTTAAAAAAGAAATTTCGTAAACCCAAGTTTACGATACCAAGGTAAAAAAATGGCTAGCTGAGCGCAATGGGATCGAGGTTTGGATTCCTTACAACTGTCATTGAAAGAAGGTTTTTACGTTAGGTTTTCGTCGGGACCGAGCCTAGGTGTCATTAGATCGAGGGTGTCATTAGATTGAGGTTTGACTGTACTTGATTGAGTTTTTACTAACCTATTATTTATTACTAGTCCAAAGCCTAAGTGTAATCTCTTGAAAAATTTTAACTAAAAAATAAATACGCCTCGCAGCTTATACACTTTATATCCATAGGGCGGTATAAAAGCGCTCACCGGCCAAAATCGTCTCCATCAGCGAGCGTTGAATGGCATAGCCGACCACAGCGGTCACGAAATATTCCATGGCGCTGTTCCATTCGGCCAGATACATGCTTTCGTAGCGCAGCGTGTACTGCTCCTTCGCCATCCACAAATGGCGCCACGGCTTCTTGAAGGCGCCCTTGTCGTTCTTAAAATGGAATCGCAAAATGTACACACAATAGAAAATTCTAAATCGACAGCCGAAAAAAAAACAACAACAACAAAAAGTTGAGTTAGCAAAGGTGTGCCTAAAGTTCTAGAGTGAGTACGCTAATTTCGCGCGTGAATAAGCCCCGGGCTTATGCACCCGAAATTAGAGTGCTTCCAAAAATGTTCAATATCCATTTCTAGATTTGCAAAAATATGCTCAAGCTTAAATTCAATTTCTCACCACCTCTTTGATCCATCCGCTTATGCAAAGCACACAACGCAGGCTGGAGTGCGTGGAATCGGTTAGAGACTCCACGACAAACTCCTCAATCGCGCCAACGCGCTTCTTCAAAAGAAAAATATATACATATATACGGTCGGTAGGCAACAAATTTTTCACTTTTTTGTTTTTTTCAATTTTTCCATCAAAATCAGAAACTCCTGAAGGAAAAAAGGAAGTCAACAGAATATGCCGATGGGCTGGTTGTTCATGCACGATAACGACCCCAAACATACGGCAAAAACCGTAAAAACATGGATCGGCAATAATGGTGTTTCCTTATTGGCCCGGCCAGCGCAATCGCCCCGACTTGAACCCCATTGAACATCTTTGGGCGGAGAAGGGTCAGAAAGGCGGTTAAAGGGTCGGAAATTCAAAAAATGGAGACGCCTTGTTTGAAGCCGTAAATAATATCTGGGGTTCGTTAAATATTGATTTGATACATCGTCTGGTTGAGTCCCTCCCACTTCGTTGCCTAGCCGTGGCGACAGCAGCGAAAGGTTTCGCGACCAAATATTGAATATTTCGAGTGGTTGTTATTTTTTGCCTATGTTTTGTCCGGATGGAATTTTGAAGTGATTTTGGTTAATACAATATTAGGTTTTGTTAATAAAAGTTATTTTGAAAGTAAGTAAGCACTGGTTTTTTAGCTAAGAAAATCCTCTATAAAATGGCATATTTGACTTCCTTCAGGAGTTTCTGATTTTGATGGAAAAATTGAAAAAACAAAAAAGTGAAAAATTTGTTGCCTATGTTTTGTCCGCGGCTGTATGTTTCATTTTTATTACCGTTATTTTGGTTTATAAACGTACACAATACCTTCATACGATATCCGGCCAGGCCGCCGCCGGCCACGCCAAAAATCGAGCCAAAAATGGCGGCGCCCGTGGTTGTGGCGAGGCCGGCGAACGCCGTGCTAGCCGTTATTGCGCCAATTCCGGTGGCCACAAACGGCGCTGCCAAGCCGCCGGTTAGACCTGAGGAAAGTAATAAATTGTTGTGATGTCATAATATTCACAAAGTATTTAAATGTAATTTGTCTTTTAGCAAATGCATATTATCGTATTTAATTATTGTATCCAGTACACTGTTCTTTAAAAAAATCTATTATTATTATTCTTCTGCTTCTAGCCGTATTACTGACGTATTATTAATAACCTGTGGATAATACTATTCATACTTGTTCTAAATAAATATTGTTTGTTGTACAATCTCTCGGCCACATACAAAGATACAACATAAATGTTACACCAAAACAATCATATAAGTTTTTAAACAAATCAAAAAATACAATTTTCTAGTACGCAAAAATCAGCAAATTATAATATATGCAAAATTCGTGTACCGATTAACACGGCACCGAGGCCGCCGGCCGCGCCGATTAGCGCGTAGCGTTTCAGACGCTTCGATTTGGCCAGACGTTCGCGTGTTTGTCGAGATTCACTAAACAAAAACAAAAATGGAAAAATTTGATTAAAAAAAATGAAGAAAAAATTCACAAACACGCTTAAAAATTTACAGGGTGTGGCAAAAGTACCCCAAGTTCTCGGCGTATAAGCTGCGGCCGCTCGAACAATTTTTGAATTTTAAATTGGCCTTCGTTCTGTTATAAACAAAGTTGAGCTCATAATTTTTGATCTGTAGGTTTTGGGCCTGCTTCAATGCAAAATGCTCATTAAATTTTATGCTTAACCGACACGGAATAACAGAATAAAGGCCAAATTAAGATGCAAAAAATTCGTCAAACCGCCGCGGCTTATTTACACGTGAAACTTAGGGTATATGTTACGAGAAATTCCCGGCCATATACATATTTTTCCATATAAGAATGTATTGTGTTAGCACATAAAAACACTTTTGTGTACAGGAATTCAAATTTGCGCAATTATTAGCAAACGTGTTTATTTTGCTCTTTATGGACTTATAAACTCAAAAAAAAAATTGCCACATGAGGAACCCGCTAGACACATATTTTGGGTGTGATTCCACAGCTTTACCCAATTAAAGAACGGAATGAAGGCGAACGCCAATTTGTGCGCAATTTTAAATTCAAAACATTCCTCGTCATTTATGTGTTAAGAGCAGGGTTGCCAGATGAAAATAAGATAAAAAAGAACGCTGGGCACGAAAAAAATATTTTATTGATAATGTTGGGAATCGGCTAACTTTTTTGCAATCGGTCTTAATCAATCACGATTCTCGAACAATCAATTTAAAATTTATATCACTTATTTGTCCCTTGTTAATTAATAACAATTTATTCGATGCAAAATAATTCAAAAAAAAACACAACAGCGAATGAAGTAATTGGCCTGAAACTTGGCCGCGATAATAGAATTTCTTTTGGAGAATAACTCAAGAATTTTCTAAGAGAAGCAGGAAAAAAAAAGAATAACAGCCAAAAAAAGGTGAGAAGCAAAATTATTTTTTACCGCCAAAAATTAATAATCAAATACAAAAGTCGCGAAGCGATATCATGGATATCGCTTCGAGGATATCGCTAAGGTCTCGAAGGATATCGCTTCGAGACCTTTTTTAATGTGAAACTTTTGAGATTTTTTTTTCAATTTTTATTCTTTTCCTTCGCGCTGTTCGCGACAGATAATTTCCAACAACAAAAAAGATTTTTCTAAAAATATCTGAATTGGTCTATTTCGTTAACTTTTCCGGTCAGATTCTTTATTCTCTCAACAATTAATGCTTCTCGGAACTCCTGATCCTGTATCTAAGAGAGCCATTCTTCATGGAAAAAAAGAACAAAAAAGAAAAAAAAAGAACAAAAAATAAAAAAGAACAGACCCCACCAAAAAAAAGAACAAATCTTTTTGAAAAGGACATCTGGCAACCCTGGTTAAGAGTGAATTCCAGATAAAAAAAAATTTAGTTAATATAAAAAAATATGGTCGAGAAAATAGGTATATGGCCGAAAATCATATCTCCACATAACATATACACATTACAATCCCACAAAAATATCCTACAACCTACAAGGCCACATAATATGTTTATATATTTATATCTAATATAATTCCTAGTAATGTGCCGGACTCTGGATATCAACCTGGACCCGGGATCAAAAAAAAAAAAACGCCGCGGATTACTCGGTTTTCCGGACCTGGAACCGGATACTCGGCACATTACTAATAAACCCTCCACACATACTTGACAATATTAATCATATTCACATATTTTATAAGCTCATATTAAGCCGATTAATCAATCCCATAAGATCAGATTCAAGTTCGCATAATTATAGATGGAAAAAAAGTATAATAAAAAAAATAAAATATCCCATAAAATGCCCACACAAATACAATAAATGTACAAATTTTTTTAAAAGTAATACAAAAAATCCCCACTCAGACATGACGTCCGGGCTCCTGTAAAAAAAAAATTGAATTTTTTGAAAGGAAAAGAAATTTGCCCAAGAAATTAGTTAGAAACTTGTTATTTATTCCGAGTATAAATCCATTTTCTCAAAAAGTTTAAATATGTCAATTCCGGTCTTACTCGCTTTCCACAAAATCGTGAAGCAAACGATCGGCCAGCGTCTCTTCCAGCTAAAAATATTTGATTCATTCATAAAATAACTTCCCGCTTCCATAATATATGCGTCATTAAAGTAAACAAACCTCTTCAAATTTCGTCCACGAGACGCCAAGTAGGGCCGAGGTGTGCCTAAGCAAAACGCGAAATCTGCTATCGTAAGTGCCTAGAAGAGAAAAACCTATATTATTCATAACCATACGCATTTAATTGAATAATTTTCACTCAACCTCCTTCAATGACGGCGATTAACAAACTGCCAAAAAGGGTCGGTAGACCGGCCTTTTGAAGCTTTTCGTCATTTTTAATCACGTCAATTAACGTAATAAAATCGTCGTTTACGCTACCTTCGTCCTGAATTCATAAAAATATGTTTAAAAATTCGTTAAATTTATCCAAATTTTTCCAGCCCGAAGCATAAATAATAGAGAACAATATCAAACTTCCATGTGATGTCGAAGCGTTTCATTCGTCTTTTCGGGTAGGTTGGCCCACTTCAAAATGATTTCTACTGCTGTGCCGCAGAACTCTCTAAAAAGAATCGACTTTATTCTACCCAATAACAAGGCTCTATAGCCGTTGTAATAAAAGTAATTTACGCGGACGGTCGATCGCCTTCGCGTAAAAAGTCCAACCGCAAAATGGCAATTAGCAAATCGGCGTATGCGAATTTTGTCGCGGGATCCAATTTGTCTTGAAGAAGTTCCTCGTGTCCACCAGCTTCAGTATCTAAAGAAAATATAATTCATTATATAAATGCGGTTTATCTGTATAAAATAAATGAAAAAATGGCCTACGAGAAGAGGAGACGGCTGTGGAAATGGAGGGCAATGACGCCGATGAAGGCACTGGCTCCTTATGCCTGGGGAAGAGGTTGCTAAACGGCGCTGAGAGTCGACGTTCCTCGCCGCCATTTTGCTTCTTCTCCGCGGACATTTGCCACCACCAAAGATGACAATGAAAAAGCTAAGCACAAAACAAAAATCAAGCTAATAAATAGCAAATCTAATCAACGCTAATCAAACAAATCGAACCAGAATTCTGACCCTAATGAATAAAATATAAATCAATCTATTACTAATCCGATATCCAATTTGTATAAAAATCAATGTTTTTTGTTTTGATTTTTTGTTTTTTAATGTTATTAAAATTATGTACTTTCTTTCTCATTAGCCTAAAAAATTGTAATTTAGAAAAAAAAAGAAAAAGTTTTTAAATTATAATAATTACCTAGATTAAGAAATATCGTTCTAAGGCACCTTCATTAAAGAAAAATTTTTTTTTTTTATTTTGCAAAATAGAAAAATGTTATGACATAATGACAAGAAATTTTTTGAATTTTTAAATTTTATTTTTTATTTTGCAAAAAAAATTTTTCGGCGAATGTAATAAAGAATTAAAGGACGAGAGTGCGAACGAGAATTTGCTGTTGATCCGCCAGCGAGCGGGAATAAAAACTTGAATAAAGTGCAATGTGTTTAGGAAATCGTAATGGAAAAAAACTCAAAGAGATAAAGAAAAAAATGAGTGGATTTTTCAGAGGCCGCATTTAAAATTTCTTTTTTTGAAAAGAATGAGACTGAAATAAATTGAATGTAAAGCTAAAGCTAAATTAAAATCTCGACAAAATCTTTTGCGAAATTTGATCGATCAGTGTGTATGCTGGCTGGCTCTTTACAGCATTTATACACATTTTTCACCATTTATCTCTCGCTTGGGGATGGACAATGAAAAAAGTGTCAAAAAAATTTTCTTTTTTCTTAGTTGATCCAACACTTTTTGACTTTGTAGAGGATGAATCATCGCTCTTTTTCGACCCAACCAAAATGGCGATATTTGAAAATTAATTAAACACATACACACACACATCTGCTACGCAAATTACGCCATTACCGATTTATTTTTATTAAATTACAATCAAAGCAGCTAAAAAAAATTCGGATTTGCATTTATATAAATTCTATATTTTTGATCGTTAATAATGACCTGTAATTTATTGAATTACGAAAAAGAGCTGAATGAACTATTCGAAGTGGTTAGCGGCGATAATGTGAAAAATCGATGGTTCGTATTTGGTTGAGAACGCAATATAAATATTCTCTATTTTTGTAATGACTTTAATTCAGGTGCATTTATGAATATGACGGAGGCTCTAACATTATTCGTCCTGGACCTTCAGGAGGTGAATCACTACTAAGGTACAAGTTGTATTGTGATTATTGAAAAATGAATTTTCAGATAGTGGAATCGAAGGTTTAATTGAGAATTTGAGTGCCGGCAAGTTGCAATATGGTTTTTGCTCTTTCAAAAGTGGCAGCCAAAATAAAATCCTTTTAATTCATTGGGTAAAGAAAAAATATTTGGATATCTAGATGCTCAGAAAATAAATAATTATTTTGTTTATAGCAGGGTGAAGGCGTTCCGGCCGTGCGGCGCTCTCAGACGGCGCCACACGTTGCCGAAGTCCGAAATTTCGTACGATCCGTTCATTTGACGATTTCGGCGAGGAACGAGGATGAAATCGACGTTCCATTAATCATCAAACAACTAACCGGAGCCAATAATGGCTTTAACGGAAATTTCCAATCTCAAAACGAAAGAACGAATAAACCTTCACTACAATCATTGCCAAATAACTTAATCCATCAGACGGAAGTCGTAAATGGAAATGGTACAGCGCAGAAAGCGCCCAGAGCCTGGGTTCCACCGCCACCGAAAACCGTAGCCGCCATGAACAACGGCACAAAAGCTCAAGGCAAAACGCCGGCCGATGTTGATTTGGACGAAAGATCCAAATTTTGGAAAGAGGTCATTGCTTATGTGTGTTTAATGACTATTAAACAATCGATGCATGGAATAATCAATACTTTGCTCATCAAAATTATTTTGAGACGAATTTATCAGAATTTTTGAGACAAATTGGCTGTTATGCATTCGACGATTACATTTCTCAATTCTCATTTCAGATGCGTGCAGAAGAGGAACAGCGACGTAAAGAGGAAGCTGAACGACGCGAGGAGCAGCAGAAGCGCTACGCCGTGGAGAGACGCCAACTCGAGACGCAACTTCACGAGGCGCTCCTCGTCAAAAACGCGGCAATGGTCGTGCAAAAAAGCGTGACGCCAGTCGGCGGATCGTCGAAAAAGACGGCCAGCGATTTGATCGCCGGACGACGCCTCATTTTCGAGCAAAAATTGGCCGAATTGGCCGCCACAATACCGAAACCGCTCACCAAGCCCAAGAACTTTCGGTTTCAAGTGGGAGTGGCTAAACCGGTCAACGATGGTGCCCAAATTCACGCCAATAATTCGCAGAATGTCTCGATGGAAGCGAATGGAATCGAGACGCCCAATTTGAGCGTCAAATCCGCTCTGCAACAATTCCAAAGACGAGATGCTGTGGAACAGCCGCGTGATGACGAGCTGCCGCGTAAAAATGGCCCGCAAAAGGCACAAGAACAGGAGTGGAATAAAGAACCAGAAAAAGCGACGACAATATCATCGGTCGAGTCGAATCAACAAGTGCTCAGTGCTATATCACAAAGCGATAACTCGCCTGTGGCTGAGACGCAACAATCTCTTTCCGAACAAAATTTACCACAAACAACTCTTGTGGAACAGGTGGATTGCTTTACGCTATTTTCACTTGCGTATACAATAAGTTCATTTCGCTCAAACTCATCTCATTTCTATTATAGATGGAAGCATTGTCCATGCAAAGCTCCACTCCGCCGGAATCTATTAGCGTTAAAGCGCTGTGGGATTATCAAGCCGGTATGGTGACTTTTTCATGTTGAAAAATTCAAAATCTATTCGATAAACTTTTCAACTGCCACTAGACTTTGAAAGGACGCTAGTGCGTTCGGTATACAATGGCCATTAACGGCCATTTTGGCCGTTGTAAACCTAACGCACGTCCACGCTCTGAAGGATGGTTAAAAGCCGACCTTCTAAGGCTTCGGCCTGTAAGTAACTAAAAATTCGGAGAACCAAATATTACCTACTGTAGAGGACACTTCTGAGATTACGTTCGATCCCGGCGACGTGATCACCGACGTGGAGATGCTCCACGATGGCTGGTGGCGTGGACGTGCCAAAAACGGCGCGATCGGGCTGTTTCCGTCGAATTTCGTCGAGATTCTCTAATATCGAGCGAGAGTGGATTATTTCCACATTTTAATCCCGCCTTACATTATCATACTCTCATTCAAAAGTCATGGCTAAGGATTAAGTCGGTCTTCAATCCCTATTTTTCTAATTTTCATTATTCAATCAAATTTTTAAATATGTTTGCTCATTTGTATTGGACAAAAAAATACACTATAAAATTTACAAAATTATGGGAACCAAAATTCGGTCCAATCTGTTTTTGTTATAAAAAGAAAATCCAAAAAAAAAGTGAGCATAAAACACGTATAAAAATGAATACAATAAACCACGGGAGAAGATTAATTAAGAATGTTTTTTTAGAAGTTTTAAAGGCTTACTTAAATTTAAAGGTTAATAAAAATGTGGAAAGATTGGACTTAGAGAGACAATACGAAACATCACCATATTTCAAAAAAAAAAATTAAAATTAAGAAAAGTAGGCTAATATCGCGTAGATAAATCCTTTCTTTGTTTGAGGCAAATTTGAATTGGAGCCCACAATTATTGATGGGTAAGTGGCTTAATGGGTGGCTCGTGGTTTGATTTGCGAGTGAGCCAAAATTGAGCCGTTTGGCTCAATTTTTTGAGCCAAATTCGACAGAATTGAGCTAGAGTAATTTCTTGACGGAAAAAAATGACTCTAGCTTGGCCTTGACTCTAGCTTTGCCTCGGGGCAAGGCCAAGCTAGAGTTCAGTGATGGGTAATTGGCTCAATAGTGGCTTGTGGCTAGCGATTTGGCTCACGAGCCAAAATTGAGCCAAATGGCTCAATTTTGAGCCAAATTCGAGCCAGATTGAGTCAAATTTTTGCAAGAAAATGGCTCGCGAGAAAACCGAGCCAAAAGTTGGATTCTTTCTTTGACATTTGGCTGGTTTGGTCGCGCGAGCCATTCACCCATCACTGCTCACAATGGCGTACAAAATTTGGACTTGGAGAGACAATACGAAACATCATCATAAAATTTGGACTCACTGGACGATATAAGCGGGATGAATTTATTGGCGCCAAATTAAATTTGCCTCAAAATATCAGAGCGTATCTACTGGAAATTAGGATGGTAGAAAATCCAATTAGCCCAAGACGAAGCATAAACAAATATGTGGTTCACAGTCGAGATTCAAATATCGATTTCTCGGGATTTATTTGGCCTATTGCTGTCGATGTTGACTGGCTTTATCGTCGGATTGCTGTTGTTGTCGCAATAGTCCGCGTACCGATTCCGGCCCGGCGGCGCCCAGGCCGGTCGTGGTCCACTGGTCGGGCGCCACCGCGAAGTAGCCGTCGATGGCGTCGTAGAAACGCCGACAATACAATTCCGGACTCAACACCGTCGATGTATGCGCAATGGGAAGAGCATTTTTCACGAGGCTCTCCACCTTTTTGTCCAACGTGAAGGTTCTCACATAGTCGACAATGCCGATGAGCACCTCGTCCTGACATACGCCGGCCAGCAGACTGTAGTCCATAATGCCCTGGAAAAGTGGCGAAAAAGTTTCGAAAATACTCATCAGACTTATGGGGACTGATGAATGACGATCTCACTATAGGACCAGCACTTGATCTTGAGCCTATGATCCTTTAACAGTTCTCCCATGGATTATTGTATAACTCCGCATTCAACATACATGACTGCTAAGAAACTGTGAGTCGTTGATAATAGCCTGATTCAACGCGACTTTTGAAAAGTAATGAACGTAGAGTTGATTGCCCCACAGGTCCTGCACGAGATTCTCGTCCAGCAGAACCGGCGCTTCGGTTTTCGTCGAGGCGTATCTTTAAATGACGACAAAATAATTCAAAAATTTCAGTAGGTAATGAGGAAAAGTTCCAACCGATTTCGAAGCGAGCCCTTCAGATCCCAGACCTGTTTCACGTTCTTCTTGTAGAAGAGATACTCCATAACGAGGACGTCCATTTTCAACGTCGACGAAGCCGTTTTGCCCGACACATTTATTCCGAAAACGCCGTAGATCTGTTAGATGATACATACAGATGCAAAACAATTTGGGCTTATTTGTATGGGGACGGATTCGATACCTTACAAAGTGCGGTGAGTTTCTGCTCCTCGAAAGCCTTGTTCACATAGCCGAAATAGCTGGGGCCGAACTTCCTGAAGGAATCCAGCTCCAAACGCAACATTTGTTTGATTACGAAACGCTCGTCCTAGATAGAAGAAGGAGATCAAATCCAAGACCATTTCAATTAATGACAAGAAAGAGTCCAACGTTCCGAAAATTTGAGTGTGACCCCTACGCGTGAACACACGTTGAAATGGCCTACCACAGTGCGGAAAAAGTTCGCGCCCGACTTGCCGCCCTGGGGACGCCATGAGACGGCGCGCGACAGCGATCGAATGAACGCCGCCTCGCCGTCGCCGAAGAGTTCGGCGCGTAGCGCCTCAAATTCCTCCGCGAAATATACCTAAAAATTTGGGGAAGAAATAAAGGTACTTTCCCTCTCCCTCCCCCCCCCCCAAAAAAAAAGTTTTTTTAATGATTTTTTTAGGTTTTCTGGCACGAAGAATTCGAATTTAATTATGCTTTCGTGGCGTACACGCTTGAACGGCCTTTCATCGTCATTTTGCAAGACATCGCCGAATTTCGGCCCGTTTAATTGTTAATTATTAATCGTTGTTATGTTAACTACTTATTATTAGAGATATGTTATAAAATTATGCCTCGAAAGTGTTAAAAACTGCACAAAAATAACAAAATCAATAAGACCTCTATTATATCGGATTCCATAGCTGAATTGAATAGTTTTATTAGGACAATGTAACTGGTCCTATGGATTTAAATTAACGTATCTAGTCCTTGTAACTCGTCCTATAATCCTATAAACTAATGGAATCACCTAATCAATAAGGTCCCCGTTGGAATTGGTCCTATTGGTCCTAAAGCCAATGAAATTACCCATTCAATGAGATCCTCGTTGGGACTGGTCCTATTGGTCCTATAGAATACGCTATTCAATGAGGTCCCCATTGGAATTGGTCCTATTAATCCTAAAGCCAATGAAATTACCCATTCAATGAGATCCTTGTTGGAACTGGTTAAATTCGAATTCCTCGTGCCAAAAAACCTAAAAAAAAACTTTTTTTTTGGGGGTCCGATAACTAGAAATTACCGAAATAAAATTTAAGGAGAAAAAACTAGGCACTGAGAATATATGATATAACTAATGAATCATTTCATAAATTCGCCAACCTTAACCGAATACTTCGTTTTTGTTTCACTACCAAAGTGGAATTCCCAATAGGTGTTGTCGGCAACATCCACGTTTCCTTCAAGAGAAAAAAAAATGAACGTATTGTCTTTGAACCAACTTTTGTCTTTTAATCAGTATTGAGACTTGAAATCCTTAAAAAAAACTCCGATCTAGAGATGGGAAAGCTCGAGAACCAATACCAAATGACTCGGAGTCAAATCCCAATTAATTAACATTTTGAGAAAAAACAAACAAAAATATTTATTTATTCTAATTTTCGAGTAGATAGGCCACGGGTGCTTTGAGCCAAATTTATAAATTGGCATCGATGCGTTCATTCTGTTCGTATCGGATCCGGTTGGGGTCCAAATTTTGTGCCCACTATTGGATCGGATCCGCCAGTGAGTTCAAATTAACTGACGTCAATTTAGATTTATCTCAAAATATCTGAGCTTATTTATCGGAAATTAAGGTACCCTAATTTATTGAGTATAAGGCGAGGCTGTTTGAGACTTTTTTGAATTTAGTGTTCGCCTTCGCCTTCATTCTGTTATAATTAATCGGATCGTTACAAAATTTAGCATTTTCTTATTTCAAATATCATAGAGAATACGTAAGTTAAAAATAAGGCCCCAGCATCCAATTATAATAGAATGAAGGAAAACACTAAATTCAAAAAAGTCTTAACGGTCTCGCCTTATACACTCCTGGTCAAAATGATAGCCGAATTTGAAAATATAGCACAACTCGAGTTTTAATTGGCCGTTTTTTATAAAATTTTGCACGAACATGCCTTTCTCTATTATAAAGCATAATCTTAAAACAATTTTAAAGTTTTCGAAATTTTACCTACGTATTACTGTGTTTTACTGTATTTTGAGTTTTTATCCGTGGACAAAATGATAGCCGCGGTTTATAGTTTCGTTAGCTCCTAGGCATTTTATGAGTTTTATGTGATTGTTTTTGGCATTTTTGAGCTTTATCAATGTTTTGCTTTATATTTATAGTTATGGGCAGAGGAAAAGCGCTCACTGGTTCGGCTATCATTTTGTCCACGGATAAAAACTCAAAATACAGTAAAACACAGTATTACTGTGTTTATACGTAGGTAAAATTTCGAAAATTTTAAAATTGTTTTAAGATTATGATTTATAATAGAGAAAGGCATGTTCGTGCAAAATTTTATAAAAAACGGCCAATTAAAACTCGAGTTGTGCTATATTTTCAAATTCGGCTATCATTTTGACCAGGAGTGTATACGATAAATTAGAGTAATCACTTTTCCGTGTCTCCTCCCTCCCCTCACACACACACCCACCAAATGCGTGTTGCTTTTTGCGTTCCTCGTATTCGCTAGACGCCAGCGTATGGGCGATAATCGAGCCAATGTCGGGCGTCGTCGATTTTCCGTCCGCAATCTCGCGAATCATCACGGATGAATTGTCACGGCCATCTAAGCAAATTAACTGATCGATGACTATCATTGCAATGCCTAATAAAAACCAACACCAACTCATTAACAGTTCAATGTCTGCCCCTGTGGAATTTTGCTCATAGCTGTTGACATCGTTGTTGGGTTCACTGTTGCTGGATACCGGATCAGGTTCAGGTTCCACGCGGCAAATCATCGCGTTAAAGGTGACATGTAAGGGACGAATCTGTATGTGAGACAAAATTCCATATTATATTAAGTCTCTAATTACATATTTTAGATATTTTAGTAATAAATCATTGAAGCTACTGGAAAAACTCGAAACGAGACGACAAAATTGTGATAGGCAAAGAAGTGAACGTGCTCGTGAAATGTGCAGTGTTGACAGGTCTCACCGTGGCCGAAACTCGACGGAAAGCCCGAGACCCAATACGTTCCGTTCGCCAAATAGTCGATGAATTTTGCGAAGCTCAAATGATAGACGGTATCGGGCAGCAAAACGCTGCACGAATTGGCATTGCATCTTTAAAAAATCATCCCCATTTTAGTTGCATAGAAAAAAAGCTATTCTAAGATGAATTTACACTATTCTAATGATGCAAATACCATTAAAATATCGTTATGATGATGAAACGAATCCCGCAAGTCCGAAGTCGAGACATTTTTGTTTATAACTTTTCAAGAAGACCTCCAAATACGTTTATTTTTTATTCATATCAAGAAGATATTCTTTCGAAATGAATTTGGTGTCAATCGGTTTATGTTAGCCAAATTTTTTTCTGCATTTTTTATTTAGTAGTTAGTTTTAGATTAGGTTTTTTTGATTTTTTTTTATAATTTTTTTTTTTTTTAAATTTTAAATTTTCTAATCATTATTGTTTTTTACTAGCTCTCGGCCGTACAAATTTCTCTCTCTCTCTGGCGCTCTCCACTTCAATTTTAAATATGCTTCTTTCTACTCTTCACTTCATTCTCCACTTCAAATTAAGGTCAAATTTATTGTTTATTTTCTTTAATAATTAGATTAGATCAGGTGACCCCCCTTTCTTTAGTCTCTCACCAATGGGCACTCATTTGGGGTTTTTCGCTTTTGGGTGGGACAAAAATATTCCTTTTTTTTGTGATAAAACACATCGCAGGCGCGGGTGTTCCCTTCTCGTGCAGTACGCTGTGTAGCTTCGGCTACTCGGTAAGTCGTGCCACGCCGCGTCGGACAGAGCCGGTCCGGTGTGTTTTCATAAAAAACCTGTAGTCTGGGTCCTTTTCCCGCCGGGATGGTAGGCTTTTTCCTATTTTTTTCATTTTTTTTTTATTTTTTAAATTTTTTTTTTTTAATTTTTTTTTAATTTTTTTAAATTTTTTAAATTGATTTTTTTTGAAATTTTCAATTTTCTAATCATTATTGTTTTTTACTAGCTGGCGGTCGTACGAATATTTCTCTCTCCGGCGCTCTTCACTTCATTATTTGGCGATCTTCACACCACTTCAACATCAATTTCAGGTCAATTTTTTTGAATTTTTTATTTAGTAGTGGGTTTTAGATTAGGTTAGATGATCCCCCTCTTTAGTCTCTCACCAAAGGGCGGTTTCTCACCTTTTTTTTGGGTTGGACCACCACCCCTGTTTTTTTTATATAGAAACTCCCCGGAAACGAGGGTATTCCCCCCCCCCTCTTTTGATTTTGCTAAAACTTTTGCCAAATGTGAACAAAATATATTTTCGTATTCGAAATTTTATCCTTAAAAATGTTTTGGGTTTTCGGATTTTGGATTCGTTTCATCACTAAAAATATAATTTAGAGGTCATTTTTTTTGCCGCTCCCTGTAGTAATAAATCTAACCCGGGCAATCATTTGATAGATGTGTACATTAAGAAATTCTTTAAAAAAGTCCCTTAAACTATGAATAATAATAATAATAATAGAATCCCCACGCACCGAAGACAGCGTCGCCAGCAGATCACCGACGAACAGCTCATATTCGGAATCGACGAGGGAAGCGTATCGACGCTGAGCGCGCCACTCAAATCGTCGGCACTGCCGCCGCCCGACGACGCGCTCGCGTTGGCCAGCGCCGCACTGCTGCCGCCCGCGCCAACGCCGAGCGCCGACGACTTGGCGGGCAGCGCGTGCGTGGCAATTTCTATTCGCGCATTGCGATGCACGATTCGCCTCAAATGGTCCAGCATTGTGCGCTCGCATGTGCCGCATTTATATTCTGGATCGAAGCAATAACTACGAAAAAAGAATCGATTTAATCAAAAAATGGTAAAAAAAAATGAACACATACTTCATTAGGAACACGCCCAGACTTGTGTCCTTGTGTCCGGACTCATGGCCCACATAGAATTGTCTCAATAACACGTAGGGGCCCATGCAGAAATTCGGCGCATACCACGAGACCTTTTTCGTGTTGGCGCAATAGAGAAATGGAATACGCTGGCAATTGTACGGATTCAACAGGTCGGGAGAGGATATCTCGTCCTTTTCGGTCTTCTCTTTTCTTTGCTTGGCTAACGTTTCGTTCAAATCGGCTATTCTAGAACCGTGGAGAAGCTATTGAAAGTAATAGGAATGATCGGGAGAGAATAAGGAATGATTGGAGGAGGCTTTGGGCCCCAAAAATTATGGGGGGGGGGGGAGCCCAAAACTTTTCAGCTACTTTTTCGCCTCGTAAAGTCGATTCAACTCGTGCCGACGGCGAAATAAAAACGAGGAATGCACACGAAAACGAGCCCATCGACTCGAATCGACGAGAACTTTTGGGTCGGTGACGTCCGGCTCGAGCATTGAATGCCGTAAACTAATAAAAATGAAATATACAAATTATATTACAGTCAAACCTCGATCTAATGACACCCCTAGGGACTGAGCCTAAGTGTCATTAGATCGAGGGTGTCATTAGATCAAGGTTTTCGAAATTAGCTAGCACCACTGAGGAATTTCTGTCTCAATTTCTGTCGATCAATGCACTTTATTCGCCAAAAGACTAGGGAAGCAAAAACCTTGTGAAGCAATAAAACTGTAAAGCAATAAAAGATGACGAAAAAGCTTTTTTTTTCAACACTCACACGAAATCAATAAGCGAGTGAGGAACAAGACCGATCAAGCAAGCGAAAAACTTAAGAATGAATAAAAAGAAAAAAATATTTTTGGTGGCAAAATTTGAACATAATGCCAAGAAAAGAAAATTTGAATTTAAAAAGAAATTTCGTAAACCCAAGTTTACGATATCAAGGTAAAAAAATGGCTAGCTGAGCGCAATGGGATCGAGGTTTGGATTCCTTACAACTGTCATTGAAAGAAGGTTTTTACGTTAGGCTTTCGTCGGGACCGAGCCTAGGTGTCGTTAGATCGAGGTTTGACTGTGTCTTTTTTTTATAGAAATAGTCACTTAAACGAATAGGGTGTAAAAGCCAACTTTTCATTGTCGGCAATGGCCTCTTTGCATTGGCCGACGATGCGCATCACTTCGTGGCGTATGCGCTCGTCGCGTTCGTGTAATTTGACGCGCTCCTCGTCGGAGAGAAAATGAAAAAGTGGGCTGCGAAAATAGGGCAAAATGGGACTGACGCGACCGGCGCACGTCTCAAAATAGGGCGGCGCGAAGCGAATCGCCGGCGAGTTGGTCAACTGCGAGGCGCGCATTAAACGCGTAAACTCCTAAAAGAAGTGCCAATTTTGATAATTGAATGGGATTTGAATATTAACGCCAATTGAAGTCCGGTCTCGGCTATATTGGATCCAATTTGTGCGTCCAAATTTTGTGTTCGCTTATCTCGTAACTGGAAAATTGGGTAACAGCCGAATACGCGGCTCTAAAATCTCTTCCAGGATTGTTTGATGGGCCGATAGGTCTTAAATGGCGTCCTCGTAAAAATATTTGGCCCCGATTGAGGTTCTACCCAACTCGGACTATAAAAACCCACTTCAATCCTCACACTCGATTAACCCACATTCCACTATTATTCGTATTCGTCGAGTTGACTTTGGCAAACCCTCCCCCCCCCCCCCCCCATCGACAGACGAACAGAAAAAACAAATAAATAATGGGCTTGTCTGCTCGTCCGGCAAAAGTGCCGGAGTCAACTCGAAGCCAATTTATTAGATATACCGCATTGCTTCCAATTTGGGACTCCATAAGAGTCTCAAATTTGAAAAGAGAAGTCTTTGAACAAGACTGGCGCCAATTCAAATTTGATTCGAAATGTCGCGCCTTATTTGCTTAAACTAAGGGCGGATTGGATTTGAGATGAAATGAGGAACCTTAGTGGTCAAAACATGCCATCAATTATGTTAATCCATTCGAGCATTCACTCACCGACGGCTCGTTGTCGTTCCAGGCCTCAGAGGCGCGATTAAAATCACACAAATCACAACAATTTGTCGGGTTTTTGATGTTATTCGACTTTATTTCGAGATGCGAATTCGCCGGCGTTTCGTCCGCATTCATCATCGATGGAAGAATGGGTCCGGGCACGCTGTTGAACATTTGAAGAAAGCCGGCCTCGAGTCTCGACGAGTATCTGCAAATTCGCGAAGAGAATTAAAGCGATAAATTTGTCTGGCGAAGAGAGAAGAGCGCAAAATTGCAAAACGAGACTTGCCTCGTTACAAGAAGAAATTTCAAGATTCGCTTCACAGCGGTCAATTCCCACATCGACGAGCCGTGCAAAAGAACGGACAAACCGTTTGAGCACTGATCAAAAATCTGAAGAAAACAAAACAGAAATTTAACAAGACAATAGACAAGTTCAAGCTTAAAAGCTGACCAAAAAGTTCCCTTACAAAGGGCCTCGAATTCGCCCGAATAGAGCCGAGAATTATTATGCACAAGAATTTCGGGAGCATTCAATAAAACGGCTAACCAAAACGCTTTTCTTGGACCTATCCTCCACGGAGGTGAATGTACGCTGCTCGAATGAAAGGGCAAAGCCGACGCGTGGCTGAAGAAATTGCGCGTCCAGCGAGGTGATCACGTCCGAGTTGGTGGCGCGCGCAATTCGCTCGAGAACGCGCCGCTTGACGTTGGTGACAAGGCCGACGCCCTCCGCCAAAAGCATGTCGACGGCGAGACGCGACACGCAGTGCTCGACGAGCAGAAGCGAGACGCGACGCGAGGTCACACGTTCGACTATGTATATATGTTACGGAAAAATATGGCCAAATACGTATTGTCCCGGCCAAATACGTATCGTCCCGGCCATATACGTATTTTCCCGGCCAAATACGTATTTTCCCGGCCAAATACGTATTTTCCCGGCCAAATACGTATTGTCCCGGCCAAATACGTATTTTCCCGGCCAAATACGTATTTTCCCGGCCAAATACGTATTTTCCCGGCCAAATACGTATTGTCCCTGCCAAATACGTATTTTCCCGGCCATATAAAAAAAAATTTTCACATTCATTTAAATTATCGTACACTTTTATCGATAAAAGTTTACCATAATTTAAATGAATGTGAAAAAATTTTTTTATATGGCCGGGAAAATACGTATTTGGCCGGGAAAATACGTATTTGGCCGTGCAACATATTTTCCCGCAACATATATATGAGCGAGAATATAATCCAAGAATCCAAAGGGATTAGGCGGATGAGCCAGTAGCGTGAATTAGGGATGGCTGGCCCGGGTTATGCCCAAGTTCTTACGGGCCGGGGGCCTTAATTTCGCGTGCCGAGCCGCAATCCAACGGGATTAGGCGGATGAGCCAGTAGCGTGAATTAGGGATGACTGGCCCGGGTTATGCCTAGATTCTTACGGGCCGGGAGCCTTAATTTCACGTGCCGAGCCGCAGTTTCACGCAAGCGATAGCCGCAAAAAAGCGGTCCCTAGCCATTCCTAGTGTGATGTAACCGCCGCCCACCTTGAGTCTTAAGATACTCCTTTTCCTGTAGCATAATCTGCTCAAGCGACGAGAGCTTCTCGACGACGCGCTCGTAGCAAATGTTCCCCGACAACAGCATCAGCGACACGTTCTCCATGCGGCGTTTCATCACCGTATGCGCGAGGATTTTCGAGAACGCCACGCCGTGTATGAGCTAAAAGCTGTGAGCTTTATTAACGGTTTTATTAATGCGACTCAACCGCATTAATAAATGCCCAGAATGCCTTTAGGACCTCAAAAAAAGGTCGCTTGGCTGAGGTCGATAACTTCTTGACGTGCACAAAATCCAAAACGTTGAGCGCGTTTGGCGAGCGCAAAACGCGCCCGATGAGTAGATCGATGACTTGCCGACTCAACTTGAGCAGTAAATCTCGCCAGCTTAAAAGAAAAGTGAAAAATTAAGTAGGAAAAAAAATGATAGAATATGCAAATGTACATAGCGGAGTCGAGATGTTCTCGCTGTAATAAATTGTCGAGAAGCTTTTCAATGTTTCGCTCGAAGAGCGCGGCAAGAAAGTCGTCCGAAGGCGAGGAGGACGCGCTGGACGCCGTCGACGCGTCTCCCGACGCCATTTTTTCCTATAATATATGTGAGAGCCCATTTTATTCGAGTCCAAGCCCATGCCTGCCCTATATCCCCTACTACTACGTGTTGATGGACGAGAAATGTGCGCGGAGCGGCCGGCAACGCGGTGCCGTTGACGCTGAACTCGCCTTCCGCTTTCGGAAGGAGGGGAATCGGCTCGAAGAAGTGCGCGCTCGTCGACGAGTCGATTTCGGCGTTCTTGCTTGCCGTCGTCGTCGCCGCCGCCGCTGAAGCGGACGGCCAGTGCGCTACGTTGCTGTTGGAAAGCGAATTGGCCGCCAGGCCACCTAATATAAGACTCATTTTATAATCACTTTTTTTTGAGAGAGAGGAGCATAAATTAAATCAAAGTCCGAAGAAGCTCACTCCGCTTCTGCCTAACGTGCGAGTCGACTTGTGTGGCGCAATAGTTGCACAGACGGAGGACGCCAAAATAGCCTTAAAGCAAAATGGATTAGTCCATAAAAGGTTCAGTTCAAGAAGAAGAAGAAGAAGCTATACCCAGTTCCGCGCCATTGATTTGTCGATTGGAGCAGCGGCCGCAGAAAATCTGACCACACAGCCGGCAATGATGCCGACGTCGAAAGGCGTTGAATTTTTCGCGACACTCGTAGCACTCGCGGCCGGTCGCGTCGGGCATCCAGTAGCGGCGAAACTCGCTGTGCTTATAGTTCTTCAAATCGGCGCCGGAATCGTTCGAAGGCGCGATGCCGTTTGCGCCATTTGCGTTATGCGCCGCCGCCATCGTCGAGGCGCTATTGGCTTCGACGCTAACGTGAAGATCCTCGAGTTTGCGGGCCGCGCTAGACTCGCCCTCATAATTGCTTGTCGATGCGCGCTGGTCGCTATCGCTCGTACACGCCGCGCTCGTTGATTGAGTCGACTCAACTGGTCCTTAAAAATTGTCTAATTTCATTAATAAAAACTATAAAAACGCAATAAAGAGAACTTTTGCAAAAATTAACAAATACCAGCATTATCGTTGGCAGTTTCGTCGCCATGCGCCGCATCGCCAGCGCTATTGTCGATAGGATTGGCGGAGTCGTTGCGAAAAAAACTTCGGAAAAATAATAGGCTAATTCGACTGGCATTTGTTCGCCCGCATTTCGTCGACGCGCTACTGACGTCTTCGGCGCGGCCGTCGGCCGCATTTTCCGGCGCCAACGCCGGAAAATGCGTCATCTGTGTCTCCAACGACATTGTGGACGGATCGTCGGACGAATTTGAGTTCATTTCCGAATAAAATTTCATGGTTAAATGCTTAAATCAATGAATGCATCTTCGTTAACAAAAAAAAAAACTACATTCGGATAAAAAATCTACTATCGAGATTATTTGTGTTTTTTGTGTTCGTTCATCGATTATCTCAATGGCATTCGGCTCTTAGGGGCTGAAATTTGGCAGTCAGGCGTTTTCAGCCACGAGGGAAAGATGGCAAACAATCAGTTTTACAATCCGAGTCCGTCTTGGTCTTGTTCAGGATCACCTCAGGTCCTATTTTGCAAGTGCCGCCAAAGTTGCTGAAAATTTTTGCTCGTGGGTTTTCAAAAGCGCTAAACCAAAATATTGGACACGTTCAATTTCTTTATTAAAAATAGGGTCCAAAAATATAGCGCCCAAGAGGAACTTGGATATTAAGAGGCTCGATGAACGGACCGAAAAGCTAGTTTCGAAAAAAATTTCATTTTTAAAAAAAATTTAAAAATGTACCTCAAATCTGATTTGTCCCACAGCGATTTGCCTTTTAAGCAAACTTTGGAAATTCTAAAAATTTTAATTTCACGAGAAATATTTCTTCATGAAGAATTTTTTTTGTTCGTTCGATGAGGGGGGAGTTGAGAAAGTAAATTTTTATTTTCTCTGTGATTTGTTTTATTGTTAATTATTTAAAATTTCTTAAGTCAGGTGGCCAAATTTTTTTTTGCGCTAGTCGCCTTTAATATTATTACATTTTTTTTTATCCTTCCTAGTGCCACATGAAGCCGAATGAGCTCGGCGCGGCGAATACTCACCATTCTATGCAGTTGTCTTCTTCTCTGGCGACCGCGCCACCAGGCAGAAGTGCTCAACCGGCTTCTGCACGCGGTCACGCGTCCAATCAGCAACATGACGGGGCCGGTCTCTCGACATCGGCGGCGACTAACGTCTCGTCGAAGCCGTCTTCTTCCTCGGCTCCATCTCCATTTCGCAGCTACGAGACCGGCATTATGGTGAAATCTACGGCGAAAATTCTTCAAAATATCGGTTTTGAGTCGGCGCATTCAATGTGTGTGAACATATTGGCGTCGATGCAGGTCAACTACTTTGAAATGATGTGTCGAACCGCGATGGGCTACGCCAATAATGGTAATTCAAGTGCATTTAGATTTGGATTTTTTTTTGGAATTAAAGATAGCTCTTTTAGCGGGACGTATTCGGCCAGGTTTACAGGACGTCGCTGGTGCCTTTAAGGAAATGGGTGTTGACTTGACGGAAATGCACGATTATATACGCGAAGTCGAGCCCTTTGACTTGGGAATTTCGGTAAATGAGATTTATTTTCAACACAACTTTATGTGATATTTAAACTAATTTTATTTTATTTCTAGGTTCCGAATTTACCCGTAGCCGATGTGCGAACGAAGAATAAGGACGAATTGAAAGAAAAAACAGCGGATAAGGCCGGCGATTTGACGGCTGTGCCGGTGGAAAGGTATCATATATGTTAACGTTTGATTTGGCACATTTGAATTGAAATTCCCACTTTTTAGACCTCATATTTTATCACATCCAGCACAAGCTTCACAGCGAATCTTTCCCAACTTTGCCGGGTGTAAATCCATAGATTTGGGTTTTACGCCCAAGCCTCTCCCGGCCGCGTTACGTTCTCAACAATTGGAGAGGCGGCCGCATCTTCGAGCGCCGACTTTGGCGGCAAAACAGGAGCCGTTTTCGTGGCACTCGTCGGCGACGGCGACTGAGGGTGAATTTTTAATTTTTAGAAAATTATTTACCCTAATCTTGCGGGTATTTTGCCGCGGGTGTTTTGAGCCAAATTTTAATTGGCGCCGATGAGTTCATTTTGTTCGTATCGGATCCAAGCAAATCCAAGGGGGTCCAAATTGATCCAAATAAAGAGTTTCAAATTTAAATTGACGCCAATGAGTTTATTCTGTTCGTATCGGAAGGGTTCAAATGGATTCAAGCAAGTCCAAATGGATCCAAGTAGGTTTAAATTGATCCAAGCGGCTCCAAGCAAATCCAAGGGGGTCCAAATGGATCCAAACAGGTCCAAATTAATCTATTTGAATCCAAATGGATCCAGGCGAGTCCAAATTTTGTGCCCACTTTTTTATGAAACTGAAACGAAGGCGGGCACAAAATTAGGACCAGCTTGGATCCATTTGGACTCATTTGGATTTATTTGGATTTTCTTGGATCCATTTGGACTCCAACGGATCCGCCATGAATAGAATGAACTCATTGACGGCAATTTAAATTTGACTCAGAACACCCGCGGCTTATACGCACACGAAATTTGGGTATTTTGCTTTTTATTGAATCTTTTTTCGTTTAGAATTCAACGCAAATTTTCCGTCTACATCCGCCGAACAGCATCAGCAGCGGGCCATTTATGCCGGCTTTAGCCAAGAGAACAGCAAGAATTTCTGTCAGGTAAAAATTGTTGAACATATGGCCCAAAGAAAATTATTTCAATTTTTGGCTCGAATTTTTCAAAATGTGTTTTTTTTTCTCAGAATGATCTCAACGCGATGAATAAATCGCCGCATAAATTAAAAAAGAAGAAAAAGGATAAAGTGGAAAAGGAGAAAAAACGTGAGAGACGTGAAAAGAAACGTGAACACAATCGGCATATAAATAATAATAATAATAATAATAATACGATTAAAAACGAGACCAACGAATATCGGGTCGATGATGGCGGCGGCCAAAAACGTGGCATTACTATGCCGCACAAGACCGCAAAAGCGGAAAACACACTTGTATCGATAGATCAGCGACATTCTTCGGTTGATGATTACGATGATGAAGACGCTGGCATTGACGATTACTCGGCTAGCGAATTTTCCCAACAGCTTAGGCATAATCATGCGGCTGGTATTATTGCGGAGCCGGTGGTACAGCGCACGGCGCGGACGACAACATCAGCGCTTTACAATAGCGTCGAGGGCGGCGGCTATTCGATGACGAGCAGCGACGAGGGATTCGCCAGCCAGAGTCAAAGCCAAGCCGGCGCATTGCGCCAACAACAATCGCAATCGAGTCGGTTGAATGCCGCGGCTGAATTTGGCTATTCAAAAACCTCTAGGCATATTTACAATGCGATGGATCAACGACACGAGCCGGATGAATTGCGCCAAGAGAATGAATGCACACGCTTTTCCGCCGCGACGCTCGACTCGACGCTAATAACGGCCGCGTCGTCGTCATCGTCGTCGTCGTCGTCGGGTGCGCCGGCGGCGGCTATCGCGGAAGCCGACTCGCCGCTTGACTTGGGCGCGCCGCCCCAACTCACTAGCGCGCTTGTCGATGACGACGGCGAAGAGGACGATGGCGAAATGCCGGCGCTAACCGCCGTTGAACGCGTACCAAAACTCTTTCTTCATCATCATCAACAACAACAACAGGATCAGCAGCAATTTAGCGACGATAAGACCTTGTCGGCTTTGCCGCGGTCGTTTGACGCCAAGCGAATTGACAAGTCGCCGTCGCGCAAGGAAAAGGTTCTATGCTTATAAAATGCTTATATAAGGTTCTATGCTTATAAAATGCTTATATACTCAGGTATGTCTCGGAGTTGCGCCGCTTGCCCAGGGGATTTCTCGGAGTTTTTAATTTACATGCTTATACATAATTTTTTAAGTGTAATATGAGGAGATATTTTTCAGATATATACATACATATATATTTTTGAATTTACAGAAGAAAAAGAAAAAGGACAAACGAGATAAAGAACAAAGACGTCTTGAAAAGTTGGAGAGGCGCCAACAGCGAAACTCCAGCGCCGCCGATTCGCTGGGCCAATTTCATAGCGCGTCCGCGATGACCGACGAGGCCACGCTAATCCGCAATGGTTGGGCTTTGATTAGCGCATTTTCTAAACATTTTTAGGGTATTGTTGGGAGGTTAGATGTCACTTTGGTTTATTATTTTTTGCTTTGGCTTCAAACTGGCTTTGGAGCCAGCTCCAACGTGATCAATATGGCTCCGAGGACTTCGAATCCCTCTTGGAATAATCATAGAGAAAAAATAAACGTAACTACAACAATAATACATGTCTGAAACAGTTTTATCTACAAATTTCATATTAAATGAGTTGTCGCGTAGCCATTTTATTCAAATGGCTCCGGAACCGGCTCCGAAGTCATTTAAATAGATCCGGGGTCAAGTCGACGCCAGGTCGCAGCACTACTCTTTGCACAGTCTGAATATAATACGGCCGCGGCCGACTGGCTGACCAGGCCTTTCAAGCCGCATCAGCGCTATATTAGTGCTTATGCATTAAACTAGCCGAATATTCGTATCTTATGAGAGTAATAGAATTTTCGAGTTTGTGACCAAGTCAATATTCTATTGGATTGGATACTATTTTTGCTTAGCCGAATGTTCTCATTGTTACACGCCATTTAGAGTCGTTCGTCGAAGAGCCGTCCACTTCGATGACGGCGTCTCGCGTCGTCGACGAGGCAAAAGAGCCAAAAGTGCTCAAGTTGAAGATTAAATTTGGCGGTTTTAGTGCCGGCAGCATAAAATCGGAGTCCGTGGACACGTCAACGCCGCCGCCGCCGCCAACTCTCACGTCGATGGTGGCGAGGAATTGCGCGCCGGCGCAATCGGACGACAACACGTCGGCGTCAATCAATATCGAGTATGTGATGGCGAACGAAAAACCTAGAATCAAAATCCAATTGGAACTCAAACGGAAAAAGTAAAAGCCAGAAATTTTTTAGCGCAAACGTAAGCGACGCGCCGGTCGCGCCGCCGTTGATTTCCCCGTCTTCGTGCGCGGTTTTTGACAACGCGAACGCGGCGGTCGCGTCGGGCGTTAAGCCGTTGAAGATTTCCGTCGCCGCCGGCGGCGGAACCCAACGTAGTGAGGCGAGTAAAACGAAATCGGAAAAGACAAAAGGTGAAAAATTGAATTTTAACGATAATGAAATATATTATTTGTTTTCTTAAGGCTCAAAACGACGAAAATCAAAACCGGTAAAATCGGCGGAATTAATTCTCGAAGACGCGTTAAATGAGGACGAAGAGGAGCATGGAAAACGCGGTGGAACGGGGCGAATTTCGCCATCGGCGCCACAGCTGACCGCCATGGCGCCGCCGAATCATCGCGACGTGCCAAAGCTAGAAATCGATCGAGAAGTGGAAAAGAAACTTAAGGAAATAAAATCATCGGTAAAAGAAGCACAAAAACGCAAGGAGGAGAATAAGACGCTGGTGATGGCCATTGCGAAAATGGCCGCCGCCAACCAACCGGAGACAACGACGCCTTTGGATCGCGCGAAAAAGGAGCAGCAAGTTGAGCGGCCGCAGTCGCGCGACGACGCGCAGCAACGCGTCAAAAAGTCACCGCAATATGCGGATGAGCCGATTGAGGTGCCTCGTTTTTCGCCGGGCAAAAGCGCGTCGGCGGTGGTGGTGAAAAAATCGGAAACAACAAAGCCCACGGCGTTCTCCAAGTCGAAGAAGACGAAAATGAAGTCCACGAGTAAGGCGGCTGAACCGTCGGCCGCGGCGTCGTTAAAGCCGATTCCTCGACAATCCATTGCGGAATCACTCTTTGACAATTGCTTTGCGGCGGAGAATTGCGTCGAGGAGAAGCTCGCGACCGCGACGGCGAAACCGACATCGGAAATCAAGGAAAAGTCGATGAATTTTAGCGCGAGTCAAAAGTCGGATAAGGACACGAAGAAAGCGACGAGCAAACGTTCGCAAGCACTCGATGAGCGGCCTGTTTCCGTGGCGTCCACCGCCGTAAATGAGTGAGTTTTTATACTTTCAATTAGGTACAATCGCTTTGCTGGGCCAATTTGATTTTATACCCTATTAGTGGGATAATAAAAAAAATTATAAAGACAATTTTATTACTCAAGGATAAAAAAAATCGATTTTGATATAATTTTATGGGGATTTGTTGGGCTATATTTTATGGGGATCCGTTGGGCTATATTTTATGGGAATCCGTTGGGCTATATTTTATGGGGATTTGTTGTGAAGGTCCCAAATCAATCCATTTTCGTTCGAAATAATCTTGGGGGGGGGATTATTTCGCGGGATTGGATGAGGACCATTTAGCTAAGAGTGGATTGGGGCTGATTTTTTTGGGATCTTGCCCGATTAGCTTTGCTGGGCCAATTTGATTTTACACCCCATTTAGTGGGATTCGATTTTGATAATAAAAAAAAATTGTAAAGACAATTTTATTGCTCCAGGATAAAAAAAAATCGATTTTGATATAATTTTATGGGGATCCGTTGGGCTATATTTTATGGGGATTTGTTGTGAAGGTCCCAAATCAATCCATTTTCGTTGGAAGTAATCTTGAGAGGGGGGGGAATTGTTTCGCGGGATTGAATTGACCATTTAGCTAAGAGTGGATCGGGGCTGGTTTTTTGGGACCCTGCCCGATTAGTTGAAATAAAAAAAAAACTCGGCCCGATCCGCAAAAATAAAATCCGGCCCGGTCCAGCCAACCGTACATCTAGCCAATAAAATTTTGGCTAATTTGCTATATGACAATGCCGGTATGAAGCCGATGCGGTGATGCATTTTGCTATGGTTTTTTTTCATTCATTGTTTAGCAAAAAATTGTTAACGCCGAAAAAGGAGAAAACAAAAGTGAAAATGTTTTTTACGCCTTCGTCGTTTCGCACCTCGAGCGAAACGAAAAAGGCGGCGTCCACGTCGGCGTCGACTGCCTCCATTACGTCATCATCGGGTAAGACAAAGGCGGCTGGAGGGGGCGAGAAGCGGCGTGCCTCATCAACACTACCCGCGGATCCGCATCCGCCGGCGGTCAAGCGCAAGAAGATCGCGGCGACGTCCGCGCCGACCGCTGGCGCGTTGGATATAGGCGAGAAGAAAAGCGACACGGACGCGGCGAAAAAGCTCAAATCCGCGGAGCAACAACGCTCGGCATCGGCGATGGTAGAGGCATTTTTGAAAGTTTTAAAATTCCCTGTAAACTTATTTAATAAATCAGTTATTAGCTAGCTGTGAGAATTTATATTGAATGGAATCTTGGGCCCATAATCCAGTAGTGAAAGCGTGTTGGGTTCATATCCGGAGTAAGGTTAGTGTTGATATCAGTGCCTGGGACTCATTAAACGATATCCACTTCTTAAATGATGACTTCGGATCGTGAGTCATTTAGGAGTCATAATGACTAGTGATTTGCCGGACTGTGGATTTAAAACCGAACTCTAAGTTTTGAATCAAGAAATCGAACTCAGACTGAAAAAAAAATGCCGGATTAGCTGGTTTTCCGCACCTGAATAATGGTCACATTCCTAATAATGATTCGTAATGACATCTAAATGCCTCTCAACGTTAAAAGAAAGCTTATTATTTTTTTCTTCCAAATGCCTCGTAGAAGCTAGGCTGAGTCACTGGCAAGGCCAAGCTAGAGTCATTTTGAGCGAGGCAAAAATCCTTCGAGCCCGAGTCAAGCATCTAATACCTGAGCCCGAGTCAAGCATCTAATACCTTCTCCATATGAGAATTATTATCCTGGAATTTGTTTTAACAATTTGCTTCTTTTTTTCTTTAGTCTCATTTCTCTAGTTCTTCCAAATGCCTTGTAGAAGCCAGGCCGAGTCACTGGCAAGGCCAAGCTAGAGGCATTTTGAGCTCGACTCTTTTTGACGAGGCAAAAACCCTTCGAGCCCGAGTCAAGCATCTAATACCTTCTCCATATGAGAATTATTATCCTGAAGTTTGCTTCTTTTTTTCTTTAGTCTTATACGGGAGGAAGTAGAAGCCAGGCCGAGTCACTGGCAAGCTTAAGCTAGAGTCATTTCGAGCTCGGTCCTTTTTAGCGAGGCAAAAACTCTTCGAGCCCGAGTCAAGCATCTAATACCTTCTCTATATAAGAATTATTATCCTGAAATTTGCTTCTTTTTTTCTCTAGTCTCATACGGAAGGAAGTAGAAGCCAGGCCGAGTCACTGGCAAGCTTAAGCTAGAGTCATTTCGAGCTCGGTTCTTTTTGGCGAGGCAAAAACCCTTCGAGCCCGAGTCAAGCATCTAATACCTTCTCCATATGAGAATTATTATCCTGAAATTTGCTTCTTTTTTTCTCTAGTCTCATACGGAAGGAAGCGTGCCATTGACGCACAACAACAATAATGACGGCCGTGAGTCGGGCGCGTTACGCAGTTCCGCCGACTCGCCGGCGTTGGACGCCGACGACGAGAATATTTGGATCTGCCCGGAGTGCTCAGTGGCCTACGTGGACGGCGCCGCCGATATGGTCGGCTGTGACAATTGCGATCGATGGTTTCATTGGTAGACAATTTTTTTTTTCTAGCCAAAATGATATTATTGTATTTTTTGTTTACTCGTTGGGAGAAAACGTCTTAAAAAAATTGGATCTTCTTTTAAGAAAATAATTCCATTTTAATTTCATTTATTCCTTTGTTTGGGCTTTTATGACCGTTCGCTATATAATGCTTTTTTTTTTGAACATATCCTTTTTTCATTTAAACAATAAAATTTATTTATTTTTCCTCATTTTACTAACGATTCTTATATTATGGATTATATTTGAATATATTATCAGCTATGCACTCGTTCAGAGCTGGAATTTGACTCTCTAAGCGATTCCCAAAATGACTTCTCAGGTGTCATTTAAGAGCCATAATGACTCTTAATGATGCCTAAATGACTCTTAAAATGACTTTTAAATTTGAAAAAATAAGTCATTTAAGCATTTTACCTTCTAAATGACTCGGAGTCAAGTCCACAGCGCTGGCATCGATCAATATATGTTCAAACATATCTACGTGTTAGGCCAATATATGCACAAACATATCTGCTAGGCAAATTCATATACGAACATATCTATTGAGCAAATATATATGTATATATACACATATGGGAGGGAGGGATATGTAGATATTAAAGATGGCCTACAATTTTTAATTCGGGCCGAATAGGACAAAGTCATTTCGAGTTTTGTTCAGCGAGGCCGGAGTCTTGACGGGCAAGGCCAAGCTAGAGTCATTTCGTGACGTGCAAGAGCAAGCTAGAGTAATTCCTTGACGGAAAAAAATGACTCTAGCTTGGCCTTGACTTTAGCTTTGCCTCTGGACAAGGCCAATCTAGAGTTTAGTGATGGGTAATTGGCTCAATAGTGGCTTGTGGCTAGCGATTTGGCTCACGAGCCAAAATTGAGCCAAATGGCTCAATTTTGAGCCAAATTCGAGCCAGATTGAGTCATATTTTTGCAAGAAAATGGCTCATGGCTCGCGAGAAAACGAGCGAGCCATTTATCCATCGCTGCTAGAGTCATTTCGAGTCCGGCCCTTTTTAACGAGGCAAAAACAGGTCGGATCGTGCCTGCCCGAAACATCTCTAATACATATCTTATTAGACATGTATTAGGCTATTCAATATGTACAAACATAAGTCTATTAGGCTATTCGAAAAAAAAATCGTCTCGGTTTCAGGCATTGCGTTGGCCTTTTGATAGCGCCGCCGGAAAACAAAAAATGGTTTTGTCGCGATTGCGCGAAGAAACGCAAAAAGGAGTCGACAACCGGGCAAACTACGGCCGCCGCGCTGCCGCCTTCCGCGAAAATTGGCGTTAACAGACCCAACAAAAAAAAGTGAAATTAGTGTTTTTGGTATTATCGTTATTCAACGGGCCAAATTTGGTCCGGTCGAACAAGTCCGGTCGAAAAAGCCGTGCTCTTTTGAATTTTAAATTGGCCTATTATTATGGGAATAATCGAAGAAGTTCTCATTTTTGGTCCGCATTTTCTTTATTCTAATTACCCTAAGTTTCGCGTGTATAAGGCCGGGCGTTTTAGGGCCAAATTTAAATTGGTGTCAATGAGTTCATTCTGTTGTATTGGGTTCAAGCGAGTTCAAATTTTGTGCCCAATTTTATGAAACTGAGACGAAGGCGGGCACAAAATTTGGACTCCAACGGATCCGCTACGAACAGAATGAACTCATTGGCGGAAATTTAAATTTGGCTCAAACCACCCGGCTTTACACATGCGAAATTAGTGTAATATTTCTTAAATAATTCTATATTCGATACCTACCATTCGATGAGCATAAAGGTCAATATAAAATTCAAAAATTGCCTGAATGAATGAGTTTATTATATGTACATCAATTTGGTTAAGTTGTTGGTGAAGCTTTTTTAAAAGCAAATATTAATTATCCGATAAGCTATATGTTATAAATTATAAAGTTTATATTTAATGTATTTAATGAATGATTGTGTTTTTTGCCAATTTGTTTGCCAAAAAGCAATGTTGGAGACTTGCTTGCCCGAGTCAATTTGAAGGCACTGTTGTGACTTGGCTCGATAAGTGGCTTCGGCTCCATAAATGGCTCCAGAGTCATTTGGAGTCAGATGGCTCGCTACGAAGCGAAAAGCTCCGAGTCGGGCGGAGCCACAACAAGCCAGATGAGTCCATAAATTGCGGATTAAGACATAAATGGCGCCAGATGGCTCCGGCTCCGACAAATGACTCCGACCAGTTGGCTCCGCAGTGGAGCAATATGTCTCCGAATCGCTCGGAGCCATTCATAGAGCCGGATTCATTTATAGAGCCAAGTCATTGTCCTCAATCAATTAGGTTGAGAACAGATCTCAATATCACTAGTCAAAGATTTAACCTCACCCAATCAGAACCCAATTCAATGCTTTCGATTCCACTCCAACTTTACGCTCGTTTCCCCACAAGAATCGATGACTCCGACCACTCGGCTCCAAATGACTCGGAGTCCCTTATAGAATCACAAAACCGCTCATAAATAACTCATCAACCCGAAGTCGTTTTCAGGCATTTCAATTTCCAATACTGCGAAAACGGAGTTTATTCACTAAACATTTATTCTTTTTTTTCTATGTGTTATAAATAAACAAAAAAATATATATATTTTTCTCTTAATTTCGGAACTGCTCAATCCGTTTTCGTCACGTCGTCATTTTTTTCACACGTACATATTACGTGGATACGTGAAATATGTATAATGAAAAAAAAATTCTCTCAAATTGAATTTCCTCAAATTTATTTCATTTTTTTTTCTTCACGCATTGATTTTTGCATTATTTTATAGAATTATTTGATATTTAAATATGTTTATAATTGTGTTTTTTCTTCCTCTAACGTGTTTTACGATACATAAAGCATGGCAATAGCGTAGTTGGAGTATATTGTGGTGGGGTAATGATGGTACTCGGGTTCGGGTCCGGCAAAACCAGAGTAACCCGACGTTTTATTAAATTTCAAATCCGGGTACGATTTTCGAACCCGAGGCACGTCCAGGTCCAAAGAGCGAGTTCGATTTTTGGACTTAGGGTTAGGTCCGGGTCCGATTTCTGGACTCAGGGTTAAGTTCTGGTTCAGGGTCAAATTTTCGAACTCGATCCATGTCCGAGTCCAGGATTCGCGTACAATTTCCGGAGTCGAGGCACGTCCGGGTCGGGGACCGGGAACTATTTTCCGATTCAGGGTCAGGTCAGTGTCCAGGATCCGGATTCAGAGTCAAGTCCGGGTCCGGTTTTGAGTCTAATGTCCAGCACATCGCTAGTATAGAGTATGGAGCGTTCTTTTAAATTATGACCATTTAAAAATAGTGTTGGGACCTTTTGACGTGTGTTTAAAGCACTAGAAGGGTTAAATCTCCTTTAGTTGAGTCCGACATTCAATTGAGTCACTCCTATTCAGCCTCATCGATCTCATGGTTTAGGTCACTTTATAATTTGGAGTCCGGTACCATTAGTGCTATACAAGTCGCAGGGTCAATTACGCAATGTATATATTATCGCATTAAAATTATGGACGCCCGGGCCGGGCCAGGTTGCAGAAACTGGCCCCGGACCACGCTTAATTAAAATTCTTCTTCGTCCGATCCACGATTCAATATTTTGCCTTATTATTTTCATTGTGATCCAGCGACTCATTATTATTGCCTCTTGCTTCATTTCTCAAGCCCTAAGCGATATTCCTATCCAAAAAATGTAATCCTAAATTTGAAATTGTATATAAGATTGTTACTGCGTAAATGAATGATTATTCCGGATGGTGATTTAACATTTGCGGAACTTTTATGGACCAATAAGTTACTTTTCAGAAAACTGATTTTAGCTATCGGATTCAGAATTTTCTTCTCTATCCATTACTTTTTGAATCAAGTCTCTAAGTTACTTGCAAAAAAAACTAGGATCACTTAAAAAATTTTCAAAAAATAAAAAGTAACTTTACCGGTGTCACCATATTTAAAAGACAATAGGTACCACATTGCACAGCATGGGTGATACTGCGGTGCTGACCAGGTCTTGCAAGCCGCATCAGCGATACCGCAGCAAATCCAGCCACCGATATTTCGGTGGCTTCATCTAAATCCGCGAAATGATTGGTTCCAAGATCATTTCCAACGATGGAGGATTGAATTGGGATCTTCACGTATCACGTATTCACGTTTTTTAGTTGTAACTTTTCTTCCAAGTTACTAAGAGACTTGATTCAAAAAGCAATGAATAGAGAAGAAGATTCTGAATCCGATAGCTAAAATCAGTTTTTTTAAACGTAACTTTTTTGTCCTTAAAAAGTTAGTCAAAGTTGATGAATCCGCAAATGTCGCATGCGCAATGTTGGAAAGCCTTCTAGACGAATCAAAACTTATCAATCGCTCCCGCCCTCTCTTTTCCCCCATTTTCCTCTCCCTACCAATCCATATGGTCGGATCCAAACATTTGAACGATCCTATTGGGTTGGGGAATAAGTTCGTAGCGTTTTTTTTACAAAGATTTATTTAAACAAAAAACAATAATTATTACAACAAATTAATCAATGATGTATTCTCCGTTACTGTTTACGACCTCCTCCCACTTCTCGACCAATTTGTTGATGCCGTTTCGCCAAAAATCGCCCGGTCTGGTATCGAAGAAGTTGTTGAGCCAGTTTTTGAGGTCCTCTTCGCCGTCGAAGGTAACACCCCTCATTTGGTTTGACAAGGAGCGGAAAAGGTGGTAATCGCTTGGCGCAAGGTCCGGAGAGTACGGTGGATGCTGAAGAACCTCCCATTCGAGCTCTTGGAGGGCGGCTTTGACGACTTGTGCAACATGGGGCCTGGCGTTGTCGTGAAGCAAGATGACTTGGCCTTGTCGATCGGGTCTTTTCAGTCGAATAGCCTCGTTTACACGGCGCAACTGGGCAATGTAGAGCTCTTTGTTGACCGTAGCGTTTCGTTCGAGCATTTCCCAGTGCACCATGCCCTCCCAGTCCCACCAAACGCAGATCATAGCCTTTTTTGGGTGGAGATCCTGCTTGATTCTCGGCTTCGGCGTGTCTCCAGGGGCCACCCATTCTTTTCTTTGTTTCATATTGACGTACAGGCACCATTTCTCATCTCCTGTGACGATTCGGTACAAAAAACGCTGTTTATGACCGCGTGTTGCTCGATGGCGGGCGAGGTGTTGAGCCGCGATTTGAAGGCGATTTTCTTTGTTGATTTCGCTAAGCTCGTGAGGCAACCAAGCTCCGAATTTTTCGACAAATCCCATCGAATGAAGATGATTCAGGATCGTCTTATGATCGCAGTTCATTTTTTCGGCTAATTCACGGCTTGTTTGACGACCGTCTTCCTTCAAAAGTCCCTTCAGATGCTCTTCGTCGAATTCGACAGGTCGACCGCTGCGAGGCGTATCGTCGAGGTCAAAGTCGCCGTTTTTGAACTTTGCAAACCATTTTCTTGCTGTAGATTCGCCTATGACACCTTCTCCATACACGTTGCATACGTCCCGAGCGGCTTCGGCCGCTTTTTGCCCTCGATGAAAAGCGAAGAAGAGCAGATGTCGAAAATGCTGATTTTTGCCTCCTGGGTACTCCATTTCTAAGCATGAAAAATAATAAAAAATTAAATTTTCAGAAAAAACAAATAACACAGTTTTGTAGAGGAGAAAAAGCGCTTTCAAATACATATAAATATATTACCAAATACAGAATAAATCGTTGTAAAATAAAATAAAATTTAAAACGCTACGAACTTATTCCCCAACCTAATAATATCCCAATTACTATTAACATTGTCAAGAAATTATATTAAAATAAAAATATCGCTTCAATTCGGACTTTCATTATTTCCCTTATTTTTTTGATCGTTTTGTCTGTATTAAATGCAATTTTGTTCAACAAATCAACTCCAAAAAAAAAAAAAATTGTAAATAAATTTTAAATTGTTTCGAAAAATTTATTACATTAATAAAATGACTCATTATTACCTGTATTCAGTGTTGTGACTTGGCTCTATAAATGGCTCCGGAAATGGCCTGGAGATGGCTCCAGAGTCATTTCCCGGAGTCGGAGCCATTTAAACCACTGGCCTCGAGCTAGCTTGGCCTGGACCGAATAACAGCTCTGAATGATTTCAAGGGGAGGTTTAATGAGTCAAATGGTCTCAATTTTTGAGCGAAATTCTACAAAATTGAGCCAATTTTTTTTATAATAAAATGGCTCATGTCTCGCGAGCCATTTACCCATCACTAGTGGTGACATAACTTTTTGTTCGATAAAATTTTGAAATGAAAATAGTTTCAGCCATGTATTATTGTAATAATTACGTTCATTTTCCTTATAGAGTCGAGGTCATTTCAAAGGCCTTTAATATAACTAAGAGTGACCGGACCAGACTCATTTTCGCGAGCCGGGGGCCGGGCCGCAAAAAACCGGCCCCGACCCACTGCTTAGCTAAATAGCCCTCATCCAATGTTGTTTTGGATCTCGGGCGCAATGATCATGGCCGCACCGACTTTTTGCCAAATTTTACAAAAAATTTGAAAAATTTTTTCATTCAAACATTTTTCGAACGACCTTTTTTGATGTCTTTACGTCTTTAGCAATCCATTAACTCGTATTACGTATAAATATAGCTATTCAAAAGTATGTTATTTTTTTATTTCTCGTTAATTAAATGTTACAATAATAAAGCAATCGTTTGGAAATGGTCGGAATCGCGAGTAGCGCGACGGCGAGAATCGCGGCGAATCGCGGCAACGCGCCACCGCCGATGCGTCGTCGCGCGCCGCCCACGCTCAGGTTGAAATTCTGCCGCAAGAGCAGCTCCTGCTGCTCTCGGTGCTGTTGATGTTGTTGGCGTCGTGCGTCGGCAGCGTTCTGACGCGCTCGCACCGACGATGAGGACTGTTTAAGTCGGCGCTCGTACGAGTATTGTATAAGCTGGCGGCAAGACGCCGGTAGCGGCTGGTCAAAGCCGAGTTGTTCGTTCAGCTTCTCGAAGCTGTAAATGTACCATAGGTTCGGGTCAGGTTTACCTTAGTTTATCGCGCCCGAATTTGGCGCCGATTTTTTGTCATTTTTCAAAAATTTTTTTGTAAAATTTTCAAAAAAAATTTTTTTTATTAATTCACATGACGCCAAAATGAATGGCGCCCAATTCAAATTATTTTTTCAATGACTTTTCAAAATAAAAAAAATAATATTGAAAAAAACGCAACATCAATGAGAAAAATGCGTTCAAAAAGCATTTTTACGCGATAATTTAGTTGAATCGATGATTGAATAAAATGGAAAAAATATGCCGGCGAAATAGCATTGGATTGTTTGACTTCTCTAGCCCACCGGCGAAAGCCATCGCCCGTTTTTTGCGAAGGAATTTCGGGGTATATAGGCGAAATTATCAACCAGCCGCCCCAAGAATCAATCACCACGTGGTTGTATTCACTATCGCATGATTTCGATTCCGGTTTGACTCGGCCAAGCTAGAGTTAAGTCAATACCAGTGTTTGTGGTTCACTGGACCCTCTGGGCACCATTCCCAGTGGCCTCTTCGGAGGTTCGGTACGTCCCACAGCTAACTGAGTCAGCCGGATGAGAAAGTATTGTGATGGTGCACAACTATGATTCCACATGACACAACGAACCCGCAATTACGCCGGTGTGCGGAACGCGAATAGTTGGCTTGCTTGGCTGGATCCGCTCTCTTTCGATTGAGGTCCAGATGTGCACGGAAGAAAGTGCACATTGTAGTCTCGGAAGATTGAGCAATGATCCCGGCCGCACCAACCTTTTTGAAAGAATTCCTCTTTGAGAGGAATAAAATTATCTTTTTTTTGGTGCTATAAATAATATCCATGCCTGTAAAAAATTCAAGTCCTGTACCTCGAGAATTCCAGGCCGATAAAGCTGAGCATAAGATTGGTCGGCTGATCCCCGCAGCCGCGTCGAATCGTCGGCTCCATGCACATCATCATTACGTTAAGATCTCTGAAATTTCGCCATAAAAATGCATATTTATATTATTTTTGTTGAAAAAAATATGCGCTATTTTTTTTTGGACCTGCACAACGTGCCGAATCGTAGCTGTATGTTATGGAACTCGCGGTTGACAATCGAGTTGGTGAAGAGTAGCGTGGTTTCCTGCGATCGGTTGATTTCCTCGCTGCATTTGAGCATCGCATTCGGCTCGTATCTAATTTTTTTTTCAGCCTTAACTCTAAAATCAACGACCAAATAGCCCACCCGCAAAATCTCATTTTTCGTATGACCTAATGTGAGGCCACATTATTCATTTAATGTGAGGCCACATTATCCATTTTTTCTTATATTCCATAAGACTCAAGATAATATCAAGATGGTTCTAGCTATATGCTCCTAATCTTTTCCGAAATAAAACCTACTCGGATAGGCATGGAAGCGCGTCGAAAAAGTCTGAAAATAGTGAAAAATTTAAGAGACTTGAAAATGAGCCCTTCCCCGACACATTGTCATTCGGCTACCTGCCCGGCGCTCCTTGCAAATAAACTGCAGGCCGGCGTACACCTGACGCAGGTTCATCGTGATACCGTTGTTATTGTTGGCGGCGCGCGCCGCCGTCGCACGCCCATTTTGCGCGGCTGCTTCCGTCTCGTCGGCGCCGTTTTCCATCCAAAAATTGGAGTGATAATTCAAATAGCTGTCCTTGCTTTTGAGGATCTCCTGTGATTCGCATTTCGTCAGGCACACGTCCACTTTTTCGTAGGAACTAAAAATTGGGCTCAATTCTAGTTTAGCCCTTCCCCCCTCCCCCCGCCAGCCTCCAGAATTTTAAAAATTTTCTTCCGTATCCGGGGTCCTAAAAACGAATACACTATTTTGTTTTTTTACACGAATTTTTACAGTAGCCATTTTTACAGAAAATGCCTCCTAAGGACTCTAGGACTGAGGACCACCGTTAAATAAAGGGAAAAAAAGTTTTTGGACGAATCTCGACATGTGTTACCTCATTCGACAGCTCTCATCACGCTGATCAAAAATTGTATAGGAACTATGGTCCAGTTTTGCTTCTCTGTCGAGTTACAGTAGATTAAAAAAATTTTGAACAAAAAGGGGGGATTAAGCATTTTTTTTCAAAAAAATTTTCGAAATTCTGGAGCGGGGCTTAAATTAGAATGACGCCCTAAAATTATATATAGGAACTGAATTTTAATGAATTGCAAACTCAGAAAATCTGGATTGATTCTATCCTAACCAAAAAAAACCCACTCGCAAATGACAGTGAAAAATTTGGACATAATATTTTCGTGATTTTTGGCAATCTTTGCCTGCCGCGTCGCCTGCGCGGAAAACGACGCGCCCGGCAGACCGGCGCGAAAAAATGAGTTACGCGTCAGCTCAATTCCGGTCCGATTCGCCGGCGAGTTCGCGTTCGACGACGTGAAAAATGGCGTCGATTCGATGAGCTGAAAATTTCTTATATGAGAATGATGTTGTGGATGTTGGAGCGGAGGGCGTGAAGCGAAATAAACGAAAGAGTTGAGTTTAAGTTAGAGGACCTTGTTTAGAGTTTTGGATGAGAATCCTTTCAGAAGCTCTCTGCATTTTTCTCTTTCTCCTATTTTCTACCTCCTTTCAGTGATCAATGTTGTGAGTTGGCTCGGAGTCCAGCGAGACGTTGACGGCTCCGTTAGCTCTTTTCAAAAAAAGCCGAAGCCACGAAAAAGCCAGATGATTCCATAAATTGGCTCCTAATGGCTCCAAATGGCTCCGGCGGATGATTCGGAGCTTTTCGCTTGGCAGCGAGTCATTTGGCTCTAAATGACTTCGGAGTCATTCATGGAGCCGGAGCCATTTATAGCACAACACAGCCCTCATCCAATCCCGCGAATTGGTTATTCTCTTTAAGATTAATTCCAATGAAAAAGAATTGATTTTAGGACTTCACATATTACGTATAACCCAACAAATCCCTATAAAATTATATCAAAATCGATTTTTTTTTATTCTTGAATAGTAAAATTGTCTTTATAATTCCTCCTAACTTGCAGTCCCGTGTCACCTTTTGCATTTCCGCAGTGCACGCGTCCGCGCATTGTGGATCGTGCGCAGCGGCGGCGTCATTCCGCGACGTCGCCGCGCCGGTTGCGCCGGCCGCGCCCGAGACAGTCGCGGCGCGCCGTTGTCGAACGCGACTCGTGGCGGTCGATATCCGCACTAACATCTCGTCAATAAGCATCAATCGAATGTACACAAACGGAATGGTGCTCAGCTTCATCGTGTTCTTATCTCAAATCTCTAGAATTTCTATGTACAATTTAGGAATTTGTTAACGCATACAATACCCAGCCCAACCTTTTTTTGGCTGGCCCGGCTCGGCCCGATCCGATGGACCGGTCCAGAGCTAAATTTTTGAAGCTACTTGTTAAAATTTAGAGCTATTCCGAACCGACCAGATCCGACCCCTTTTTGGCTCGACCTTGGCTGGTCTGGCCCGACCCAATGGGCTGGCCCGACTCGAAATTTTCGAAGTTGCCCGGTAAAAATCCGACCACATAAACGAAATGTTCCGGGCCAGTGCAGCCAATTTCGGCCCTAGCCCACACGTTTTTGACTCGGCCCGACCCGGGTCGAAAGTTTTTTCTTGCCTGACTCGACCCGACTCGGTCCGAATATCGACAAAAATTGCCGGCTCCGGCACATCTCTAAAATACACATCCATTCTTATAATATTTCCCATAATATGAGAACCGGCAAAATTCTTTAAATATTTCTCAACCGTGTGGAATTTTCTCATTTTCTTAATTTATTTTTCCTGGCATAAGAAACAAAAAAAATTTTTTATTTGTGTTTTTGTCACTTCAATTAGCGCCGAAAATTTTTTCGCCCGTCAAAAAATTCTTCGCCGCCAATTTTCTTTACACATTTCTCGGCTTATTAATTAGCTCGCTAAATGGGAGAGGCCGTGGGGGGGGGGGGGGGGGGGGGGGGGGGGGGAAGGGGAAGAAGGAGTGGATGTATTTTAGGCTTAGGACAAGTCAAACCTTGGATTTTGAGCTTTTTTTCCATTAACCAACCATTTTAAAAATATTTTTGATGAAATAAAAGAAATTTTTATTCATTTAATCGAAGAAATTCAGAAATTTATCCTAATTTCGCGTGTATAAGGCCGGGTGTTTTGAGCCAAATTTAAATTCGCGCCAATGGTTCATTCTGTTCGTATCGGATCCGTTGGAGTCCAACTCATTGGCGCCAATTTAAATTTGGTTCAAAACATCCGGCCTTAATTAGGATAATAAATTTAATAAATTATAAATTGAGAAAAAAATGGAAATTTTAACATCGACTCAAATTTTTTTAGAAATGGGGCATTATCTCTTAAAGACCCTTAATACATCTTAAAGACCCTTAATATGGGGCAGTTGGGAACATAATATTGAGAACACATATTGGGTCTTACGGCTTTTGAGATTGATATAGAATCTTAGAGACCCACAATATAAAATCTTAACGACCATTAAAATAGGACCTGAAAGACTCTTAATATAAATTTTAAAGACCTTTAATATAGGATCTTTAAGGCTCTTAATATATCTTAAAGACCCTTAATATAGGATTTCAGAGACCTTTAATATAGAATATTAAAAGCCCTCTATAAAGAATCTCAAAGACCCTTAATATAAGATTTTGAGGGCTCTTAATATAGGATCTTTAATATAGGATCTTAGAGAACAATAATATAGGATCCTAAAAATCTTTAATATAAGCACGATCTTAAACAGATCTCAATAATATAGGATCTTTAATATAGGATCATAAGGCCTCAAAAACCTTATTGGATCTTAAAGACCTTTAACATGGGACTTAAGGACTCTTAACATAGATATCTTTTAATAGGAATTTTAAACGAGACTTCAAAGGGCTCTAGAGTTCTGATTTTTTCTTTTTGGCATTTTCCTCCTTTTTCTTTTCGTCTTTCTTGGGCTTCTCCTTCGTGGAGTCCTTCTTGGCGTCCTTTTCGAGGTCCTGCGGCTTCGCCGACTTGCTTTCGGTGGGCTGCGGACTCTTTTTCGGGCTGTCCGGTCGGGGTTCCGTTTCGTCGCCGGCGTCGGGTTTCTTCGGCGCCTTCACTTCGGGTCCGTCGGGCGCCTCCTTGCCGGCGCCGCGTTGCGCCTGCGCTGCCGGTGGCTTCTTCGGCTTGAGCTTATCGCCCTTCTTTATATCGGGCACTTCGATGTCAAAATAGTTGAGCACGTCCTTCATCGAGTTAAGTATATCCGCCGGACTCGAGTAGTAGTACGCGTAGTTCTTGTACTCAGCCTTTTTGTTCTTAAATTGTAGCAGCGCGTCACCGTTCTTGTCTAAAAAATACATTGAAAAAAGTTATAATTAAAAAACTTTTTGGGGACTATTAAAAAAATTAAATTACGCTATCGAATTCAGAATTTCCTTCTCGATCCATTAATTTTTAAATCAACTCTTTAAGTAATTTTAAAAAAAAGTTACAGTTGAAAAAGTAAAGTTACTTTTTATCTCTCTGAAATTTTTTGAATGACTTTACTTTTTTAGCTGTAACTTTTTTTGGAAGTTACTTAGAGACTTGGTTTAAAACAGGGTTGCCAGATAAAATAAAAAAGAACGCTGGGCACAAAAAAATATTTTATTGATAATTTCCAACAACAAAAAAGATTTTTCTAAAAATATCTAAATTGGTCTATTTCGTTAATATCATTAGAGTGTCTGACTTCTCTGACCGGTTGGCGAAGCCCATCGCCGCTTTTCGGCAAATGCACGTCGGGTTATATAAGCGAAAAATTGAATCATATTCCCAAGAATGAATCAATTTTGTTGTATTCATCAATTGCATGATTTCGATTCCGGTTTGACTCGGCCCAGCTAGAGTTAAGCGAATACCAGTGTTTGTGGTTCACTGGACCCTCTGGGCACCATTCCCAGTGTTGGTACGTCCCACAGCTAACTGAGTCAGCCGGATGAGAAAGTATTGTGATGGTGCACAACTATGATTCCACATGACACAACGGATCCGCGTACTGCGGTAGGCGCATAGTTGGCTTGCTTGGCCGGATCGCTCTCTTTCGATAAGTCCCATTGCCCAAGATATCGTGGCATAGTCGGATCGACTATAGTCGGATCGAAGATTGAGCTATGATTTCGGTCGCACCAACCTTTTTCCATTTTTACAAAGAAATTCAAATGTTCTTTTTTTGGGCGTACAATGTAATAATTCATAAGGGTTTAGTTAATTTTTTTTTCATTTTTGATTCAGTTTAATCAGGGTTGCCAGATGAAAATAAAATAAAAAAGAACGCTGGGCACGAAAAAAATATTTTATTGATAATTTCCAACAACAAAAAAGATTTTTCTAAAAATATGTATCTGAATTGGTCTATTTCGTTAACTTTTCGGGTCAGATTCTTTATTCTCTCAACAATTAATACTTCTCGGAACTCCTGATCCTGTGTCTAAGAGAGCCATTCTTCATAGAAAAAAGAACAAAAAAGAACAAAAAATGGAAAAAAAGAACAAAAAAGAACAAAAAATAAAAAAGAACAGACCCTCTCAAAAAAAGAACAAATCTTTTTAAAAAGGAAATCTGGCAACCCTGGTTTAAAATGTAATGGATAGAAAAGAAAGTTCTAAATCCAATAGGTAAAATCAGTTTTCTTAAAAGTAGCGTTATGGGCCTCAAAAAGTTAACCAAAGTTGAAAATTTGCAAAATGTCAAATGCGCAAATGTCGCTTCACCCATTTAACTTTGGTCCTTTATCTTCCAGATTCCAATGACCCTTTATCCGTTCTTACAGGACCCTTTGGTCCTTCCAGATATCCGGCCCTACGGGACCCTTTGGTCCTTTAGCAGATCTTGCAAATCCCAATGATTCTTTATCCGGCCTTACGGGACCCTTTGATTTTTTAGTAGGTCTTCCAGATCTCAATAATCCTTTATTTTTGTTTTATTATTTTTTTTGAAAGTACCTAGGAACAATAGCCGGGGTATGTACTTTCCGTCCGGTCGGTACTCCTCCTCAAAGGGCTCGTCATCGTCGGCCGTGTTGACCATGACGAAGTATTGCGCGAGTCGCGCGAACGCCTTGCGCGCGTTCGATTGCTGCATGCTCTTCTTTAGCGCTGAAAATGTGACAACAGTTTGTGAATTTTGAAATCAAAATTGACTCGGAATTGTGGAATTAAAAAAAGAAAGAAAGTGGCCCCGTGGATGGCTCGGAGTCATTTCCCGGAGTCGAAGCCATTTAAAGAGTCAGAACTAGCCTCAAGTCAGCTAAAACAGTCCTGAATGAGACTATTTCAATAGGAGGTTTGGGCATCATCTCCGGAGATGGCTCCGGAGCAGTGTTGTAACTTGACTCTATAAATGGCTCCGGCTCTTTAAATGGCTTCGAGTTATTTGGAGGCATATGGCTCTCCTGCTAAGCCAACTGATCGAAGTCATCTATCGGAGCTGGAGCCACCTGAAGCTATTTATGTCTTAATGGCTTGCAATTTATGGAGTCATCTGGCTTGTTGTGGCTCCGCCTTTCTTTGAAAAGAGCTAAAAAAAGTCGATGGCGACTCTCTGGACTTTGGAGTCAATTCGGAGCCAAATCACAACTTGGTTCCGGAGCCATTTAAAGAGTCAAGTCACAATGCTTTTATTATCTACACATATGCATTAATGTATGTACATATGTATGTATTTATGCATGTATGTATGCCCTCGTCCCACTCATCTTCCCAATGCGCTATTATTAATTTTTGAAATGCTTTAAAAAAATGATCCCGACATCGACACGCGTGACACCAGGTCTTGTGGACGAGCAGGAAAATCGGCTTGTCCTCTTCGAGTGCCGTCTCGACCGCGTCCTCCCACTTGACCCATTTTATGTCCTCGCCAAATCCTGAAAAAAAATTGCTGTAATTTTTCTAGAATTCATCATACAATGCGTTGATCTCATTGTAATGATATCATTGTAATGAATGTGCACATTTCCGATTTTTTCAACTTTGGTCAAAAATTCTAAATTCAATAAACATATTGAATAATAATGATAAATTTTTTTGTCATTTTTTGGAAATCTTTTAAAATGACTTAGACTTAGGCTTAAAAAATTAACTTTTTTGACTGCAACTTTTTTTTCAAGTTACTCAGAGATTTAATTAAAAAATAATCGATAGAGAAGAAAATTCTGAATCCGATAAATTAATTTTCGCGAAAGTATCAATTTGATTCCTAAAATGTTAATCAAAGTTGAAAAACCACCGATTAACTCACCGTTGGAAAGTGGGTTCTGATAAATTTCTTTGATGTCAAGTTTTTTCTCCTCTCCAAATGCCGTAACAGCTCCGGAAAATACGGTAAAAGCGATCAAGCCTACCGACGAAATCATCGTCATTACTGTGAATTAATTTCAATTTTCGGTTTTCAAATGATATCAATCGGCAAAATATCAAATGTATAAATTTATTTGGGGAAAAAATGCTTTTAAAATAATTGGGCTACGCTAACATGAAAAAAGCGACGTGGTCAAAAATATTTTGGAGAAAAATCACTTCAAAAATGACATGTATTTTTTCGTTTTACACACACACACACACATTTTTGCTACAGTTTCTTTTCTTTCTTTTTTTTCGCTGGAAGCGTTTTGATAACGGTAGAGAGTGCACTTTAATGAAGGTGAACACACACGTACAATATACACATACATACATACAATATACATATATATACAATATATCATGTTGGATCACTTTTTTGCATGGATTTTCACAAAACATTTTTCATTTTCGATCATAACACAAAGATGAAAATTTCTTAGAAAATGATATTCGCGTAATTGGAATTGTAAGCGCAAGTTTTTTTCTCACTCTTTTTCATTCTTTTCCTTTCTCTCTTTCTCTCTCTTTCCCTTCTCTCTTTCACTTCTTTTAGGGTAAGAATCGTGCAAGTGAATCGTGCAATTGAAAAAATTTGCAGGAAACGTAAGTGAGAAATTACCGTATTCGTCCTTGGCTTTGCCTCATGCTCATTAAAATGCACTCCCTACCGTTACCACGCAAAACGCTTCCAGCGAAAAAAAGAAAAAAAAAGAAACTGCAGCAAAAATAAAATGCAGAGATGCAATAATCAAGCCAAAAAGATTAAAGATTGATTTACCGTTATCGCGCTAGCTTTTCTCATTTTATTAGCAATTCGCTTTATTAGGGACTCGAGGCTACTGCGAAAGAAAAGTAAAAAAAAAGAGAAACGAAACGAAGAAAATGAAGAAAAGTTTTAATTTTATTTCTCTTTTTTCTCCTTTTCTCTATTATCTTTCAATTTCTTAACTTTTTTTTACGTGTTCCAACGTTCAAATTCCCATTTCATACAGATAAATATATCCCAAAGTTTTTTCAGATTTCTCTATTCTTCCAGAAAATTCTTCGTTTCAATTTTCCATCAAAATACAATATAATTAATTTCAAAAAATTAATAAATTAATCTTAATTTAAATGGTTTTTTTTTAAATTGCAATTTAATATAATTGAAATTATTATTTTTAGTATAATTGTGGATAAGTCCGAGTTGTTCGAGGCAAATTTAAATTGGCGTCAATAAGTTCGTTTTGTAATATTGGATCTAAGCGGGACCAAATTTTGTGCCTGACGTTATGAGACGTAAATAAAGGCGGGCACAAAATTTGAACTTGCTTGAATTTATTGTGACCCGCTTGGATCTGTTTGGATTCGAGTGGATTCATTTGGACCCGCTTCATCTATTTTGATTCAAATAAATTTATTTGAATCCGCTTAGATCCATTTGAACTCTCTTTTATTTGCTTGGACCCGCTTGGAACCATTTGGACGCATTTGGACCCGCATTTGGACCCTCTTAGATCGATATAACAGAATGAATTCGTTGGCGCCAATTTAAACTTGGCTCAAACAACCCAAGCCTATGCACTCGAAATTAGAGTAATTTTTTTATAAGTAAGATTTAGTCGTAAAATTTTTTACAAGTTTATTAAATAAGTAAGCGAGCAAGCTTAAGTAAAAATATTTATTTACTTTCGTTACGGTTTAAAAAATTTCACACATATCGTAAAGTTAAATAGCGAATCGTGTGACCTTTTTGGCGCGCAATGGTCTATGACATCGTCGGCAGTGTTTTTGGTGGAGGAAAAGACTAGCGGCGGCGGCGGCGCTGCCGCGCGACGCCTTCAGAATTCCGCCGCCGCCGCCCACCGCAGACGTCGCGGCGAATTCCGCGTCCTGTAGAACGCGATAGCGTCTGTCGTTGCGGTTGTGCGCCTCCTCCCAGGCACGAAAGACGTCCGCGTTTTCAGTGGGCGCGCGTCGCCGTCGCAGCGCGCCCAACGCCAGCATAGGCCGCGTGTATTCCGCCTGTGCATTAAGCTTAAAAATGCATGTTGATAAATGCAGTGGGAGCTTTTTACAGTAATCTAGGATCAGTAAAACTTTCTTACAGTAATCTAGGATCAGTGAAACCTTTTTTACAGTAATCTAGGCTTAGTGAATTGTTCGTATAGTAATCGAGGATCAGTAAGACCTTCTTACAATTACATTTCTTTACAAGCCGGTCTTATAAGAAACTCGTCTCATATACAGAAACTCTTAAACTTACGCCCTCATGAATGACCGCCTGACGGTAATTTTGCGCGTCGCGCTCCTCCTCGTTACGGTCGCGCAATTGCTTTTTGAAATTCTCGAGCTCGTCAATTGATTCTCTAAATTATACGACAGACCCGAGTTTGTGGTTTCCACGAAACCAGAGGATTTCTACGGGATCTTACGAGACCCGCAAATTCATACGGAACCGTACATGATTGTTAAAAGTTCCTATAAGATCTCACTACGATAAGCGCAAGCTTACTTGAGTGCGTAGTTTCGCCTCAGCTGGCCAAGCATGTGCATGTCGTCGAGTTCGTCGCCGCGCTGTAGCGCGGCGCTCGTCGCCGCCATCGCGTACATCGGCGGGCGTCGTTCCCACCACTCGATGCGGGTCTCCTCCTCGCGTCGAGCCACGTCTCTTATGTGAATCTATTATATGGTAAACCTAGTAATAACTTACTAGGTTTAAAATTTTCTTCTTTGGCCTTATGGATAAAATACAGTAATAATAATGGAGCTAAAATACGGTAGATGCTGTCAACCGTGCACCGACATTTTGCGGCCTTGATATTTCCGAGTTTTTTCAACTTTGCTTAACTTTTTAGTGATCAAATCGATACTTTTGTGAAAATTGATTTAAGCTATCGGATTCAGAATTTAATTCTCTATCAATTAATTTTTTAAATCAAATCGCTAAATAACTTGAAAAAAAAGTTACAGCCAAAAAAGTAAAGTCACTCAAAAAAAAAGTCACATAGAATTGATTTCAGAGAGATAAAAACTAACCAGACTTTTTCAACTGTAATTTTTTTCTAATTTACTTAGAAAATTAATTTAAAATGTGTTAGATAGAGAAGAAAATTCGGAATCCGAGAGCTTAAATTAATTTTCTAAGTAACTTGAAAAAAAAAGTACAGCTAAAAAAGTAAGATTATTTTTAAATTACTCTGAAATTTTTTGAGTGACTTTACTTTTTTAGCTCTAACTTTTTTTCTAAATTACTTAGGAACTTGATTTAAAAAGTATTTGATAAAGAAGGAAATTCTAAATCCGTTAGCTTAAATAAATTTTCTTAAAAGTAACGTTTAGTTCCCTATAAACTAATCCAAAGTTGAAAAATGCGCAAATGTCGGCGAGCCGGTGCCAACCTGTTCTTGTAGATCGTCATAATTTCGCTTTTTCTCGATTATTTCAAGCGCTTTTTGACGATCCTGCTCCTCGGCGAACCTAGAGAGAATTACAGTATATATGTACGTACACATCGCCATAAAAGTCCAATAAAACTTTTCCCATACAGTTTTGCGTCCAATGTGTTGGCCGCGATTTCGGCCTGTTTCTGGCGCTCCTCCGCGTACTGTAGCTCGCGTTGTCGATGCTCCATTTCAGCTTTGAGTTCGCGGCAATAGCGCGCCTTGTCCGCGTGCTCCTTCTCGCGGGCCTCCTCTTCCGTTAAGCCTTCGAGGCGTGGAAACTCGCGTGCCAACGCGGTCGGCTGGCCGTCACCGCCGGCGTCTTCCGCGTCTCGTCGCTGCATTGCGTAATAATTCACTTCGTCCACGTGTTCGGCCAACTTTTTTTTCAGCTCACCACTCTACATAATAGAATATGCTGATAACGATGATATGACAAAAATGAGACGACAAAGTGGGATGGATGCCAAAATGATCAGCGTGATGAGAGCTTTCATATGTCTAGATTGGGTCAAAAAAATTTTTCGTCTGGGCTGGCCCTCTATAGAATCCTTAGGAGGCATTTTTTGTAAAAATGACTACTATATTCGTTCTTAAAACCCAAATAATCATCGGGATAAAATAAAAATTTTCGAAATGAATTCTGGCGCTGAAAGGAGAAGGGGAAGGGGTAAACTAATATCGAGCTCAAACGTGATACATGAAGGACCCATATCGCACAACCACTAGGCCACTGCTCCCCGAATGCTGCTGATTTTCGAAATTCTACAGAGAGGAGGGGTGAACTAGAATTGAGCAAAACGATCCTAAGCTAAGCTCAAAGCCAGCACCTTTTCGGCGGCCTCTTGTGCCGCCAGACAATTCGAGCACAGCGAGCTATCGTCGTACTCGTACGCTTTGATGTCGTCGAATTGTGTAACGCGTGCGCCGGCACGCCATTCCGCGCCAATGACGCCGCCGTCCGCGCCGGCAGCAGCGCCGACGCGGATGGCGCCGATCAGCGAGTCCGTTTCCGCCATATCAAGATTTCGTACTTCGGCGAGCGAAATGCGCTCCAATTCACGCGCAAAGTGGTCCTTTTCCGTGTCATTACTTAAAGAATTATACACATTGGATCTCGATGAATGGGTTAAACGATTAGTTTTTTGGCTAGAGGGTCCACGACATTTGCGGATTTTTTCAATTTTAAAAAGTAAAGTTAATTTTATTTTTTAAAATTTTTTTGGAGTGACTTTACTTTTTTGGCTTTAACTTTTTTTAAGTTACTTAGAGATCTGATTTAAATGTAATGAATTTTGTCTCATCCGGTTTTGTCCGGTCCCGTTTTGTCTCATCTGGTTTTGTCCGGTCCCGTTTTGTCTCATCTGGTTTTGTCCGGTCCCGTTTTGTCCCAACATCATTATCCTGACCTATTCATTCGACTTTGCAGGCTGTTCAACGGCGACATAATCGGCACGACAGGCACGACGCCTGGAATGTCGGTGACGGCGCGTGGCGACGAGAAATTGAACTCATCGATGGCCGCGCCGCCGCCTCCAACCGTGACGCCGACGTCCATCATACGATAGCGCTCGGTGTCCGAGCGCAAATCGTAGTCGAAATCGTTCATACCTCGACCATACGAAGGCTCCTGCACGGGCGGCGGCCATGCGAAATCCGCTTTTCGGCGTTCCGCGTTCGTCCTCGTATTTTCGCCGGCGTCTCTAGCGTCGCGCCCATTTTCCGTGTCCATTTCCGGCGAAGAAGCCGAGACCGGAATCAATGGAATAACGTGCTCTAATGGCGGCGATTTTGCGGATTTTTTCGGAGCTGCGCCTTCCGCAAAGTCCATTTGCGATTCGTCGAGCGCGTAATAATGCGGCTTAAACGGATAGTCCTCGTGAAATGCGTTGGAGCCGAGTGCGATGTCCGAAGAGCGGCCCAGCCTGCGTTCCGTGCCTTCGAGAATTCGCAAATTGCCTTTTTGAGGAGCGCCGAAATAATTCGATTTTAAAATCTCATCTGAATAAACTCTTGACCTTAATCAATCCAAATGTATGGAAAAAATGTATTCATCAGTTTATTCCCCTAAATGACCCCGACTATCTAAATGACTCTTGGAATCGTTTGAAGTCATCTAGCGAGTCTCATTTTAAAAAACTCGGAGTCATTTTTAACGAGTCGTTTACTGACTTCGAGGAAAAAAATTATAATGTTGTGACTCGGCTCTACAAATGGCTCCGCCTCAATAAATGGCTCCAAGTCATTTGGAGCCATATGGCTTCGTTGCGGAGCCAAGTGGTCGGAGTCATCTATCGGAGCTGCAGCCACCTGAAGCCATTTATGTCTTAATGGCTTGCAATCAGTGTTGTAATTTGGCTCCGGCTCGCCTATAAAAGACGAGTAAAGCATCATTACATTTCGCCATTTTTATAGAAAAATATAATGAGTTTTTCTGCTCGTCTGCTAAAAATATCGGAGCCAACTCGGAGACAAGTAACAACACTTCTAGCAATTTATGGAGTCATCTGGCTTGTCGTGGCTCAAACTTTTTTTGAAAAGAGCTAAAAGAGTCGCTGGCGATTCGCTAGGCTCCGCAGTCAACCCCAAGCCAAGTCACAATACTAAACCACGGTCAATTTATTTTTTGAAGCCGGAGAGTCAAGTCATAAATTTACAAATTTTTCAAAATGGCCCTATGGCTTAAATATTCAAATTTATAGAAATAAACCAAAAACTATAATAAAAACAAAATGTTTATTAATTCAGTGAATACCTCGAGAAATGGGTACGTTGTTAGCGTGCCGATTTCCCAAGCGATCGTAAAAGTATACTTTTCCGTAACGCATTTTTCCACGGCCGCACTTTTTCTTCCACCCCTTTTGTCAGACACGCAGTTAGCCCACACTAGCGCACACTAGTTCACTAGCGCAGTAGTCCATTAGCCAACTAGCCCACACTTGCCCAATTATAAAGTGCAAAGTACGAAAAACAATTGCAAAAGGCCTACCATATTTGTCTAAGACCGGTCTTTGAAGGTTTTAGTCTTTGAAGACTAAAAAAACGTTTCATACGCATTTTACGGGCATTTTTTGCATTTGAATTTGCGTTTTTATTTTTATTGCATTTTTATTTTTATTGCAATTTTTTCTCTATGCATTCACTCACTCGACGAGATTTTTCTTCAATTCTCGATAGCAGAATTTCGAGAAATTATAAGTCTAAGCCAAACTTCGCTAATAAAATGATTAAAGCATTATTCACGCGTGTGTTTACACGTCAATGATTTTCCTCTTGCCTCTTTAAAGTCGATTTCTCATTCTTTATAGTTTTTTGGAAGAAAATTCTCATTTTTTAAATAATTTTCTGAAAGAAAAGTACTCGCAAAAGAAGTCGGAATAAACGCATAAAACACTTTTCGGCCCTTAAGGAATGAAAAATTCGTATATAAATCATTTTCTTTTTTACTACCTAATAGGTGTATAGTTTGTATTTCACGAGGGTCCAACGTAAAAATATTTCGAGGGCTTTGAATATAAAAATGAAAAGAAAAATTTGAGTTAAATAATATTAATGAAACGAACACCCAAGACATTTTTATTTATAATTTTTTAACGAGCTTATATCAAGAAGACATTTATTCGAAAAGATTGTTAAAAATTAAAGTCGTCGATGGCGATGGCCGGCCTTCAGATCCGGCTTTACGTCCACGAAAGCATCGCCGGCCTCGTCGAAAGCGGCCGAAGACGAGTCCGCCGGCGCAATTATCGTCGACGACGTGCCAACCGCCATACTCATTTCCTTCTCCACGCGCATTTGTCGGATCAAATCCGAGGGATTATTGGCATCTAAACGAAGGGAGAAGGTTCGATTACAAATTATATGGATTATAATATATGAAAATCGACTTACATCCGGGATTGTAGGCATTACCGCTCAAGATAAAATCCTAGCATCTTCTCATAGGCACAACTTTCCGAGGATTCGAAAAAAAATTGTAATCAAAAAAAAATTAGTCAAAAAATAATAATTTTGGTTGCGAAATAAAAAAGTTATAACAAAAATGCAATTGGACTAAAGCTACCCTTACTAAAGCTATACTTAGTGTGGTGACTTGACTCCGAGTTGACTCCGGCATTTTTGGCCGACGAACAGACAAGCCCATTAATTTTTCTATAAAAATGGCGAAATATAATGATGCTTTACTCGTTTGTTATAGGCGAGACGGAGCCAAATTACAACACTGATTGCAAGCCATTAAGACATAAATGGCTTCAGGTGGCTGCAGTTCCGATAGATGACTCCGACCACTTGGCTTCACAACGGAGTCATATGGCTCCAAATAACTTGGAGCCATTTATTGAGGCGGAGCCATTTGTAATTAATGTTCATATTAATTATAATTGTAAATTACAATAATTTAATAAATAGAACTTCGCCGTCTGCTTTCACACGCCAGCAGACGGGCGAGAATACGCATTATATTTTTTCATCAATTATTTTTATTTTAAAAAGCTCGCAAAATATAATTGTGACATCTGCACGTCTGCCTTTCGACCAACATCATCGCAACTTGAAGGGGAATTATTATATTTTGAAGGGGAATTACTATATTTTCGTTTGAAGTCCATCCTGGCGGACGCGAGTAATGATTAAAATGTTGTAGTTTAATTTGGTCTTGAATGGAAGTACTTTTAATGTGTTAGGTTATATTTTATTTACGATTTTTTGTTTCCGCATGAACATTGTTATTATAACTATAATTATTATTGTTTTTTGCTGGGCATGTAAAAGAATCATTTAATATATTAATTGTAATTGTAAATTACAATAATTTAATAAATAGAACTTCGCCGAAAAGTTACGATGGCTTTCACACGCCAGCAGACGGGCGAGAATACGCATTATATTTTTTTGTCAATTATTTTTATTTTAAAAAGCTCGCAAAATATAATTGTGATGTCTGTCCGTCTGCCTTTCGACCAACATCATCGCAACTTGAAGGGAAATTATTATATTTTCGTTTGGAGTTTCGCTTCGCGGACACTGATTGGGCCAAACTCAATGATTAAAATGTTGTAATGATTAAAATAATTTAGTCTTGAATGGAAGTACTTTTAATGTGTTAGGTTATATTTTATTTATGATTTTTTGTTTCCGCATGAATATTATCATTATAACTATAATTAATATTGTTTTTTGTTGGGCGTGTAAAAGAATCATTTAATATATTAATTGTAATTGTAAATTACAATAATTTAATAAGTAGAACTTCGCCGATGGTTTGTAAGGCCTTGGTTTATAAGGATAAAACAGCCAATAAAAATTGGTGTGCTGGAGAAGAAGCATATTTGTTTAATAATTTGGCGATATTCTTGGGGGCTAGTGATGAAACAAACTCAAGTCCAAAGTCGAGACATTTTTGTTTATAAATTTTTAATGAGACGCCCAAAATTATTTTTCACTCATATCAACAAGATATTTGTCCGAAAGGGATGTTAAAAATTTGATGCTAATCGGTTTATGTTAGTCAAGGTTATTTCTTGCTAAATGCCAGATTCGGAGATTCGGGTTTGCAACTCCGAACTCGGTACTTTAATAAATCATAACTATGAATCGAATGGTATAATTTTTTTAGCATCGATTTTGCCTAATCTTTTGTTAAATGTGTAATATATTTTTGTATTGGAAATTTTCTCATTAAAAAGTTATAAACAAAAATGTCTTGGGTTTTCGGATTTTAAATTCGTTTCATCATTACTCTCAATTATCTATCTATTCGATCATTCTATCTTTCAATTTGATAATGGGACATTTCGAGACGAAAAGATACTCTGATAGCTCATAACGAGGATGAAAACAACTTAACGTGAGGCTAACCCCAAGCCTAAAGCCAACGAGGCCTAATGGCTAAGACCGGCTGCTAAGGCAACCCCAAAGAAAAGTTCAGCCCAAAATCATATCAAAATGTTCCGTTTCGAATTGCCCCGTCCGAACATCTTTAATTTAAACCTTTTCATCATCATTATACAAAAACGTTTTTTATTTTGATATTAAATTGTGAATATACAATACAAATTTGAATAATTTCATTTGAATAAATTCATTTTTCTCGACCGCCGAATTTGACACGAATTTTAGGCGATTAGTCGCGATGCGTTCGCTTTCTTTTCTCTCGTTTCATTTCCTTAAAGTCCTTGGACTCGTCGCCTGAAGTCTCGGCCTTTATCGTCGTTGAACTTTCGCCGGCGTTCGGCTTTCGAAATCCCTAAAATAGCTAGAGAATTAGAAATTGTAAAACGATTTGCGAAAGTCGATTTCGGCTTAGCTTTTTAAAGCTTAAAAATGATTTGCCAACAATGAAGTTGAGTTTATTAAGATATAGCCAATGCTGTGACTTGACTCCCACTTTTGACTCCTTCCTTATGAACCTCGCTAAAAAGAGTCGTTCTCAAAAAAGAAGAAGAAAAGAGCCTCTAATTTACCATTCCCATGCCGATTATTCGCGCCTCGGCCTGCAGACGTCGCATCACTTCGGCCATCGCCTTTGAGAGTTGATGGCGTTCGCCGAGCTCCGTTTCGCCGGCGGCCTCTCTGCGCGACGACGAAGACGAGAATGAGGACGCGGCCGACGCGGAACGACTTCGTCGTCGATGGCGATGCGACTTTTTCTGCTTCTTTGCCTTCTTATGCTTCTTGCTGCTCTCCGCCCTCTTATCGTCCTCCTTCTTCTTGTCACGCTTTCTATCCTCATGATGTCGGTCCTTCTTCGCTTTTTTCGAGCGATTTTTCTCACGGGTTCGGCGTTCGTCGTCACTGTCGTTTTCCTCTCGTTTCACTCCTACAAAAAAAAAAAAAATTTATTCGAATAAATTCACAAAATTCCTACCTAAAATAATAAAAAAATTTTCTAATTTACGCCTAGCCAAACATCTAGTTCATAACACATTTAGCACTTACTCTTTCGCTTCACACTCGGCTCCGATGGTCCGTATTCGTCGGCGTTGTCCAATAGGCCGGCCTTCAGATCCGGCTTTACGTCCACGAAAGCATCGCCGGCCTCGTCGAAAGCGGCCGAAGACGAGTCCGCCGGCGCAATTATCGTCGACGACGTGCCAACCGCCATACTCATTTCCTTCTCCACGCGCATTTGTCGGATCAAATCCGAGGGATTATTGGCATCTAAACGAAGGGAGAAGGTTCGATTACAAATTATATGGATTATAATATATGAAAATCGACTTACATCCGGGATTGTAGGCATTACCGCTCATTCCATACAGCGGGCACTCGCGATCCGTATTCAAATGACCCCAGGTACAGCATTTCACGCATCGGACGTTGCGAACCTGAATGCCAAATGGTTGGTCCTGAATCAGCTCGTTGTTCTTGGCCCATCTTAAAAGGAAAGAAAAAGTTGAAATAAATTCAAATTGGGCTGATAAAATTGACTATAGGCCGTCTCATGGTCACTCAAAGAGTCTCAAATAACCTAGATTTACGTCAAAGTCTATCCGTTCCTTATGCGATGCATAAAGACCCTAATCCGCCCATATACGGACACTTGAAAACCCAATATAGAATAAACTTACGCCTCACGCGGCGCGTTGTATTTTCGCTGCCATTCAAACTTCGGCTCGGGCCCCTCCTCGAATTTGCGGTTGATGCCGGCCGGCGCGTCGTACATGAACGCCAGTCCTAGCTTCGCCTTCTCGTCGCCCAACAGCGCACGATTATTCAGAACGTCCTGTTCCTTTTCGTACTGAACGCGGAGCTCTTCCTCGCGTTTGCGTCGCAACTCATCCTTTTGCTCCACTTCCCATTTCATCTTTAGGTTGTGCCATGCGGACGGATGAAAGTCCTTTTTGGACATAAAATTTTGGTAACCCTTTCCCATTTTTGCGATCGTTAATTCTCTTTGGCTAAAAACAAATAAAAATTGATTAGAAAAACGTTCAAGCATTCAAAATAAATGTGAAAACATAAAATAATCAACGAGAAAAATATGGCTGGCATCGACTCGAAATCGAATGGAAAAAAAATTTCATAAATCCGTCAAAAATTAAAATTTTTCTCATAGAAATTTTCAGCGACAAAATCAACAAAAAAAAAGGAGAAAAAAAATCAATAAGAAATATAATCAAATTTTTAGAACGTGAGGCGAAAAAAAATTGAAATAATCAAAAAAAAATCTTAATCAATGAATCAATGTTTAGCTGATTGAGAATTGTATAGTCCAGACAGGCCGCCTATTGCCACTACAAAGCAAAAAGATCTGAAGATTTTTTTTCCAGGCTAGCCCAAATTCGTCCCCGATTGCATTTTTGATTTCGCAAAAAAATAATTTTGAGAATTGGTTGCTGTTATGTCTCTCAATGACGTTTAACAAAGAAAAATGTTCACGCCCTGTGACTAATGTGATAAGACACACCACTTTAGGTTGAATGCGTAAAATAGATAATTAACAAAACTTTATTTATAGCCAACTCCGAAATCACTTAACTTCTCTTTTTTAGAAAAACAACAACAAAAGATTAAAATAATCACCGTAACAACAACCGAAACAATAATGACCGTAACAAAGCGCGCTAAAACCAAATTACATTTAAAAGAGCAAATGAACGGCGAAACGCCAAATACAATAATGAGCAAATCCCAACAGTTGCGAAATAAAAAAGTTATAACAAAAATGCAATTGGACTAAAGCTACCCTGTATTAAGGCTATACTTAGTGCGGTGACTTGACTCCGAATTGACTCCGGCATTTTTGGCCGACGAACAGACAAGCCCATTATATTTTTCTATAAAAATGGCGAAATATCATTGTGCTCTGCTCGTCTGTCATAGGTTTGGTTTGTTGGAGTCAAGTCACAACACTGATTACCACCCTGCCCTATCCCCCAATCCTCCAAAAGAATATCCAAAATAATTTTTTCACTAAAAAATGATGACAAATTAGTCAAAAAGTACGCCAATAAAATATTTCTCCCATTCCTCACATTCCCTAGAGTCAAAATTTCAATCTCAATGATGATTGAAATAAAGTCGAAAATTAGTAATACATAACAACAACAACAATAAATAAAATGGTTTCAATCGTCTTTCACTCGCTAGCGAGTCTTAAACGTCCTAATTGTTCCGTCGGCTGCGCCACTGGCGATTAATCCCGTATTGCTGGCGGTTCGAGCCCAATCGACGGCTAGCGGCCGATCCTCGTGGCCCATCATATCGTATAGGGCCGCTTTTGGACTCCTGAAAAAAGTCTCCAAATTCACTATATATATATATATATATATATATATATATATATATATATATATATATATATATATATATATATATATATATATATATATATATATATATATATATATATATATATATATATATATATATATATATATATATATATATATATATATATATATATATATATATATATCGAATAATCAATATTTGACTAATTGAGAATATCGACTAGATATTGAAAAATATCAACTAGATATATGTATATATTAATATAGTTGTTAAACATTGAGGCCAACTCCCGATGCTAAGCCCAAAAAATAGCTCAAAATCCCCAAAAAACCAAATGAAGAGATTTCAAATTATATTCTTAAAAGCGCCCCACACCTCAAGTCCCACATTTTCACAGTGTTGTCGAAGCTGGCCGTAGTGAATAGATGGTCGTCATGCGGCGACCATTTCACATCGGACACCCAGCCGGTATGTCCCAAAAATGTCGCTTTGGCTGTATTGGTTTCTGAAAAATGGCGGACAAATTATGGCTATATAATAACATGTCGAAAACATTTGGACAAAAATGCAGGAACCTTTAGCTCTAATGTCCCATAAGCGAATCGTCGGATCCGCGCTTCCCGTAATCATCAGACCCGAGGTCTTGTTAATGCTTAGAGAGGTGAACGCTTTCGTCGATGGAATTGTCAGTATTGTACCTAAAAAGATAGAGATTTTCGCTTATTTCTTCCTCATTGTATTGGATTGTAAAGAAAGTTCGTAGATTTTTCCTATATATTTCACAACGATTTGTTTGCTGTTTGGCAAAGAGGGTGTATTCATTTTGATAGAGCTCTTTTTGCTCTACAAAACTTTGTTTTCTGTTTTTTTGGATAATTTAATTTTCCATCACTTGTCAGGCTCAGAAATCAACTATCCAGGAGGCAAAAATCAGCATTTTCGACATCTGCTTTTCTTCGCTTTTTGTCGAGGTCAAAAAGCTGCCGCGAAGCCGCTCGGGACATATGCGACGTGTATGGAGAAGATTTCATAAACACGTTTATTGGAAGGAGTCCTAGGCGTGTCTAGCGCACAAAAATCGCTTGCGAAGTGCAAAAATGGCGACTTTAACCTTCGAGAGTCAAGCAGGATCTCCATCCAAAAAAGGACATGATCTACGTGGGACCGGGGAGGCGTGGTGCACTGGGAAATGCTCGAAAGGAACGCCACGGTCAACAGGGACCCCTACATTGAGCAGCTGCGCCGCGTGAATGAGCCTATTCGACCGATCGACAAATAAAAACTCTACGGACTTTCTTTATAACCCAATATATAGATACATTTAAAAAAAGGCCATTCATTATGCCTGTTAGAACATTTCAAATGGAATATTATGGAATCAAATTCAAGGCCAAACTTGAGCTAATCGATAGAGCTTTAGATTTAAGTAAAAAAAAGAAGCCAACCCGCCATTTCCAAATCCCATACGAGGATTCGATGATCCCACGAGACGGTGACCGCCTGCGACTCGTTCAGCGGATTCCAATTAACGCCGGTGACCGCCTGCGTGTGCGATTCCAGCGTGACCAATGGCGTCTGAACATTATTGAGCGTTAGAGGCAATATAAGAAAATATAAGAATAAATAAAACTTTTGTCTTGGCGTCGTATTTCGCCCGCTTTTCTATTTTTGCGTTGCTTTCGTCTGAAAAAAAAATAGATCGAATAAATTATTGACAAATGTTGAGTGATAATCAACTCGCCGATATTGGACTTGGACTTAGACTCGTCAGCGACGTCGTCGAGTAGCAGCGGATTCCACACCTTTAAATAGCCGTCAAAGCCGCCCGATAAAAAGCGTTGCGCGTCCGAATTTACCGCCACGCATTCGACGCTTCGCGTATGACCGCGAAACACGGCCATCTCGTCGAGCGTCACGCTGCCCGACGTCTTCGTGGTCGAATCGCCGACTTTGTAGAGAACGAGAGTCTGATTTTGACAGCCCATAATCAAATAGCGAACTGAATTAATGGGAAATGCAAAAAAAATTATAATATTTAGCTAAGCGCTTAAAAATTGGGAAGAGAATAGAGCCTTTAAAACTTACGCGAACCAACGCCGAAAGTATCCAAACATTTGAGTGCCGTATCGCTGCAACTTCTACGCGTTAAATTCTCGCCGCTTAAAGACCAAACGTTTAGCTCACCGCCGTAATTGACAGAATATATTCTAAAAAAATTTTATTAAAAAGGAAGAGAGTACAAATAATTTAATTTTCCCAGCTAGACTCAAAAGTTTCTATTTTTTAGACAATTTTATGAGTTGGCTAATAATTCGCCAACAAGAAAATCGAATAATACCTGTCCTCGAAGATTTTCACGTCGGCCACCCATTCTTGTTCGATCATCGAAGCGCTGGGCTCGGGTGCCGGCTCACGTCGAATGCACTCAACGCGAATAACGCTCTCGCCGGAGATCAAGTTAATCGAGGCAAACTCGCCAATGTTCGGCCTCAGCAGCTTCGAGTCGACGAGAAAGTCGAGCAAAATAGGCTGATATTTGTCTGAATAAATTCAAATAAAATAAGCCACTAAATACTTTAGATAAATTATCTAAATTATATATATATATATATATATATATATATATATATATATATATATATATATATATATATATATATATATATATATATATATATATATATATATATATATATATATATATATATATATATATATATATATATATATATATATATATATATATATATATATATATATATATATATATATATATATATATATATATATATATATATATATATATATATATATATATATATATATATATATATATATATATATATATATATATATATATATATATATATATATATATATATATATATATATATATATATATATATATATATATATATATATATATTATAACAAATTATACATATTATTACATATTATAACAAACCTTTCTCGCCTTCTAAAATGTGATTGATAAGAGCACTAAACTCGTTGATGTCGGACGAGCGCGGAACGTTGAGCACATTATCCGGTAAAGTTGGAAGACTAAATTTAAGTTAATATTTTCGCCGTCAATAATGAGCTAATAAAATTTTTATCTCCAAAAAATTATTAACCTTGAATCATTGGTGAAGAAAACCACCTGATAATTGGGTAGTTGGTCGCCTAATTCGTCCATAGCTGCAAGAGCTTCACCCGCCATTTCTAGCAAAAATAAATAGAGAAAAATATAGAAATCTGAAAAGCTAAATGTAATGAAGTTGTGAAAGTAAATGGTCGGGTTAAATATAGAAAAATTAACAACAAATAGCTAATTGTAAGAAAGCAAAAAATGCATAAAAATATTTTTGAATTAAAAAAGAAATTCTAATGAGCGGCTAATTCCCTTCCTCTACATAATAAATTGGTTGACGAAAATGTCATGGGAAGAAAGTAAAAAAATTGTGAAACAAATTTTTTAAAAAAATTGTGAAAATTTTAAAAATAATAATTCAGGGAATTCGCACTAATGTATCAGCATGTATGAAATAATTTTGATTTTTTTCCGAAAAATTTGATGTATTTGGTTTTTTTTCATTAATTTTTTGAAATTCTTTTAATATGCTTAATCTTTTTTACGTATTTAAATACATAATTAAATAAAAGAAAAATAATTTAGTATCAGCGTGTATAAAATAATTTTGATTTTTTGAAATTTTAATTTTTTTCCGAAAAATTTGATGTATTTGATTTTTTTTCATTAATTTTTTGAAATTCTTTTAATATGCTTAATCTTTCTTACGTATTTAAATAATTAAATAAAAGAAAAATAATTTAGCTGAAAATAAGTCTAAAAAATAAATTATATTCTAATATAATGAATTCAAATCAGTCCTATAGCAGCATTAATGGTGATGAAATTAAATTGCTGATGAAAGAATTTGCCCCTCATGAAAAAAAATCAAATACATCAAATCATGAGCAGCCGACTTCAACATTAGTCGGCCAACCGTCGGCGAATAGTTCCAGCGATCCGCCCATACGACAACAACTCACACGAAAGCTGAATATGTTACAGCGCGAAGAACGCGCTCTTCAGTCGCTAATGATTCACCTGCGATCAACGCACAGCCGGTTAAAGATTGAGAAGTCACATCTCGAAAAGTTATCAAAAAATCTTGTTGACCAGGAGGACGTTATCGACGCGGAGACCGATGAGGAAGGAATGGAGGACGAAGAGGAAGAGAGCGATGAGCAATTGAATAGTGGCGAGGAATTTGATGACACTGACGCGACGGCCATTTCCACCGACAGAGCCAATAGTAAGAGGAGTGAGTTTATGACGACGGAAATTGGTCAGATACCTCTAACTCCAATGCAAATTAAGAATGAAACTTTCGAAGCGAATTTGGACAAAAATTCTCCAAAAACGTTAACTATCTTATAAACGATTATTGAAATTTTGTAATTTATACATTATTTTTAAATTTTCAATACAAATTTACAGCTTACTGAATAATTTTTCTTTGATTCCAATCTATTTGACGTCTTATTTTTCCATCACTCTTGTAAAAAAAATTTTATTTGTTATTTTTAATTTTTTTAAATTTCGCAATAAATTTTTTGCTCTTTATTGTATACGCTATTTGCTAAAACAAAAAAATGCCTGCTTTAAAGGTGAACGCTAAAAACTTATGGAAAAAGATTTTTATATATTACTTGAAAATGCAGAGAATTAAAAACCGTGACGTGATTCACAAACGTTTTAAGAATCATAATCAACAGATTCAAAAACGTTCCGAACCGAAAGTCTTTCCTTCTTTCCTTATATTCAATGTTCAATACGTAAAAAAATTTCTCTTCCACTTTTTTTTATTACATATTATGCATTCGTTTGTCTTGTTGTGTTATGTTATAGTTAGTAAAGTATTGGGTGGAATTGGATGGAAGTGGAAGTGAAAAGTGATCGTTGCGTGCACTTTTTTCTCAAACGCTTATGCTATTGCATTGCATATTATGCGTATATGTAATAAAGACGCATATGTATGCATATATTATGTCACATAATCAATAGATTATTTGCAAGTCCTATCGTATCACCTCACGTTACGTCATGTCGCATTACATAATCACCATTATTTACATAACATCAGCATCATTTCCATTCTCAGTATATATCAGCTACACCTTTCTTCCGAATACTTTAACACTTGTGAAGAAGTGTTGCGAAGGAAAAATTGAATTTTTTCAACGTTGAGAAAACCATTTTTCTTTCTAGACATTCACTTTTTTGCATTTGGTTTTTATTTTAAAGAAAAAAAAATCAAAAGAGAACACTGTTATGGCTTCAATTTCAAGTAGATTACAATTTAAAAAAATTGTCTGAACAAATATAATTTTTTTATGTTATCAATTTTGCTGCTTTTCCAGCATATATGTGTACGCGTCGTTTATCAGCGAAGTGTTGAAAATTCGGTATGATGGAAGAAGATTATTGAAATGATGTTTTGAATGATTTGTTTTTCCACTTTTACTCAAAAATTAAATTTAATATGCACAAAATTTTCGAGTTATAAAAAGTAAAAACATGTCCATTATTTTTATTATTTTTTCGACTGATCATAAAAAAGGATTTATAAAAATTTAATTCATTATTTGCAATATGCGCTAGCCATTGAATCATCTGTGTTTTTTCAAAAATAAATAATTGAAAAAACATTGTTTAGCCATTTTTTCTAAGACCCTTTCACTTCTTTCTATCCTACTTGAAATTTTAATGCGAAATTTGTTTTATTTTTTCAGTTTATAGAATATAATTTATTGTTGAAAAATTAAAAATATATTTTCAAAATTAATTTTCAAATTTCAATAACGAATTATAAAAGGATTTTTATTTCTGTTTTCTTTGTTCATTCGTTTCAGAGGTCTATCTTTGATTTTTACACTTTGAAAATTTATTAGGAAGCCAAATTGTAAAGTAAAGTATAATTGTGTACATCGTAAATTTAAACATATTTTTTTCTTTTGGTTTTCATGAATCCAAAAACAATGTTAATTTTTTGATTCGAGGCCTCAGTGGCCCCGATTGTTCTTGGTGATCCTAATTTTTCAGAAAATGGAAAATCAACTTTCATGAAAGTTTATCATTCAATTTTCCGGAAAATTTCGAAAAATTAAAAAAAAATTCGGCACAATGCCAAGCATTTTTGCCGAAATTTAAATTTTAAATTTTTTTTCTCATTTTTCTATTTTTACTTTTTGCTTTCTTTCAGGGGTAGTAGCGCTTTTTATGCACACCATTTCTCGGCTATAGCACATCTTACATGAAAACGCTCGTATGCTCACACATAATTTTGTTCTTTGCTCGGCGAGATTCTCGACAAGAATGAAAATCGAAAATTTTGCCGAGTTCTTCTAAATAACACTAAACTCATTTTTTCGAATTTTATATTGAAAAGTCTTTTAAATAACAACGCCGTACATTTGGATTAAAAGATTTATAAAGACTCTAATATAAAATTTTACATTACAGTATTTTTAAAATATTTTTAAATGTTTCAATGATACGTTAAATTTGTGTGATCTACAAAATTTGTACCTTAATTTTAGTCTTTTTATCGCAGTACATACATTTTTTTACACATGTTCATTTATTTTTGCTGGTGTGTTTAGTTGTTTTTTATTATCATTATTTTATGATTTTAACACATATGCATACGTCATGCAAATGTATGTGTAATATGCATGCATTTGATTGAAATATGTAGCATAATAACACTTGTTTTTTCCAATTTTTTTGTTATTTTGCAAAATAAAAGCATCTTTTTTTAGACGGTCAATTCAATTATACCTTTAGCAGCAACGCCGAATCAACGTTGTTCCTCACAGCGAGCGACGACGGACGCAAAGCGCACCGTGGACTTTTTGTTTGATAACGACGACGATAACCCGGTAGAGGAGGAGATTTCGTCGGCGCATTCGGCGGAGGACTACTTTTTGGATTCTCCTGCCGTCGCACCGTCTTCCTCCACTGGGGCGTTGGAGTTGCGTGTTAACATGACTGGTACACGCGAATCCTCTCCGTCGGATGATGCCGATGCAACGCCACCAGCCGTCTCGGGGTTTGCGCATTAGTTTAATTAAAGAGGAGAGGGGAGAATTGAGGAGCGGGAAAAAATTGAATATGATTGAAAGGTCTATTAGATGAGCTTTAAATTTTATAAATATTATTTAATTTGTGTAATAATTTTTTTTCAATATTACAATTTTTCTAGTTTAAATGGATTGTCCGCCGCTACAATATCCTCTTCAAAGACTATTTCCACAAACAATATCAATACGTCGACGAACACGCGCACAACAAATGACACGAATGGCAAAATTTCATCGACTACTCAACAGCAATCCATTTCTAATACTAGCAGCACTACGATGATTGGTGTCGACAGAGGCATTAACACTACAAAATCAGCCTTTAACAACAACAACGCGAATAGCTCATCGACGCGTAGTAATGCGACGGCGTCGAGCAGCGGTCGGCCGCGGCATTCGCACGTCGGAAAAGCGTCGAAAACGTCGCGACGAAAAGTCATTGAACTTATGTGCGCCGAAATTCGATGGTTCTATAGGCGTGACGCGGACGCGAAATGGCTTCCATTTAAGGGTGAGATTGAAGAGGAAAAAAAGGTCTTAATTATCGGAATTTGAGGGCTCAAAAAAGGTCTTAATTATCGGAATTTGAGGGCTCAAAAAAGGTCTTAATTATCGAAATTTGAGGGCTCAAAAAAGGTCTTAATTATCGGAATTTGAAGGCTCAAAAAAGGTCTTAATTATCGGAATTTGAGGGCTCAAAAAGGTCTTAATTAACGAAATTTGAGGGCTCAAAAAAGGTCTTAATTATCGGAATTTGAGGGCTCAAAAAAGGTCTTAATTATCGGAATTTGAGGGCTCAAAAAAGGTCTTAATTATCGGAATTTGAGGGCTCAAAAAGGTCTTAATTATCGGAATTTGAGGGCTCAAAAAGGTCTTAATTATCGAAATTTGAGGGCTCAAAAAAGGTCTTAATTATCGGAATTTGAGGGCCCAAAAAAAGGTCTTAATTATCGGAATTTGAGGGCTCAAAAAAGGTCTTAATTATCGGAATTTGAGGGCTCAAAAAAGGTCTTAATTATCGGAATTTGAGGGCTCAAAAAGGTCTTAATTATCGAAATTTGAGGGCTCAAAAAAGGTCTTAATTATCGGAATTTGAGGGCTCAAAAAGGTCTTAATTATCGAAATTTTAGGGCTCAAAAAAGGTCTTAATTATCGGAATTTGAGGGCCCAAAAAAAGGTCTTAATTATCGGAATTTGAGGGCTCAAAAAGGTCTTAATTAACGAAATTTGAGGGCTCAAAAAAGGTCTTAATTATCGGAATTTGAGGGCTCAAAAAAGGTCTTAATTATCGGAATTTGAGGGCTCAAAAAAGGTCTTAATTATCGGAATTTGAGGGCTCAAAAAGGTCTTAATTATCGGAATTTGAGGGCTCAAAAAGGTCTTAATTATCGAAATTTGAGGGCTCAAAAAAGGTCTTAATTATCGGAATTTGAGGGCCCAAAAAAGGTCTTAATTATCGGAATTTGAGGGCTCAAAAAAGGTCTTAATTATCGGAATTTGAGGGCTCAAAAAAGGTCTTAATTTCCTCATTTTTATTAGCTCAAATAACGGTGTAAATATCGAATTTTTTAAAATTATTTTTAAAGGCTACGACTCGACCATTTTGGAGTTTGCCTATCGCCGACGGCGCGACATTCCGCTCGACGAAGGCATGGTGGAAATCGGCGACTCGCTGCCGAATACGGACGACGTCATCGTTCTCAACGGACTCTATCGACTCAACAAGGACAACGACGATGAGGTGGGACGGATTTTTTGTCGAATAATGGCTATTACTAATGCTTAGGCTCAGGGAAAAGGAAAGGGGAAGTTTTTAACTATTTGCGGAGTTGGAAAAGCCTAAACTTTGTTAGTTTTAGGCCAGTTTTTTCTGGAATTTCAAAGTCCCATTTTTTACGTATTTCACCTATTTATTCGTCATTTTGTTGGTTATTGTTATGACGGAGTTATAAGAAGAAATTCGGAATTTGGTGATCAAGGTCCGTGTAGCTCAGTCGGTAGAGCAGCGCTCCAGGTTAAGCGTTGGTCGCAGGTTCAAGTCCTGCCACGGAACTCACCTTTTTTCACATACACACCAGTTATAAAGGTTTAGAGCTTTTCTTTTCTTTCAGGTGGTGCCAATCTACTGGAAGGACGAGCCGCTGAAGATTCGTCGCGGCACTTGGTTCTTCGCGGACAGCATTCAGCCGTTGTCCACAGATTTGGCGGAAGCCATCGAGAAGCAGCATCTCATCGGATTTCGCGGACAAATCATTCCCGAGGCGCCGGTTTTCAGCGAGACCGAGTCGAGCAAAAAGCCGGGTTAGTTGGCTGGAAAGATTGAAGATCACCCTGGTGACATCATATAACTCTAGATCTCTAGATATTATTGAACAAAAAAAAATCTGAACGATTCAAATATCGCGGAATATAACCCATGGAAACTAATGGCTTTAAAATTTCGGGTCTTATCCGCCCGATGAGTAATAATCACTTTTTTTAGTGCTTATCTCACTTAAATGGAGTGAGACCGAAGAGGTTCGATGGAACTCGGTGATCGACGTGTCGATTTCGAATCTGAAACGCGGCAATCGCCTATTTCGACTGGTCACACGAGCGCGTAGCATGATCAACCTGCGACGCGGCTTCACCGACGAGACGCGCTTCGCCGACGGCCGGCCGAACTTCTCCGACTTGATTCTCGTCGTGCACGGCATCGGACAAAAGGGCTACGAGAATCTCATTGCCAAGAACACCTCACAGTGGGTTGCACATTTTTTTTTTCGAGGCTATATTTTATGGGTTTTTATATTTTATTTGGTCATTTTGCTGAATAATTCTTTTTCCATTTTTCTAGGATCCGCGACGGCATCCATCAACTAATGGAGAAGAACTATCCGGACGAGGATCGCCGACCGATTATTTTGCCCATTGAATGGCGCTCGGCGCTTCAGTTGGACGGCAATCTCACCGAGGTTATCACACTGCCTCGAATGCCCTCCATGCGAAACGCGCTTAACTCGGTCGCCATGGACATTATGTATTATCAATCGCCGCTCTATCGCACTGAGGTTTTTCATTTATTCAATTCGATTTCTTATGAGTAATGTCTTTTTTTTTCATTTCTCAGATTGTAAACGGCGTAATTCGCACGATGAACAACGTCTACACGATGTTCAAGCGCAACAATCCCGACTTTAATGGCAACGTTTCCATTTATGCGCATTCGCTGGGCTCGGTGATTGCGTATGACATTCTCACAGGCTGGTCGCCATTCCTACTCTACGATCAATACGTCACAAACGCCATTGTTAGTCTTATTACATATTTGTTTGTTTCTTGGCTGCCGTGGGCAGTCTCGAAATGTAAGGTTTAATGGAGTGTGAAAGTGATTCGCGATGGCTCGCGACCAAACCAGCCAAATGTCAAAGAAAGAATCCAACTTTTGGCTCGGTTTTCTCGCGAGCCATTTTCTTGCAAAAATTTGGCTCAATTCTGTCGAATTTGGCTCAAAAAATTGAGCCATTTGGCTCATTTTTGGCTCGTGAGCCAAATCGCTAGCCACAAGCCACTATTGAGCCAATTACCCATCACTGAACTCTAGCTTGGCCTTGCCCCGAGGCAAAGCTAAAGTCAAGGCCAAGCTAGAGTCATTTTTTCCGTCAAGGAATTACTCTAGCTCAATTCTGTCGAATTTGGCTCAAAATTGAGCAATCTGGCTCAATTTTGGCTCGCTCGCTCGCTCGCCAAACCGCCAAGCCGCGAGCCACCCATTGGGCCGCTTACCCATCACTGATTTTAATCCTTTAAGAAAGTTATTCGCTCAACTTTATAGGTCAATAATAATTGGGCTTTCTTATGCACGATTTTATTTTCTTTATTTCAGCAAGAGCATATTGACGCCTGTAGCGGACGCGAGAAGCAGCTGCTCGAAGAGTTTTATACTAGTCGTAAAAAGTACGAATTTTGTTTAGTTTTTTCGACAGATAGCAATTTCTTTGTTTTGAATTTGTTTTGTTATTTAAATTTTAAAATATCTAACATTATTTTTCCTAATAGATTGTTGGAATCCGGTGGAAGTCTGCAACAAATTTTATACAAATCAGACGAGGAACTTAAATTTAAGGTTTGTAATTTTTGTGGCAATCACTTCTATTTCTTTTATGGTCCTTGTGCTTATTGTTGTGTGATTGCCCAAAATTTACTTTACTTTGTTTGTGTTTCGAGTTTTATTTATTTCTTGAATTTAATAAACTTTCGAATTTATACCTTTTTATTCAACAAAAGCACGAATTACAACAATTTTTATTTGAAGCAAAAAAACTGAACTTAAACTTAAAGCTAAACATTCTAGAACATTATATGTGAACAAATTATTGTAATGAAAGAATTTCGCGGTGAAACCAACAAATGTTTAAATAATAAACTAATGCTTAAGCTACATATACTGAGATTATTTTATTAGATTTTCTTCGCGTTCGCGACAATTTTTATTATATTTTACATTATTCCTATAATAGTAGGAGCTCGGATTATGCTATAATAGTAGGAGCTGGGATTATGCTGGTCCAAGGGTTAATTTTGAATATATAGACGGTGGTATATTATAATTGTACTCGTTTCATTCGTCCTGTTATAGAATCATTTTGCTGGAGGGGGGGAAGGAAATTGGACTTGTTCGATGCTTAGACGGATGCTAATAAATTCCAATTCTGCAAGGTCCAAGTTCCTTTATACTTTAGGGAATTTAATATTACGTTACGAATTTTGAATATTTTTGTAGGATTAAAATAAAAGCACCTTTCTTTCTAAATTTGATACCAAATCGCTTCTATTAATCATTGGAATTTTCAGGTGAAATATTTATTTTGCGTGGGCTCGCCGTTGGCCGTTTTTGTCATTATGCGCGGCGCCAATTCGACGGAAATTCTCACGGATAAATTAGATCGAATTTTCAACATTTTTCATCCCTACGATCCGGTGGCCTATCGTCTCGAGCCGCTATTCCATGAGAACTATCGGCACATTCGTCCAGCAAAATTGTTCAGCTACAACGACGCGAAACACCAATACGACAATTTGCCGTTTGAGTGCCACAAAAGTTATTTGAAGCGCAAAAAGAAGGAACTTGTTAGTCGGGTGTGTTTTTATTTTTTGCTTTTACAACAGGTATCACAGTGGGAAAGGAGAGGAGGAGATGCTGATTAGACTTTTTAAGCCACTAACTATAAGATCTGGACTTGAAGGACAACCTAGAAAATCTTGAAGACCTAGAAGACTTAGCCTAGAGAACCTTGAAGATTTAGTGGACTTAATCTAAAGAATCTAGAGGACTTATGAGATTTAAAGAACTTGGCCTAGAAGATCTTGAAGAGCTAAAAGGCCTGGTAAACTTAATCTAGAGGACCTTGAAGACCTATAAGACTTAAAGGACTTGGCCTAGAAAATCTTAAAGAGCTAAAAGACCTGGTAAACCTAATCTAGAAGACCTACATAAGATCTAGTGGATTTAATCTAGAAGAACCTAAAAACTTACATGCCGAACATGATTATTATTCATAGTCTCGGTATTTGGATGGCTCTCATCCAAACTCGCGAAATGACTATTTTTGAGATGATTCCAACGCATTTAATCCGGGCCCTTCACGGTAGTATATTTGTTTAATATTTAGGGAAAAGCCGGTGAGGATTTAAAACTGGAGAAGATCGAAGAGAACGAGTCGGACTCGGGCGACGAATGCTCGAGCATTCACACGGCTTGTATGTCAATATTTTTTTTTTGTTTCACCCTCTAAAAAGCTTAGACCCTGCAGAATTGGAATTTATTAACATCCTTCTAAATATGTGTTTTTTAAATGCAATTTAAACCCATTATTGATTTCTTCTTTTCAATTTCATCAACATTCTATGCGATATGTGTTAGGCTCGTCGCCACGCAGCGAAAGCCCAATGGGTCGAAGGTCGGCGCCGCCGCCGCATCCGCCACCGCCCAACTTTAACGCCGGCCAGCGAAACGAATCGGAACCGACGACGCGTGAAGTGGCGCCACCCGATCCGCTACTCGTCGGCGAGGCCGGCGAACTCATCGAGGCGATTGTTGCCGCGAAACGTGTCCCCATGCGAATCGATTTTCAGGTTGGCAAATTCAAATTATAGATAATTTGAAATTGGAAATTTCATATTTTATTAAGCCGAAAACAATTTTTAGCGGCTTTTTTCCATTTTTGATTAGAAAATAGCGAGAAAGTAAACAAACAAACGATATATGTTAATAATGGAGGATAATATATGTTAATAATGGAGGAAACCTCGATCTAATGACACCCCTAGGGACCGAGCCTAAGTGTCATTAGATCGAGGGTGTCATTAGATCAAGGTTTTCGAAATTAGCTAGCACCACTGAGGAATTTCTGTCTCAATTTCTGTCGATCAATGCACTTTATTCGCCAAAAAACTAGGGAAGCAAAAAAAAACTGTAAAACAATAAAATTGGTAATGTTTCCAATAACCTTACGCAACGCCCAAGAGCAAAAGATGACGAAAAAGTTTTTTTTTCAACACTATCACACGAAAACAATAAGCGAGAGAGGAACACGACCGATCAAGCAAGCGAAAAACTTAAGAATGAATAAAAAGAAAAAAACATTTTTGGTGGCAAAATTTGAACATAATGCCAAGAAAAGAAAATTTGAATTTAAAAAAGAAATTTCGTAAACCCAAGTTTACGATACCAAGGTAAAAAAATGGCTAGCTGAGCGCAATGGGTGTCATTGGATCGAGGTTTGGATTCCTCACAACTGTCATTGAAAGAAGATTTTTACGTTAGGCTTTCGTCGGGACCGAGCCTAGGTGTCATTAGATCGAGGTTTGACTGTATGTTAATAATGGAGGTTAATTATATTAAGCGAAAAAAAGGGAAATTATTTCCTATCGTGATCACGGATCTGGAACGGAATTTCAAATGAGAAATTTTCTAAAATAAATTTAGAATTAAATTTGTTTTCTCTCATTTTTTTTCGATCAAAGATCGCATAAAAGCAAACAAATTGTGTTGTGTATGTGAAAAAGGTAACTTCCGTGGCAGGACTTGAACCTGCGACCAATGCTTAACCGGAGCGCTGCTCTACCGACTGAGCTACACGGACCTTGATCACATACTTAGAATTTCTTCTTATAACTCCGTCACAACATCTCCCCGTTTAAGATGTTGTACATGCAACCACAAAATGTGGAACATTTTTACGCATAAAGATGCAACCACGAAAGATGTGGGACAATTTTACGCATTGAAATTGCGCGACCAACTGCCGGAGTGGTTTTTGAAATAGAAATTCCGGACTTATGCTTGGTTCAACATTACGCGCGGCCTAAGGGAAGCTGACCACTAACTTCCCGGCCAAATACCGGCTTACGGCGCTACCCAGCGGCACGGAGTTCGTGATGATGACGCTTGACGCGCCATCTCATCCTGATCGCCAAATGTTGTGTATGTGAAAAAGGTAACTTCCGTGGCAGGACTTGAACCTGCGACCAACGCTTAACCGGAGCGCTGCTCTACCGACTGAGCTACACGGACATACTTAGAATTTCTTCTTATAACTCCGTCACAACAAATTGAATATAATTTAGAGGCAAATGTTATAAAGAAAAATTTGTTTTTGTTTATTTTTATTTTTTACAATAAATTTTGATCTAAAATGTTATTGCCTAGGCCTGAAACCAAAGCTTGAGAGCTCTAATTCTGAGTCTAAAATTAGGTCAAAGCCTTAAGCCTAAAATTTAAGCTTATAACCCCATTGATGTGACTTGAATCCGGGTTATTTAGAAGGTAAATTGGCTAAATGGCTCGTTCTTTCAAATTTGAGAGTCATTTCGAGTCGTTTTAGTGAGATTTAGGAGTCCTAAATGCCTCAGCCACCCAATTTTGGAGTCATTAAGATTAGTCATTAAGAGTCATTATATTAGTCATTAAGAGTTATTATATGAGCCCTGTCTTATGCTCCATCCCGTTTTGTTCCATCCAGTTTTGTCGAATTCCATTTTATTCTAATACTAAGAAAAAACAAACATTTTTTCCTATTTTTTTTTTGTAGATTCAACCGGCGTTAACGGACAAAAGCTATTGGTCGGTGCTGAAAAGCCATTTTGGCTATTGGACGAATCTCGACGTGACGGCGTTTCTCGTCAACGCGCTCTATCCGGCGCTGCCCGCCGTGTCCACCAGTCTCCAGCATACGCCGACGCCGTCAACGTCGGCGGTCTAAACTGATATATATATGTATGACCCCCCGCATATAGAATATTAGTGTTTTATAGAATTCTAAATTTTCAAAGACAATAATAAATTACGTTTTATGTATATGGAAACAATGTTATGTTATTATTATTATTTTTCTTTTTTTTTTAAATTTATATATTTTATATATTCTTTTCTTTTCTCCAGATTTATGTGCTTTGGCCTTGGCCTAGCCTATATTTACCTTAGAAAAAAAGTGTCGAGAAAATTTAATTTGATTATTTTTATTCTTTGTCAAATTGTAGAAAAATTTGGAAATATATAATTTTATTATTTTGGAATTGGGACTTTTTAATTTGTTACAAGTTCATTCAATTTTTTTTTAATCGATTCGTCTTTTTTTGTCAACTCAATTTATTTCATAAAAGTTTTTTTTTTTGAAAATTCATTGAATTGTTTATTTTATTTTAAAATATTTTTGTTTTCTCATTTCTCATATTGTGTCTAAGCCAAGCAAAGCTTCCCCCTCCCATTATCCTCTCCCTCCAGCCATTCGCCCATAGTCGATGCTCATCCAATCCATGTCTCTACACCTTTACACCATTTGTCCATCCATTCAATTGATTCTTTCACCTAGCGTGCCCCGATCCCATTCATTTTCCCAAAAATATTGAACTTGTAAATTTCAATTTATTTTTTTGAATGGATTTTTCTGTTTTAAATTTTATTTAAACTTTTACATATGTGGGTACCTCTTTTCTAACTTCTAAAATGAATTCATCATACCTTCTTTTCTTTCGATCCGCTCTTTCTTTATCTCGTTGTTTATTTGCTGTGGACTGAAAAATTTACTGGAAAGAATTGAATTCTTTTTTTTCCATATAATGAAGCCACTTTACCCAGGTCATTGTTGTCCCCAAAAAGCGATTGAAAAAAATCAAATATTTTTCGCTAATCACCTGAAACTGGGAAGAAGAAAAGAAAAAAAATAGTTGAACGTGAGCGAAGAATAGAAGTGAACAGAAAAGGATTGATTTTTTCCGTTTATCGAGAAAGGGAAATTGTGTTAAAAAATTTAAAGAAATTGTGTTAAAAAATTCTTTCATTTTAATCAATCTTTTGTTGGATTTAATTAGAGGCGGAAGGAAGAGGGACGTGGGGCCGAAGGAATACAGAGGCGGTTACTTTTTTGTAAAATTCAAAAGCGTGCTGCTTTTAGTTTTTGCTCAAGAAAAAATTTGAACGAGCAAACGAAAAAAAAATCTTTTTTGGGATGGTTTCAATTTTCGCGCACGCACAAAAATTTTTTTCAGCCAAATTTCCATCTTTCTTTTAAAGTCATTTTTCCTTCTATTCTCTGATGACAAAAACAAAAGTTGAAAAAAATTTGAAATGAACGGTGTGAACTATGGAAAAAAATGAGGCATAGGAAGTCGATGTTTTGAACGAGATAAGGATCATTGAAATGGTGGTGTTCGCACGAGTGGCGTTCATTTAAATGATTTCAATGTGACTTCTCCAAACCTCTTAATAATCTCTAAGGGTCTGAGTAAATTTCAAGTCATTTCTGAACTAGTGGGGCATCAATCTATAATACATTTATGAACTAGAAATAATTGAAATGGATTAGGTAATTAGAATTGAATTAAACTTTTTATGCCTCAGCTAGCAAGATATTGGATAGATGAAAGCATAAATGAATGAATGTAATAAACGTTGCCTTAACAAAGTTAGCTTGATTAGGTTAGTAATATAGGAGGTACTTTTGGTTGATGAATTATTCTATTTTCTATATTTTATGGAATGAATGGGAACTAGAAAGTCTTGAGTGAGTGCAATCCTAATAAAAATCCAGCGAACTATGCCTCTTTTTCTCCTTTCCACTTTCCATATTTTGTTTCAACTTTTTCAACTTTGGTTTCTTTTTTCTCATGTGTCGAAAAACTTCTTGTACAATTTTCTACCCATTTTTTTTTAATGAGACAATTTCAGAGTAAATTTTTTCTTCGAACTTCGAGTAGTCATTTTAGTGTTATTATATTTTTTAATTGGCTTTAATGATGTTGTGATTGAAAATTGATATATGGTTACTCTCCAAGTGATTTTTCCACTTTTTATGAAATTAATAAACATTTTATAATACGCGTTTTATAACACATATAATCTAACAAAATAACATTACATTATTTTTAATCTATTTTCCAATGAAATTTGGACAATATAGGTGGATATAGGCCCTGCAGCTATTGACAATATTATTTAATATTCTCTCTTTTTGTTCTCTTTCTTGCCTATTAATTTGTTATTCATAACATTCAGAACCCAATTATTTTTTCAGCCATTTAACGGTTGTCTTTTTTTATCTGAATCGCACAGAATTTACATCATATCGTCGATGATCGCGCGGCCGTTAAACTCGCTCGAGGTGCTGAAGAGCCGCGGCGATAGCACTACGCTTAGCGACGAGGAGTACGTGACGCTTGGCGAGTTGGCCGTCGAGGAGGTGCGCGATTTTTGCACGGATCTCGCTCAATGGAACTCTATCTCCGTGAAGGACGGCATTGAAGTTCGTTCTTGTCTTATAGAGAATATAATAAGATTGTGATGAAGAGCTTTGGAGGTGGGAGGCTTATAATTGGGTTCATACCATCGTTTTCATGTAGCATAATGCCTTCCATTTCTGTCAATTCCTCTTCTCCCTATAAGTTTGCATCATTTTTCAACAATTTCTAGCTTTACGATCGCAAAAGTGAGCTGACCGGAGCCACCGAGAACATGCTTCTGGCTATCACCACGATACCGGTTCATTTTCAACTTTTTTTTTTTTTGAAGACCTTAATCCAGGGTTGCCAGATGAAAATAAAATAAAAAAGAACGTTGAGCACGAAAAAAAAGATTTTATTAACAATTTCCAACAAAAAAAAAGATTTTTACTTCTCGGAACTTAATACTTCTCTGCGCTCCTGATCCTGTCTCTAAAAGAGCCATTCTTCATCAGATACTCAAACATTTCAGTGCAGTTGAAATCGAAGTTGGTCTTCGTCGCCAAAATCGCCTTGATGGTCTCCACGCGCAGTAGATTCTGCTCCTTCATCCATTGGGCAGCGCAGAGTGAGAAGATCCGCTCGACAAAGGCGTTCGACACCGGGATGGAAAGGATTCGTGAGACAAGATCGTAGAGATTCGGCAGCGTGGTGTTGTCCTAAATTGACACACAAATTGACACGCTTGCGCAACATTTTCTTTTGTTTTTTTGCTTCGATAGCGATTCTCAATAGCGATAAGCGATAGCGTTACTGAAGGCTCAGTCGATATCGTTTCAAATCGTTTCAAGAAAAAATCGTTTCAAAAAAATTAAAAAAAAGAACAAAAAAGAACAAAAAATGGAAAAAAAGAACAAAAAAGAACAAAAAAAAAAAAAGAACAGACCCCTCAAAAAAAGAACAAATCTTTTTAAAAAGGACATCTGGCAACCGTGCCTTAATCCATGACAATCCTTTTTTCAGTGCTCCATGGAGAAGGTAGAAAAGTTGGTCTCGCCGTGGTGCAAGTATCGCATTCAATGGGACGAAATGCTCGATAAGATCACCATCATTCGCCAAATAGACAACGAGGTAAGTGATAAGATAGGGAAAGGTCCGGGTTTGTTGAGGGAGTCATTTAAAAAGGAGTGGAAATCGTTTAGTGATAGACATATCTCAGCATTGTTGCAAACAAATTTTCTTTCATTATTCCTTTTATTCATATGTTTTAAGTTCTATTTGATGCGTCATTTGGTGAAGAAATTATACGTGATTTCGGCACGCGAATCCATTGACGTCGTGAAGGTTTGTTCATTCACCACTTATTATAATTTTCAATTGGCTGAGGGTGACGAGATGAGTTTGAGAAGATCTACGATAAATATAGCCTTGATTTATCTTATTCCAAACCAATCCAATCTGTTTACCAAATTTTTTTTAGGTAGCTCGTCGCGACGGCGAAGTGGTTTTCGGCTCGACGGGCGTGCCGCACGCCGACTATCCGCCCACATCGAAGAGCTATGTACGAACGCATCAGTATCTCGGCGGCTATGTGCTTCGTCCGGACGCGGCCAACCCCGACCACACACGCTTTCATATGATCTTCCACGCCGATTTGAACATGCCGCGTTTGTTGGCGCCCGTAGTCGCGAAATTCAAGCCGAAGCTCATGTGCCAGAAGCTCGAAAACCTCAAGAAGGCGATCGATCGCTTCCAGATTTAGACCCGATCTACGAGTGGACTCTTTTCACTACTTTGACATTTTCATAGTCCATTCACATCATCTATGGGCATTAAAACCTTTTTTCGTTGACCTTTTTTATATATTGTAATTCGTTTATTATTTTATTATCTCATTATATCATTTCTATTCTCCCTCTCTTTTCCCCCATATTTTCAATTATTCAAATTCTCGTCGGATACGGCTGTTTTAATACGAGGTTCTTTTATATTCGAATTTTGTTTTGACATTTTAAAATTTCTCGAATTATTTCTTTGAAGTTTGATATATTTTTAATAAATCTTTTTGAATTATTATTGTAGTCGGGTGTAAAAACAGTGGCGATTTCTCATTGTAAATGTGTCAATTTTATGGCTGAAATGGTAAGAATCGGCCGATTTCATCACCTAAAATATATCGAGGTGATGATTTTTTGTTAGATAATAAAAATTTGTGAATTTTAATTTCCAAAGAATTCTGAAATCATCGGAATCATTTGCATGCCATTATTTCGACAATTCCCCCACTGAGCTCATTTGAAAGGCGCCACAAATTAGTAAATCTTGTGATATAAGAAATTATATCTTAAAAATAGAAGTTGAAATATTTTAGCATGCAAAATTAAAATTTACCAATGAGAATATTTCCTAAATCCCATATGCTTTACTAATAATGGGAAAATTAATTAAGTAATGAAGTTCCATTGAGATCTTTTCTGATCGTTTAGAATAATTTGTTATACGCATATAGCAAATGATCCAAATTTTTTGACGCAGAAAATGACAAAATTTGCAAAACGAAATGAAAGCAGAGATTTCCAGCATTTTTTTGTATAGAACACTATCATACAAAGAGTCATAAAAGGTTCTGTAAGGGATTGTGAAAAAAAATAAATGCATATTAGGACTCCACGAATTACGAGAATTTTAATGGTATTTGAATCTCGCATTTAAACTCGCGCGCTAAGGAATACAATACAAGTACTTAAAAAAATTGTGGAAAAAATATCGTAAAATGTCTCGTATCTCTGGCGGTCGGTCGAAAGCCATCGCCGATTTTTCGCGTAGGATTCCTGGGTTATATAAGCGGGAAAATCAACCCCCAACCCCAATCATTTCTCACGACTATCGTCGTGTCCACTATCCATTCATGCTTCATTTTCGGATTCGACTTTGACTGCTAAAGTTAAATGAATCCCAGTGTTTGTGGTTCACTGGACCCTTGTGCAAAGTTACTGCACTTGGCTCCTCGGAGCGTAAGGTACGTCCCACTGCACCAAAGTCGTTTCGGATATGAGCATGTGATGTGAAGGATGGGCACTGCGGTGAGCCGTCGAGCCGTCCTCGTCAACCTCTTCCGCCTCAATGCACTCACGTTATGCGTTAACTTAGTTGGCTTGCTCGGTCCGATCTAGCTCGCATAAAGATTCAAATTGCCCAGTTTGAGTGGCATTGGATCTCGGGCGCAATGACTTGGGCTGCACCAACTTTTTGTCATTTTTCCAAAAAATAATTTGAAAATTTTCTCTCGAACGATTTTTGATTATTTTACAATGATTTGAGCTCATAGCTTATCTCGGCGATTGATTCTCACTTAATCGAATCGGGACGGATACAGATTTTAGGCTGAACTTAGGTTTAGGCTTAGCCATTAGGCCTCATTTGCTTTAGGCTTAGGCTAAGCCTCACGTTCAATTGTTTTTAGCATTTTTTTGAGTTATCTTTTCGACGCCGAAATGACGTCTCGAAATGTCGCATCACCTTTTAAAAATTTTTTTATAGAAATTTTTTTAAATATTCGAATATTTTTTTTAAATTTCTTTTTGGAACTTTGTCCTTCGTTAATAAAATATAATTCAATTTTTCTTTTCTGGACGATGGGGTTCGGTATACAGAGGCTGCCCGCTACATCCATAAGAAATTATGGCATGCCGACTATCCGAATACGAAATTTTGTGGACAAATTTATTCTCCGTTTTCTGAATTAATTCAATGCTTTCCACTTCGGTGTACGGTAAATGTGTTACTTTGCCAAATTTTTAAATATAAAATTTCTTTATTGGCATTTTGTTGGCGTAAAATTTTTGCAAATTTAAAAAACGTTAAAATTTTTAATTTTTACTTGGCCTTATTAGCGGTTTAATCTTTGCCTTTACACATTTTTATGTGTTATGTACTGAAATTGAGCTCTTGTTTCATTTATTAATTTTCTATTAAAAATTTTGGTCAAATTTATTCATTTTTTGCCTTTAAAATTCATGTGAAACTAATTTTTTTTTATTTTGTCAAAATTAATTTGTCAATTAAATTTTTTTTTTGTTTTTGGGTCCTCTCCCCTCTTCCCCTCCCTACTCAATATAATGTTTTTTAAATTTTAAACTACGCTAAGTCAATTCCAAACTAGGCTTTTGACTTAAGTCCTAGGTTTAAGCCAAAGCTCTAAAAGCTTAAATTCTAAAAATATTACATGGGAGGGAGAAACTGTATAAGTACCACGGAGTCCTATTATTAATTGAGTATCTTATTTGAATTGAAAAATAAATTTTTAAATTCTTTTTTGATTATTACAAATTTATTTTGACGCGATTAAACTTATTAGTTTTTGAAATTTGAAAATGTTTTTTTTTGGTAGACATGCCTAAAGCGGGCACTAATCGAAGAACGTGTACGATACATGGTGGAGCTGCTCAATCCAATAATCGATCCAGGAATCTTCCACGCAAAAGAAAAGGATTTTCAAAGTCACCCACTAAAATTGAACAAATTTCTCCGAGTACATCGACCGGCAAAAATGAGCGAAAGAAGTCGGAAACGGATAAAAATACGCCGCGCGCTTCGATAAAAACGAACAGAACGGTGAATATTTTTTTTTTTTAAAAACTTTTTGAACCATATTTTACTATTTTAAGATTAATTTAATGTGTGTGGATTTTTAGGAGCCGCTTGCGACTTCTCCGCGAAAAACGCGTGGCGTCGGCAAAAAGGACGAGGACCTAGAGTGCGAGACGTGCGGGCAATGCGAGCCGCTTCAATTTCTTTACAACTGCCCGAACTGCACGTGCGTTTTCCATTTGAGTTGTTTGGGGCTGGAGCCGAACACGGTGGACTTTTTCGCCGCGCATCCCGACAAATGGCGCTGTCCGCGTTGTGTGGAGTGCGCAAAATGTGCGCTCTACATCTACGACGCGAACAACGTACAGTGCACGCAATGCGGACGCGCATTTCATGGCTGGTGTCGATCGAAGAAGTCGGCCGAACCCGTTTATCCCTATTTTCAGTGGTCGTGCGACAAATGCGAAGCGAATACTAGGAAGACTTTCTCTCCACTCTCTAGCCCGCGGCCAGTTGTCAGCGTCGGTACGCCGATAAAGAAGGAGAAGGTCGCGAAACGACGAGCCAGCCCGCCAAAGCGAAGTAGTTCCTCGACGGGCAAATCGTCGGCGAGGCCGATAAAGTTGCTAAAAGTCGAAGAGAATCTTCTCGAACACGCCGGCGTGAATCGAGAAACGCGAGCGAATCTCTATGAGGATTTGGTTTCGATGGTAAAGCAGGAAATGAACTTAATGGACACGCCATTAACGACTGGCAAAAAACGCGTCGGACGAAGACCCAATAAAAAGCGTTCTTCGGCCACTACTCAACAGCACCAAGCCGCCTTATCGACGAAGATAGCGGACAGCACCGATGAGGAGGACAAAATCTCCGTGGAGGACTCGTTAGTTGATTTTAGAATTTAATTTATAATTTATTCTTTCAATAAATTTTTAAATCATTTCATTTAGAATTGAATCCTTTTCTATTGTTTCGTTTAAGTCCAAGTTTAACTTTTCTTTTTTTTGTGGGTTATTTCATGGCAAATTTGGGGGAAGAGCGGGAGGGAGGGAGGGGGGGCTTGTGGGCTATTTAATGGCAAATTTGGCGGGGGGAGGGGAGAGGGGCTCATGGGTTATTTCATAGCAAATTTGAAGAGGAGCGAGAGGGAAGGGTTTGTGGGTTATTTCATGGCAAATTTGGAGAGGAGCGAGAGGGAAGGGTTTGTGGGTTATTTCATGGCAAATTTGAAGAGGAGCGAGAGGGAAGGGTTTGTGGGTTATTTCATGGCAAATTTAGTGGGCCGAGAAGAGGGGAATCACTAGACAAAATTAACAAATTTTTAAATCATTTCATTTACAATTGAATCTTTTTCTATTGTCTCGTTTAAGTCCAAGTTTAACTTTTCTTCTTTTTTTTCAAGTGACTTTGCGCTAGCCAGCAAAATGGCAGTGCAAAAGATGAACGTGATGAACGAGTGGGTGTATTTCGGCCAGACAATTCGCTTCAAACTCATCTACGAGTCCTCCTATCCGTTGAGCATTTGTCTTGCGCCCAACGTCTACGTCTGCGAGTTTTGTTTTCGCGCCATGGCCGACGTTTGTCAATTCAAGAATCATTTGGTAAGTCGAAAAAAACGATTACCCTAATTTCGTGTGCGTGTAAGCCGCGGGTGTTTTGAGTCAAATTTAAATTGTTCATTTTGTTCGTATCGGATCCGTTGGGATCCAAATGGATCCAAGAAAATCCAAATAAATCCAAACGGGTTCAAATGGATCCAAGAAAATCCAAATAAATCCAAACGGGTCCAAATGGATCCAAGAAAATCCAAATAAATCCAAACGGGTCCAAATGGATCCAAGAAAATCTAAATAAATCCAAACGGGTCCAAATGGATCCAAGAAAATCTAAATAAATCTAAACGGGTCCAAAGTTTGTGCTCGCCTTTTTTTAAGCCTCAACGTCGGCCACAAAATTTGAACCCGATTTTCGAATCCTAATGGATTTGAGCGAGTCCAAATTTTGTGCCCACTTTTATAAGACTGAAACGAAGGCGGGCACAAAATTTGGAGTCGCTTGAATCCGATATGAACAGAATGAAATCATTGGCACGAGAATTTAAATTTGGCTCAAAATCACCCGCGGCTTTAAATTCATTTTTCTTATTTGATTTGGTTATTTTTGAGCTATTTGCATTTGATTACTCATTTTTTGGAAGGCCAATTATACAAAAATATATTTGAGTTGAAGAAATTTCATATTTACTTCAATCCAAGTTCATAATCATTCTAGCAAATTCTAAGTGTAAGAATTGCGGCTTATACGTCTAAAGTGGAACATATTTGTGTAATTTTTTATGAGTGAATATGTTTTTGTTGTTGATATTTTTGTGCATTTTTTTTTTTTTGAGATGTTTTGTCGCTGGCGACATCCGCCGGGCAACGAAATCTATCGTGACGGAATCTTAAGCATCTGGGAGGTGGAGGGCTGTCTGGAGCCGGTAAAATAATTTATTTTATTTCTCGCAATAGGAGATTATAAGTTTCGGATGCGTGGCGGAAGGAAAAATTACATTTTTAACGCTTTTTTTCCCCCCGATTTAGATTTATTGCCGCAATTTGTGTTTGTTGGCGAAATTTTTTCTTTCCTCAAAAACGCTTTACCACGAAGTGGAGACGTTTACGTTTTATATTCTCACCGAAATCACGGATCGGGGATTCGTTTTGGCCGGCTATTTTTCCAAGGTATCAAGCGGACTTTTAAATAGCCCCAAAGTTCGGGCAAATATGACGCGGCCGTTTCGAAGAATTTTTGGCCTCGCATTTTGTTAGAAACAAAGTTGAGCTCAAAATTTTTGAACTACAGTTTTGGGCCTGCTTTAGACGAATGTGTTCATTAAATTTTATGCTTAGCCCGCACAAAATAACAGAATGAAGACTAAGTTAAACAGAATGAGGGCTAAAAAACCGGAAATCAACCTAAAGAATGAAGGCTAGGTCAATATTCGAAAATTCTTCGAACGGCCTCGTCTTATTCACCCCCGAACCTAGGGTAAATGCACAAGGGCTGGGAGAGGTGAACAAAAAACTGGAAATCAACCTAAAGAATGAAGGCTAGGTCAATATTCGAAAATTCTTCGAACGGCCTCGTCTTATTCACCCCCGAACCTAGGGTAAATGCACAAGGGCAGAGAGAGGTGAACAAAAAACTGGAAATCAACCTAAAGAATGAAGGCTAGGTCAATATTCGAAAATTCTTCGAACGGCCTCGTCTTATTCACCCCAGAACTTAGGAAAATTATTTTTTTAGAAGAGACTTTTAGCCTATTCAATGAATGTATAAGAAAATTTTCTATAATAATAATTTATTGGACAAACAGGTACAATAGATACACTAACGTTGTCATAATACAGCAAAATTACAATGATAATAATGTCAATAAAGTCAATAAAACTTTTGGTTTAATTATAACAATAAAGAAAGAAAAAAAAAGAGATACAATTATTCATAAATCACTTCCTCGCTATAAGCCTGGGTTCTGGGGATTCCCGCTTTAACAAGTCGTTTAGAGAATAGTTCCGAATTATTACTGAGAATTATTTTTTCAGATATTTTATTCCAAGGATTAATTGTTCTGACAAAAAAATTGTGATTTTTAGCAGAGGTATTTTGATTTCGCAATAATAGTGCCCTTCTATTACTTATAATATTTTTTTGGAAGTACATCCAGGAAGTACATTCTAGGAGAAAAATCCCAGCAAAAATAACAATTTGAGTTGTCTGCTAACGTTGCCATCGCATCAGAGCAAGGGATACGGCAAACTTCTTATCGATTTGAGTGAGTTTTATGAAAATATTTGAGGTATTACTAAAAGTCAAAAGTAAGTCGAATTGAGACTGCGATGTGTGAAATGAATGGCCGGAATTTGACTTAATTAAGGCTTAATTAAATCAAATTGTCGCTGGCAAAGATTTGCTTAAGGCTTGCACGAATCAATTTTAGCCAGAGCAGAAATCAATCAGTAATCGGGCTCAATTTTTGGCAGGAATTTTTTCAAAATGTTTTTAAATGCTTTTAATCAATTCCAATTAATTTCGGGTTATCATTTGTCGATGCGCGAACACAAAATCGGCTCGCCGGAGCATCCGCTATCGGACATGGGCCTAATCGCCTACCGCAGCTATTGGCGTTCGATAATTATTTGCGCGCTGCGAAAACGACGCAATCAGCATACGGTGTCCATAAAGGGTTTGTGATTTTCGTTTTGGCACGCATAGTCATGGAAAATATGCTAGGCATCATCGATATCGATATCGATACTAATGTATTTTGATTATCGTCTATTTTTTCGGATTATTTATGAATCGATAACACACGGTCATCACGGCGAATAATATTGCAAATTTTTGACAGAATATATCGTAATCGAGCGCAAATTTGAAAATATTTCGAATGTTTAAAATATTACATTTCAAAAATGTTCTTCTAATTCTCGCGTGTAATAAAACCGTTTATTCATTTAAAATCACTTTTTATTTATAATATAAATGATAAAAAAAAAACGAAGCGACAACTCGAGAATCGGCTTGAGGGCAAAACCAATTCAAAAAATGATAAATTTGACATCAACCTGCTCTTCGCGTATTAACTTTTTTTTCTAGCGTATTAATCAATTCCAAATTGCACCAGGAGATAGAGAATTTAACGGGGAACAAGAATGCCCAGGCTTATTTAGAAATTCCGAAAATTGACTGAGCTCTACATATTTATTCTACATATTTTTTCGGTACGAAAAAAATATGCGTATCAGAAGAAACGAAAAATAAAGTGAAAATTAACATTTATGCATTATAAGCCAGTAGTCATTCGATTCGTAAGAAAATGCGCTATTTTTTGTGTATATTTGCATTTAATAACAAATAACTTTACTTTTATTATTTTACTGCAAACAAATTTTGTCAAATTTCAAATCCTATTTAATGTAATATTACATTTTTTAAATATAGGCGAAATGCCAAAAATTTTTAACTGTATTTTTAACTGCATTTAACTGTATAATTATATACAGTCGACTCCCCCATTAACATAAATTCTCATTAACATAAACCTCCCATTAACATAATCGTTTTGGCAGCTTGGTTAGTTTTCACCCATTAGCCCCCTTAACATAACGCTCCCCCATTAACATAACGCTCCCATTAACATAGTTAACGCGCAGTCCCTTGGCGTTATGTTAATGGGGGCGTCGACTGTAGCTAAATTGTCCTTTTTTTGCAATATTATTCGCCGTGGTCATTTAAGGCACAGGATTAACTTTCTTTTCCTTTTTCAGATCTGAGCATTGAGACTGCGGTGCACAGCTATGACATTATTTCCACGCTTCTCGCGTTGGGTCGTCTAACGTTTCGCAATGACAACTTCTACATTGACACGGTTGGGAGAAAGGGGGGGGGGCTTTTCATATAGCTTTCCAATCCATTCAATTCTTCAAAGTAGAAAATTGGAAAGATTGGATTTTTTAAATTCCGCAAAAGAAAATTCTCTAAAAAAGGATCTTTAAACTTCTGAAAAAGATTTAAAGATTTTTAAATAAGTTCCTAAATTTAGAAAAAAAAAGCGTTCTCAAATTCCTTATAAAAATTCTCTAAATTCCCCAAAAGATTTGTAAATTTTATAAAGATGTCTTTAAATAAGGCCCTCAAATTCTTCAAAAAGGTCCTCAAATTTTTCAAAGAGCTTCCCAAATTTTCCAAAAGCTTATTAAATTCCTCGAAAAGGTCTTAGAATTTCTTAGAAATATCTCTGAATTTCCAAAGAATAGTCTCCAAATCCCCCAAAAAGGTCCTCAAATTTTTCAAAGAGCTTCTCAAATTTTCTAAATGGTCCTCAAATTCTCAAAATTTCTTAAAAAAGTCTTTAAAATTTCGCAAAAGGCTTATAAATTTTCTGCCTTTAAATAAGGTTTCTAAATTCCTCAAAAAGGTCCTCAAATTCTCAAAGAACTTCCCGAATTTTCTTAAAGCTTCTTAAATTCTTCAAAGAGGTCCTAGAATTCTTTAGAAATATCTCTGAATTTCCAAAGAATAGTCTCCAAATCCCCCAAAAAATGGTTCTCAAATACCTCAAAGAGCTTCCCAAATTCCTCAAAAGGTTTTCAAATTCTCAAAATTCCTTAAAAAAGTCTCTAGGTCTCTAAATTCCCCAAAAGGTTTGCAAATTTTCTATATACCCTAATTTCGCGTATATAAGGCCGGGGGGTGTTTTGAGCCAGATTTAAATTCTCGCCAATCGGAGTTCATTCTGTTCGTATTGGGCATCCGTTGGGGTCCAAATTTTGTGCCCGCCTTTGTATCGGTTTCATAAAAGTGGGCACAAAATTTGAACTCGCTTGGAACCTATACGAACAAAATGAACTCATCGGCGCCAATTTAAATTTGGTTCAAAACACCCGGCCTTATATATACGCGAAATTAGGATATGTTTTTAAATAATGTCTCCAAATTCTTCAAAAAGCTTCTAAAATTTCTCAAAGAGGTCTTAAAATTGCATAAAAATGTCTATGAATTTCCAAAGAATAGTCTAAAATTTTTAAAAAAGGTTCATAAATTTTCCAAAAAAAAAAACAAAAGTCTTCCAAAAATGCCCAATTTTCTAGCGTTCATTTTTTTTCTCTCCATCTTTTCAGAATCTGGCCTTTAACGCTAGCCTGAGCTCGTTTCGACGTCGTACCATCGATGCCAATCGTCTGATATGGGAGCCGGAATTTGAAGTCACGCCGGGCAATAAAATGAATTCCTACGTGGTGAACTAACCAACCAATTATTGGGGCGCGAGAAATGGGGGGAGAGAGCGGGAGAGGGGGGGGGGGAAGGGAGAGGCGCGGGTTCAATGGCGAATATTCATTATGCAATAATTTTTTTTATTAGTTATTAAAATTATTATTTGTTTTTTAGTTTACTTTTTTTTTATTGAATATATTCCTCTTCATTTCGTAACGCTTTAATAATATAAGGCTGCTTAATTATTATAAAAATAATTCTCAGCTCGTTTGAATTTTGAAGAATATTATGTGTTTAATTATGCTTTTATTTATAAGCTACATCAATTTTTTAAATTTAATTATATCGGGTATATTTTTGCTGGTATTTAGTGAGATCATATTTATATTAGGGCAATATTTTGATGTGCCAAGTTTGCTAGAATAGGACGAAATTAAGAATTAAGTGTACGTAGAAAGACAAATGAATATGACGAGTGAATCGAATTATACGAGCATGGAGAAGTTCACCGAGAAGCAGAATAATCGCGACGGCGAGGAGCCCACGACCACGAGCCGAGTGCAGGTGTTCACGACCACGTCCACGGCTGTGAGCCGGGACGTTGTGCCGGCGGCTACCACGAGCCGAGCGCAGCTGTCGGCGACCGTGACAATGAGCCGTGGGCTCGTCTCGACTAGCGCAAGCCGTGAACTTGTCTCGACCAACGCGAGTCGTGAGCCTGTCTCGACTAGCGCGAGCCGTGAGCTTGTCTCCACTAACGCGAGCCGTGAGCTTGTCTCGACCAACTCGAGTCGTGAGCTTGTCTCGACCAACTCGAGTCGTGAGCTTTCGTCGGCGACCAGAAGCGGTGAACAAGCGTCAAGGCCGCCTTTATTGCTGAGCGTTTCAACCGAGATCATCATTAAGATTTGCGACAATTTATCGGTGATGTTGCTTTGGCGCGTTTTGCGGCTTACCTGCCGGCAGTTTAACTGTTTTTTACGATCCGACTGGTTTTGGCTGCTGCGACTTCGGGTGGGACTCTTTTTATTCCCACGTTGTGGAACTAACTAATTATTGGGGCGCGAGAAATGGCGGCGGGGGGGGGAGGGGGGTGGGGAGGATTTAAAGGGGATATAGAGAATTTCTTTTTGTTCGCCCATTAAATTGGTGCAAAAATTATTTGCCGATTCAATTTTAAGTCGTTTCAGAAATTTTCCCGTGTGATATTGCCCGAGCGTTTGCGATGCGCGGCGGTATTGGCGTTGAAATATTATTGGGTACTGAACGAAATGCCCAGCAAATCCAATCCCGATTTTATTCGACGTTTTCGAGTTGGTTTTTGGCGTCTTTTCTTTTCACTTTTTAATAATTACCCTAACTTCGCGCATGCATAAGCCGCGGGTGTTTTGAGCCGATTTTAAATTGCCGCCAATGAGTTCATTCTGTTCGTATCGGATCCCGTTGGGATCCAAATGGATCCAAGAAAATCCAAATAAATCCAAACGAGTCAAAATGGATTCAAGAAAATCCAAATAAATCCAAACGGGTCAAAATGGATCCAAAAAAATCCAAATAAATCCAAACGAGTCAAAATGGATCCAAGAAAATCCAAATAAATCCGAACGGGTCCAAAGTTTGTGCCCTCCTTTTTTTAAGCCTCATAACGTCGGGCACAAAATTTGAACCCGATTTTCGAATCCGAATGGATCCATTCGAATCCAAATGGATCCGAGCGAGTTCAAATTTTGTGCCCACTTTTATAAGACTGAAACGAAGGCGGGCACAAAATTTGGAGTCGCTTGGATCCGATATGAACCGAATGAGCATATTGGCGCCAATTTGAGTTTGGCTCAAAACACCCGCGGCTTATACGCACACACGAATTAGGGAAAATTTTGAATCGCGTCCTCATTCATTTATACATGGATAACGTTGACGATGGGTATATTTTATCCCCAAAGTTTATGCGCGATAAGCCGCGGGTCGGTTGTTTGAGTCAAATTTAAATGGCATCGATTCGAATACATCTTTGGGTTATATTCGAATATCTATTTGAGTCCAAATTTTGTATTCAATTTTATTTCTGGCTTTCGTAACGGCGCTGGCATAAAATTTGAACTCACATGGATTTGATATGTACCCTGGAATTGAACTCCAACCGGTGCGCAATTTAAATTTGACGCATTCAACCAACTCCTATCTTAACCTTAGACTTGGTCTTAGTCTTTTAAGCTTTGGCTCTCCTAAATGACTCGCGGTTTATCTTCATGAAATTTGGAATAATAACGCGTCTACTGGAAAGGTTTATTTTTCTTTCATTTGAGAATTTCTTTTTATCGAAAAATTGTTTGATTTTAAATTTTGAATAGTTTTTTTTTAAAAAGGTTTTTTCGTGCTATTTGATATTAGTTAGCTTGACTTTTGAAATTGTATTTTTTTAAATGTATTTTTTTTAATGGTTCTCGGGACTATAAACAAAACAACTTGAATAATGGAAAAACAAAGGGACAACAGGATCATAAGATCATATGGATCATAATGATATGAGACGAAATGGGACGGGGCAAAACAGGACGAGAAGGCACAAAGCTGAATGGAGAAGAAAACAAAGTTTAGGCTTAAATCTAAGTTTAGATTTTTTCGATTTATCCTAGACCTATCTTAACCTTAGACTTGAGCTTAGTCTTTTAAGCTTCGGTTCTCCTAAATGACTCACCGATCCGGAGTGATTTAGGGAGTTGATTTTATGCATTGTTACAACTTCATTCTTTTCCGCATCATTTAAAAAGGGTAAAATGGTTAAATCACGCTTTCCTTGCGAATTCGGAAGTCATTTGGAGTCATTTAGGAGTCATTAAGAGTCTCTTCATGACTCCTAAATGACTCACCGATCCGGAGTGATTTAGGGAGTTGGTTTTATGCATTGTTACAACTTCATTCTTTTCCGAGTCATTTAAAAAGGGTAAAATGGTTAAATCACGCTTTCCTTGCGAATTCGGAAGTCATTTGGAGTCATTTAGGAGTCATTAAGAGTCTCTTGATGATTCCTAAATGACTCGCCGATCCGGAGTGATTTAGGGAGTCTGAATCGTTCGAGGAGTCAAGTCCCAGTAGTGTTTTTTTAAGCTTGAGCTCATTTTGTTTCTATTTCGTTTTGTCAAGCAAACAAAGCAAATTTGATTGAGATTAATATGAGGAATGGATGGAGATAATAATTTTTGTGAGGCCGGCAATAACCGGCAATAAATCTTCTTTTTTTTTGCTCATTATATTTGTATTATTTGAATATTGGCTAAGTACTATTATTATTATTAATATGTGCGTTAATATACATATGCTGGATTGTGACATGTAAATTATTTTTTCTTTTCTATTCGTTTCATTCTTATTCGTTTCATTCTTACTTTCCAGAGGCGTTATCGCAGGCAGAAGGCCATGTATTCGATTTTGAGAACTAGCTCATTGCCCGCATTGGAGGTATTTCAGGGCGGCTCGTTGTCGGCTATCAGCGACGAGTCAACGCTATCGTCGATTGTCATAAACGCGACGGCGCGACGCTGTCATGCCGTCGAGTACTTTGTCGGCCGATGGAATTCGCCGCCAGCCGGTATGCCGCAATCGCCCAACCGTTGGCGTGTCTCGCGGCGTATGCTCGTCCACTCGGGCACCATCGACGCGGTTCATCTGTTTCGCTATACGCCACAACGCTATAATTATTGCGCGACGGCGGCGCGAGACCGTAGCATTATGCTGTGGGACTTGAATCGTATAATCGCCGAGGACCCGCCGTCCATGCTTGTTAGTCGGATTGAAAATGCGCACTCGGTTCGTGGACTGTTTATTTGCCGTTATAATTCCGCATAAAAAGGGAGCGAGAAAGAGTTGGGATTATTTGCGTTAAACACAGTGCTGCGACTTGAATCCGAGTCATTTAGAAGGCAAAATGGTTAGACGACTCTTTTTATGAATTTGGAAGTCATTTAGAGTCATTTAGAAGTCATTAAGAGTCTCTTCATGACTTTTAAATGAATTTAGAAGCCCCAAAAAAAAGTTTAAAGAGTCAAGTCTCAGCACTGGTTAAATATCTTAAAATTGGAATGGAAACTCGTCGGACTTTGGACTCGTCGGACTTTGGACTAATGAATATCCCAAAACTGGTGTAAGGGAGCCTAGCAGGTTTTGAACTAATGAAAAATGGAATTATTTACGTTCCAACAATTATTATTTAAAAATTTGCTTGACTTCTTTTGGGAAATGGAACTGGGAAAGAAAAAAAAGCGGGGAGGTTATCCAATTATTGGATTCCGATTATTAAACGTCTTATGCAATAATGAATAAGTGGCTAAATAGTTGCTTTTGGCTCGGCTCGCAGTTTGGTTTGCTAGCAAAATAAGCCAAATTGCGCAATTTTTTTTGCCAAATTCGACAAAAAAATGACTCGTTTGGTCGCAAGCGGTATTGTGGCTTGGCTTCGGGTTGACTTCTGACATAAATGGCTTCAGATGGCTCCAGACAAGCTGGCTACGCAGCGGAGCAATATGGCTCCAAATAACTCGGAGCCATTTCATAGAGCCAAGTCAGAACGAACACTAGTCGCGAGTCATCTCGAGGCACCTGCTTATATGCATTCCAATTCTTCTTTCTAGGGTTGGATCGGAGACATTTGCTCGAAATCGTGTTCAGACATGTTTTCGGCGAGTTGGGACGGCTCGTTGAAGCAATGGGTTTTGACTCCGTCTGGTTTAACGGTGATTAAATATTATTAAATGAAATATATTTGCCTTATTTATAAATTGGATATATTAATGTTGATTTGCATTTAAGTTACTAAATTATGTGGACATGAAAAACGCAGTTTTGGCATGTGCTTGCGACAATGAGCAGGTATACGCGTGCACGTTCAGCGACGGACCGATTATGTGCGACACACGTATCGGAATGCTCATCACGCACCTAGCGCATTCGAAGAGCATGCCGAAAGTTTTCAATCTGGCTACTGGGGTGAGTTGGTGTGAGTCGGCTTCAAAACGTATCGATGGGATATTTTGTATTTGTGATGGGTCGAGCTGGCAATTTCGAACTCATGCCGGGCCGAATCGAACCGTCTTGCTCGCTGCTTGGGTCGAGCCGGGCCGAACCGAGCGGGGCTGAGCTTAGCTTGTCAAGTCTGGCTCATTGAATGAGCCCGGCCGAGCCGAGCCGGGTCGAGCCGACTATCAGAGTCGGGCTAGATCGGTCCGAGCTGGGCCGAGTCAAGCCAAGCCGGCTCAAGCTCACTGAACGAGCCGAGCCGAATCGAGCCCGGACCGAGTCGAGCCGGGCTAAGCCGATTCAGGCTCACTAAACGAGTCGGGCTGGGCTGAACCGGGCTCACATTGTGTCTGAGTAGAGCCTGCAAAAAAAAAAGCGTCCGAGTCGAATCGGAATGAGCCGCGTCGAGCCAGCTTATCATTACCTTGTATTATATCTTTTTTAAGCTTAGGCTTAGTTGTAAAAAAGAAAAGAGTTGAGTTGTGAGCCGTGTGATTTGAGTAGTAGTATTGAAATTCTCAATAATTTTTATCATTATATGTATAAAATTTTTGTCTATTACAGTATCCGTTTTTAATTTATAGTTCTGCACGAATTATCTCTATTTGGTGGGCGAGGATAGATACGTCTCGATGGTGGACAAGCGAATGTTTCGCGCGCCGGTTTACCGTCTTAACATGCGTCGGCCGATTTCGCGCATTAGCTACAGCCATCAGCAATTGGCGGTGACGCTGCGCGACGGTCGCGCGGTGTTTCTCAATCCAGACACGCTTAAAATGGAGAATGTAAGGCCTCAAACTAAAGCCTCAAACCAGGCTGTCCGATAAGGAGAATTTTTTTTGTGAAGATGTGAGAAGAAGGAGAAGGATTGGAGGGGGAGGGGGAATAGCGATGCGACAAAACGTGATCAGCTCTAATGGGATGGGATAAAACGGGACGAACCAAAATAGGATGAGATAAAAGTTGTTGGAAGGAGAGGGATTGGGAGGAATCGAAGGGAGGGGGGGGGGAGGGAGAAAGGGCGAGAATTCCTTCTGCTGGGATATACCTTCTTTCTTTCTTTCCTTATTTCAATATTTTCACGTTTCAATAATTCCACGTTTTTCTTTCAGCATTATTTCGTCGCTGCCAATCGAAAAATTGACGTTTCCCTGTGTCATGGCGGCAGTTGTTACGCGCACAACAACTTGATTAAAGTACGATTCTTGTGTGTTATCGGATCCCAAAAAAAAAAAAAAATTTCCAAGCTTAAGACATAGCCTAGTCCTAAAGCCAACGTGGAACATGGACTAAATCTAGGCCTAATTAATTGCCCGAGTCTAAGGCTTGGCCTCATTCGTTTAATAATACGCTTTCTGTTTTTCAGTTATACACGCCGGGTCTTAATCCGTTGCTGATTGACTATTTGAGGGCCGATTGTGACATCAGCAGGGTGAGTTCATCATTAACTAGCAGACTCTTAATGACTGAATCAAGTCTCAGTGTTGTTTTAGGCTTAAATTTAACTATAGTTTAGGACCTAATCTCAGTTGATGACCCAATCTTAGATTCTGAATTATGGCTCTTATGCTTAGGTTTTAGTCCCCAACCATCCCGTTTTGTCCCGTCCCATTTTGTCCTGTTCCGTTTTGTCCCGTCCCATTTCGGTCTGTCCCGTTTCCATTCGCATTGCTGTAGAAAGATGCCCAATGAATTTATCCCTATATATCCTTCTCCCTTTAAATAATATCTATAATTAAACCAGAAGAAAATTTTCCACATTTGTTCTCATTCCGTTTATCTCGGACGTCAATTTCTTCTTTTCAGGTGGATTGTAACGGACGTGCGATTGTCGCCGGAACAGGAATCGGATCCGTTAACATTTGGATATAAAGAAAAAAATGAGAATAGGAACTTTGACAATTTTCTACTTATTTTTGACATTTTGTTTTTCATTCTCGTCTTTCCTTATTATTGCAATTACATAATTTATTCATTTTTTTTCTTATTGCATTCGAGCCTACCTATACATTGTTTTCTTCTCTTTGTATTAAGGATTAAAGATATTACACGTATATTTTTTTCTGTATTATAACACATTTATTCATTATATGTGGCTTTTTTTTGAATCGAGAAACCATAATTTATTTTTTTTGATTTTACTTTGAAATGATTGTATATTTGTCGTTGAAACGCAATAAAAGAATTGAAAGTATTGGACGGGATGGATTCGGCTAGCGAATAATTGATTTATTTTTTTCTGATCTGATTAATATACTTTTTTGTATGGTAATTTCAATTAATGGTGGCTTGATTGGGCTGGACCAAGAGTTTCACGGCCCCGCGCGTAAAAAACCGGTCCCGAGCCATTCTTTATATAAATTATAACGAATTTGAAGATGGAAATTGAACTGGAAGGCAGATCAAAAAATGTTCTATTAAATTGTTGAGGCTTTGTTGGGACAATTTGAGTTTGTTAAAAGGATTTGCGCCGTGGAATGTTTTAATTTTTAATAGAGCGAAAAGATTAAACCAAATGAAGTTGATATTAAAAGATGCGAATTTTGTGTGGTGTATAGAAATTTTATAGATATCGATTGAAACGAATTCAAAATCGGAAAACCCAAGACATTTTTGTTTATAACTTTTTAATGAGAAAATTTCAAATACAAAAATATATTACACATTTAACAAAAGATTAGGCAAAATCGATGCTAAGAAAATTATACCATTCGATTCATAGTTATGATTTATTAAAGTACCGAGTTCGGAGTTGCAAACCCGAATCTCCGAATCTGGCATTTAGCAAGGAATTGACTAACATAAACCGATTAGCATCAAATTTTTAACATCCCTTTCGGACAAATATCTTGTTGATATGAGTGAAAAATAATTTTGGGCGTCTCATTAAAAATTTATAAACAAAAATGTCTCGACTTTGGACTTGAGTTTGTTTCATCACTAGCCCCTAAGAATATCGCCAAATTACTGAGCAAATATGCTTCTTCTCCAGCACACCAACTTTTATTGGCTGTTTTATCTTTATAAACCAAGGCCTTACAAACCACCGGCGAAGTTCTATTTATTAAATTAAACAATTACAATTAATATATTAAATGATTCTTTTACACGCCCAACAAAAAACAATAATAATTATAGTTATAATGACAATACTCATGCGGAAACAAAAAATCGTAAATAAAATTACATTAAAAGTACTTCCATTCAAGACTAAATTATTTTAATCATTACAACATTTTAATCATCGCCCGCTTCCGAAAGTGAGACTCCAAACGAAAATACAATAATTCCCCTTCAAAATATATTAATTCCCCTTCAAGTTGCGATGATGTTGGTCGAAAGGCAGACGGGCAGACGTCACAATTATATTTTGCGAGCTTTTTAAAATAAAAATAATTGACGAAAAAATATAATGCGTATTCTCGCCCGTCTGCTGGCGTGTGAAAGCCATCGTAACTTTTTGGCGAATGCAATGTGGGTGATATAAGCGGCGGCGAACTCTTTAGCTTTTGTAGCAATCCTTATACAATCGAAAATCTGCGCTGCCGTTCCTCTTTCGGCCCACGTCTTCTTTTCCCCCCGAAAGTTTCGTGCACCTCACCCATACCTTTGTGCATATACCATTCTTGAACTAAGTCAGCCCTCATCTTCAAACTAGTCTCCGGAATCTGTGATATAGTATTACCTATGTCATATGTTTCCACATTTTCAATCTCGGTGATATACACTCGCTGCCGTTTCGCAGCGTCTTGCCATGCAGCGCCATCGTGCCTTCTAAGTCTTAGTGGACTTACGTATTATTATGGGTCGGTTCGAGGGTCCGGGATATAATACGTTCCCACTACGCATGGCATCTTCCAATTAATTCATTGGAAGAATCGCCGGCATCACGCGGAGAGATGAGACTCCGCCGGCCGGTTCGATAGCATTGTTGCGTCGTCTCGTACGACGCGGAACGGTTTAGCTTATAGATTCTCGATTGGCCACAAGAATTGCTCAATTTTTTGGATTTTTTTTAAACTCATTATTTTAAAGAGTTTAGAGCAGGACTGGGACTTGGCCCATAAAAAATGGCTTATGGCAGGGCTGTGAATTGGCTCATTAAAAATGGCTCATGGCAGAGCCGTGACTTGGCTCATGACTCAAAGACATTTGTAAGACACTAACCGATTGAGCCATGGCCCATTGACAAAATTGAAATTAAAGTATTGAACCATGGCTCATTTCTTAAATAAAAATAATTTATTTTTTGAATATTATTAGCCAAAGACTCTATTATTAAAAAAAATTTCCGTCGACTCGCTTAAGAGCCTTAATTTTTTTTCTGTGTATATCCAAATGTGAAAACATTTTTCCCCATAAAAATAATCCGAAAAAGCAACCTCCGGCTGGCTCGAAAAATTCGTCGTTAAGCTATTAAAATTTCGGTTGCTAAGCAACGGAAAATTTTTCTTTTCTTTTTGCGGGCGGTTAGTTTTGCATATTTGTATTTTGTGGTATTTGTATCTGTGTATTACGTATTGTGTATTTGTGTATTTGTATTTAGTATTTATGTATTGTAACAAAAATGGTTTTATAAGCAAAATGAATTTTCCTTTTTCTTTTCTATTAGCATTACTCATTGTATTAATGCCTTTACTCTTGATTTTGAGCACGCACACATAAACAAAACACAATAAATACATAATACATACATAATACAATACACAATTTTTATACCAACATTGCAGACATACGCATATACGAGAATATAATATTTATTCATTTGTGTGTGTACAGTGTGTTAGCGAAAATTTCCGTAACAAATATGCGGGTTAAAAACTGACCGATAACAGCGAGAAATAATGAATAAGACCAATGAAAGACAACAAATGACATCCAACAAATAAAAACAATTATGACTTGGCTCCGAGTTGACTGTGGAGCCCAGCGAGTCGTTAGTCACTCTTTTAGCTCCTTTCAAAAAAAGCCGGAGCCACGAAAAAACCAGATGAGTCCATAAATTGCGAGCATGAATGACTTCAGATGACTCCGACCAGTTGGCTTGGCTCCGCTGCGGAGCCATATGCCTCCAAATGACTCGGAGCCACAGCCATTTATAGAGCCAAGTCATAACACTGACTATGACACAATGCTAACGAAGTGGGGGAGAGGGAATTTATTTGTGCTTGGTTGGGCTTAGGTCTCGGCCTACTTTGTCCACTTTCACTAGCCGGGTCGGTGCACGACACTTTTTTGTTGTTATAGTTGTTACGTTGCGGTCAGTGAAAATGGATGCACCAAAAATTCTTTTTTTTTCGCATATAAAAAATTCAAAGTCAAAAATTTGGCGGAGAATTTTTGCGGAAAAACAAATATTTGCATTTGAAATGTCTTTCTCTCCCTCTTTTTCTCTCTTTCTCTTTTTCTCTCTTTCTCTCTCATTTCTCCATCTCTTTTCTTCCTCTTTTTTCTTTCTCTCTTTTCTTCTCTCTCTCTTTCTCTCTCTTTTCTTTTCTCTCTCTTTTCCCTCTCTTCCTTTCTCCCTTTTCCCTCTCTTTCTCTCCCTCTCTCTCTTCCTTTTTTCCTCTCTCTCTTTGTTTCCTTCTCTCTTTTCTCTTTTTTCTCCTTCTCTTTTTTTTCTCTTTTTTCTTTCTCTCTTGCGTTTGTTCATGTCTTCTCTCTCTTTTTTTTCTCCTCCTCTCTCTTTTTTCTTCTTTCTCTTCCCAAATAGCAAATGAATTTTTTGTTATCAAATCGAATTGATTAAAAATTATTTTTATTTACATTTTTTTTTGCATTTTTTTGTAACGTGAAAATTAGAATTATTTTAAACATGAACTCGATTACCAATACACTACGGATTGCACGTATTATTGTATTTTAGTAAATAAAGGTATTTTTTTCACAAAGTTTAGGCCAAATTTGAAAAGCTAAAAAAGTATGAGTCAACTTTTCTCTCTTTTTTTCTCTCCGATTTTTTTCTCATTCACAGAAAAATTTTTCGTCTTAAAAATTTTTGATTGTAATTTTTTTTGTTAGTCATCTGAGAAAATATACAATTCCATTCGATACAGTAATTACCCGAATTTCGCGTGTATAACGCCGGATGTTTTACCAAATTTAAATTAGCGCATTTCGTTCGTATCGGACTCGTTGGGGTCCAAATTTTGTGCCGGTTTTTATTTCAAGCTCATAAAAATGGGCACATTTGAACCCGCTTGAATCCGTTTGGATCCGCTTGGATTTATTTGGATCCATTTGGTCTCGTTTGAACCCCAATTTGGTCTCGGATCCGATAAAACAGAATGAACTCATTGGCGCCATTTTAAACTTAGCTCAAAACACCCGGCTTTTTCCACACGAAGTTAATATACACGTTTACTGTAACTTTTTATTGAAATTTTTTCCATAATTCGAGTAATATTTTTTCAGCGCGAAATGTAATAATTCGCTAAATTTTTCGTCCTTATAATTTGAGCCAAAAGGACTCGGAATCCGTTGAATTTTGGGAGTCCAGGAGCTCTTTTCCGGCCGAAAAGATCCACATTCAAATCTTCGAAAATGGGCTGCAATCCGTGCTGTTGTTGGAAGCTGAAGGACGCCGCGATGACCATCGGCATTTGGTCACTGGTGAGTGGCCAATTTTTTGAATTATTTTACTTTAATTTCGTGGGATAAGCCGCGGGTGTTTTGAGCCAAATTTAAATTCACGCCGACGAGCCCATTTTGTCAAACGAGTCCAAATGGATTCATTCGGGTTCTGATAGATCCAAGCGGGTCCAAATGGAGCAAAACGGGTCCAGATAGATCCAAACTGGTCCAAATGGATTCAAATTGGTCCAAATTGATTCAAGCGGATTCAAATGGATTCATTCGGGTTTAGATAGATCTAAGTAGGCCCAAATGGTCCAGATAGATCCAAATGAGTCCAAATGGATTCAAATGAGTCCAAATGTATTCAAGCGGGTCCAAGCGAATCCAAACGGATCCAAATTGGTTAAAGCGGGTCCAGATAGATCCAAGCGAGTTAAAATGGATCCAAGCGGGTCTAAATTTTGTACCCATTTTTATGAGATTCAAATAAAGAATAGCACAAAATTTGCTCTCACTTGAATATAACCGAGATGATTGGTACCAATTTAAACTTGGCACAAAATATCGGCAGTTTTACAAAATTAGGATAAAGTTGTAAACAAAATCAATCAAATAATTTAATAAAAAAAAATCCCGAAATTCGTCCATAGCCTAATGGTTGTGCGTTAGGTTTTGCCACGTTTTCTAACCCATTCATCATTCACTTTTTACCAGTTACCATTTTTACCAATTTTTTTCTACCATTTTATGGCTTACAGTTGCTGTTAGTGTTAAGTGAGTTTTCAAATTTTTTTTTGTAAAAATTTATTTGGCATTCTGCCCAAAGCTCACTTCTTTTTCAGGCTGTTGTAAATTTTTTTGGGAGTTTTATTTTTTCAATGTGTCTTTGAAGATCTACTCGTTCGCGTCGCTGGCGATGTTCACCTGGCAGTGGGGCGTTTTGTCGCAGTGCCAACACGTCACGATGGCGCAATCCAACCTGCAATGCGAGTACTATTGTCCGTGCGTGGGCGCGTCCACCGCGCGGACCTCGCTAATCGTCGAGGGTATGGAAGAGTCCCCTGTGGGATAAAGCATGGGGTCCCCAGTAGGATGAAGCCTGGAGTCTCCTGTGGGATAAAGCCTGAAATCCCTCGGCGACTCGCTTAAGAGCCTTATTTTTTTACCTATGTATAAGCCGCAGGTGTTTAAATTGGCGCCATTACACTTATACACGATTTTAGGATATTTTTTCGGCATTTTTTTTTGTCTTCTATTTCATTCTTAAACTTATCCACAAAACAGCAATTGTGAGCCCGGAAAGTGGTGTAAAATAAAATGGATCCTATAAAAAAGACTCCAAATAAAAAAAGAGCCCGAAACCGCCAAACGCTCTCTTCAAAAAAAAAAGCTTGAAAAGCTTAAGGCGGAGCTCGTCACTTAAGTTTAGACTTAAATTTGTTGATTGATTGTTGAACTGAAGCTTTGATTGAACTTGAGCTTTGGACTTGAGCTTTGGACTTGAGCCTTAAACTTGAGCCTTGGACTTGAGTTTTGGACTTGAGCCTTGGACTTGAGCTTTGGACTTGAGCCTTGGACTTGTGCTTTGGACCTGAGCCTTGGACTTGAGCTTTGGACTTGAGCCTTGGACTTAAGCCTTGAACTTGAGCCTTGGACTTGAGCTTTGGACTTGAGCCTTGGACTTGAGCCTTAAACTTGAGCCTTGGACTTGAGTTTTGGACTTGAGCCTTGGACTAGAGCTTTGGAGTTTATGAGACCTTCCGACAAAAATTCTTTAAGATCTACTGCGTAATGCAGTTGGCCATATTCGGCTGGCAAATGGCGGCGATAAAGTACGAAAAGGACCGCGCCGCGAACACCCTTCTGCCCAACTACAACACCTACGGCCGATACGATATTCCGTCGTATTATGAGAGCTATTGGCAGTCGCCGGAAGAGCGCTATTACACCGGTATAGCACTAATACACCTAGAAATTTGGAGGGTCCCATTCCATTCCAGACCCTACATAGAAATTCGAATGTTTTCTATTTTCTTAATTTGTGCTGTTTTGTGGATATTTTTTTTCGCATTTCATTTTTCAAGTTTCGGACACTTTCCGATTCCATTAGAAAGTGGCGGGACAGAAAGGGGCGGGTCGAAACGAGACCGGGCTAAAACGGGTCGGGTAAAAACGGGACTGATTGGGACAAAACAGGACGAGATCGAAATGGGACGGGTCGAAAGGGGACGGGGCCGAAACGGGACAAGGCTGAAACGAGACAGAACGAGCCAAAACAGAACGAGTTCTAAACGGGACGGGCCGAAATTAGTCGAAACGGGACGAGACCAAAACGGATCGGATCGAAATGGGATGCGGCATAACGGGATGAGGTCGAAACGGGACCGCGCCGATCCATTTCAGACCTGTCTCATTCTATTGAATCGGGCCGATTCGTTTCAGCCCCGTCACATTCTATTGGATCCTCCATTAGAACCCCAACAACAAATTGCTTTCCCTCCAGGCTCTCTTAAAATTTGCCCAGCCAAAAAATCAACAATTTTAGGACTTTTTGTGATCCAAATTCTCTGCCTAATCGCCTCATTTTTCCTGCTATTTTCATCGGTTATGCTCATGTACGGTGTGCATACGGTAGGCATAAGCCTTCTGTAATTTATTCAATTAATTATTTTAATAAAAAATTCCCGTCCCCGCCGAAATTTGCGAATTTTCAGTGGTCCCGTTATTTGGTATGGCCGTGGTTTATTTGTATGGCGAGCTCCATATTGACCTCGTTGGCATATTGCATAATGTGGTGGGCGGGCGACGTACGCGACTATTGGCTGGTGCTCACCATACTCGAGGCGTTCGCCATTTTTCTTAATGTAATTGTCCACTATAGAACCCTAAAACAAGGGGGTATTTTTAATTAAAAAGACCTTCTCTATCCATTACTTTTTAAATCAACTCTTTAAGTAATTTGGGAAAAAAGTTACAGCTAAAAAAGTAAAGTCACTTTTTATCTCTTTGAAATTTTTTGAGTGACTTTACTTTTTTGACTGTAACTTTTTTTGGAAGTTACTTAGCAACTTGGTTTAAAATGTAATGGATAGAGAAGAAAATTCTGAATCCAGTAACATAAATTTATTTTTGGAAAAGTAACTTTTTGATCCATAAAAAGTTAGCGAAAGTTGAAAAATTGCAAATGTCGGAGACGCAAGTATACAAAAAAAAAAATAGAATTGAATGTCTAAGTTGTCTGGCTAAAGCCATCGCGCGTTTTTCGCGAATGATTTGCGGGTTATATAGGCGAAAAAATCCGCTACCACCCCAATCATTCGGGCTCAATGATCCGGCCGCACCAAATTTTTGCCATTTTTTGAAAATTTTTTAAAGTCAATTTACAATTTTAATTGCAATAATTTTTATTGTATTGGAATCAAAATTTTCTTTTCTATCCATTACTTTTTAAATCAAGTCTGTAAGTAACTTTGAAAAAAAGTTATAGTCGAAAAAGCGAGGTCAACTTTTTTTTTTGAAATTTTTTTGACTGATTTTACTTTTTTAGCTGTATATTTTTACAATTTCACGAAAGAATATGATTTAAAAAGTAATGGATGGAGAAGAAAATTTTTAATCGATAGCTTAAATTAATTTCCGGAAAAATACCGTTATGGTCTCTAAAAATTTGGCCAAAGTTGAAAAATCCGCTAATGTCGCAAAAATTTAAATTTTTTCAACTTTTTAAAAAAATTCAATTTCAAAATTGCGCGCTTTTTTTCCAGTGCTATTGCTTTGTGGTGATATGCGTCTTTTACAAGCGGATGCTAATCGAATTGGACTATTACGAGGGACGACGCGCATCCAAATACAATCGATTCAATCCGCGCGAGACGTCACAGCACACCGAACAGGGTCCGAAAAATTTTGCTTCCACTTAATGAGAGAACATTGGAGTTCAAAAAATTGATCCCAAATTTAAAGCCATTAAATCAGGAATATTAGTGTCCATTTTGAGATTCCGCAAAAAGTATCTCATAGGTTTATGTCCGCAAAAAGTATCTCATAGATTTATGGAGTCTTTCAAAAAGTATCTCATAGGTTTATGGAGGCTTTTTGAGACAATATTAGGAGCATTTTGAGATCCTGTGAGACATCTTTTGTCGCTTTATACCCTATAAACCATTATAAGACACTTTTTGTGGCTCCATATACCATGAGACACTTTTTGGGGTCCCATACTTCTATGAGATACTTTTTGTGTCTTTATGTCCTATAAATCATTTTTTAAGTCCCTATAAGACACTTTTTGAGTCATATACCTTATGGAACACCTTTTGAGGCTCTATGAGAACATCTAGGACTTTCAGAATTCATCGACGATGACGGCTATCCGTGCGAGCATCCCGCATGGAGTCGCGTCGGCACACTGCCCAAATACCCCGCGGACGCGTATCCAACGTATTCGCATTCCGTCGGTCAACCGCAACGATATCCCCAGCCGCCGGCGTTCGATACCGCTGGTAGGGATGATTTTGAGAGAGATTTGACTGTGTTAAACTATTATATGCTACCGTAAGCTATCGGACCAAAACCTGTCGGGCAGAGCTGGGCCAGCAAAAAATGGGTTGGGCCGGGCCCGGACAGGCAAAAATAGGTTGGGCCGGACCGGGCCAAAATGTGTGGGATTGAGCTTGGCTAGCCAAAAACGAACCGGGCCGGGCAGGGCTAAAACGTGTCGGACCGGGCCTGGCTAGCCAAAAACGAACCGGGCCGAGCTGAGTCAAACAAAAACGAACCGGGTCAGGTCGGACCAAGACGTGTCAGATCGGGCCGGGCCAGCCGAAAACGGGTCGGCTATCGGTGGCTTATGAATACATTTTTTTTTTCAGAACAGCCCCAACGAATTGAACCCCTGAACATGGACTCGCGCGAGACGCCCCGCTTGGCGATGGCGGTAAATTTGATTGGCTTGAGTCATTTATATTGGGCCTCAAAAAAAGCGCCTATATTTAGGCTCAAATCTACAGAAATTCAAACATTTCTGAAGCTTATAAGCCGCCCTAAAAAAGGTCAAAAAAGGCCTGATTTGGGCTCAAACCTAAGGAAAATTCAGAAATTTTTGAACCTTATAGAGCGCTCAAAAATGGCAAAAGAGGCCTATAATTTCGAGCTCAAACCCATAGGAAATTTGAAAAATTTCTGAACCCTATAAACGGCTTCAAAATGTGCCTATAAATTCGGTCTCAAACACATTCAATATTTTTGGGTTCCACGTGGGCTGCCCGAAACCCCTTTGATAAAATATTTAGCACCAACGGGGATTTTAGGGCGCGCAATCCGTGCCGTCGCTCTTCGAGGACTTCCGCGATGTTCCCCGGCAGGAGCACCGTAAATCGCGGCGTCATAAGTGAGTTTTTCGACCCTTTTCCACCCCATTCATAGGATTTGGGGCTTGTCACGCGCGCCGTTTGTATCTAATATCTTACAGATCCTGTCGTTGTCATCGCGACCATTGCGCGAATGCCCGCAGAGGGCAGACGAGCAGTTTTCCAGACGATCATCAGCATCAGCGTCATCCTCATCATCATCATCATCATCATCATCATTTACCACATCACTCTCAACATCATCGACGAAAACATCGGCATTTGAGGTCGAAGCGCCATCATTCGCATTATCATTGTGATGGGCGTCGGTCCGCCGGCGATTTGGGTCGCGCCGGGTCCTGCTGCTCGTCTACGGAGCCGTCCTATTCCACGGAGGGCTCCGAATCATTGGCGTCCTCGTCGACGGCGGCGGCGGCGGCGCTGTCGGCGCGCCATTATCAAAACGCGGCCAGCCTCCTCGAGCTGAGTCGACGACGCGCGCTCAGTCGCCTGGACGAGGCGCGCGACGAGCGCGACGCCGCGGGCTCAATGTCGCGCGCCAGTCTGCGTCGCCATAAATCCGTTCCGTCAGAGGCGCGTAAAGCAGCGGCAGCACGCGCTGAAACGCTCGAGCCGAGACGGTAATTTCGGATTGGATTATCGTAATTTTGTAATTAAAAAAAGAGAATTACACTAATTTCGTGTGTATAAGCCGCGCGTGTTTTGAGCCAAATTTAAATTGGCGCCAATGAGTTTATTCTGTTCGTATCGGATCCGTTGAGATCCAAATGGATCCAAGAAAATCCAAATAAATCCAAACGAGTCAAAATTGATTGAAGCGGGTCCAAATTTTATGCCCGCCTTCGTTTCAGTTTTATAAAAGTGGGTACGAAATTTGGACCAGCTTGGATCTATTTGAACCCACTTGAATCCATTTAGACCCGTTTGAATCGATTTGAACTCGCTTAAATCCATTTAGACCCGCTTGGATCCATTTGGACTTGCTTAGATCTAATACTACAGAATGAACTCATTGGCGCCAATTCAAATTTGACTCGTGGCTTATAGACACAAAATTAGGGTACTAAAAGGCTTTGAACAATTGGTTACTGTAACAATAGGCTCTCAAAAATTTCCTACAGTTCCGTGGAACTGTGACAGCGCCATTACGGTACTTGCCTAAATTTATATTGGTGTATTTAATTAATTACGGTACTTCACAGAAATGGTTTATCATTTTATTCCAGACGCGAAGATACGGTATCGGAGCTCTCCGCCGTTGCGATGGGTCGTCAGCATTCCGCGGATCTGCTAGACCTGGCCGCCGGTGGAATCACCATTCCGCAGCATATCGTAATCCCGCCGGGCGGTTTCGCCGGCGCATCCGACGCCGAGAGAAAGTACCAAATCAACTCCGAGATTACGATATCGTACGATCCGCGACGCGGGCGTTTTGTGCCCGAAGCCGAGCCCTACGAGGCGGCGAGAACCTCGCGGGATTCCGGCGAGCTCCCGCAGGTTTAACACTTAAAAATTAGTCCCCGATGAGTCAAAAGAGAAAGTCCAAGCCAATGAGATAAAAAGACACAAATACAGTAACAATAACGTGTTGCAAAGTATAGTAACAATTACATATTAAAAGATACAATAACTATTATACTCTAAAGCCATACCTTGAAAATACAGTAGCAAATATAAGATCGGAAAATACACTAAAAACCAAATAATAAAAAATACAGTAACAATCACAACTTGGGAAATACAGTAACCATTACATGTTGAAAAAGTACAGTAACAGCCATGGGAATAAATTCGTCATTATAAAATCATTAGAATACAGTATCGTATATGGGCACTTTGCTACCGTATCATAAAAATTTATATGATACGATATTATAGAAAATTTCTTTAAATTACTGTATTTTCAGCCGATTTCGATTATGTCGAATGTCTAAAGTGAAACGAACCGATTACAATACCTAATATTTCTTCGTCTATATATAACTGTATATATTTCAAATATATTTGCATTTTTTCGCATTTATTCCTGTGATATCGTAACATTTTTTTAAATCAGTTTTATGTGATTTGTCACTGCCAAATTTTTTTTTCCTGCGAAATAAAAAATTTCGAATTTTTTTTAATTATTTTTGAACATTTTTCAACTTTGACTAACTTTTTATGGATCAAAAAGTTACTTTTCCAAAAATAAATTTATGTTACCGGATTCAAAATTTTCTTCTCTATCCATTACTTTTTAAATCAAGTCTACTAGAGAACTGAAGAGCCACGAGCGAATTGAACACGAATGGGCGCAAGGATAAAAAAGAGAGAGAAAGGGTAGAAATGTATCAAAATTGAAAAATAGTCATAAAATTCATTTTCTCAAAAATATATGAAAATGCAAAATGAAAAAATCGAATAATATTATGAAGAAAGATCGTTTGAATATGATTTGAATGACCGCCAAAAGGTTGAGCGCAAAAAATTTTTGAATTATTTTTTATATTTTTATTTTAAATAAATATGAAGAAAAAAAAAGTTGTTGATTTGAAATTGCGCGCAAAAACAAAGGTATCATCGTGTCGAAATGCAATCGTCCTGTCGGCCTTCCGTGAAGACGAAATAGTACATTATCAGAAAGAGAATGAAACTCAGCGGATAAAAAACCCGACAGAAATTGTCCAAATATCTGCGGAAAAAAATTATTGGAAAATCAAATTGACCTAATAAAGCTGAGCATAATTAATTGTGTCATACCGTCCCGTCTTATGGTATCGATTCGCTTTCATAATCATCGAGTCACGAGCCTCCTGAGTGAGGTCCAATCGCTTTCGGTTGGCCCATTTTCTCTAAAATATATGAAAATGAAAAATGAAAAAATCGAATAATATTATGAAGAAAGATCGTTTGAATATGATTTGAATAACCGCCAAAAGGTTTAGAGCAAAAAATTTTTAAAAAATTTAAAAAAATTTTCGAAAAATCGGCAAAAGACTGTCTCTTTAAAAATCAACTGTTCCTTCCATATGCCTTCGATTAATGTAAGAACTGGCCATACAAATATAATTTAAATGAGCGCCAAAGATTTGGCGCAATTTAAAATTTTTCAAAAAATATTTTTTTAAATTTTTTCGAAAAATGGCAAAAGGTTGGTGCGGCCGGGATCATTGCTCAATCTTCCGAGACTACAATGTGCACTTTCTTCCGTGCACATCTGGACCTCAATCGAAAGAGAGCGGATCCGGCCAAGCAAGCCAACTATTCGCGTTCCGCACACCGGCGTAATTGCGGGTTCGTTGTGTCATGTGGAATCATAGTTGTGCACCATCACAATACTTTCTCATCCGGCTGACTCAGTTAGCTGTGGGACGTACCGAACCTCCGAAGAGGCCACTGGGAATGGTGCCCAGAGGGTCCAGTGAACCACAAACACTGGTATTGACTTAACTCTAGCTTGGCCGAGTCAAACCGGAATCGAAATCATGCGATAGTGAATACAACCACGTGGTGATTGATTCTTGGGGGTCGAATTGATTTTCTCGCTTATATACCCCGAAATTCATTCGCGAAAAACGGGCGATGGCTTTCGCCGGTGGGCTAGAGAAGTCAGACAATCCAATAATATTTCGTCGATTTTTTTTAGAAATTTGACATTAAATTTCATTTTTTAACGGACTTTTTTTTACCAATTGATTGGCTCGCTTATCGAAGCCGATTATGAACAGGGTCTGAAGCAGAGTAAAGAACACAAAGCCGGTGATGTAGCCGAACCAGAGGTCGATGGCCTATAAATCGGTACATGTTCTTGAAAGGAATCCTTTCTGAGTCGCAAATTCCAAAATTGAATAATTTAGAAATGGCTTGAATTAGAGATGTTTCGGCTGGCCGGGTTCGTTTTGACTCGGTCTGACCTGTTTTTTGGCTGGTCCGGCCCGTTTTGGCCCGGTTCGATTTGTATTTTTGGCTGGCCCGTCCCGCTCGAAAAACTTTTTTTGTCCAATCTGGCCCGGTCCAAATTTGAAAATTGCTGGCCCGGAACATCTCCATTATGAAGTTTTTAGTTTCAGTCCACATTGGAGCTCCCAAAAATGAGTTTACCTTGAGGTACGAGACGCTGGGCAAATGCTCGCGAGCGCCCGCCGATTCCGTGGACAGCGTCAGGAGTACGGTGATCGCGACACCGATCCGGCCCTCCATAAACTCTTCGGGCAGCCAAACTCCCACCTGAAAAATGGATACGACTTTTCCTTATGCCCATATGTAAGCTGAATGACGAACGAGCTCACCCACGAGAACATCAACGCCAACGAAGTGGGAATATAGGTTTGCGCGATGTGAAATCCGACGTCGCGCTTCAGGCGGAATACCGCTCGAAGACACGAGAAATGACCCGACTTTCGGCTACGATTACAAAACGTCGGCTCGTATCGGTCAATGTAGAGCTCGGGCAACTTTACGTCCGGGTTCTTGTCAATGGCGTCCGCCTTGTGCGTGAACCACTCGAAGCGTACCGTCTCGATGGGATAAGCGACTGTAAAACAGGGCCCGAAGAAATTAAGTAATTTTTGAGCTAATTTATTGCGTCCAATGAGTTTAAGGGACCTTTTAAGTGATCTGCAAGAGTCATTTAAATAATTTGAAATTTTTTAAGCAATGTTAGAGGCCCTTTAATTAATATTTAACAAATTTTGAGATCTTTCCAAAAATGTGGAGCTTTTCAATTAATGTTTAGAGGTTCTATGAGTAATCCCTTTAAGTAATTTGGAGCCTTTTAAATAATAAGCTACAAGTACAGTAATTCTAATCGGATTTCGAAAAAATTCCAAGTAACTCACAGGATTTGATTTGCAGTTCACAGGTCTGTTTGTCGTGTGGATATTTGCACAGGACCAAATTGCACGCCGGCTTCAGTTTGATCCTACGACAAAAATATGCACATAGAATTTGGGAACATTTATAGAAGGTCCCCCCTCCCCTTCTCGTCCCCGTCGGGGAGGGGGGGAAGGCTCCTGCGCCACTCACCTTGTCTCATACAGCACCAGTCCGTCATTGTAAATTCGCATTAGAAAATTGAGAAACGTGACCTCGTGAAATTCGGCCTCTTTCGCGTCGAAAAATGGGTCGGGCCGCCTGGAAATTTTTTTGAGCCACGCAAATTTTTGTCAAATTTTTCAAATTTCAAACACATTTCATGGTCAAACTAATGCGATCTTACCAAATTTTCTCGAGAATCTCCTCCTCCTTGACGAGAATCGGCTTGTCGTACGGGTTGACGAGTCGGGCGTCGCGCCACGCCAACAATAGATATATGTCCATGTCGTAGTCCTTAAGCGGAATTTCGTTCAATTTACGGGATGTGACCAGTGTTGTGACTTGACTCTGGGTTGACTGCGGAGCAGCCCAGCGACTCTTTTAGCTCTTTTCAAAAAAATTTGAAGTTACGACTCTATAAATTGCGAGCCATTAAGACATAAATGGGTCCAGATGGCTCCAGCTCTGATAGACGACTCTGATCAATTGGCTCCAGCTCTTCAACGGAGCCATATGCCTCCAAATTACTCGGAGCCATTTATAGAGTCAAGTCACAACAATGTTTAGGAGTTTAAGAGTCATCCTAAATGATCCACCAACTCGGAGTCGTTTGAGGAGTCGAGTCCCAAACGCTGGTCAGAGTGAGCAGTCACATTTAGTGTTGTGACTTAGCTCTATAAATGGCTCCGAGCTATTTGGAGCTATACGGCTTCGCTGCGGAGCCAACTAGTTAAGTCATCTGGACCCATTTATGTCTTAATGGCTTACAAGAGTCATCCGTCTTTTTGTGACTCCAGCTTTTTTTTTGAAAAGAGCTAAAAGAGTCGCTGGCAATTCGCTGGGCTCCGGAGAGTCAACTCGAAGCCAAAGTCACAACACTGCTCCTAAATGTCGGACTTGTGGGCGATTTTCCAAGCACGTGAATTTCAATTGCTAATAAAACGCGCCATTGTTGAGGTCTGAAAATTGGACATGGACTCGATGTAGATGCCGAATCGCACCACCACGGCACTGCCCTGGAAGACGATTGGCGCCGAAAACGGATCGTATTGATTCTTGTTGAGTACCGGAAGAATGTAACTTCCGCCGAGCGCTCTAAACTCGAGGATTTTTTGCGTGATTTTAAAACCCTGAAATTTGAAGAATCGACCTCTTGTCGAGAGCAATTCGGCTCATTTCTAAGCACCTTGGCTCATTCTTAAGTGTTTTGACTCATTCTTAAGTGCCTCGACTCATTTTTAAGCGCCTCGGCTTATTTTTAAGCGCCATGGCTTATGTTTAAGCTTTTCGGCTCTTTTTTAAGCACTTTTTCTTGTAGTATGAGAATCGCCTTTTTATACAGTACCTGGAACTGCTATTGGACCTGCTGAGTATCTCGTCCACCTCGGTGTCATTGCGAAGCTTTTCCGCCAATTCCGTCAAATTCACGCCGGCCAACTCGAGTGCGGTGATGTTTACGCCGATGGGACCCTCAATTTTGATGCCTGTGAATCACGAGGAGCGGATTATTTAAAAAAATTTAAATCACTCTTTTTAGGTTGGACGGTATGGCTCTAAGCTTTTTCTGCCTAATGCCGAATGCATTCCGAACTAATAAAATTCAAGGTTCAATAAGAGGCCTAAAATCAATGGAGGCAAGCTTCAAAATCGCTGGCGTCGAGCGCGTCAATGGCGATAGGATCTAACGGGACGTATAGGATTTAATGGGACGTATAGGATCTATCGGGACGTATAGGATCTAACGGGACTCTTTCAAAGGACTAAAGCATTAAAAAAAAATTTTTTTTGGCTTTCGAACTGAAAGTTTAAGGTAGAAATAGTTCTTTAAAAAAATAAAATTCTTTAGAATTGTTTAAATAAATCCATTGAAACCTTTTAAAAGTGGCCTTCAAAGCATTCTTCGGGACCTTCGAAAAGTGGTCTTTGAAGGATCCTTAACGACCTTCAAATTTGGCCTTTGAAGGGTTCTTTAAAACCTTCTAAAAATGGCTTTTAGAACGTTCAAAAAGGGCTTTATGAATCCATAAAGAAAAGTCTTTAATGGATCTTTTAGGATCTTTAAAAAGAGCTCTTTAGAGCCTTTAAAAGGGTCTTTAAGGATCTTTAAAACGGGGTTCCTCCCCCCTTCCCGTTTTATCAGAGAACCTTCAAAATCACTGGCGTTGAACGCGTCAATAGCGGTGGGCACGTAGTCGGCGCATACGCCCGGTAGAAAGAGTCCGACTTTTTCATAGCGTCTGAACGCGTGGCGCGGAATCGCCAGACCCAACGCGTACGCGGTCTCCGGGTACAGTAGATTTATCACCGGACTTAATTATAAATTGAGATTTTTGAGATCCAATTTGTTAAAGTATAACGGCCTAATATGGCCCAAATACGGTAAATAAATGGGAACTTTGTTTCGTCGGTGGCGTCGATTTGCAGCCAGGCCCGTCCCAAAAGCATGGTATTATTGGGCATGGAGAGATTTTCCAAGACCTGATTCGAAATGGCCAATAGCTAAAAATTACTGGTCCATATCGTAAACGACAAAATAATATGTAATAATAAAACGGTATTATGTATCAATAAATTAATGAAACCTATAGTAATGAAACCTATAGTAATAGTAAGATATACTGTATTTTACTTATGTATCAATAAATTTTTGTATCAATAAATTAATGAAACCTATGGTAAGGTATACTGTATTTTATTTATGTATCAATAAATTTTAGTATCAATAAATTAATGAAACCTATGGTAAGGTATACTGTATTTTACTTATGTATCAATAAATTTTTGTATCAATAAATTAATGAAATGTATGATAAGGTATACTGTATTTTACTGTACCCTGTACATACCGTATATACTGGTAAGGTGCTGGATAGCTGTCTCCGGATCCGAATAACTGAGTAACCCGGTTTTCCGAACCGGATCCGGTTTCGGAACTCCGAATCAGGATCCGGTTCGAATATGGATAAGGTAATAGATACGGTAGTGGAGAAGAACGTGACTCACCTCGAGCCAATCTGCGTCGTCCTGGTCCTCTTCGGCAGACGGCGGTTCCGTGGCGGTAGTGGTTACGGTCTTTTCCGCGACCTTTTGTCCATTTTCGTTTACAGGCTTTTCAAAATTCTTTTTGGCGTTTTGTTTCTCTTCGATTTTTCGCCGAATTCGTCGCACTTTTTCCGCCGCATTTTCGTCGTCCTTTTCGCTTTTTTCCTTTTTTCTAAAAAAAGGAAAAAAAAATTTTTTTAAGACACTTCAAAAAAGCAATTTTGAACTGCTTCGAAAAGGGTCTATAATTTCGGGCTCAAAGGGAAATTTAAAAATTTTTAACCGCAAAATAATATCCTATATGTCTATACGATTCGGAATTTCCTTCTCTATTCATTACTTTTTAAATCAAGTCTCAAAGTAACTTGAAAAAAAAGTTACAGCTAAAAAAGTAAAGTTACTTTTTATCTCTAAAATTTTTTGAGTGACTTTACTTTTTTAGTTGTAACTTTTTTAAAATTTTACCTAGTAATATGATTTAAATGTAATAAATAGAGGAGAAAATCGAATAGGCATATTGAATAGTATCAATAAAATTTTTCAAATATAAAAAATCTTAGTTAAAGTTGAAAAATGTCTCTCGACCATTCCCATATAATTACAGCAATGTATAAGGTATATCGTACTCGTCCTTCGGAGGCACGATTACGGTATTATGCGAGGAGACCAGAAAGATTTTCGGCTCCTCCTCCTCGTCGTCATCGGCCTTTGGCAGCGTGGACAAGTTAGCGCGCTTTTGGGCCCGATCCACAAAATGATTTAGGTCCAACGAAAGATTTTTGAGCATTTCCGTGTTGGGCTGAAGCTCTTTCTGGAAAGCGAAAAATTGAATTCTATCGTATCGTAGTTTCGTGCCGTAATTTCGATTCTTTCACCCACCTTGAACGGATCGCAAATTGTGGAATTTTCGTTAATGCCTAGGCTCCTCGCATCCTCGGGACTCTTGAAAATGAGCTGGCGATCATGGCCTCCACAAATTTCTTTGAATAGCACGCCAATAATCTGTACATTGTACAGTAATAAAATGTACAGTGATCAAGACAAAAGAGGGAGGGGCTCATTTAGGGACCCGAATTTCTAAATAAAAACCCTAGATCCGAGAAGAATCAAATGGACCCGTTTTAAAAGATCGAGATCCGAGAAGAAGCAAATAGACCGACCTTTTTAGGCCTCATTAAAAAGACCAGAATCCGAGAAGAGTCAAACGGACCCCTTTTAAAAGGCCGAGATTCGAAAAGAGTCAAATGGACCCCTTTTAAAAGGCCAAGATCCGAAAAGAGCCTTTTAAAAGGCCGAAAAAGTCAGAAAAAGCCCTCTTCGGAATTCTGATCCTAATTAAAAACCAAAGTCAAAAAAATAGAATTTGGCGTTGGCAAACCTCGTACTCGTCGAGAAGTTCGGAGCTAATTTGAAGCATTTTCAAGCGACTTTTGCTTTCGATTAATTCGAAATCGATTAACGGAATTCGCGGTTCCGTTTCGTCTCCCACGTCCTCCTCATCTTCCTCCGCAAATGGGGCGGACTCGTTGACGGAGCTCTAGAGGAACAACAGCAAAAAAATGGACATAAAACGCAAAAATGGTCCCGCGCTGAACCAAATTATAAACATCAAACTCCCTTTGTGGATCACAACAAAAAGCGGCTCAAAAGTTTTGACTCAAAAAAGATTCAAAAGTTTTGACGCAAAAAAGGTTCAAAAATTTTGACTCAAAAAAGGTTCAAAAGTTTTGACTTTCTCCAATGCTATAAACTATAAAGAGGGCAAATTAGCCCGTGGACGTGGAATGGAATTTCCGGAGTTTTTCCGCTAAAAAATAATGCGTTGGATCGACTTACAATGAAACGAAATCGATCCGCAGTGAGATTATACGCGTCCATGGCCCAGAACTTACGCCATAAATCGCATTCCTCCACTCGCAACACATTCATACCCGCATCGAGCGCCTTCCACGTCGCGTCGATCCAATAGATCTCATCGTTTAATAAATGCTCTATAGAAATTTGTCTCAAATTGGATTTAAAATAGTCAAAAGTTACCGTACCAGGTACGATAGCGACTCTATCGATATCGTAAAAGCCGTTTGGGTCATCGGCCGGGTCGGTGGCGTTTTTGCCGCGTAAAATATTCACTGCGGCTTTTTCTAAAAAATATTTGAAAATGCAAGTGTGATCTAATAGATGTGCGCTTAACGTAGGCTCGGAGTTCAATCCTAATAAACCGCCTTTGGGACTTGATTTTTGGGAAATGGAGCCTATAAACGGATCTTATGGAACTTTATGAGAAACTGGTCTTATGGTAGTCTTAGAATTCTATAAAGGGTCTTTAAAGTCCAAAAACTAAATTTTTGAAAAAATAAGTTCGAAATGCCTTTTTAGGATCGGACTCGATTTAAAATTCATTCCAAAGTTTATTTTAGGGACGGGCATATTTTCAAGAATAGGTGCAGAATTCGCATTCTTTGCTAGGATCCGATTCCAAAATTTCGGCGCTCATACCGTATACGGAACCCGTTGAAAATCCCCACCTTCCCATTTCTCGTCGCGTACTGTATTTGCAGCCTTTTTTGTTGTCGTCGTCGTTGTGGTTACTGTACTCGTAGAGATCGACGACGAAGAAATACCGTAAAGCCCACGCTCCTCGTGATTCTTGGAATTACGCTCCCGGCCAGCGTTTAGGTCCTCCTCCGCCTCGTCGTTGATACCGTTTCCCAACGCCCGTGACGTACTATTACCGTAGTCCAGCTCGTCGTTATCGGTATCGTCGACGACGGCGTTGGCGTTGGCGTTGGCAAAATACGGCGCATTGCCACCCATTCCCGGTCGTGTCTCGAAGACCCGCAATCCGCCGGGCCCGCGGCGTCGAGGCGTCGGATCCGCGACCGCGTGCACGATTAGCGCGCTAGCGCCCAACAGCGCTAGCAGCAACGTGTCAAAACGCCGCGAATTTCGACCCAACCACAACAACATTATCATATTACTGTAGTCCTGTGAGCATTACCGTATTACGTTGAATATTTTTTACTGTTTTTGCAAAATAAAATTTCAAAAAAAAAAATTGATTTATTTTTGCAAAGAAATTGAAAAATTTTCTCTTAAAATTTTGCTGCAAAATTTTTTCAATCGAATGATTTTTTTACCAAATCAAATAATTTATCACTCCTTTTTTCCTTAACCAAAATCATTTAATTGAGCGTGTTTCAAATTAATTAAATTAAAATTTAATTTTGTTTCAAAAATGTATTTTTTCCTAAAAAAAATTTATGTTAAAAATGGATTTTTGGAATATTTTTGATTGATAGTTTCGTAGGGCTCAATAGGATTCATAGGGATCTATCGAGATTTATAGGAATTCATAGAGATCCATATAGATCCATAGGGGTCTGTAGAAATTCATAGAATATATAGGAATCTATAGGAATCCATAAAAATCCATAAAGATTCATAGGAATCCATAGGAATCCCGTTTAGATCCTTAGAGATGCATAGTTCTATTTAGGCTTCTAATTGGTTCAATGGGCTTCATAGGGCTCGCCAAATGCTTTCACAACTAGTTCCATTATGAATGAAACTTCCACGGAATTCATAATAACACATAGGGTCCGATAAATTTTCCTAAAGTCTCTTTGAGGTTTCTAATTGATTCAATGGACTTTCATAGGCTTTCACATAATAAACAAAATATAAATAAAATTTAAACAGAAAAAAAGGCGGAAATTCAAATGAGTTTTGTGGATCTTTCTCGTTGTTTTTTTTGTATGACGATCTTTTATTAGATTTTACAAATAGGAGCTCGCGATACTCGTACCGAGAAAGCTTTGCACCGGCGATTGCCCCACCGCCGCGGAATCGTGGCGGATTTTGCGCGGTCGTGGTGGAGACGGCGCGCTGCGAGGCTCCTCGCCGCCTGGAAAAATTTACTTTATGAGACTATTCATTTTTGCGGGGCGTGAGAGGTCATAAAGTTACATGGAGTTCCTTAAAGATTTTGAAGATTTCTATGGGATTCCATATACTCTAATTTCGTGTGGGATAATCCGCAAATGTTTTGAGTCAAATTTAAATTGGCGCCAATCCTTTTGGATTTGCTTGGACCTGGTTAGATTCATTTGGTCCCACTTGAATTTATTTGGTTCATATTGGGTTCCAAATTGATCTAAGTAGGTTTAAATGAATCCATTCGAATCCAAATGAATTAAGTAGGTTTAAATAAATTTTTTGCCTACTTTTATGAAACTGAAACGAAGGCGGGTATAAAATTTGGACCCCAACGAATCCGATACGGACGGAATAAACTTATTGGCGCCAATTCAAATTTGGCTCAAAGGCACCGGGCTCAAAACTACCGGGGTAATTATTTCATAGGGCTTTTCATGTAATTTCGTGTGTGCGGACTTCATACAGCTTCGTGGGGCTCCTTTCACATTCAGTTCCATGAGCTTACATAGGGGCTTCAAAATTGGTTCCATAAGCTTTGAGGTCGATAGGACTTCACAAATTTGGTTCCATAGGGTTCATCTAACTTTCGCAATTCACTTCTCACCGAGCATTTGACGCTGTACGAGTTGTTTGTAGATGCCCTCCTGTGCGATGAGCTCCTTATGGCCGCCGATTTGGACCACTTTGCCTCCGCTAATTACTACAATTTTATCGGCGTTTTCCACCGTCGACAAACGATGCGCTATTAATAGTACCGTTCTGCCTAAAATTTACAGTATTCTAAGTGAATGCTGTGAGCGAATATGGCGTAAAAATCCGACCCTTCAAATTCTTCTGAATCGCCTCCTGTACCAAATGTTCGGACTCGGTGTCTGGAAAAAATTTTATTTATTTAATAGAGATTTTGCCGAGCAATTTTTTTAATTCGGGCCGAACCGGACCAAATACGGGTGGAAATGAGTCAAAGCATGCCGGTTTCGGCCAGCCTATTGGGCCGGGCAGAACCGGTCCGAAGCAGTTAATCAATCAAGTCTGACCGGATCAAAACGGGTCGGATCGGGCCAAAAATGGGTCGAGCTGGGCCGGTTCAGCCAAAAAAGGGTCAAGTTAAACCAGGCCAGCTCAATTGGTCGATCGAGTCGGACCGGATCAAAAATGGGTCTAACCGGACCAAAAACGAGTCTGGCTGGGTCGTGCCAACTCAACTGGGCTGGTCGAATCGGATCGGGCCGGCTCATCGAGTCAGGTAAAACCGGTTCGAAACAGGTTATCGATAGAATTAAAACGGTCGGACCAGGTCAAAAATGGGTTGGGCTGGGTCCAGCCAAAAAAGAATAGGGCTGGGCCGTGTCAGCTCAACTGGCATCTCTAATATGTATTTATAATATTTGAGGATTTTTCCCCGAAAAATTATTACCCAATGCCGAGGTGGCCTCGTCCAACAGCAGGACCACCGGGTCGCGGACGAGCGCTCTCGCGATGGCGATGCGCTGTTTTTGACCGCCTAAGAACATATCAAATAGATGGGTATATTTCAGACGAAATTATTTTTCGTGAGTATTTTTAAAAAAAAAAGTTACAGCTAAAAAGTAAAGTTACTTTTTATTTTTTGAAATTTTTTGAGTGATTTTACTTTTTTGGCTGTAACTTGAAGTTTAAAATGAAATGGATCCCAACCGGACATTTGCCCGCCCTTCTCGCCCACATCCGTATCGTAGCCGTTTTGCGTGTCCATTATAAAGCCGTGCGCGTTCGCCATTTTTGCCGCGTGTTGTACGGTATCCAACGGTAGCGTTTCGCAACCGTAGCTGATGTTCTCGGCCACCGAACGGGCATACAGAATCGGTTCCTGTCCCACGAGCGCCACCTGTGTTAGAATTGAATTTGTAGTAGTATATACTGTAATATACTGTATTCTAAGAATATGTAAAATACTATATTTTTAGATGTGCAATGTACTGTATTCTTAGAATTTATAATGTACTGTATCCTTAAAATTTATAATGTACCATATCCTTAAAATGTATAATATACTGTATCCTGTAATATACTGTATCTTTAGAATTTATAATGTACTATATCCTTAAAATGTATGATATACTGTATCCTGTAATGTACTGTAGCCTCAGAATTTATAATGACTGTATTCTTAAAATGTATAATATACTGTTTTCTGTAATGTACTGTATCCTCAAAATTTATAATGAATGTATCCTTAAAATGTATAATATACTGTATCCTGTAATGTATTATATCTTTAGAATTTGTAATATACTGTGTACTGTAACGTAATGTATTCTTAAGATATGAAATGTACTGTATCATTATGATGTGTAATTTACTGTATCCTTAATGTATCGCACCTTTGTGTGCAAGAACTTATGATCGTAGTCCCGAATCGGCACCCCGTCGAGTAGGACTTCGCCCGAGTCGGGCTCATAAAAATGTTCGAGCATTGCGATACAGGAGCTTTTCCCGCCTCCGCTAGGCCCCACCAATGCCACCACCTCTCCCGGATTTACGGTAAACGAAAGATCCTAACGTGAGAATCGATATATGTATGTGCTACTGTTGAAAATATAACACTGAATTTACTCTATATTGTATTATTTCGGGATTCACCTGTAAAATGGGCACGTCCGGTCGGGTGGGATAATTGAACCATACATTGCGGAACTCGATTCGCCCCTCCATTTTGGCATTTCGTCCGTCGGGCGCAATTCGCCCGTCGTTGCGAAAATTCGGCTGGCGGTCGATGAGCTCGAAGACCTTTCGCGACGAGCCCACCGCTTGCATGAGCCCGTTCCACACATCGCCGAGCTCCTGAAGATGCAAAGCGAAAAAAATGAAGACTTAATTTCAGGATACATCCCTAATGCGGATCAATATAAGAAAAAAAATGGGCGACCTGTAAACGATACTTACGCGAAGATTTTCACCGAGTTGAAATTGGTACAGTAGAAATGAGATCAACAAACCCGAAGTGATCTGTAAATATTATTTTTTTATGTAATTCTAAAAAATGGAATAGATCGAATTCTAAAAAAGATCGACGAAATAGTATTGAATTGTCTGACTTCTCTAGCCCATCGGCGAAAGCCATCGCCCGTTTTTCGGGAATGAATTTCGGGGTATATAGGCGAGAAAATCAATCCGATCCCCAAGAATCAATCACCACGTGGTTGTATTCACTATCGCATGATTTCGATTCCGGTTTGACTCGGCCAAGCTAGAGTTAAGTCAATACCAGTGTTTGTGGTTCACTGGACCCTCTGGGCACCATTCCCAGTGGCCTCTTCGGAGGTTCGGTACGTCCCACAGCTAACTGAGTCAGCCGGATGAGAAAGTATTGTGATGGTGCACAACTATGATTCCACATGACACAACGAACCCGCAATTACGCCGGTGTGCGGAACGCGAATAGTTGGCTTGCTTGGCCGGATCCGCTCTCTTTCGATTGAGGTCCAGATGTGCACGGAAGAAAGTGCACATTGTAGTCTCGGAAGATTGAGCAATGATCCCGGCCGCACCAACCTTTTGCCATTTTTCGAAAAAATTAAAAAATAATTTTTTGAAAAATTTTAAATTGCGCCAAACCTTTTTCAAATTATATTCAAATGGCCAGTTTTTTACAGTAATTGAAAGCATATGGAAAGCACATGGAACATATTTATAATTTAGCTATCAGATTGACTTACTTTTAATACCCCAAAGATTTAAAGAAATCAATTACAGAGGAATCGAGTCAAAAATATTAAAATGAATGTGGACGCAAAAGGCCCACATATTGTATTTAAGAGAGTCTCACCCGTCGCTGAATAACGAGATGCCCGCCGTAGAAAAGCACCACCGTGAGAATGCCCATTTGGAGGAGCTCCGTGGTCAACAGGAAGCCCACATGCGCCAGTGACCTTTTGGCGCCGATGCCCAAAGTTACGTCGAGAAAGCCGAGAAATCGACGCGCCTCGAAATTTTCGCAGGCGAAACTTTTCACGGTGCGAATCGAGCTGAGCACTTCTTCAGCGACGTCATTGGCCTTTGCGATCGAGTTTTGGTTGTCCTCGGCAAGGCGCTAAACGATTTTACGACTCAATTTTTTTTCGGCGGCTTGCAGACATTTACGAGGTCGACGGAAACTTTTGACATTGAGCAAGTTTTTCGTCACGATAAAATTACTTTATCGAAAATCAATTATAAATATTCGATTCAGAATTTAATTGTCTACCGATTACTTTTTAAATCAAGTCTCTAAGTTACTTAGAAAAAAGTTACGATTAAAAAAGTAAGGGTCACTGAAAAATTTCCAATAAATCCAAATTGACTTTATTTTTTTAGCTGTAACTTTTTTTCCAATTAACTTAGAGACTTGATTTAAAAACTATTTTATAGAGAATTAAATTCTGAATCCGTTAGCTTAAATTATTTTTGCTAAAGCTGGCATTATGGCCACTAAAAAGTTAGCCAAAATTGAAAAATGGATAAATGTCGATGCGCCTGGAAAAAATCAACATTTTTAGTATTGGAATTAATTTAAAATTGGGTTCAAAGTTCATTTTAAAGATCGGCACATTCTCAAGAATAGATCGAAAACTCGCTCTTATTCTACTTGGAGTCAATTTTGGCATTGTTTCGAAAAAGAAACTCACATCGTAATAGACACCGTACACCTTTGAGACAAAGAAAATGATTGGCACGGATATAAACGTGACTACGGTGAGTCGCCAGGAGAGCGTAAACATGAACACTAACGAGCCCACCAGCATTGTGGCGTTACGCGACAACACGTTTATATACAAGGAGAGCGTGTTGGCCATGGTCTGACAGTCCGAGTTGATTCGCGAGCAAATCTCGCCTTTAAAATCGTATTATCCTAACTAGGAATACATTCGAAATAGGAATATGTATAGAGTATTGAGAGCCATGGGAAACGATATCAAAGACATGGCGATGACTCGAGGAAAATGGCAACGGTATTTAGAACCTATTGGCAATATTACCAACTGAAAAATTGTAATGATGCTCCAGATAAGAGGTATTTGTTAGTCGAAATCTAGAATTATTGATCTGGAAATGACCAGAAAATGGTACAAAATGAACCGAAATTGATTTTAAAATCCTGGAAATGGTTTAAGATGAAGCTAGAAATGATATTGAGAGCCTAAGAATGATACAAAATCGACTCAAAAATGGTATTGAGACCCTGAAAATGGAATAAAATGGAGCTGGAAATAAGAACCTGGTATTAAGAACCTGTTTTATTCTCGTCGAAGAAGCCGATTTCCTGGTAAATCAAGGACGAGAACAAATGGAATCGAATTCGGCGGTCAATTCGCGCCTGAGAAAACATGAAAAATCCACCGCGAAAGCCGCCGAAAAGGGCGCTAAAATTTGGGAAGTTGAAAATGCAATGAATTAGTTCCCATATTTTGGGGTAAATCAGCCAACAAATAGAGTTCCAATTTTGGGGTTCATCAAAATTGAGAAACATCTTGAGAATCTTCAAGAGAAGACGAACCTTAAGAAGGATCTTGTAAATCTTTAAGAGGAAAAGGACCTTGAGAAGGGCCTTGAGAATCTTAAAGAGGAGAAGGACCTTAAAAAGGAAAAGGAAAAAGAAAAGAGGCTTGGGGAGGATCTCGAGAAACTTCTAGAGGAGAAGGGCCTTGAGAAGGATCTTGAGAACCTTCGAGAAAAGAAGGATCTTGAGAAAGTTTTGAGAATTTTCAAAAAGAGAAGGATCCTGAAAAGAGCCTTGTAAATCTTCAAGAGGAAAATAACCCTAAAAAGGGGCTTGAGAAGGATCTTAAAAGGAGAAGGACTCTGAAAAGGGCCTTGTAAATCTTTAAGAGGAGAAGGACCCTAAAAAGGCCCTTGTAAATCTTCAAGATGAGGTTATTGTACATATGGAATTTACGGACCTGGAAATGGACAAGAGGGCCATAATGCCGACGGTGTAATGCAGCTTGGCGTACGAGGCGCCCTCGCCGAAAACACTACCCACTACTTCGCCGGTGTAGTACGGTACGAACACGCGCGCTGAAACGATGAAAAATTTTGACAAAAATTCACAGAAATTTTCATTACGCGACGGAAAAGTAATAAAAATAACTCATATAAATAATCTAAGCCTAAAGCGAATGAGGTTTAATGGCTAAGACTAAGCCGAAATTTAGCCTAAAATCTGTCACTGTCCTGAAATGCTCCATCTAGAAATTGTCCAGTCCCGAAATGTCCCCATCCGAAAATGTCTCCGTCCCAAATTGTCCCGTCAAGTAATTGAATCCCGAATTGTCTTAATTCGAAAATACTCTCGTCCCGAAATGTCCTGTCCCGAATTGTCTTATCACGAAATGTCCTATTCCAAATTGCCCCCTTTCCCGAATTGTCCCGTTCCCAGAATTATTAGGACCAACACAGCGAGTAGAGAAACAGGAACAAAAATGAGATGATATAGTAGCGCCATTCCTTGGCCATGTATTCGACGAGCCGCAACAGCATCGAAAGGGTCTCGCGCTTTTTCGCCTCGTTTTCGGCCTCTTTCTACAAATTTGTACATATTCGGCGGATTTTTGAGATTGAAACCCTAGGTTTAGACCGGAGCCGAGCCCTCAAATTAGAAATAATATTAGGAACAATTACAAAAGAAACCTGTTCGATAATAGAAAAATAATCCTCTTCGGCAAAAAAGCGTTGCCGTTGATTGCGCGTCGGGTCTCGTACTCGTCCGAATACGCTCACCCAAACGCTCTGTAAAAAAATTATTGAGCTTTCTCAGTATATGACCGAATTTTCGGGTACATTAATTGCGATCCAACTCTGTATGGATCAGCTTTCAAATTTAAGAATTTAAGCAAAGTTTGGGATTTTGGTTCAATATATTTCTGCAGGGTTCTATAGAATTTCATAAATTTTTGGTTCTATAGAGTTTCATAAATTTTTGGTTCTATAGAGTTTCATAAATTTTTATAGGGTCTTTTAGAGAGTTATTTAGATAATATAATTCCACAGGTTTAATAGAGTCCTATAAGATTGCATATATCTTCCATAAGGTCTTTTGGAAAGTTTTATAAAGTTCTAAATGGTTCAATGAAGTTTCACAGGATCCCATAAAACTCTACAAGGTCCCATAAGACTCTACTGGATTCCATAAGACTTCATAGGACCCGCAAAATCCCATAAGCTTCCATAGAATAAGCTCGAGCCTTTTTTGAATTCACACATCATGGAACCTGTGCGAAAATCGAAGCGAGAATGCACCACGCCATTAGGATCCAATCACCGACGACGAGCTCCACATTCTCGTGCTCGTAGAAGGCCAACAATTTTGAGGGCGAGAATGCGATGATCAAAAGCATGCACGCGAAAGTGACCTCTTTGTAGTTGTTGCAGGCCTCGGCGCCGCCTCGCGGATTACAATACACGCCGATCGCGCCGCCTAGCAAAATGCAGACGCGGATTATGGCCATCGCCTGAACACAATTTTTTGAGTCTGAGCGAAGATTTTGGGGGTTTTTTCCTGAGTCTTTGTGTTCAATCTACAAGTCTGTACTCCATTTTGACCATAATTTCGAGCTCCAAAAAATGTACCAAAAAGTCGACGGGATTTACGCTGAAATAGTAATAACGAAAGTCGAACCAATGGCGAATGTTATCAATGGCGAAGAACCGACCGTCCCACGCTAAACCGAACAGGTTTACCGTAACGTCGATCACGCCGAATGCGACGGCGAAGCCCAACGCCTGTGCCGGCGAGTACCAGGAGCCCATCGGTGACGGAGTACAGATTGAGTTTCTATAAAGTAGCTAGAAAAAGTCTTATAAGCTCAAAAATGGTCTAATAAATCTGGATGACAAAAAAGCTTCTTTCGAGTCTCTAAATTGTTTTATAAACTTCATCAAATAAGGTCTCAAGTTTCTATAAGATGTTCCTTCGTTCCTAATAGAGCCTATGGAATTTTCAAAAGGTTTATGAGCTCCTAAAACATTGCATCTTAATAATAAGCACTAAAATGTTCCTATAAACCCGGACAAAAGAGCTTCATTCAAATCAATTACTGTCCAAAGGTATTGTAAAGTAAAAATGTTCCAGGTCGGACCGACGCAGCCTGATTGACCGGGCCCGTTTCTGACTGGTCCGACCCGACCCGAATTGAAAATTGCCACCCGGAACGTTTTTACTATAAGTTCTTCCTTGGTTCCTAATAGGACCCATAAAAACCTCAAAAAGTCTATTTCCTAAAACTTTACATAATATCAGTCCTAGAAGGCCCTAAGTTTCAAATTGTTCAAGGGCCCAAAAGAGTTAAGCCTCTTGCATATTCAATTGGCTCTTAGAGTGTTTCAAGAGCTTTTTCGGCGCCCAAAAGTGCCTAAAGAACAAATCCTTGCTCTTTATATGTAAATTTTGCCAAAAAATAAACTTTTTTCAAAAGTTGAAAATTTAGCAAAAAATGTAAAAAAAAAATTTCCATTTAGAAAAATTATCAGCGAAATGAGAATTATCAACGAAATGATAATGATATAATGATAATAGTATTGATAATAAAACTTTTTTTCGAAATTATTAAAATTTAATTTAAATAATGCATTAAAAAAAAATTTTTTTTGGAGACATTTTTAAGACATAAGAAAAAAAGCAAAAATTGGCGAGAAAATTGAATTTTTTTTTTGGAGCTTTTTGAGGTGAAATAGGACCGGACCGAAAAACGAGACAGGGCCGAAACAATAAGGGAATAAAGCAAAGACCTTAAGTTTAAATCTAAGATTATTGAGATAATTGGTATAGATTTCAAATTTAGGCTTAAGCCTATTCTTAGACTTGAGATTTAGGCTTTTAAGCTTGGCCTCCGTTAGGCTTAGACATATTCATGTCGTTTTGTCCGGTCCCGTTTTGTCCCGCCCCGTTTCAGCCATTCCATTTAGTTGGATGGCCGGTTTTTGGAATCCGCAAATAATTCTGAATAATACCGAAGAATTTTGAAGGATTCTGAAAATGAGTCTGGAAATGATCCATTAATTAATTCGAATGTCCTAGCTATATTAAAAAAACTATTCCATGTTAATTTATGAACAAGAAAAAAAGTTGACCGAAGCGGGATTGAAACCGGAGCCAGGCCAAACAATCATCCATTATGTCACGATTGAATTATTAGGTAAAAAATATATAGTTTATTGATTTTTATCATCGAATTTGTGAGACGAATCAAACGACAAAAACACATTAATTTCAAAAATTTTGCAGGCAAAAAAAAAACGATAAAAATCTGCGAAAAATTGTACAAAAATAATTATAAAATTTAGAAATTTTTCTATTTATATTTAAATTTATTTAAAAAAAAGACTTTTTCGGCTTTTGAAAAATGTTTTACTCCCCAAGAAATGGTCAATATACATATGGCGCCCTCTTACCACTCCCAAGAATTGGTCAATAGGCCAGCAAGAGAAGAAAAAGTCAATTAGCGCCGATCCCAAAATGAGAAATGGTCTATATGCCCTCGTCCCCAAACTCGTCAACAATGAATAGGCTTATATGAACTCCCACTCCCAAGGTCCCGAGAAATAAAACATGAGATTTTGCCCGCCGAAAGCGCTTTTTTTGGACCCTTAATTTCGCGAAAATTTTATTCTTGGCAGTAAAAATTTGAAAAGAAAAATTCGGAAAGACATGAAAAAAAATTTGGGCAAAATAAAGGAAAAAATTGAAAATTTTCATGTTAGAAGATGAAGCTCTCGTGGATGCCTCTCGAGGCTTAGGACCATCGGGCTAGTTAGATTCACCTGGTAGAAGATTCGATTCGAGGAATTCGAAAAAAGGCTCGAAGCGAGACTCAATTGCGAACAAGAGAATGGCTCCAGCCGAGACTCAATTTGAGAAAGTAAGAGAAACTCAGTAAGGGTCTCAAAAAAGGCTTCAACTGAGGTTCAACGGGCCCATGTTAATCTCTACCCAGCCCCAGCAAGAGTATCATTTGTCCACTTTTTTGTGGAGCCTTCGTCGCTTTCGGCGTTTCGCTATAATTTGATCGTATCTGGCGATGACGGGCTCTTCCACAATGCCAACGTTGTCCAGCCATTGCTCGGTGTCGGGGTCCTTTTCGCAGGTGTGCGAGCACTCCTTGAAGCCCTTAAGCGTGACATGACCGACCTGGCGTGTGGCGCGCCGCCCCAGCCGACGACGTCGTCGCCGCATAAAGCGCTCCTCCGCCGCCGAGTCCGCGAATCGACGCGGTCGACGAACGAATTTCACGTGGAATGCGAATGGCGTACGGTGAAACATCCACGGATGGAGTTGGACGCATCGCTCCACTTGCATTGTGCCTAAAATGCCATATTTTAATTGACGGTGGAACAAAACGGGATGACACAAAACAGGATAAATAGATTCAAATTGGATTGCAAAATGTCAACCAGGTCCTAATAGGATTAGGCTCAAATTCAAAGAGGTCAATTAAGTTCAATTTCGATTAAATCCCAATTAAATTCCACAAAAAATTGCCCTTATTTGACTTTAAAATACTCGATTATTAATCCCGCAAAATGGAGTATTACCAGTCGGGCTTGTAACTTATATTGAAACCCACCAAATGGTCCCTGGATGACGAAATCCGGCAGCGCAAAGCCGGCGAAATTCTGATTGCGCGCCGCGCGTCCGTCCACCGGCGCGTCCGTCGCGGTGAACTTGTCCAGCGTGCAGCGCCCCTCCTCCGTCATTTGACACGTGTAAAAGAGTAGTCTAAAAAATTAAAATAATCTTTAAAATGTTATTTAAAATGATGTCCAAAAAACTTCAAAAATGATTTCAAAAATGATGTTGAGAATGGAATAATTCACATGGGACAACAAAATGATCCCTGAAATGATGTCTAAAATGATGTCCAAAATATGTAGATAATTTCCTTAAAACTCCAAAATAATTCTTAAAGGACACAAAAATGATGTCCAAAATAATGTCTAAAATGATGTCCAAAATGATTCCTAAAGGGCACCAAAATGATCTCTAAAATGATGTCTAAGATAAGTAATTTCCTTAAAATTCCAAAATGATTCTTAAAGGACACAAAAATGATGTCCAAAATAATGTCTAAAATGATGTCCAAAATGATTCCTAAAAGGCACCAAAATGATGCCTAAAATGATGTCCAAAATAGGTAATTTCCTTGGGACTCCAGAATAATTCCTAAAATGATTTCTAAAACATTTCAAAATAGGCAAGTAATTTCTTTAGGACTCCAAAATGATCATCAAACGATCATATAATTCTTAATATGACCCCTAAAATGATCTCTAAAATGATCTGCAAAATTATCTCCAAAATGATCCTAAAAATGATCCCAAAAATGATCTTCAAGCCCCTTGAAAATGAATCTTTTTATTAAAAAAAGTATTGAGAAAATTTGTGACGAAATTTTTTAACGAAAAAATCACATAAAATTTTGAAAATAATTTTCCACAAAAAAAAAGTTAAAAATTTCAATTGAAAATTCCGCCGAAAAAAAGCATAAAATTTATTATTTTTTCATTATTTTTCGAGTGTGAAATTTTTTCTCATTAACTCCAAAAGGCAATTTTAAAATTTATGTGTGAAAAATGCAAATTTTTTGTGGCGAAATAAATGCAAAAAAAAAAATTGTGCCTCGATTTGCGGGGCCGGAATGACCTGTTCTCATAGCAAAGATTTCAAACTAGGTCTCAATCAGGTCGGGATCAATGATGAGTAATTGGCCCAATAATATACAGTGGCGGACAATTGATTGGAAACTTTTTTCACTTCTTCATTTTCAATCTCCTACGGATTGTTTTTATGACTTAAATTACTTATTTTGGGCCTAATTATTACTTTTTCATATAAATATCATACATACAATGAATATAAAAATGTTTAGAGTCCCGAAATGAAAAAGTTTCCAATCAATTGTCCGATTCATTTTTGGATGTTTTTAGTTTTCATTGAATTGGACAATGAACTTTCATTAATGTTGTTTAATTGAATATACCATTTAAAAGCTCTTGAAATTCTTTACAAAATGACATATTTATTTTGACGAAATATTTGTTGGTGCGCAATGTAGGAAAAAGTGAAAAAAAGTCTCTAATCAATTGTCCGCCACTGTAAATAGCCAGAGCGAACCAATTTTAAGCCAACTTCGATAAAATTGAGCAAAATGGTTCAAAATAGCTTAATGGCCAACATAACTCATGACCCGATGGCTCATATGGCTCGAAGCTTAATGGAATGATGACTCTAAAGTTCAAAATGCTTGATGGTCCATACGACTCAAAACATAATAAAGCCTAATGACTCAAGTGACTGAGAACTGGGCTTGACTTTCATCCAAAATTTAATTACAGTAAATTGATCAATTGGATTCTCGCCCATATTTCTGAAATAAGCTACTGTACCTGGTCCGCTTTCCCTCGAGTCGAAAGCGTGCCTCAAGGCACACGTTATACGGTAGCTGCCAAGCGTCGGTTTTCACGTGCGCCTGCGATTCGTTAGCGTGGAATAGGATCTCGGCCTCGGGTCCAACCACGGGAATTTCGTCAAGCAGAAGCGGCGCCGCGGTACTAGGGGGCGCGAAATCGGCGAGCGGCCAACGCGGCGACGACGGCTCGTCGATCGTCGGGGCCGTAACACTTCGGACGAGGTCCTCCACTCCCGTCGGATGCTTTTCATCACGCTTGCGTTGATGACCGTAACCGGTCTCGTGGATAATTTCCTCCGCGCCCCGAAGCGATACCATCGTAAAGCCGGATACTATATTTTCGAGCGTAACTGTATTACCCTTTTCTGGCATCGACACCGTAATCGATTCATTTTTGAGCGTAATTACCGTTTCCGTTGGACTATTATCGTAGTCGAATTGATCCGCAATGCAAGCTGGACTCCAAACAATCAATAAAATCAATAGCAGGAAATACGGTAGAATTGATTTTCCTATTGTTGTAATTGAATTCATTTCCGTTACGGTATTCGAATTTTGATACCGTAGTCGAGGTGGCAGTGGCTGCCACCTCATTGTTGAAATAAAATACGGTATCTGCAAAGCGCATAACATTTAAAAAAAAACAGTATCATAATTTTATACGGTTACTAACTGATCGTTTAAAATGTATCCGATTACCGTATGTGATATAGTTTATAGTCCCAGACCGAATTTCCAGTTACGTTATGTACTAAATTTTTTAAATTTATAAGTCCAGTCCAGTTACGATATACGACTAAATTTATAAGCACAATATTACTGTAAGCAATAAATATAAAACCCAAAAAATACTACTGTAAGCAATAAATATAAAACCCAAAAAAATACTGTGACTGCGCTTTACTACCGTATTTTCTTACATGGTAATTTTTTTAATCAAAAATAAGAAAATTTTTTAAAAAGCTTTTTGAAAATTGTGAAAATTATTATTTTTAACGAAAATTTTTCCCTTTTTAAAAAGTTTTTGAAAAAGATTTTTTTTTAAATTTTTCGCCGCTGCAAAAAGCCAAAAAAAATTCTGAAAAAAAAAATTGAATTTTTTTGAGAAAAAAATCGAAACGAATTGAAAATTTGAATTGAGAAATATGAAAGTAAAAATTTTGAAAGAGAAATATTTAAAGAGAGAGAAATATTTCTCTCCTTTTTGATTCGATTGGAATTTTTCTATTCATTTTCAATTTTTGCTCCGTAGACCGATTCCTCTCCACTCCTACCCCTCCCCCCCCTCCTCCCGTCATTTTGGCAAAGAGAAAAAAAAATCGACAATACATCATTTATAATGCGGCGAAACGGGACGGACCAAAAGGGAGGGCCAAAAAGGGATGTAATGAAATGGGATGAGACAAAACGGGACAGAATGAAACGAGACGGGAAAGAATGAAACGAAACGGGATCAAAACGGGATGAAGGGATGAAACGGGATGAAGCGGGATGAGATTGAACCGATCAAAAGGGATGGCCAAAACGGACCGGACGGAACGGACCAGGCCAAATAAGGACAGCCAAAACGAGACGAGAAAAAAAGAGACGAAACGAGTTAAGGCGAGACGAAACCGGACAAAACGTGACGAGTCAAAACGAGACGGGTCAAAACGGGACGGCTCAAAATGTGACGAGTCAAAACCGGACGGGTTAAAACGGGACGTGTCAAAACCTGGCGAGTCAAAACGGGACGGGTCAAAATGGGACGAAACGGAATGAAGAGGGACGGAATGAAGCGGACCAAACCAAAAAGGAACGGCCAAAACGGAAAAAAACGGGACGGGACGAAATGAGATGATTGTACCTATAAGGCTTAGAACCTAAGCTTAGGAGTCTAAATCCCAAATTTAAATTAAGTCGTTGTTTTTAAGCTTCATCCCTTTCTGTCCCGTCCCGTTTTGAAATTTATTTTTTAAGAAATTTCATCAAAATTTACAAATTTTACAATAATATTGATAGCTAATAAAAGGCCCATATGTACTGATGTGAATCACATCAGTATGCTTCATCAATGTCGAATGATGTGTGCGTGATGTATACGTGTTATATGTCCATTATGATGTGTGTATGTGTTTGTGTGTGTGTTTATGTGTGTGTGTTTGTTTGTGTGTCTGTGTGCGTATGTGTGTATGTGTGATGTATATGCGTGTTGTATATGCGTGATGTGTATCCATGATGTGTGTGCGTGTGTGTGTATATGTGTATGTTGTGTGCGATGTAATTTTTGTACGGTATAAAAACGGTATGCCATTTTGTGTTTTTGTATTTATTGAAAATATTTATCACATATTTTTAAAAGAAATCGGAAAAAAAGAAAGACATTTTCTAAAAAAATTTAACACTCTCACTTTCAACGGGCTAAGAAAAATGAGAAAGAGAAAAGAGAGAGAGAGAGAAAAAAAGTGGGGTCGTTCGAAAATGTTTTGAATTTTTTCGAATTGGCATTATTTGGCATTCGGTTTTCACATTATTCTCACAAGATGAAAATGGTCGTCATATCAACAAGAAAAAAAATTAATGGAATAAGTTTAACGGTATTGTTGAAATCCAGTCAGAAAATCCAAAAAAGTTTTCTCACTTTTTGTTTGGCGGTTTGTTTTTGGCGTTTTGTTTGAACAATGAAAAATGATGAGAAATGAAGGAAAAAAGTGAACACTGAAAAAAACGAAGCCAATTAAAAAAATGATGGAACAGGCGAGAGAGAGAGAAGAATAGAGACAAAGAGAGAGAAAGGAAGGAAGAGAGAGAAAAGATGAGAGACAAAGAGAGAAAAAGGAAGGGAGAGAGAAGAATAGAGACAAAAAGAAAGAAAAAGAAAAAAAGAGAGAGAAAGAAAGGAAGAGAGAGAAGAATAGAGACAAAGAGAAGAAAGGAAGGAAGAGAGAGAAAAGATGAGAAGCAACGAGAGAAAAAGGAAGGGAGAGAGAAGAATAGAGACAAAAAGAAAGAAAGAGAAAAAAATGAGAGAGAAAGAAAGGAAGAGAGAGAGAAAAGATGAGAGGCAAAAAGAGAGAGAAGAACGATTAAAAAATTATTTTTTAAACATTTTTCGAGAAAGGAGCGAATTTCAATTCTGCTTTATTGGAATCTAATTCTTGCTCGAAATAGGTTCAATACCTAAATTGGATCCTCAGTCCTTTCGTCGCCCCGTCCCGCATATCTCATTTCGCATATTAATCTAAATTTTTGGACGAATTTCATTTAAAAAAAACAAACGCCAAAAAAAACCGTAAAAATTTTGTCGAATTTTTCGTTTTCGGTCGTACTAAAATAAAAGCTCAAAAAATTCAGTAAAAAAAAGCATTTTCAAAGAAATTTTGAAAAAAAAATTATTTTTTAACGCTTTAAAAATTTACAAAAAAAATTTTTGAAAAAATCGAAAAAAATTTTCTTTTTGAAAGAAAATCAAACAAAAACAAAAAGCAAAAACCAAAAAAATTACAATGAGAAAGAATGAATGAAAAATGAGAATGCGAATGATAATGAGAACGAATGAATGAGAAATGAGAGTAAAAGAGATAAATGAAAATAAAAATGCGAATGAGAATGTGAAAAGATAAAATGAGGATGAGAATGGAAGAGAGTAAATGAAAATAAGAATGAGAATGAAAGTGAAAACGTGAAAGAATGAATGGGAATATGAGTGAGAATGATAACGAGAAGGCGAAAAAATGAATGAGAATGAGAACGTGAAAGAATGAATGAAAATGTTAATGAGAAGATGAAAGAATAAATGACAATGATAATGAGAGTAAAAGTGCGAATGTTAAAGGATAAAATGAGAGTGAAAAAGAATGTGAACGTGAAAGATTGAGTGAGAATGATAATGAGAATAAGAGCGAGAATGTGAAAGGATAAAATGAGAGTGAGAACGAGTGAGAATGAGTGAGAATAAGAATGAGAATAAGAGTGAGAATGATGATGAGAACGCGAAAGAATGAATGAGAATAAGAGCGGGAATGATAATGAGAACGTGAAAAAATAGGTGAGAACGAGAATGTGAAAGATTAAATGAGAATTAGAATGAAAATGATATTTGACATTTCTTATATTTTTTGCTCGTACGAAAATTGAGAAAAAAATACAAAAAAAAAAATTGGCTTTTTAAAATGGGAAAAAATGGAAAAAGTAAAAGAAAATTCGAAATTCGAACGTATTTCGAACAGTCCAGTCGCATACTGTACAGATATGGATCAGTGTGTTAATAAATGTGAAATTATCTCTATAAAAAATTGTTTTTTTTAAAAATAGTTTGGGTCCAGCTTGAATCCAGCTCTTGATTCAGCGAGAAATTTGGACCGTATTGAAAACAGTGCTCATAAAATCAATATCGGAAGCCAAATCATGAGAAACAAATTGTAAGGATCAAATCATGGTGACCGAATTCCGAGAAGCATATGCCGAGAACCAAATCACCGAGGACCAAAAAAGCATTTTCTTAACCAAAAAATGGACAAAAATATTATAAAAAAACAAAAAAAAAAATACGTCAAAAAGGGAATTTTTGACAAAAAAAATATTTCCAAAAAATTTCAATTTTCAGCCAAAACTTTGGCGCATAAAAAGTCTCGGATATATTTTCTCGGACATTTTTTTTTCATTTCAATTTTGCAATTTTTTCCATTTTTTTTGGCCTGCAAAAAAATTGCCGTGGAAAAACAATTTTAAAGCCTTTAAAAAAGTGGGCATTTTTCCACCGTCCCCACGTAATAAAATGTGGATTATCCATGGTATTCTTCACATTATTCTCCACGTTACTCTCTCTCGCGCTCTCTCTCTTTTTCTCTCTCTCTTTCTCTCTCTCCCTCTCTGTCTCTCTCTCTTACTCTCTCTCTTTCTCTTTCTCTTTCTCTTTCTCTTTCTCTTTCTCTTTCTCTTTCTCTCTCTCTCCCTCTTTCTCTTTCTCTCTCTCTATCTCTCTCTCTTGCTCTCTCTCTTTTGTGCCTTTCTATTTTCTCTATTTAATCGCTCTTTTCTATTTTCCTCTTTCTTTCTCTCCATTTCGTTCTTTTCCTTTCAATCCATTCTTCTATATCCTTCTCTTCATAATTGATTTCTCTGCTCTCTGCCCTAGTGTACAGACCACAAAGTTCTTGCACATACTTTTTAAACCATAAATTTTTTATTTAAAAAAATATTTTTACAAACAAACATTTAAATGAAATCCAAAGAAATTTTATATAAGATCTTTTAAAAGATTTTCGAAATTTCCGCCTTTAGCCGCCACGCAGGCCTCAAGACGCTTGAGGAAATTTTTGACGATGGTCGCGAACGTTTTTTCGGAGATTTCGTCCCACGCTTTCTGTAGAGCGCGCTTTAAGGATTCAATTAAGCCGTGGTTTATAGCGCAGGCTTTTTGCTCCAGAATGGATCAAATCGCGAAATTCATCGGGTTTAAGTCGGGCGAGTTAGGCGGCCAAAAACTCTTGTCACACAGATCGATATTTTGCATTTTGCAAAAATTGATGGTTGAGCGCGCTGAATGTGCCGGCGCCCAGTGGCGTAATAGACAATTTGTCTGGAAATTCTCAGGTCCTTTGCGATGTTTATCACTGCTTTTTATTTATTGAACAGTTGAGCGACCACAATTCGCTTGTCTTTCGAACTCATTTTTTCGAAAAGTAAAATCGATAGCGAAAAACAAATAAGCATAGTTTGTATAGAATTTTACGCGCTACAAAATAGAGTGTACCATAATGATACAACATAGCAGAAATTGTACTAAAATTTAAATTGAAGAAATGTGTGCAAGGACTTTGTGGTCATCTTGTATATAATTTTCTCTCCCTCTCTCTCTCGATATTATATATATATAATTTCTTTTTTCTATTCTCTCCTCTCCCCTCGCTCTCTCTCTCTCGCTCTCTCTCTCTTTCTCTCTCTCTCTCGCTCTCTCTCTTTTTCTCCCTTTCTCTCTCTCTCACACTCAAACCAAAAGAAAAAAGCCCAAGGAGAAAATGTGGAAAAAAAAGCGTGAACAAAAACTTTTTTTCCGTTTTTTATTTAATTTTCTCAATTCGTTCCATTCATTCCGCTTTTTTTCGTTTATATTTGCTTATTATTATATAATTATAAAAAAATATTTTTGTTGCATTTTTCTCGGCGAAAATAATGAATAATTTTCGCATTTTTTAATTTATTCCCAAAAAATATTTATCCTGAAACGATCGTGATTTTATGCTGGAGTCCAAACTAAAAATATATTTGAAGGACGTTTAAAGGATCTTCTCACGAGAATCTGTAAAGGTCCTTTGGTGACACTAATTTCTGTAATGAATCTTAAAAAAGGATAAAAGAAAAAGAATTGGACTAGATTTGAACCCGGACGCTGAGGCTAAAGAATATCTACTAGGCCACGAGCAAACTCTTTTTTATGTAGTTAAAAAGAAAAAATGTTTAAAGGAACTTAAATGGGACCGTGCGAGTCCTTCAACGATTGTAAAGGTTCATTAAATTAAAACAAAAAAATACGAAGGAATCGGAGCAGAATTGAACCTAGCGCCTCGGGGCTAAACGCTATCCACTAGACCAGAAAAAACTCCTTTTTTAAAATACCTAATTTTTTTAAATTTTTACAATAAATTTTCTTTTAACTTTTAAATTTTTCGAATGGATTTTTTTTTAGTCCAATTTCCAAAAATTCTAAAACGTTTATTATTTCGGCTAATTTTCCAGGATTTTCCGGACGAATTTTATTCGAATTTTTTTTTCTGGAATATATAATTTTCTTTTCAAAAATTTTTATCTATCGAAAAATTTTATTTTTACTTTTTTTTTGCCCATTTTTGCGAGTTTGAAATGAATTGAATTTGAAGGAAATTTTATTCGTTAAAGCATTAAAATTATGCACACAATTTTGAGCTACTTAATTTCGTGTATAAGCCGCGGGTGTTTTGAGCCAAATTTAAATTGGCGCCAATGAGTTCATTCTGTGTGTCCATCGAATCCGTTATGTCTATTCCTGAAATATTACCTGTATGAAGGAGTTATAAGAAGAAATTCGAAGTATGTGAACGAGCTTCGTGTAGCTCAGTCGGTAGAGCAGCGCTCCATTTAAGCTTTGGTCGCGGGTTCAAGTCCTGTCAGGGAATTTTTTTTTCACATACACAACATTATCAAAAATTGGTTCATAAATGAAAAAGTTATTCAACTTTAAAAAAAGAAAAGGATTTCTTAAATGACCCTGTATTTTTCTATTATTTCCTTGCCTCCCCTCCTCTCCCGGCCAAAAAAAAAAAACATTTATTGTAAGTGTGCCGAAAACAAGAAGAATTATTTTCTTTTGTTTATATCCATTTTTTCCCTCCGATTTCGGGACTTCTTTTGGCATAAATAAGACAAAAAATATTTTTTCCCAAAAATTATTTTTTTGTTTATTTTTGAAAAAAATTTTTTCTTTACTTTTTAAAAAAAATATTTTTTTTTTCAAAATTTTTTTTAGCGAATGACGCAAAATTTTAAATTTTTTTTTCATTTTTTTTATTACCCTAATTTCGCGTATATAAGCCGCGGGTGTTTTGAGCCAAATTTGAATTCCCGGCTCAAAGTCAAAAGTGCGCAAATTTCCGGCGAACGGAGCGAAATTTGCTAATTGTCGACTTTGATTACCATTTTGACGATTATAAAGATTTTTTTAGAAAATTCATTTAAGCTATCGGATTCAGAATTTTCTTCTCTATCGATTACTTTTTGAACCAAGTTTCTAACTAATTTAGAAAAAAAGTTACAATTAAAGTTGTAAGATCACGCAAAAAACTTTCAAAAATTAAAAAGTTGATTTTACTTTTTCAACTGTAACTTTTTTTCCGAGTAAATAAAAAATTTGATTTAAAAAGTGATAAATAAAGAATTAAATTCTAAATCCAATGGCCACAATTAATTTTCTTAAAAGTAATTTTTTGATTTTTAAAAAGTTAGTCAAAGTTGAAAAATAGCACAAAAATGCGCCGTTATTAGTGCTTTTTGAGGCCCTTTTTACGCCATTTTTTTGATTTAAAAAAATAAAAAAAATTGAAGCAAAGGTGCTGAAAAAAATGCTAGAGAGTGCTTGCACATTAAAATGCCGAAATGCCCAATGAAAAAAAAATGCAGTTTTGAAAGATTGAAGGAATAAAAGTGATTTTCGGAACAATTGTCGTGTGTCCTTTTCGTTCGGGCCAATTTCCCAACAACAATTGTTGTTCTTTTGTTTACTCAGAGAATGAAGTGATTAGGACGAACTTTTTTCTCTCTCTCTTCGGGCGTTTTCTTTGTTTTTCTTTGGCTTTTCATCGTTTTAAAAGCATTTTTCTCTCGCTTTTTTTCTCTTCTCTCTGACTCGCTCTCTTCTGGCTTTCTCTCTCTCTTCCTTTTTTTTTATTTCTTTCTTTCTCTCTCTTTCTCTCTATCTCTCTATCTCTCTCTTCGGGCGTTTTCTGTCTTTCTTTGGCTTTTCTTCGTTTTAAAAGCACTTTTCTTTTTATCTCTCCATCTTTCTCTACTTCTTTATCTTTCCCTCTCTCTTCTGGTTTTCTCTATCGCTCTCGCTTTCTCTCTCTGTCTCTCTCTCTTGGCTCTTCTCTTTGGCCGTTTTTTTTCTTAGCCCTAAGCCAAATCCAATTGGAGTTAATATTATAAATTGTCGGGCATAATTCTTGATCAGTTTGACGTAAAATTTAAGCTTATTCCTGTTAAAAGTTTAAATGGAACACAAGTCTGTGTGCACAAAATCGGTCTGGGATTAATCCAAATACTTAATAAAACGGACCTAACGAATGCGCCCACACTTTTATACAAAGCTTTAGCCCAAAAAAACCCCAAATCGTCCAAAAAATTATTTGGCGGCCTAATGACCATTTTGAGACCCCATAAAAATTTGAAGTTCATAATGGGGTAACTTGACCCTTAAATTTATGCCCTCCACATATATTGAGTTCCAAAATATTTGAGACACAATTTAAAAAAAAAAATTTTTATGAGATGATCGATGATAATGATGGGCTAAGCTTAAATTTAAGCTTTTTAGACCTATACATATCTCTTTGGCCTTTTTCCCTCAAATTTACACATGTGTTTTCGTGTATTTGTATGTATCGTGTATGATTTGATGTATTTCGCGATGTTTATATGTATGTACATCATTAAATGTATTTCACGATGTGTGTATGTATGTATACCATGTATGATTTGGTGTATTTCACGATGTATGTAGCTGAATGTCTGTCGTTTGTGTGTAGGAATATATATATTAATGTCTCTCTGCATATGTGTTTGTGTTATATGTGTGTCTGTGTTTGTGTTATATGTGTGTCTGTGTTTGTGTGTGTATGTGTGTGTCTATGTGTATGCATGTGCGTGTGTGTGTGTGTATGTGTGTATGTGTGTGTGGGTTATTTGCAACCCATGGGTCCCAAATAATCCCCTAGAAAAATCCCCCTGGTTTCACGTTCCATTTTGGCGGGAATTAGTTAAATTATTTTTTTACATTTTTTTCCTCTTTTTTCTCTTAAATATAAATGCAATAAATTTTATTTAATTTACTAAATTAAATAAATTATTTTTCGCCGATATTTTTTTTTGGGCTTTATGAAAAAAAATTTCTCCGTAAAAATATGAGAGAAATTTTTGCCGAGGCTCGTAAAAATTCCTGGCCGACTTATTTTTTTCTTCACAAATATTTTCTATCACTTAAGACAATAGACTCGAGCTTAAGCTCCAAAGCATAACCTTTAGACTAGACTAGATCTAAAAGGTGATGCGAAATTTCGGAATGGGATATTTCGAGACTGACCTGCGAAAAAATACTGTAGATATTAGGTTGTCCCATAAATTTTTATACATTGTTGTTTTTTCAGACGTTTAAAAAGAATTTTCTAAAGTGTGATACGTTATTCAAAGGCACGTTTTATTGCGGTTATTTTAAGGTATTGTTTGTATGGTTATCATTTGTTGGTAAAAAGTTATGCTGTTTAGAACAATGTCTAGTCAACGTGAAAAAGTGCGCGATTTGATTTTCAATCAGTTCAAGCTCGGCAGCAATCCGACCCAAGCGGCCAAAAATATTCAAGCGGTCACCGGCAAATCAACACCAACCAGAATGACTTGTTGGAATTGGTACCAGAAGTTTCAAGCCGGCCAGAGAAGCAAAAAAGACAAACCACGCTCAGGACGACCGTCTACCGTAAACAAGAGACGCTTACGCAGGTCCATCAAGTCGAATCCGGCCCAAACCACTCGAAAGCTGGCCGCCGAACTCAATTCGTCCAAGTCTACCATCGCTCGTCATCTGCATGTCATGGGAAGGACGCCAAAATCACTTCCACCAGGACAACGCCAGACCACATACAGCACAAATGACGGTGGCAAAAATCGAAGAATTAGGCTGGACAAAAATCAAACAACCACCATATAGCCCGGACATTGCTCCATCCGATTACCACCTGTTCCGGTCAATGGAACACTTCCTCCGAGATAGGCGCTTCACTGAAGTAGACGATATCAGGGCAGCGCTCAACGACTTCTTCACCTCAAAACCAATCAAATTCTACACTGATGGAATCCGATCAATGCGTGAAAAGTGGAAGAAGGTCATTGATAATAATGGCAATTACTTTGTTTAGATAAATTGTGTTTTGTTTTGTTGTTGTTATTAACTTTAGTTGAAAATAAAATTTGTATAAAAATTTATGGGACAACCTAATAGTTTTATGGACGGACGTTTGGAATACAATGGCCAAAATGGTCGTTAGGTATTTTTACGAAAATTTTTCAAAAAATAATTTTTTTTTTCCAAAAATTATGCGAAAATTTTTTAAAAATAGGAACAATTTTGGCGTTCTGTTTTATTATTTATGAGTTTTAAGCGCCAAAAGGCCGAAAAAGTAGAAAAAAAAGTAGAAAAACTTGAGCTTACATTTTAGCTAAACTTGAGCTTCACACTTAAAAGACCAATTACACTTAAAAGGATCTTTTTTTGGTGCTTTAAATTTTTTACTGTAAATTCGACATTTTGACTAAATTTTGTAGTAGAGATACCAATGGTGATAATAATTTCTCGAAATTTTATCGTTTTTGACGTTTTTCGAGGATCTCGAGTTCGAGTCCATGTGAGTTTGTTTTATTTTTTGCCATTTTTGTATTCATTTTTTAAATTGAAATCAACGATTTACACCTTTTGAATATGGAAATACATTTTAAAAAAAATTTTCGAAACACTTTTTATATTATTTCAAAATTTATTTTTTTGGGTCTATTGCCTCTAAAAAAATTGGCAAAAAGTAAACGGACGCACAATAGACTCGAACTCGAGACTCCGTTGAAAAACGTCAAAAAGCGTCAAAACCGATTTAAAAAAATGGGAGAAATTATTATTACCATTAGTGTCTCCACCCCAAAATGAATCACTGTGCCAAGTTTGATGAGTCAAATAATCCATGTTTTAGGACTTTTTCAGGCACCATACATATTCAAGGATTTTCAGTAATGAATTGCAATGAAATTAATCGGAGAAAATCGGCCGAAAATATTTCTATCTCTTAATATTTTAATAACTCATCAATAACAATTAACATCATTTATCGGCGACGGATCGATCAATCAATTCCAATAATTTCGCACGAAATCACGGACCATATCCGACTCGTGGAGGCTGGGTGCCAAGGACCGGTTGTTTCGTTGCTGGCCGATTCGTCGTGGAACACTGAGAAGCTTCGCTACTGGCAGAAATTGGGAACAAATCCGGCAAGAAGGGACTCGACGAGGAGCAGGAGGAGGAGTCCCTACCGCAGTCACTCCTCTTCAACCACAACACCGCCGCCGCCGCCGATCGCTACGAGGAGGACCACGCGAAATCGCGCAGCAGCGAGCGCGCCACGGTCTCGTCGCTGGTCCGGCCGCTGCACGCCGCCGGCCTCGACAAGAATACGCTCGTCACATTCACCGCCAGCAAACAGCCCTCGATTACGGTAGAAGGAGCGGCGCGAAAGGTTCGCATTTGGAAAGAATTTTTTTCCATTTGCGGTTTATTTTTTAAGTACCCTATCCAATTGGATTCTCAAGCCGTCCGGCTTTGACCCAATTCCATTCGCCGCATTCCATTAGATTACAGTAAACAATTTCAGTGCGCTCATTTCAAATCTTCAATGGATTCTCAAGGGTTGGAAAAATTTGCGCATTTTTCACTTTGAGCCGATTTTTCGTTACGATAAAATTATTTTTCAAAAAATTAATTTAAGCTATCAAATTCAGAATTTCCTTCTCTATCCAATGCTTTTTGAATTAAATTTCTAGCTAACTTGGAAAAAAAGTTATGATTAAAATTGTAAGGACACTCGAAAAATTTTCAAAAAATCAAAGTTAACTTTACTTTTTTAATCATAACTTTTTTTCTATTTTACCTATAAATTTGCTTCAAAAAGCAATCGATAGAGAAGAAAATTCTAAAATGAATAGCTTAAATTAATTTTTTGAAAAATAATTTTATCCTGACGAAAAATGGGCTTAAAGTCAAAAGTGTGCCAAAAGTACGTACGGTTTCGTGCGGCCTAAGACCAAACGAGGCCTAATGGCTAAGGCTAAGCCAAAGTTTAACCAATAGGATAAGCAATTGGTTTTAGTTCTAGTAATGGTCCTGTTATATATGCTATTTAGAATCCTATAAAGATCGCTTGTGAATTTCCTAATATCCATGAGGCTGTACTAATAATAAGTTTACTAATAATCATTGTTATAATAAAAATTTTCATTTTAAAAAATTCCGATTTTTCGACCACAGGGGGGACCGAGGCAAAAATAGAAAAATTTTTTTTTTGTTTAGTAACTCAAACAAATTGTAGTGACGAGTAAGAAAGAATGTCGAAGAGCGCGTATTTTAAAATTGTCTCCCAAAAAAAAGCTAGAGCTGTTCAAAATCGTTAGAAAAAATTGAAACACCTTATATATTTGAATCCTTTGCATTGCCAGGGACAAGACGTGCCGTTGCTCGCGTCGTCGGTTGGTGCGCGAACGCGTCGCGCGACGACGCGCGAAGAAGCGCAGGAAGACGCCGACGACGCGATGAGCGACGAGGCATGCTCTGCGGTGATTGCCGGCTCGCCGGGTGCAACTGGAACCACGACGACGACGACGAGCTCGACCGGCGTCGGTCACAATCCGCATGCAGCTGCTGGGTACGCAGCGGACTCGACGCCCGCGGCGACGCGTTACAGTCGAAAGCGCGCGATGCGACGGCGTCGCGCCACGCGCGCGCTTCTCGTCCTCGCATTTCTCGCGCTTTTGCTGCTAATCGGCGCGCTCTTTGCGTTAATTATTGTGATAAGGCAGGAACGCGACTCCGTGTGCCTGACGCCCGGCTGCATTCATACAGGTACGCAAGGAACCGAAATTCATGAGTACAGACACTTTACTTCACGTCAAGACTAGAATCCAATCTTAAAGCTAGAATTCAATCTCCAGGTTGAACTAGGAACGTAATTTTACGGCAAGGCTAGGGAAAGTTTAACGTTTGAGTAACCAAAAAAAAAATCCCTGGAATCAAGTCTAGAACCTAAAGAACCCCGCTACGAAAATTTTTCCAGCCTCTGTGATTCTCAATTCGATGAACGCGTCGGTGGATCCGTGCGTGGACTTTTACGAGTACGCCTGTGGCAATTGGATAAAGCAGCATCCCATTCCCGATGATGCTCCGTCCGTCTCGAACTTCGAAAATCTCGGCCAGGACCTGGAACTGGCGCTAAAAGGTATTTGGGAAATTGTAGGCAACAGTTATTGGATAAATGAAATATATTAATGATGAATATATTAATGATTAATAAAAATATTGAACCAGAGCCGAGCCAAACTGGTAAAAAATGACCCGGGCCGAGTCGAGCTTAGCCGGGTCAAGCTGGGCCGAGTCGAGTAATTGGCTCGGTTAAAACCGAGCCAACTCTTTTTATAGTCAATGGCTCAGTTTTGCCGAGCCGAGCCGGGTCTGGCCAATTCGAGCTCACTGACTAAGTTAGCCGATCTCACTGCCTGATCCAAGCCAGCAAAAAATGTCCCAAGCTGAGCCAAAACGAGCCGAGATGAGTCGACCCGGCCCATTACTAAAATATATGTTTCAGATCTCCTCGAAGAAGACCCCCTTGCGGGCGTGGACGGCGATGCGGTCAGCAAGGCCAAGGCCTTCTATCACATGTGTCTTAATGAATGTAAGTTTCAAAGAATATGTAATATTAAAATACAAAAAAATTGGAAAATAATAAACAAAGACATATATTTGACACTTGGGATGTAATCTGTGCATTAACCCACTAGAAAATCTTGTTCCACCGGAAAAATTACTAACTTACAAAAGGAAAGTCAGTAATTTTTAAAATGGAATTTGTCGCGAAACTTTCAATACGTCCGTATAGTTCTGTGGGTACAGCAGTGGTCCGGTTAGGGGTTCAATTCCCTCCACGAAATGCCATCTTCTTTAATTCGCGATATAACTGAACGTCCATGGACTTGAACATGTGTTATCAGGTAGGCGCTAAGCCACTAGAGTATTAGTTACAAATTTTATCGAAAGTAAAAAATATGAAATGGACGTGGAGAAAGTTGAACCAGCGGTAACAAAAAGACACCAACCCACTAGGCTATCCACTTGACTTGGAAACTCGTTTACACAAATTATATGTATTAGGATTTTGGAATTTGAGATGTCCTGTTCTAAGACGATCCATAAACTACTGAAGTTTGGATCCCAAATAGCGTTTTGTCTTTTTTTGAGATAAAATTTTCAAAAAAAAATTTTTTTTAATTTTCAAGCCGCAATAACAAACACTTGGCGATCCGTTTTCGACTCGGTACTGAGAGATTTCGGCGGCTGGCCGAGTCTTGAGTCCGAGCATGCCACCTCGAGGACGCGAATTGAGCGGCTATACGGTATTATGGTGGCGAAGTTTCGCGCCGACTCACTCTTCAAAGCTACCGTACAACCAGACGATAAAAACTCGGAGAAACACGTACTTTTGGTGGGTGTTTTTTTTTGAGAATAGGACGTAGTTTGAGAAGAAAAGACTAGATCTTACTGGTTTCATTAATACGGGACTCACACAAATTAATTAGGATCCATACTATCCGAAAAGGTCTTAATGAGAACAATTATGATCCATACTATCCGAAAAGATTCTAATCCGAACAATTAGAATTCATACTATTCGAAAAAATTCTAATGGGAATAATTGAAATCCATTTTATCCGAAAAGGTCTAATGGAAACAATTAGAACCTATACTAGCCAATTAAGACTATTTTGCCATAATTAAGCAAAATATTATAAGCAAATAATTCTATATTCATCATTACAGATCGATCAGCCGGCGTTGAACCTCTTCGCGCGCGACTTTTACATGCTAATCGAGACGGAGGACGAGAGACTGGCCTATCGGACTCTGGTCCGCGATGTGTTGGTTCTGCTAAATGCCGACGTAAAAGTGGCCGAACGCGACTCATTGGAGATCCTCCACTTTGAGACGGAACTCGCCAATGTGGGTTAAATTTTTGTGGGGATCCCAAAAAAGCTGTATAGAATAAATGGGGATCCAAAAAAGCTGTATAGAATGAATAGGGATCCCAACCGTTGTCTAGGGTCTATTAGGCCTATTGAAGAGAATTTGAAAAGGTTACATTGCATCTTTAATAAACGTAGGATTAATTTCGATTAATAACGTTTCTTCGCTCAAACTCAAACTTGGGTAATTAAACCTTTATTATTAATGAGTAAATCAAATTACAAATTACAAATTTAAAAATTATTAAATACAAAGAATCTTAGATATATTAAATCAATCTACAGTATAATTTGTTATATTTTTGTACATGTGTGATTATTGTATAGAATGATTTCTTTAAGCTTTCCCAAGAATCGAATGAAAAATGAAAATAATAAAATTGCTGAGCAATGCGAATTGTAAAGAGCAAAACATCGAATATTACTAAGCAATATGACGTGTAAAAGAAAAATAGATTTTTAATATTAAAAACAACCAGATGTACTTTTACATTTGCGATTTGATAGTTGATAACTAAAAGCATCGGATTTATTCCATTAGGACATAAGAGACCTTGCATTGGGACACATAGGTTAAATAGGTTCATTTGGCCTGATCCATTTTTTTCTAATTGGATTGGCGCCTCGTTAGTACAAATGGGTTTATTGGATCCGATCGATCCAGTTTTTCATTAAATTGGGCCATAATTAGAACAAAAGGGTCGTCAATTAATGAACGAGGCGCCTTTCTAAGGTCTCCCCAAGATCATCGATAGCATTTATTAATCCACTTTCACAATCGCGAGAGCTTAGATTACGGTGGCCGAGGATCAACGGCACGACATCGCGGAGCTCTACACAAAGTGGACTATCGGCCAGATGAAAACCCACTTTCCAAACTTCGATTGGCTCGTCTTTTTCAACACAATTTTCGAGGGCATTCAGGATCGCGAAAGTCGCGAGATACGCTTCAACGACTCGACGGAGGTCGTCATTTACGGCGTGGATTTCGTGAAGCGACTCGACCGATTGCTGCCACAATTCGAACCCAGGTTCGTTTCGTTTGACATGAACATTTGTGGACAGCGAATTAACTCAATAGTCACAGTGGGTTGGGAAGGAGGGACCGAAATGGGATGAGGCCGAAATGGGAAGGAATGAATCGCGACGGGACGGAGCAAAAAAGGAATGGGGCGAAACGAGACCGGACAAAATGAGACAAGACAAATCAAAAAGGAACGAGATGGGGCGAAACGAAACTGGACCAAAATGGATAGTAAAAATGGACAAAACGCGTCGAAACGGGACGGGACAAAATAAGATTAGACAAAACGGAAAGGGACAAACTGAAAAAAGCCGAGACGAAATGGCACGAAATATGATAGAGCATAATACAATGGCTTTGGGCTTAAACGGGCCGGGCCCACTAAAAACAGGTCGGGCCGGGCCAAAACGGGCTCTACCAGGTCAAAAACATGTCGAGCCTGGTCAAAACGAGCCGGACCGGGACAAAAACGGGTTAAGCTGTGCCAAACCGGGCCGGGCCAGCCAAAAACAAGTCGGATCGGGTCAAAACGAGCCGGACCGAGCCAAAACGGATCGGGCCAGCCAAAATCAGACTTAATTTTAAGTGCTGTAGACTTGTTAACTGCTTAGATCTCGACTTAATCTTAGACTCGAATTGAGGCTTTTAGGGCTAAGCCTAAGCATTACTATCCCATTTTGTTCCGTCCCATTTTGTCCCAATCCCGTTTTTTTTAATAGCTCTCAATAGTCACAGCTACGGAGCTCCGATTTAAGTCCCGTCTTTTAATGGGAGAATATCGAACTTTGCAAGCTCATTATTAGCTTTTTAGGATAATTGTGAATTATTTATCGTGGTGTTGGTTCTTCAAGGCTATGCTCCGCGATCTGCCGGACCCATTCGCGTTGACCATGTTCAAATTCTATCGTACACTGAATTGTGGGTTTTAAAAGGCATTTTTTAAATGAAATTGATTCGATACGAAGCATTAGAAAAGGATGACTGATAATATCTATCCAAACATATTTGAGATATGTCCGGCTGGCGATTTTCAAATCGGGACGGTAAAAAGCCAGTTTGGCCGATTAAAACCGGCCAAAACGGATCGAATCGGTAAAATCGGGCCGGGCTAGGCCAAAAAGAGGTCGGGCCGGGCCAAAACGGGCCGAACCTGGTCAAAAGCAGGTTAAGCCGGACCAAATCGGGCCGGACCTGGTTAAAAACAGGTCTGGCTGGGCCAAAACGAACAAAACCGACCAAAAACGTAAATTTAATCGATGAAAACTGGCCGGATTAGTCAAAAAGAGGTTGGGCCGGGCCAAAACGGGTCGGCCAGGTCAAAAACTGGTAAGCCGTGCCAAACCGGGCCGGCCAGCTAAAAACAGGTCCGGCCAAAACGGATCGGGCCGATTAAAACCAAATTAGGCCGGACCTGCAATTTTCAATTCAGGCCGCGCCGTGCGGGGCCGGTCAGGAACATACAATAGGCAAATTTCACATCCTACATTTACAGTAATGATGGTGCAAAAGTTGCGGTGGCACGGCTGCGTGACGCGCATCAACAGCCTGATGCCGATGGCGACGTCGAGTATTTACGTACGCAATCATTTCGACCACGAGGCCAAGGCGCAGGTGGAAGAGATGATCTCGCTCATTATGGAAGCGTTCGTCGAGCTGCTCGACGAAGAGGACTGGCTCACGCCCGAGACGAAGGCATTCGCCAAGCAAAAGGTTCACACAATGAACCAGAAAATTGGCTACCCCGACTATTTGAACGATTCGCGGGCCGTGGACGCGGAATACAAACGCTACGTGGTATACGACCGCGACTACTACCGTACCAAGTTCCAGTTCTACGAAATGTACCAAAAAGACATTTTGGAGCGCATCCGTTTGCCGGTGGATCGCGAAAGGTACTAGGGATTTCGTTTGTTTTTAATGCCCATATATTTAAAAATATGCTAAAGAAGGTTTTTCATTGAGGATCGTTTCTTAAAAAATTTTATAAACATGTATAGTAGTCAATTATGGTGTTATATTAGGCCAAAAGCATTGAACTTTTTTCAGATGGGTCGCCGGCGCTGCATTGGTAAACGCCTTCTACAGTCCCAACACCAACGAGATTAGTGGGTTATTTACAGTACTATCTTTAGCATAATACCGTCTTTTTTTACAGTATTCCCGGCCGGAATTCTCCAGCCGGTCTTCTACAATAAGCACTTTCCGCGCTCGATGAACTACGGCGGAATCGGCGTGGTAATCGGCCATGAAATCACGCACGGTATACAACATACAGTAATGGGTGAAGATACCCGTTTGAGATATTACAGTATTATCTATTTTTCAGGATTCGATGATCGCGGTCGTCTCTACGATAATTTGGGTAATATTCGCCAGTGGTGGGACAATGCCACCATAATCAAGTTTGAGGAAAAGGCGAAATGCATTGAGGACCAGGTACGAATCCCCTCCTTCCCCCTCTTTTATTTAATAATTATCGTAATCCCAAAAAATGCTGTTAAATTACAGTACTCGGGCTATTTGCTGCAGCAAATCTCGATGCGAATAAACGGACGAAGCACCAAGGGCGAGAACATTGCGGATAACGGCGGTCTCAAACAGGCCTATAGGGCCTACAAGAAGTACGAAAAGTACCATCCCGTACCGCAGCGTCTGCCCGGAGTAAATCTCACGCAAGACCAGCTCTTCTTTCTCAATTATGCTCAGGCAAGTGTTTGTGGGACGCGATGGGGGGGGGGGGGGAAGAGAAAGAACAAGGGACTCTGGGGTTTAGTTTCTATTTGATAGACTTCTGATGTATTTGATTTCCTTTGTCCAGGCGAGTTTGTGGGACCGGCTCGACTTTGCTCGGCTCAGTCGTCGACTTGAGTTCAATATCCACCGGCTCGGCCCATCACTAATTTGAACCCTCTCTAATTGATTTTTGCTCTGAAAATCTTTTTTAATTGAGTTAAATATCAATATCAATCAATCAATATCAGTCCTTTAATCAATATCAATTAATTGATACCTTTTTTTAGATTTGGTGCGGAATTATGAACGACAAAGAGGCCATTCGCAAGCTGCGCACGTCGGAGCACTCGCCAGGACCCATTAGGTATGTGTCTCGTTGAAATTTTGGCTTTTTATTGATTCTATTACGATATTCTATGAGATTATGCTGTAGTATTTTTGTGGGAATATCGTAATTGCCGTTTTTCAGGGTGAAAGGACCGTTGTCGAACTCACACGATTTCGCATTAGCCTACAATTGTCCCGTGAACAGCGTAATGAATCCAATCAGCAAGTGTAGAGTATGGTAGAAACCTCCGATACGGTATATAGAGTGAAAGAGAGAGATAGGGATATAGAGAGAGCTCAATTTTAGTTTAGCTCGCCCCCAGAAGTTCGAAAGTTTTTTACCGTATCCGGAAGTTGTTTGGGAACGAATATAGTAGCAGGAAACGTTCCCTAAGAACCTTACAAAGGACCATGCTTAACCATAAAGAAAATTTTTTTTTGATCAACTCTAGACTTGTAATAGACCGTATTCGAAAGCTCTCATCACGCTGATCGAGAATTGTATAGAAACTATAGTTCCCCGTTACAGTCGATTAAACAAAAATTTGAGTCAAAAGGGGAATCAATCACTTTTTTTCTAAAAAAATATTTCAAACTCTGGGGGTACTGTCACAGCGAGATAGATAGAGTAGAGAAAAAAAAGATAGGTACGGTAAAGAGAGAGAAAGAAAGAAAGAGAGAGAGAAAGAAAGAAAGAAAGAACTGAGAGTACGATAGCTATATTTTATTACTGTTTTGCGACTCAAAACACCTCATTTTTTTCATGTACATAATTCTTATTTCCGCACTATTTTTTTTTACAGTAGACATTTAAAAAATGCCAACAAAAAAAACGCGGCAAATTTTCCATTCAAATTTTTTTTATCAAAAGGTCTCTTTTTCAATATATAATTGTTTGGCGTTGTGCTTTTATGCGGGAGCCACATTGGGCAAACATTTTTGAAAGGTACCTTAATCATGTAAAGTCCCAAAAATGCCTAGCAAAAAAAAATAAATGCTACGACATAAAAATTTGAATCGAAACGAGAGTTTTAAAAAGGTCCGTTTAATACAAAAATACAGATTTTATGATCTTAGGAATACAGTATTCTAGAAATAAAGGATCCTCAAAATTGCAGAAATACAGATCTTAGGATCTTAGAAATACGATTCTTAAGATTCTGTAAATACAAGGCACAGCATCCTAGAATAGTTAAAAAAATACAGATTTTTATAGAAATACAGTACCCATGAAATTTAAATTCTAGAATCCTAAAATCCTAGGATTCTAGCTCAGCTACAGTACCAAAAGATTCGGAGACGGAGATGAGCCTTCAGTACCAAAAAAAGGAGAAAAGAATACACAACGCCAAAAAAATGCCATTTATTTTTATTTCATTTAAATTTTTTCCAATTTTTTAATTTATCCATTTTTTCGCAACATTACGCCAATAATTATTTTTTAATTTTATTTGTTTTTTAAATTTTTTTCGAATAATTATTCCATTTTTAATAAATAAAAAATTAAAAATAAAATTTTATTTTTTAATCGCATATTGGATTACTGTAGAAAATTCTTTTTTTCCTTTGTACACGGTAATTTTGAAGAAAAATTCAAATTAAAACGCAGTAGCCGAGTGGATTTGTTTTTTGAAAGACCGAGGGTTTAATTCCCGATGGATCTAAGAGGGTCCAAATGGATCCAAGTGAGTTCAAATGAATCCAAGAGGGTCAAAATAAATCAAACCGTAGCCAGTATTAAATCATATAACATATTTAAAATAGATCAAAATCCGTAAAGTTAGTTTTTATATGTCCCCTCTCCCCTTAAAATACATATACAAATTTTTTACTACAAATATTTAGAATAAGTTCAAAAATTTTTTCGAAAAATGGCAAAAGGTTGGTGCGGCCGAGATCATTGCTCAATCTTCCGAGACTACAATGTGCACTTTCTTCCGTGCACATCTGGACCTCAATCGAAAGAGAGCGGATCCGGCCAAGCAAGCCAACTATTCGCGTTCCGCACACCGGCGTAATTGCGGGTTCGTTGTGTCATGTGGAATCATAGTTGTGCACCATCACAATACTTTCTCATCCGGCTGACTCAGTTAGCTGTGGGACGTACCGAACCTCCGAAGAGGCCACTGGGAATGGTGCCCAGAGGGTCCAGTGAACCACAAACACTGGTATTGACTTAACTCTAGCTTGGCCGAGTCAAACCGGAATCGAAATCATGCGATAGTGAATACAACCACGTGGTGATTGATTCTTGGGGCGGCTGGTTGATAATTTCGCCTATATACCCCGAAATTCCTTCGCAAAAAACGGGCGATGGCTTTCGCCGGTGGGCTAGAGAAGTCAAACAATCCAATGCTATTTTGCCAGCATATTTTTTTCATTTTATTCAAACATGCCAGAATTACTTGAATGTACATAGATTTATTATTGTAGTTCGATAATTGAATACTGTACGATAATAATGATGATGAATAAATGATTTATTTTTATTTTAGATAATGATATCATTCGATGATTAATGAAATTTTATAGTGAAAATTTGATTTTTATACAAACTAATTTACAAATTTATCGATTAATCTAAAATAGGAAATACAGTCGCAAAGGAATTACAGTCTCAAAATGATTACGGTCCCAACGGGATTATAGTTCCAAAGGAATTACAGTCTCAAAATGATTACAATTCCAAAAAGATTACAGTCTTAAAAAGATTACAGTCTCAAGAAATCAAGTCTCAAAGTGATTAAGATCCTAAAAGGATTACAGTTCCAAAGTAATTACGGTCTTAAAAAGATTACGGTTTCAAAGAAATTATGTATTACAGTCTCAAAGTGATTACGATCTCAAAAAGATTACAGTCCCAAAAAAATTACAATCTCAAAGGGATTACAGTCCCAAAGTGATTACAGTCCAAAAGTGTTTAGAGACCGAAAATCCGTGAATTAGAGTCCAAAACCGAAGCCTTAGCCGCCGCTCTCGCCGGGATTTGATTGGACCCCGCCGAAGCCCAGCAGATTCACGTTGAGGCCGCCCGTGTTGGCGGTGTTCTGCTGAGCCTGTCCATCGCCCTCAACGGTCTCTTCGGTTTGCTCGACGATTTGTTCGGTTTGCTCGAGAATCGGCTGAAGCAAATTTCCGAGTCCGAAGCCTGGAATTTTTTTCATGGTTCAATAGGTCCAACATATGTATTATTACAGTTGCTTGAGATCATTGTACCTTCACCAACGAAGCCTCCCGACTGTGGTGGTGGAGCTCCTCCTCCTTCTCCACCTGCCGCCGTCGCACCAACTCCTCCAAGTTGAGCGATCGACTGCGGCTGAACGCCCGGCTGATAGTTGGCGGGAATCGCGAGCGCGGGTTGCGTGCCTCCGCTGGCCGCTTGCCGCGCGAAGGTTTGAAATGAGGGCGCTGAAATTGTGTACACGATAAAACATTCCCTCGGTCCAAAGCTTATGAAATTAGCCTGCAGAAAACTCACAGCTAAAAGCGCTTTGAAGAAATGGAAAAAACGAATTTCCGTAGGCCGAATTGATCGAATTGAACGCGTTGTATAGTGGCAGACTTTGGGTCTGCAACAAGCTCATAAACGCGGGAAATGTGCTGAAATTCTGCAGGGCTCGCATCAGGATCCCGATGTCAGCGAAGCTCAACGTGGCCAACAGGTTTTGTAGAACGTACGGCAGGTAGGCTGAAAAAAGGAGTCCATTTGAAAATGTGGCGAAGAAATGTGATAAAATGAGTTCCACATTGATCTTTCAGGTCCTGCACCGATCCTTCAGATCCTCTACAAATTCTTTAGATCATTGGATCTTCTACAAATTCTTCAGACTCTGTATCGATCCTTCAGATCTTCTACAAATCCTTTAGATCTTCTATATATCTTTCAGATTCTATACTGTTCTTCCAGGTCCTGTTCTACCGAACCAATTCTTTAAACGCAATGAAAATGAAAATTCCTACGCAGACAAAACGATGGGCAGTAATTGATGAGATAGTTGTTGTACCATCCGCCGCCCTCATAGCTACCGTAGTATTGGGGGCAGACGTGCGCCACGCCCACCACCATAATCGCGGCTGAGATGGCGCGAAAGTTCACTGGCAGTTTCATGTCTGTTCCAAAAAGCAAAAGTTTAGTAGTCTCACTTAAGTATTGAACCTAAACTTGCGCTTAAATTTTAAGCAATAGATTTCAAAAAGAAAGAGCTTAGTAGTCTCACTTAAGTGTTGAGCTTAGGCTTGAGTTTAAAGTATTAAGCAATAGTATTTTATTAAATCGAATTTTTCCGAATTCGATTTAATTTTTTTTAACTTAAACTTAAGTTTTGAGTGGAATGAAATTTTTCTTTCATTTTTTTTATTTTTATTTTCTTTGAAAGTTTGCGCAGCTTTGCCAGAAAATTTTTTGTTTACAAAATTTCAGGAAAAAGTAAAAATAAAAATAATTCATTAAAAAAATTACTTTTTTTTTGAAAAAAAAACACTTAAAAAATAAAAAAATATTCGCCCTTTTGACCAAAAACTCGTTTGACTCTGCGAGCTTTTGATTCAGTTTCGTTTCAGTTTCATAAAAGTGGGCACAAAATTTGGACTCGCTTGGATTCAGTACAACAAAATGTACTCATTGGCGCCAATTTAAATTTGACTCAAAACACCCAGCCTTATACACGCGAAATTAGAATAATAGCCCTCCTCTCCTCCCCCTCCGCCCCCCCCCCCCCACTCCCCCGCCCATCCTCCTCCACAAATCGGATACGCTCTACAAAATGCAAAAACCCCACGTCTCTATCTATCGTGGGAAAAAAGTTAGAACGGTTAAAACGTTTATATGTATTTAAATAACCGAATATTTTTGTATGTTTTTGAATGTATTTGTACGTATTTGTGTGTATATGTATGTGTACGTATTCGTATATATATGCTTTTGTATGTTTTTATGTGTGTGACACACAAAAACAAAAATGATTAAAAAAAGTTAATTTTAAATTTTTATAAATTTAAATTTTTATTTTTTGTTCAAATTTTTTCGAAAAAAATTAACCCAAAAAAACTTTTTTTTATGGATTTTGCATAATTTTTTGGAAAATGAATAACTTTTTTTACAAATAATTAAGTTTCAAAATGTATAAAATGTGACAATAATCACTTTTACGATTTGATACGGTATAATTCAGTTTTCTGTGACGATATTTTTTAAGGTTAATTGGCAATTTTTGGCATGAATACGATATTAACTACGGTGGCTTTATTCCTGTGTTACGGTGATTTTATTGGATCTCAAGTGGATACGGTACAACGAAGCGACACTCAAAATCAGTTTGAGCTTGATCCGGATCAAGCTCAAGCTCAGGTGTCCAATCCGGCTCAAGTTTTAGGTCGAATTCAAGAACCGATTTTGGCGCAGCAAGAAGCTCAAGATGAAAATCAAAAGCAAGCTCAAGCTCAGGCTCGAGCCAATTCGCAAGCCGAAGGCAATGATGAGCTAGCAGGTCTGGTCGGGAGTCTATTGCAAAATCCCACACTGCTAATGAGCATGAGTCAAATGTTTCTGGCAGCAAACTCGGCCCAGCCGCCGGCTCAGGCTCAAGCACAGGCTCAATCTAGAGAAGAGGATCAAGCTCAGGCGACTGCGCAGTTTCAACTCAACTCGCTATTGGGTCTAGTCGTGCCACTCCTCCAGGACTCGAATACGCTAGCCAGCCTGGGTCGGACTCTTCTCGCAAGTCTCAGCACCGATTTTTGGCTCAAAACCGTCGCACCTTTGATTCAACTGTTTAAAGAGCTACTGCTTCTCTACGCCAACGGCATCGTAACGCCGACTAGCGACGGCGACGACGGCGCTAGCGAGCCGGCCGACGGCGACGCCGGTGAGGCATGGATCGGCGAACCCGTCAAGGAATTCCTGCCGCCATTTACCGCTCTCGACTTTGTCCCGATTCGAGTTCGAGGTAAGTTTTTATATTTATACAAATTTCAAAGTTTAAACGATTCTTAAGAGTTCTAGACTGGTCATTAAGAGTTTTAGATTGGTCATTAAGAATCTCAAATTGGTCTTTAAAAGTCCCAGATTGATCATTAAGAGTTCTAGATTAGTCATAAAATTGATCATTAAAAGTCCTAAATTGAGAAAATTCGAGCTCAAGATTGTAGTCTTTAAGAGTATAAAATTGACGTATTTAAGAGTTTAAGATTGTAGTTTTTAAAATTGAGCTCAAAAATGAGCTCCTTAAGAACTAAAGACTAAAGATTGAGGTGCTTAAATGCCAAGTGTTCAAGATTGAAGAGATTCAAGCTCAAGATTGAGGCCATTAAGAGCTCAAGTATGAGCCCGAGATTATGCTCTTTAAAAGTCTTTAAGATCCCAAAATTGATGGTCCTCCTATTCAGACTACCTTCCGAAATCGGTCCTCGTTCAACTTTCGACGATTGGCAAGACTGAATTCGACGGAATGAAATCGATTTATTTGCAACTCAAAGATTACGAATCCTGGCCGGAATTCGAACGCGACTTGAAGAAGAAAGCACCAAATTTGTATACGGTAGAGGGAATTTTTTTCGAAAAATAGCTGTATATCATTCTTTAGGCCCTAGTGAATGTATACGAAGAGGGCAAATCGCGCTTTTCCAACTTCCATCAACTCCTCAACGATGAGTTAAAAGGGCTCGTGGACGAGGTGAGTGTAGAGTACAAAAAAATAAATACAATACACATAATATAAAGCTCTAAATCATCGAAATATATACCGTAAGGTTGCCGGAAATTTGCGTACTTTTGAGCTCTGACTTTGAGCCGGTTTTTCGTTACGATAAAATTATTTTTTGAAAAATTAATTTAATCTATTTGATTTAGAATTTTCTTCTCTATCGAAAACTTTTTAAATCAAATTTCTAGGTAAATTTGGAAAAAAGTTACAGTTTAAAAAGTAAAAGTCACTAAAAAATTTCCAAAGAATCAAAATTGACCTTACTTTTTGAATCATAACTTTTTTTTTATCTTAACTAGAAATTTGAGTCAAAAAGTATTCGATAGAGAAGAAAATTTTGAATCCAAAAGTTAATTGATTTTCGGTAAAATAATTTTATCTTAACGAAAAACTCAAAGTCTAAAGTGCGTAAATTTCCGGCAATCGATACCGCTTCCAGTACCGTTAGTGTGGAGAGCCATAAGATACTGTAAAACGAATATAGTACACAGAACACAAAATTTTAGATCCTCGAAATGCTTCGTACAAAGTCAATAGAGCTCTACGAGGCGTACGCGCGCCAAACTCCGGCTAACGCGAAGAGCGCGCAGCGCGCAATGCTCGCGCTTGCGCCAGAACTCGGCGACATATTCGAGCACTTGGAACGCAATCGCGCCATTCACATGAGTCATTTGCGCGCGGACGAAACGATGCGCGGCAAGTTTGCGCAATTGAACGCGCAGCTCGAGGGACTCTTCGAGCAGATAACCAAGTGGACGGAAAACGGTGGCGAGAATCCACTGAATGCTGATGAGGACGGCGCTGTGAACGAGGAGGACCGAATGGACGAACTTATAAATGATGAGTTGTAATCTCTTAAATGATCGACCAAATCGATTCGATTTGATGTCAAATTTCAGGACAAAATTTCATTTTTTTTAAATTTTGAATTGATTTTTTGGATTTAATAAATTTCAATTCAATTCAAATTAAACTAATTAATAAATTTAAAGATTCATAAAGTGGCCGAGCATTAGGCAAAGTCTCATAAAAGTGGACACAAAATTTGAACCCATTTTGACACAATTGGTTGCATACATTTGAACCCGCTTGGATCCATTTGAAACCGCTTGAATCTATTTGGACCCACTTGAATTCATTTGGACCCGCTTGAATCCGTTTGGATCCGTTTAGACTCAATTTAACAGAATGAACTGTTTTTTGGGGCTAATTTAAATTTGATTCAAAACATTCAATGCGAAATTATGGTAAATCAAAAAATAAGAAGAAAAAAAAGTGAGCAACCTTCCACGCCGTATCCCGTACATGTACAGGGACAGTACCACTACAAAGCGTCCAAGCCATTCGCTGAAACTCCCAAACAACTCCCGGAGGGTCGAAAATGGAATGGGAGTGCCCTATGTTGTACTTCGCGGATATTTGCCCTAGCGTACAGCCGACATTCGAACGCGATTCCAACGGATCCATTTGGCGGCTTCTTCGCGGCGGGACCACCAAGACCTAGAGATCCAAGCCATATTGATTCCATCGCGGAACGATTTGATCCCGCAAATGGGGTGCGAATAAAATGAAAAAGCCGGATCCGAGACGGGCGGAGATAGGCCGAACCGGCTATAGGGCTCGTTCAGCTAACTAGTGGAACTTTCTTGCGAATGGTCCGACTCCGATTGCCACAGTCAATTGAGGCCGAGATCACCTCTTATATAGTTTGAGTTTCATTCCCGAAAAATCGGCGATGGTTTCGCGTCGGTGGTTAGACAATGAGAGTATCCAATGCTATTTTTTTGCCGGAAGGAAATTTTTTTTAAATTTTAATATATTTTTACGGACAAAAATACAGTGGTAACAATTTATGTGTATATTCTATTTTACGATATTTTTTCTATTGTTATTTTTACAGTATTTACAGTAATCCAATTTGTATTTATATGCTGAAAATGTTCCACGCCTACAACGACAGCTAAGATAGCAAACAGCAAGTGGACTTCATGGAACTCGCCAACAAATAAAATTATTATTGTATTACAAAAATCGGAAACACAGTCATTACTGTATTACGATATTACGTAAATTGATTTGAAAATCGAAAATGCAATTGTTTTTCTTTGTTACTTTTTGAATTGTATTGTTAATTGTTTTTTAAAAGTTTCTCTCCTCCCCCCCCCCCCCCCCAAAAAAATGGAAAAATTGCGTAAATATTTTTTAGCTCTAATTTTGGCCAATTTTGTTCCAACAAAATAAAAAATTTGGTAAAATCCATTGATTTTTGCTATTTTACAACAAACTTTTTTAGTTAAAAAAATATTTATTTTTGTACGTTTAAATTAATTAAATTTATTCTATTTTAATTTAATTTTTTTGACCACTTTTATACGTGTATTTTAATTACGGCATTTGAGACGTCATTTTTGAGGACGCGACATTTTGGGGAATTTTTCAACCTTGGCCGAGATTTTGCGGACCATAATGCCAATTTTCAAAAGATTAATTTGTTTTATTAGATTCGAAATTTAATTCTCTATCGAATACATTTTAAGACAAATTTCTAACTAACTTGAAAAAAAAGTGAAACCAATTTTATTTATTGAAAATTTTTTGGGTAATTTTACTTTTTTAGCAGTAACTTTTTAAATAAATTACTTAGAAATTAGATTTAAAAAGTAATCGATAAAGAATTAAATTCTGAATCGAATAGTTAAATTGAATTTTGTTAATAAATTTTTTGAAGGCAATGATTGAAGATGAAAAAATCCTCAAATGTTTATAAATTTTATTAATAAATAATTCAGTACTTTTTTAATTTAAAGTCAATTTATTTTAAATTATTTATTTTATATTTATTTATTTAAAAAATAAATAAATATTTGAAAATTTCTTTTCAAAATTTCCACTTTTTGCATTTACAATATATTTTTATAGTCAAAAAATGAGGAAAAAAATTATTTTTTAATAAATTTGAAGCGTTTCATAAAAGTTTATAGCCCAATTTCATCATCATTACAATCCGAAAGTCCAAATTATTAGCAAAAAAATCTAATAAAATTCACAAATTTTATTAATTTATTTTGCAAATTTAACTAAATTCATTCTTAAAACAATATTTTTTCTAATTTATTAAATGAAAAAAGCAAATTTGTTAAAATTTTATTTAAATTTATTAAACTTTTCTCTGTCACAATTGAATTTATTTAAAAAGTTCTTAATTTTTTTTAATTAAATTATTTTATTTCTCTATTTGAAAATAAATAAAATTTGGACAATTTCACAAAATGAAAAAAAATAGCTCAAAATCTGACAGTAATAAAAGCGAACATTTTAAAGCAAATTTTATGGCCTAAGACCAAATTTTAATTGTTATTAAGTTCACGTTATGATTTTTCCATTTTTGCATATTAATAATTATCGTACCGAGCGCATTAAGATAAGAAAAAGCATTTTTATTTTTCATTAGGCTACTAAAAAATCGTAACGCGCGCAACGTGCATTTTACGATACATTTGTTTTTTCTTGCGTTTTTAAAAGAAAAAAGTGCATGTAGCTCGCGTTGCTATAACGTTACGTTCACCATAAAGGTCGCTTACATATTCAAAATGAAAAAGCGCGCCGCTAAAAATTATTGCGCACATTTTATTGTTGGATCGAAATATGGGGTCCTACCGTAAGCAATGAGAGGAATCTAGTTCATTTTACGATCCTTTTCTCATTTTTTCTCCGTGTTAATTTGCATATAAAGCTTAAATTAACCGTGAATTTTGCCATTTAATTTAGTGCATTTTTGATTCTTAATACATTATTTAAAAATATATTTCGTCATGTATTTAAATAAATTCTAAGATGATTAAATTTTAAGAATTACTGATACATAATTTCAAGAATGAAATGATTTTTATAAATAATTATAACTTTTTTCATATCTCACAAATTTACTTATAGGTATAATCTTAAATTTGTTTATTGTCACTAATTTTTAAGTAACTAATTTTGCTCTTATTTATGAATATTATAAAAAATTTTATTAACAAAAATACAGTCTTTATATTCGGTTACGGTTTTCCGAAATTGAAAATAAAAAATATTATTATCTCTGATTTTTTTTTCTCTAGCAGAGAAGTTAGAGACTAGTATTTTTTTATTTCCGATTTTCGAAAGACGTATTTCTGTTACCAAATGATTGGAACAGAATACAGAATATCAATATCGTAATTTAACACTTATTAAGTAAGTAAAAGTTAGCATTTTACTCGAATTTTTAACTTTTCTCAAAAGTATTTCAATTTTTGTTAACTTTTTCATTTTTTTGCTTTTTTGAAATATTTTTGAAAAGATTTTTCACATAGACAAAAAAAACGGTAAGCGAGAGAAAAATCCACGAAATTTGGATAGAAATTTAACTTTAGCTTTTTCTCGGGGAAAGGAATCCAGAAATTTTAATTTTTATTTTTATTTTTTGAATTTTTCTTATTTTTTTCTTTTTACTTTATCTTTTTTTGCATTTTTGGGCAATTTTTAATCAACTTCATAAATAAATGGTGAAAAGCGAGGATCGATCGATGATTCTGGATTAACGATGGAGTTGATACCTAGCCGAGATAAAATTTGAAAGTTTTTTTTTTCTATGATTTGGAAAGGTGAACAGGAAGCAATAAAAAATGAGAGAAAATTAAAAAAAACAACGAATTCTTGTTTTGATAAACAACAAAGAGAAAGAATGCAAAAAAACAAAAAAAAAATGATTCCAAAGTTTAGTTTTTCAATTTTTGAATACCGTGGAATTTATCATTTACCTGGATATTTTCGCAGGACACACGTTGATACATATCAATGATATTAATCGAATAACTGAATGATATTTTATTAAAATAACATTTATTTTAATGTGCATTGAGAGAGTATGTACCTAATTTTTCACTAATTTAATTATAATAAATTTAATTTTACGACATATTATTTACCATTTATAAAATATGCAATTTTCACGGTATTTGTAATTACGGCGAAATATGCAAATTTTTGACTTTTTGCCTTTGTAACTGTATAAATTAGAATTTGAAAGTACAAATCACTTTTTTTGAAGAAATTAATTTTTTTTAAATCATTTATTTTTTAAGTCATTTTATTCAAATTCTAAGAAAAATTTGAAGAAAATTTCTCAGCAGAAGAGAAAAAAATTTCTCCGTCGAAAAAATGCTAATTAATGCAATTTACTGTTTCCTTTACATAAAAATTTTTTTTAATGAAATTACTGTCGAAAAATTCAAAAATAAAAAATCCGGCCTAAAAAAAGTCAATTCGGGTCAAGGGCTTACCAAAATTTTGAGGTTTGACGCGAAATCTGTGCAAATTTTTATAAAATTTTCGCACTTTTAATTAAAAAAAATGGCTGGAAAATGCTGAAAATTTCTAATTTTAAGCACGTTTAAAAATCTTTTCAAATATTTTCGTAATTTTTCGGAATGGCCTAATTTCGCGTGTATAAGGCAGAATGTTTTGAGCCAAATTTAAATTGGCGCCAATAGGTTCATTCCGTTCGTTTCGAATCCATTGGAGTCCAAATTTTGTGTCTGTCTTCGTTTCAATTTCATTAAAGTAGGCACAAAATTTGAACTCTAACGGATCCGATGCAAAAGAATGAACTCATTGGCGCTAATTTAAATTTGGTTCAAAACACCCAGCCCTATACACGCGAAATTAAAGTAATTTCCAAAAATTAAACAAAAATAAAAATTTATTTGTATAGTAGAACTCTAATGAAATATAGTAAAATTGTATTATTCTCTCTTAAAATATAGTTAATTTATTCTTATTTGAATATGTACCGTAAAAAATGAAAAAATTGGCATTTCGATTTTATTCGATTTCAGATTACAGCATTCATCACGATATAAAATATAGTTTAAAAATGCGACAGACTACCGTATTACTATTACTATTGATGGCCACATTTTCCAGCGTTACCGTAGGGCAATACGATACGATTGCGTTGGGCGGGGCGCAACCGCCCGCCCACGTGCCCTTAAAGATATATGGTGAGGCAAATTTAGAGAAATCCGACGAAACTACGATAGCGCCGAGTTACGGTAGTAAAAGTTTGTATTTTGAATCGTTTTAATAATACCGTAAATGTGGGTATACAAAATAGATGATCTAGAGAATATGATAATTAGGACAAAAGATCCTGAAAATATTAGAGAAAAATAATTATTTTAAGTTCTTACTACTATATTCGTTGCTATATGAAGTTGTGGATTTAGCGCCATTCACGACTCCATCAACAGCGGTCCCCACGATTCTAGTGGAGTCAACTACTAGCTCGGGGTCTTTGTTTGCAAATGTGGAACGAGAGCCAAATGCGGGAGGCTATGGTGAGCCGAGGCCCACAACGAACGGATCGGCCTTAGCCTTGCCCTCGGCCTCGGCGCCGGCGGCAGCAGAGTCCCAATCAAATAGCTCTCAGCTCATTAACAAAACCAATGGGGCTCCAGAAATTACCGTGGCGCCGAGTTCTTATGGCGCTGACGAAACGACGGCTGCCATAAACGAATTGTTAACAACAGTAGTCGATTCGAAAAATTCGACCTTGCCAATTTCTTACGATGGAAATGAGTCGGGTACTGTAAATTTTGAAAGAATACCAACGAGCTCGAGTCCAATTTCGAGTGAAACACCGGCTTCGGCTACATCGTATCAAGCTGATTTAAATGAAAATGAAACTATCATACCTACAGATTTGGATAAACAAGTTTCTTCGGGTTTTACTGTAGCCTCATCTACTGTATTAAGTTCCACGCTTTCAGAAGCTCCTAAAGAATCATCGTTTGAGACAACTACGGTCCCATCTTTTGAGACGTTTAAAGTTCCTAACATTACAAATCCACAAACGGCTCAATTACCGTACGCTGAGACCATCGAAGAATCTCGAAAAAATGGCCCTGTTTTGGTCGGATCGCCGGTTTTGGTCGAACCGCCGGCCCGTCAGGCTCAAGAATCTATTCCTGCGTCCGTCTCATTTGCGCCAATTAGCGCCGTCGAAAATGCCACTGTAATTATCCAGGCAAATGCTGTAACTCGGCCGGTTACGGTAACTATCAAAGAGTCCCCAATTGAGCCGGATTTGGGATCTAATTATGAGAATTCTGCCAATAATCAGACTCAATCAAGTCCCGTCAGCGAAATTCCACAGACGTTGGCCACTACGGTAACGACGATTACGGTAGTCGATAATCACGTCGGTAATAATAGCTACGATATTGTGGCTCAGCCTGCAGTTACGTCGGCTCCACAGCCAGTTGAGAGAACTGTAAATGAAGCAGAATACAGTAACGCGGCCATAGAGCCAAATCTCAGCAAGAACCAATTAGTTGAAAATACGGTGTCTTCTACAGTTGTGACTGCATCTGCAAGTACGGTAGTTACAAATGCTTCTGCAATTGCATCGGAGATCTCAACTACAGTAAGCTCGGCGGGCTATAAAAATGGCGATATTTCATCGTCGACCTCTTTGCTGATCACATCTACAAAAGCAAATGGGGATCTTTTCACATCCACAGTGTCCGCTAACGCAAATGTGGATGCGATTACTGTAGCAGCCGGTAATAATAACGTATATGGTACAGTGGCAAATCAGCTTCCAGTATCGGGACCATTAACTGACACGTTAGAAGCTAAACTTAATAACAGCTCGTTGGGACAAGTCGAGTCATCGACCACCGTAATCACAAGTCCAATTACTGTACTCGTTGACAAGTTCCAGCAAGAACTCGCCACTGAACCTTCGATTACGACTTCCAATGTTACTGTAGCCAATTCTGAAGCTACTGTAACTAATTCCGACAGCAATATAGCCACATCCGATAATACTGTAGTCAATCTGGCATTAACCGAAACTACAGTAGCAGCCGACAATGCTATTAGTACGGTAAACGCGGTGAGCTACGTGGAGGCCTCGTCAAAATTCAATGGAACATCTGAGGTGCTTTCAAACGGCGAAATGCCCCAAAAGGCCTGGACCATTATTCAAGGTACAAATTCGAATGTTTACGGTATATTAAAAAAAACCTAAAGCTGGAAATTAAGGCGTGGCCTACGACGCGCCAACAACGAAATCCTCGTCACCGAATCCGATTACGGTAGGATATGATGGCAGTTCAGCATTAAAAAATGTCGCTCAGAACTCGACTTCAAGCTTAACGCCGGTTACGGTAGGTTATGAAAGAGCTGCGTGGAACGAATCGACTAATTCTCAAGATACCAGCTCACCAGCATCGGCTACGATTACGCTGGCCAATGTCGAGACCTTTTCGTCGGGTCCAAATAGTTCAATTGGTGATTGGCTTTATTTTGGTCTCAACAAACACAAAAAATGTTTCTAATAATAATTGATAACGTTTAAATGATTGATTAAATTAACACTGATAAAATCATTTAATTGGATTGATTGATATTTTTCGAAAGCTTTTTAGTACAAAAATATCAATTACTTTAAATTTGTGTGTATAAATCGCGGGTATTTTGAGCCAAATTTAAATTGAATTGGATCTAAGCGAGTCCCAATTTTGTGCCCACTTTTATAAAACTGAAACAAATGCGGGCACAAAATTTGGACCCATCGAATTCGATACGAACAGAATGAACTTATTGGCGCCAATTTAAATTTAACTCAAAACTCCCGCTGCTTATACACCCGAAATTAGGCTGATTAAAATTAAATCTAATTTAATTCGAGAAAAATATTACAAATAACACTATGCCGCAAAATATTATAAATAACACTATGCCGCAAATAACAGAATTTACAGTAACTATGGTGTCGGTAAATACAGTCCCAACTATTGCAGTCGATAATAGCAGTAATCAATCTAATACCGTTTCCACTAATACCAATTTGAGTAGAACCGCTACGGTTGAATTGTCAGGTTACGGTAACAATGGTGAGGGTATTTTTCAATTGTTACTTTTATTTTTACAAAATAATATTTTAAACTAATATTATTTTTACAATTTATTCAATTTTGTAGAAGACACGCCGGTGGTATTCTCGCCGGTGAACGTTCAGCCCATCCGTAAGTTTGTTTCGTTGGCGTAATTACGGTAATAGAGAGCTGATTACGGATAATGGTTACGATATTACTAGTAAACTGGTGTTGGTTACTGTATTACTAATAAACGGATATTGATTACGGTATAAGTAGTAGAATGAAAATGATACTAATTACAGTATTAGCAATAAGCGGATAATAATTACGGCATAGTAAAGTGATTTTAATCACTGTATTAGTATAATTACTGTATTAGTAGTAGAAAAATATCTATTACGGTATAAGTAGTAGAATGAGAATGATATCAATTACAGTATTAGCAATAAACGGATATCGACATTTACGGTATTAATTTAGACCCGTCGCAAGCCGTCGGCTACGATGGAGTCCCACCAGTTACTCAGGAGAAACACAAAGACCCGAAGACGGGCCCGGACTCGGAGAAACAACACGATCTAATCGACCGCCAAAACGACTCCAAAAACCGTATTCTTTTCAGCATTACAAATGTATTTTGTACATATATAGTAAAATATGTATAGTATGCGCCTCTAAAGTGCGAAATAAGCGGAGCATTAATGTAGATGGAATACGATATTATTCAATTATTTTTTTAATAATTTTTAGTGATTTCCAAATTGCCAATTAAGCGCATTGATTCGTCAACAAAAAGTCGAAGCAAATGTAAGGAAAATCAATTTCTCAAATTACAGTTTCTTTCTATCATAACCGGTATCTCCATTTGTATCGTATTTTTCTTTAGGGCAACCCTTTAAAATGGACTGCGCGCTTGAGGCGGACGAGCGCGGTGAGGCGCTTTGCGCGGAATGGGCGCGCGGCGGGTTGTGCGCAACGCATCGCGCGACAATGTTTTTGTTCTGCCGGCGGACCTGTTTGTGCGTGGGACCGCCAAACGACGCGCTAACCAAAGGTAATCCTAAAAGATTTCATTAATCGAAAGCATTTATCGAGAATCATTCGCTTTTATTAGAAGATCAATAAACCCTTATAAGTTCTCCAAAATTAATTAGAGTCCTTTACGAAGATCGCTGAAATAAAGCTCTCTTAAGAAGCTCTTTTAGATGGATCGGGGTTCCTTATAGGTCTTTTAAATAGAATAGGATCTTTAAAAACTGCATTTAAAGTTTATTAAAAGACTTTAATTGCATTAGGGTCTCTTAAGAAGCTCTTTAAAATCGATCAGAATCCTTAAAAGGCTCTAAATGCAACAGGGTCCCTTAAGAGGCTTTCCAAATGCGTCAGGTTTCCAAAAGAAACTCTTTAAATGCATCAGGGTCGCTTAAGAGACTTTCTAAATTGCTCTCAAGAAGCTTTCTGAAATGGATTAGAGTTCTTTATAGGTTCTTTAAATAGATCAGGATTTTTTAAAACGCTTTCTAAAAATCAACCAGCTGCCCTCAAGAGGCTTTCTAAAATGGATCAGGATTTCTTAAAAGGCACTCTGAAATGGATTTGGGACTCTTTAAAAAAAGTCAAAATTAATAAAAAAAAAATTAATAATCTCTACTTAATGAATACAGTATAACTCATTAGAAAATTTCTTATAGACAGCATGGAAGAGAATGAGAACAACGCGAAGAAAAGGGACTCCGAAAATATGGTAATTGAAAGCGCCGCCGACGCGGGTGCAGTTTTAAGCGCCGCCGTTGAAATAATGGAGAAAAGTAGCAGGCCGATCGCCACAGTAACCGCCGAGCCCAAAAGCGATGTTATCGTAGCCGAATTAGCCGAAAGTGGCGCAATGACTACTGCAAAAAGTGTGACTAAAAATAGTCCGTTGAGTAGTACTATAACGACTAAAAATAGTTCCTTGATGAGTACTGTAACGACGACCGTCTTCGCGGTGACGCCTTCAATCGAAAGTACTGTAGGAAATGGAAACGATAATGAAGCGGCGTTGAATACGATAGCGACCGGTACGATTGAGAGTACTCCCGTGTCTAGCATATCTGCGGTTGGAATCTTGGAGGACTCTACGCGTACCATAGTCGCTGCGGCGAATACGCGCGCCAATGTCGCGGAGACTACGGTAGAGCCGACCAACCGCGACATCAACGCCGCCACTACTGTAATCGTCGTCGTCGATAAGACGGATTTGGCGCGCAAAATGCGCCGACGCTTTCGACGAACGAATCGCCTCGATCGATTTCGCGCGCGAATTTGAAATTTGAATTAATTGCCTCTTTTTTTACAAATTCTTAAAAGCAAATTTTATGATCCTGAAAATTTTTTCGGATTCATTTCTGAAAATCAAAGTTTAAAATCCTTTTTTCTGGCTCATCTTGGAACACGCTACAGAATCCTAGAACTTTTTTGATTTATTTTAAGATCGAACTTCAGGATCCTAGAAATTTTCTGAGTTCATATTGGCATCAAACATTAAGATACTAGAAATTTCTCGAGCTCATCTTGGAATCGAATTTCAGGATTCTAGAAATTTTAGCGGGCGACTCATATGCCCAAATCCTAGAATCGGACTTTCCTAAAGAAATTTTGCTAAAAACCGAATTCCAAAATCCTAGGACTTTTGCGGGTTTCTCCAAAAATCGAATTCCGGGATCTTAGAAGTTTTGCGGGGCTCAGCTTGACACTGATAATTCGGGGTCATCTAGAATGCACAAACAGAGCACCTGCTAATTGAAGTCATTTCACACTATTCAGTCTTTTTTATACAGTAATTCTATTTTTTTTTCATTGATATCCTATTATTTGTAAATATTGGAAATCTCAAACTGTTTAGCTCAACTAGCTTTTTTTAAGTTCAAGCTTAAGTTTTTGGCTCAAACTTTTGACTTGATTTGAACCGATTTTTTCTGTGATATTTTTTAATTTTTTTGAAATAAAAATGATTTTTTTTATCAATCAATACAAAATTATCAATTCAATCGATTATCAAATTCCCATTTTTTGTTCAATGTTAAAATGATTTTTGCATTGTGATTTATACATGCGGAAAGACGTGAAACACGTGGACCACGTAAAACACGTAAAAATTGAACGAAATAATAAATAGATGGAATACGGGCCAATAAATCCCTTCAGAGAGAAAGGTTGCGAGAGAGAGAGAGAAAGAAAGAGAGAGAGAGAGAGAAGAAAATAAAGATAGAAGGAATAGTTATAGAGAAAAGAGAGAAAGAGAGAAAAAGAAAAAAGAAAAGAATGAGAGAGAGATAGAAGAAGAGCGGAAAGATAAAGACGCTTACAGAAATTTTTTCAGAGATTTTTTCAGAGATTTCGTCCTACGCTTTATGTAAAATACATACAATATGCCATATGTATATACAATAGGCCATAAAGACATATTTCGTATGTACACACGCGAATGTTTAAAGTATTGTATGTATTTGTTCCTATTGTCTATTGTGTGGGTTTGTGTGCACATAATCCGTTTACATTCTCTTTTTTTCTCCCTTTTCTTACTTATCATATCAGTCATTTTTCTTTCTTTCGTTCTCTCTCTTTCTCTCCCATTCTCTCTCTCCTTTTTTTATCTTTCATTCATTCTTTTTCTGTCCACCCTCTCTCTCTACTCCTCTTTCCCTTTCTCTTTCTCTCTTTCTTTTCTCCCCCTCTCTCTCTCTCTCTTTCTCTCTCTCTTTCTTACTCTCTTTCTCTCTCTTTTTCTCTCTCTCTGAGTGTATTTTTCTTCTACTTTTTGGTCTTTTCTAAGGCGGTAAACTGAAAAGGTGAGTAAGGGATGAGACGTGCACAGGACAGGAGAGGACGAGAAAAACAAGGTGAATGGGGGGATGGAGGTCGAATGAGGATACACTCGTCGCCAATAACAACCCGAATGCCACAAAAAAAAATGTGGAGAAAAATAAGAAAAAATTGCCAACAAAAAGAATGGAAAAAAAATAGATGGAAAAGCAAATAATAATTTTCATTTTTCTCTCTTTTTTTCCAAATTTTCTCTCTCTCTCTCTTCGTTTTTTTTCTTAATCTTTTGTGTTTTTAGTCTTCGCAAAAATTATCTTTCAAAATTTTTTCAATACTAATTAAATTTACTAATTAAATTTTGAGTTTAATACGGAAAAGCGAAATGAGCGAAATACTGTACGCGCTTTTGGCATTTTGCGCGGCGATGGCCGGCGCGCTTTCGCCGCCCGCCACGCCGCCGGGCGCTTCGCTGCCGAACGTCGGTGCGCTGCTCACGGGCATGGGTCTGGCAAGCTTCAAGCCCGGCTTTGTGCAACGCGACTGTGTCTGGAGACACAATATTACTGGTACAAGATGGGCCAGAAGCCGGGCAAAGGAGTCGAGAGAAGTTGGGAGGGCCGAGAGAAGGCCGGGAAGGGCCGGGGTCGGGCATGGAGAGAGGAAAAGGTGAGGAGAGGCCGCAAGGAGGAGAAAGAAAATGCCAGGGCCGGCGAAAACAAAATTGGTAGGAAAAATTAAAGAGAAGAACTTTTTGTCCTCTCTCTTTATTAAGGATTCCAAAGATCCTAGTAATAACAATACATTGAAATTAGATTGTTCTAAATCGGCCCGGCCAAGCCCGGCTTCTTTTTTGGCCCGACCCAACCGGATTACCGCTGATCTGGCCCGGCCCGTTATAGCCTGTCTAGGCCTGTTTTGGCCTGGCCAAGCTCGTTTTGGCTTTGCCCGATCCGACTCGACTCAATACGCTGACCCGGCTCGATTAGGCCCGATTCGATTTCTGCCCGTGTCTAATTACGACTGAACGAAATCCCCATTCATTACTACCATTTTAGATATTCGAAAAATGAGCTCAGACCAGGTGGAGACCCTCGAGGACTGTCTCTATTATTTTCTGCTCCAACGTGAGGTAAACATTATGCGCAGTTACGGTAGCGGCAGTCTCAGCCAGGCGTTGCGCCAGCCGCCGTTTCAAATTCCGCTCAAGCTCACCGTAAACGAATTCGTTGTGAGACGCGTGGAAATGGTAAAAATTTTGCGTAATTTTTAAAGCATTTTATCGTTTTAGCCGAAAAAATCGTCGATAGTATATTGGATAGTGAATCTGCTTTTATGTTCAATTCTTGTTGACTGCTTAATAATTTTTTCTTTAATTTTTGGCCATTTTTTGCCATTTTCGCATAATTTTGCTCGATGGTCTAATGAATAACGAACCACTCGGTTTAATTCCCGTCGGCGGAGTTAAATTTTTCTTTTTTGTTTTTGAAATTTAATTGTTTTCAGCTGGAAAAAACGGCGGATTTTCATATGCACGGAGATTTGTATATTGTAAGTTGAACTATTTATTAAAATTTAAATCGTATTATTACTCGCTATATACGCTACCGTAATCTTATAGTCCTGGAACGACAGTCGTTTGAAGTGGAATGAGACGGAATGGAAAATGGAATATTTCGATTTGCACGATACGCACAACATTTGGACGCCGGAATTCGAAGACATTTTGTAAGATTAAGCCGGAAAGCTTGTGCTAAAGCCAAAACGCTTGGATCTGGGATAATGTTTGGGCTCAAGTCAAAAATTTGGCCTAAGCTAAAAGCTAGGGCTTAAACTGAAAAGCTAAGGCTTAGCTAAAAGCTTTAAGTAAGTTTTGTGTTTTATCCGAAAAGCTTGATTTTATGCTGAAAGGTTGAGCCTAGGCTAAAAGCTTCGCTTAAGTTGAAAGCTTAAGCTCAGTCTTATTGTCTTATTTACGCGAGATTCAGCGAGTGCCAAGGCAATGAATGCGACTCGATAATCGAGGACGTGCAAGTAGGTTACGATGGAATTGTAAGTGCGCGATTGGATTTTCGCTATCCGGCCACTTGTCATGTGGATTATCGACGGTATCTTTTTCGTTTGTTTCTCCGAATTTTGCCGTAATTTTTTGATGGGACGAAATTTTCCAGCTATCCGGAAGAGACGAATGATTGTTGTATTTACATTTCTGTGAAGAGTTCCTCCACGCCCATCAAATACGTTGTGGACATGCGTGAAAAATCGCCCATTCATAAGCGCGTCGCGACGCGAGCCGATGCCAACGAGCCACGCGTTAACCCGCTCGAGTTGAGCAACGTCGAAGCGTCGGTTTGGACTGCCGAGGTTGGCAGGAGGAAGGGGAGGGAGTGGGCTTTTTCAAGCGCATTTATAGAATACATTTGGCTCTAGACACTTTAAACATGTATATAAAGGTCTTAGGCTTCTAATAGGTTCGAAGCGGACTTGTAAAATCTTCCATTCGCCCATAAACAATCCAATAATACAGAACAAATTTTTTTATGAATACAGTAACACAATCTAGGAACAATCCGTGGCCGTAGTGCCGATCCGCCAACTTCGCGGCGATCGGCTCGAGTTGTGCGCGCACGCCATTAAGCACATGTCGACGTTGCGCGTCGCGCTACGCGTTCCCATTACCATCGCCACAGTAATCATGCTGATGGCGCCGCTGTTTGGCGAACTACGCACGCAGGCGTTTGTGAAGCTCTTCGTGCTATTGATCCAGTCCATTTGCTTTCTGTATTTGTGCGCCATCGCGCCGATTAACGGTTTTGGCACCTTCAAGCCGAGAATTTGTGAGTCGGTAATATGTGTAACGATGTGGGGAGCGGAATGGATTTGAGAGTTCTTGAGCTAAGGATCTGCTATCTCTAAGAGAAAGAGAGTTTATGGGCTCTGGAGAATAGAGTCTGAGGGCTCTATGGGAGAGGTCTGAGACTCTTTAGAAAGTCTCTTTGAAGACTCTGAGAGAAAGAATTTGCTGGCTCTAAAAAAGCCTGTGAGAAGACTGGTGGCTCTCGAGAAGGGGGTCTGAGGGCTCTGTGAGAGAGGTTTGAGGACCCTAAGAATATCTCTTTAAGAGCTCTGAGAGAGAATTTGCTGGCTTTATTGATTGATGGTGGTTTTTGGAAGGGTCTGAAAGCTTTGATAAAGCGGTTTGGCGGTTTGAGAGCTGCCACGGGCAATCCAACTTGATGTATATCTAGGTATATTTACGTTAAGGATTTTGGATTTTTTCAGACACTTACTACGAGTTCATTTTCTTCCTCACACTTTTGAACATTTTTGTGACGTTGATTTGCATGGCGTTGTGTCGAATACGCCAAAACGTGCCCGCATCGCATAACATTTATTTGTCGGCCAAGGTTGAATACAAATTGCTGATGCGTAAAGGGCTCGGATAAATCCTCCCACGTTGGAAATTATTTTGAAACTAATCATTTGAGCGGTTTTGGGGGTGAGAGCAATCATGGCCAGCGAAATATCGGCTGGCTTGCAGCATAATCCCGTGTGGATATGGTGCTGATGCGGTCTGGCTTGGGCTTGCTTAGCATCGCCACCGTATCACCCACACTGTGCAATGTAGTATTTATTCTCTCCAGTTCCGCTTTGGCCTCGTCATATTTTGACCCCGTTATATTTTGGCCCCGTCCCGTTTTGGCCCTGATCGGCTAGCATTAGCCTATGTTTGTTATCATAAAGGTTACAAATAGTACCCCCAATACAAAGATTTTCAGATGATCAACAAATACATATGCTGCATTGAGCCCGAGCCGAACACGATGGGCTATCAGCGTCATTTGGAGGACGCAAATTTCGACACGATTTCGAATTGTGGAACGGCGACGGCGGGGCGCGCCTGTGACGGCGCAAGAGCTCCGTCGCGCGCCGGCGGCACCGCCGCCTGCGCGTCGGGTGCCAACGAGTTGAGTCATCACGCCATGGCACATGACTACACCTTCGAATGGCGGCAAATTTACGTGGCCGCGAATAATCTCGTCTCGTGCATTTCGCTTTCCATATTCTGCTTCGTTTTCCTGTTTCATATATTCTAAGAGGATTTGTGACTTGGCTCCTCGGGGTTGACTGAAAGTCGCCAGCGACTTTTTTAGCTCATTTCAAAAAAAAAACCACAAAAAGTCAGATGAGTCCATAAATTGCGAACCATTAAGACATAAATAGCTCCAGATGCTCCGGCTCCAATAGATGACTTCGACCAGTTAGCTTCGTGGCGGAGCCAAATAACTCGGAGCCACTTATAGAGCCGGATTTATTTATAGAGCCAAGTCACAGCACTGATTCCAAGTAATTCGAACAGGTTTTTCGGAACCAGTGATGAGTTTGTGGCTTAATAATGGCCCGCGGCTCGCCGAAATCAGTCAAAAATGGCTCAATTTTGAGTCAAATTTCAATGATACATATAAAGCCAAAATCCATTTGTGATATTAAATTTGAATCATTTTTTATTTTCAGTTTTCATTGTTAATTTATTTTTAGTCCAAATTTTTACGCTTTGAGCTTTAAAAATTTTTGCATATTATTTTTGTTTTTACATTTCCAATTAAATTTTGTGTAAAACTTTTTTTTACCTTTTAAATTGAGCCTCCAAATTGGGTTTATAATCATTATACAGTATGCCTAAAAGGTGGTTCAAAGAATATTTGAATCCAGCAATTTTTTCGAAACTGAAAATTATCGCGTAAAAAAGCTTTTTGAACGCATTTTTCTCATTGATTTTGTTGCGTTTTTTTCACTATTATTTTTATTTATTCTAAAAAAGGTCATTGAAAATAATTTAAATTACGCGCCATTTATTCAAATATTTAAAAAATATTTTTTTTTAATTTAAATTTTTTCGAAAAATGGCAAAAGGTTGGTGCGGCCGGGATCATTGCTCAATCTTCCGAGACTACAATGTGCACTTTCTTCCGTGCACATCTGGACCTCAATCGAAAGAGAGCGGATCCGGCCAAGCAAGCCAACTATTCGCGTTCCGCACACCGGCGTAATTGCGGGTTCGTTGTGTCATGTGGAATCATAGTTGTGCACCATCACAATACTTTCTCATCCGGCTGACTCAGTTAGCTGTGGGACGTACCGAACCTCCGAAGAGGCCACTGGGAATGGTGCCCAGAGGGTCCAGTGAATCACAAACACTGGTATTGACTTAACTCTAGCTTGGCCGAGTCAAACCGGAATCGAAATCATGCGATAGTGAATACAACCACGTGGTGATTGATTCTTGGGGGTCGAATTGATTTTCTCGCTTATATACCCCGAAATTCATTTGCGAAAAACGGGCGATGGCTTTCGTCGGTGGGCTAGAGAAGTCAGACAATCCAATACTATTTCTTCGATATTTTGTTCACCGACCAAATTTTGTTATGATTTCTATTTGATTTTTTTCGTGTTTTAATCTACGGGATATGGAATAAAGAAAGATTTAGTACATTATTTTGTTGACAAATTGATCCTTTATTACAGTAATGTTTTCTTTTTGTATACCGTTAACCGATTTCGGGGCTTCAAAGTCGAAAATACTCAATCATCACGCTGATACCTCGCCGGGAACACCACGTACGATACCGCCGCAATTGGGTGAGCTAGATCTACTAGAGACTTTCCGAGCCTTGTATGAACCTTTACGGACTCTGTGAACGTGTAAGCTGCTTGGCCGGCAATTTTTAAGTCGTGCCGAGACGAAAAAATTTTCGGTCCGAAACAGTCAAAAATGGATCGAACCAGGCCGAAATATAGGCTAGGCAGAGTCGAGTCAGCCAAAAACGGGGTACAGATTGAGAGGGAACATTTCTAATGCGGTCGAATTTTTACCAGGCAACCTCAAAAATTTCTGACTGGCCGGACCAACCAAAAGCCGAGTCGAGTTCGGCCTGTGCATCGGGTCGAGTTTTCATCGCTGAAAGGGCACATGGACAAGGTGAGTACAGAAAAACAAATACAGTACAAAGCATCGAAATATATACCGTAGCCTTGAAGATTGCCGGAAAATTGCACACTTTTGAGCCCTGATTTTGAGCCGGTTTTTCATCACAATAAAATTATTTTTTCGAGAATCAATTATAGCCCGTGGATTTAGAATTTAATTCGCTATCAAATGCTTTTTGAATCAAATTTCTAGCTAATTTGGAAAAAAAGTCATGGTTAAAATCGTAAAGTCACTCAAAAAATTTTTAAAATATTAAAGTTGACTTTACTTTTTCAACTGTAACTTTTTTTCTATGCTAGCTAGAAATTTGATTTAAAAAGCATTGGATAGAGAATTCAATTCTGAATACAATAGTCTAAATTAATTTTTTGAAAATTAATTTTATCGTGACGAAAAATCACGCACGAGAAACTCGAAGCGACTCTCAGCGAAATTCGCCACCTTATTCAACGGATTCAGAACGAAAAAATTTCACATGTATAGAGTGATACCGTAACATGAATCGATTGTGTATTACTGTAATATTAATAAAATTAATTTATTCTCGTTTTAAACGTCACTCGAAAATATTTTCAAATTCGATTTTCCCAAATGTCCGTTACTTTGCAACGGTCGAAATTCGTGTACGGTAGCGTCGGTTATAGTGAATAATGGGGTGACGGTATAGTCCACGGCGGCGTTGTTCTCCTCGCTTACCGTATCCGGCGACACGAGTGGCGCGGTTACTGTATCCCCTAGATTTTCGATCGTAACCGATCTGTTGGCCGTTTTTAAAATGGAATATGGTGGGTTTACTGGCTCGTCGTCGTGTTTGACGCCCGCAGATGATACGGTAGCCGGAAATTGGTGCGCTACCTTCTGCGAGAATGAAGCTATTGTATGTGGCGAGGACGGCGATGAGAGCGCCATGAAGCGGGTCTCGTTCTCGCGCCACAGTAAACTATTGGGCGCATTCTGGAAATGGGCCAAATATGACATCGCACTGTACGTAAGATTTAGATCCCATTGGTCCATATCCCATTTGTCCAAATCTCATTGATACGATATCTATTGATTCATGTCTTATTGGTCCAGATCCCATTGATTTAAATCCCATTGGTTAGATCTCTTTGGTCCAAATTTCATTGATTCAGATCCCATTGGTCCAGATCCCATTGGTTCAGATCCCATTAATTTAGATCCTATATTAACAAAAAATATTTTGAACTAAGCCGAACCGGGCCAGTCAAAATGAAAAAACCGACTCTGAACATCTCTAATATGGTTTAATTTGTACCAAGAAACTTCTAAAATTTTGGGCAGGGTTGAGTTGAGTTTGACCGAACGACCGAAACGGTCAGTCAAAAACTGGTTAGGCTAGGCTGGGTCAGAAACGAGTCGCGCCGGGCGGGACCAAATACGAATCGAGCCGAGCCAGTCCGGCCCGAAACATCTCAAATATAAAATTGTCTCGTTACCTTAAATTTCCGCTCCAATCGCCGACAGCAAATCGCGTTGAGACTGCAGCGAAAGGATTTGCCAAAAATTAAATAAACGAAAAAGTTGGCGGTGGCATTGATTATCACCAGCAGGTTGGATAGGTCCACCAGGTAAACGATCACGTACTTCAGCTTCAAAACCGAGAAATTTGCACGTACGGACTTGGAAAAAAAAATTACACGTTACAGTACTAATTTCTCTCTTATTGTTATGTTACCGTATTCACTCCAAGGATTATTACCGCAATCTATCTATTAACGAAATTTGCGCACAAACTTAGAAAAATTACACACCTTACGGTACTAATTTCTCTCCGTCTATTATTAAGTGGATTCTCAAAGTACCGTTCCGTGTTCACTATTACGTTAGAGTAATATGTATTGGAAAAATTCGTTACCGTGCTCATTCTTAATGGATGTTTTCCAATTTTATTTTTACAATCAAATTTTTGCCTACACAAAAATGTTACCTTAAAAAAAAGTAAAATGATTCTTACCGTATCGTAGAGCGCCAATTCGAGAAAATTCACCACCAAAGCGGTTAAATTACAGAAAATAAAAAGAAACACAACCAGTATTAGGCTAATCGTATCCGAGTCCTCTGAAAATGATTATCGATAGATATTATAAATTCAAACAATAGCTATTGTACTGTATTAGAAGGAATACTGTGCTATACAGTAGAAATGTTCCAAACCGGCCCGGCAAGTTTTGACCCGACCCGGTTTGTTTTTGGCTGGTCCAGTCCGACCCGACCCGTTTTGGCCCTGCCCGAATTAATGGACTAACTAGGCCCGAAATTTTTGGGGTTGGGTAAAAATCATACATTACTAGAGCTGTTTCGGACTGGCTCGGCCCATTTAGACTCGACCAGATCCGTTTTTGGCCAGACCCGAAATTTTTTTATGCCTTGCTTTATTCAAGCTTGGCTCGGCTTGAATTCGACAAATTGTCGGCCCGGCACATCTCTACTGTACAGTATCTTTACTGTACCTTTCCCCCTCCCTCAAAGAAATCCCTCGTACCCGTCGCGCCGTTTCGCATAACGCTGGCGACGACGAAAATATTGAGGACGATGAGCAGTACCAACGGCCCGACGGCCATAAACGTCGTGTACATATACGTGTAGTATACAGTATAATAAACGGCGTCGTTGCGAATCTCGGTAGGGCAAATTTGCAGCGACTTCACAAAGAGCTCGTCGCCGAGCCGAAGTATCTCTTCGGCGACCAACAGCGGGCTGCCGTACGGCATGCTCTGAAGGCACTCAATGGAGCGGAGCTCGAAAAAGTGGGGGATATTGTAGAGGAAGCTGAGCACGGTCAGCACCAGCACCACCGCTTTCGCGTTTCTGGAAAAGAAACTTATTTAGAGATTCAAAAATTAATCGATGGAGAAGAAAATTCGGAATCCGATGCAAGTGGCTCACCGACAAGCGTCTGGACTCTCTTCTTTTTGCATGCTATTTCTTAATAAAAAAATTTTCTTTTCGACGAGATAGCATTTTTTTACAGTTTCTTTTCAAAAAATGCGTTTTTTTTCTTTTTCGTTTCTTCACCGCGAGCCATCGATTTCAAAATGACTTATTGGACCATAACTTGGCTCAAAATAGGAATTTTTAAATTCTGAAAAAACTGTTATGTCCAGTATATGTACCTCTATATACACATTAATTTTGGATTAATTTTATTAAAAAAATGATTGAGTTATAGACTTTATAAACCGAAAAGAAACTGTAAAAAAAATGTTATCTCGTCGAAAAGAAAAATTTTTTATTGAGAAATAGCGTGCAAAAAGAAGAGAGTCCAGACGCTTGTTGGTGAGCCACTTACTCATCACTGGATCCGATGGCTTAAATTAATTTTTTTTTAAATAATTTTATCATGGCAAAAAACTGGCTCAAAAGTGCACGAATTTCCAGCGACTGGTCTTTATGCGAAACTCATCAGTGAGTCGATATACATAACTTTATGGATTCATTAATTCATTTGTTTGTCGTTGGGTGCAAATCCATTTGGTTTGGTTCGGTTGGATTTTAAAAAATTATTTTTCAAATATTTTTTCAGCTCACTTTGCGGTGCAACAAATCTTTCGGCACGCTCTCGGCAACACGACGCTAATGAAACAGTCGACGGCGACCGCCATGCAAAAGTACACAGAAGTGGTCTGGAATATGGCGCCCAATGGAAAGACCAGAGTCGCGCCGCCCGCGTACGTCCTCGCCAGCGCTGAAAGAAACGAAAAAATCCATAATCGAAGTACGCTAATTTTGCGTGCCCGGTGTATAAAGCCAGATGTTTCGAGCCAAATTTAAATTGGCGCCAGTGCGTTCATTCTATTTGTATCGGATTCAAGCGAATCAAAATGAATCCAAGCGGGTCCAAATTTTGTGCCCGCTTTTATGAAATTGAAACGAAGGCGGGCACAAAATTTGAATGCCAACGGATCCGATACAAACAGAATAAACTCATTGGCGCCAAATTTAAATTTTGCTCAAAACACTCGCGACTTATACAGACGAAATTAGGGTTTTTTCGAATTCAAAAAATCTCTTGCTAATAGGATCAATCCAACCAATTAAAAATTTTTTAGAAAGTGCTCTAATTTTGTTCTCAAAGATTCTATGGAAGCAAATGAGTTTAAAAAAACGACGAAGTTTGAGCCCCAAAGATCCCCATACATACACAATGGTCCATGATGTCGCCAGGCCTCCAGCACAAAGAGGAACATCGCGGTGAAAATGAGCAAAAAGTCGGAGACGGCCAACGCGGCCAAATAGATACTCGTGGATTGGGTACGATGCTCCGCGCTCGTGTATACGATCACCACCAAAACATTGCCCACAAGGCCCACCGCGCCGACCGCCGCCAAAATGACGCCGCTGACCACAATGTTGTAGGCCTGAAACAAACGGGGAGTACTATATAGTAGTAATATGTCGAGTATTGTGGGTCCGGAAAACTGGGTAATCCGGCGTTTTTTTTTTAAAAGTCCTGGTCCGGGTTCCAAAAATTAGCTAACTTTGCGTTTTTTTAACTCCTGGTCCGGGTCTGTGAAAACCGAGTAACTGAAAAAAATTCGATGTTATTTTAAGAGACTCTGGAGCCATAATTAGATTTTCGGACCGAGACGGTTTTCGGATCGAGAGTTGGATTCGGGATGAGTCTGGGATATCATTATTATATTTAAATATCATTACTATACTTTGGATTACGATGGAATTTGTTTCATGGGGTTTGGTCATTTATTTACCAAATAATCAGGATCTGTATTGCTGAGGCACACGTTACAGAATTGTAGTCCGTTCCAAGCGCCATCCGTAGTGGACATCTGAAAATGTGATAATTTGAGGAAAAAAATTCGATAATTAGGTTCAATGTACATCGAATTATTCGGAGGCTATAGCAACAAAATTTCTAGTTAAAATTTATCAAACTAATCACTTATTGGGACTTATGCAATGTTATAAATCGAATTATTCAGGCTATGGCAATCTAATTTCCACTCGAATTATTCAACCTAATCATTTGTTCGCCAAATTCACCAAAATTATACCTTATCCGACCTCCCTCCCTCCCTCCTTTAGATTATTGGCAAATATGCGGCTTTGTATGGGGCGGGGTTGCTAAAACAAGCTCAAAAACTATCCAAATAGCTCATATTCGACCTTACCATAAGTATAAAAGTGTGAATTTAAGTGCTAGAAAACGCGTCAAAAAAGTGCAGAAATCGCAGGAAAGTGCATAAATAAAAGACAAAAAGTCGTAGCTTTCATCTCTTTATTTCACTTTTTTCTCACATTTCCGATATAAAAATGGCCAAAAAAAATGGGCTTTCTTATCACATTTCGTTCTCCAAATTCCCCATGGAAAATCGCTAAATATAGAAAACATAGAAAAAATGTGAAATATACACGAATGAACGGCTAATAATTTATATTACAGCGCGAAAAAACATAATAACATTAATTGAGTGTGAAAAGGTATGTGTACTACGGTATAAAAATGCCTTGTAAATTGATTAAATTGATTATTTCAAATTTGGCGTTGTGTCATTTAATTATAAAAATTAAATTTTTTTTGGAATTTTCCACTTTTTTTTAATCGTTTTTCAACGAGTTTTAATGAGTTAAGTCGATAGGAAGACTGGAAGCATTCTGTATTGACTAAACAGGACTCGTTTTCTATTAGGCCGCACCTCTCGGGCCTAATTTTTCTTAAATTTTTACGATTTTTTTATGGAAATTGGAGTAAAATACTGGCGAAAATATTTAATAAAATGTCTGAAAGAAAGGTAGATTTCTCATGCGATCCATACTTCATAGATTGATATTGAATTATATAGTTTGATATTGAAGTAAAATATTTCATAGCTATTAATTGCTTTGACTAAAATATTTTTAAAACAATTCATTTACTTTCTAGCAAATGCATTATTCGTAATGGCATCTGCCTTGAAACGGGTAATTTTTGATGCTAGCTCTTATTAAAATAGTGGCATTGAGTTATTTTAGGCCTAGAATATAAACATTTTCACGTATTAAAGTAATTTTTGAATAATTTGATAGTTTTAGAGCTTCAAAAAAGCCGACACAGAAACATCAAAGAAATCGAAAATTGAAAACGATTCGGCCCAAATAATTGTGCCACTTACGCCGAAACAGTTGAGACGCGCCGAAAAGGCCCGAAAACGTGAAGCGTTAAAGAAGGAACTTTTGCCCGAATATTGCAAAGAAATGATGCCCAAACGGATCAGCTATTACGTGAAGGATGGTGAGTCTGGAGTTATGTTATTATTTGTGAGATAATTTGTTTTAAAAATCCATTGGGTCAATTTAATATTCAAAACTTTTCAATGTGATATGTGTACTTTTTGATTATTAAAATATCAACTTAATGGTCTCAGTTTCATTTTAGGCTTATTTGTATCCTAGGCTTAGGCTCGTTTTAGGCTCAGTTTCACTTTCGCTCCATTAAACTTTTTGATATTTTTTTTTGAAAAGGGACTTTAATAATAAATGTTTTAGGAATTCGATTCCTGAACCCGTATTGGTCCGTCTTTGGCGCGTACGCCAAAGGCCGATGGATTGGACGGGAACTAAATGAGGTTTTCACTACCGAATTTCTTTCACACAATCGCTATTATGCGGTAAGTTTGGAACGTTATGGATATTATTAAATGTGTCTATTTACTCAAATTTTCCTATTTTAGAAAGCGGCCATTCGAAGGGGTCGGTTATTTGTTAACGGAAAACAGATGACTAATCCGGAATATCAGATTCGAACATCGGATAGAATCGTTCATTTGGGCCATCGACATGAACATCCCATTTTGGTGAAGCCGGAAATTCGAGTCATTGGTTGGACTTTTTTGATTCTTGAAACACAGAATATTGAGACCGAATCCTGGGCTGATATCCGGCTAGCGGATGGAGCTTAAAAGTTATCGGTGTCCTATAGGAATCGAAGTTGATCCCTTCCTTTCTCACCTATGATGTGCATTACATTTGGTCTTATTCTAGCGGATACGGATCGTTTTTTCGTTGTGGACAAGCCCCCGTCCATGCCCGTCCACGCCTGCGGCCAGTATCGCGTCCACAGCGTTCTCGGCCTATTGAAAACTGTCTACAAAATTGATGGACTCAAGGGTGAGGTGAATTTCCATCTTCTTTAAATGAAATGTTGTGACTTGGCTCCGAGTTGACTCCGGCATTTTTAGCAGACGAGTAGACAAATCCGTTATATATTTTTTTGTTAAAAAATAGCGAAATATCATGATGCTCTGCTCGTCAGTCATGAGTTTGTTGGAGTCAACTCAAAATACTGTTTAAAAGCCATTGGATCTCTACTCGGTTTCTTGAGAAAAAATTATAGACGTTATAAAAAAGTATTTAGAAAAAATAGCGGAAAAAAAATTAAAAAATTGGGCCTGCGAATTAACCAGGCTTTAATGAAAATGGAAAAAAAAAACATAAAAAATGTAAAATATTCGAGAAAAGAAAAAACAAAAATAAAATTTGCGACACATTTCCAGCATATATAAATGGAATATATTAATAATTTTCTTCTCCACTGACTATTTTCCACTCTTTTTTCTCCCATATTCTTTCTCTCTTCTCTTTTCTTTTCTCTCTTCTCTTTCCTTTATTTTTTCTTCTCTTTTCTTCATTCTTTTTCCTATCTTCCTCCTTTCTTTCCTCCCGTTTTAACCTTTTTATTTTCTTCTTCTTCTTTGACTTTTTTTCTCTCTCCTTTTTTCTTTTTTTTTCCATCTTTCCTCTCGCATCTTTTTTCTCTTTTCTCCTTCCTTTTTCTATTCTCATTCCGTTTTTTTTCTCTTTTCTTTTTCCTTTCTCTTTCCTATCTCTTCATTTCGTTTTTCCACTTTTCTTCTCTCCTTTTTCCCATTTTTTTTCTCTCTTTCAGTTTTTTTTTTCTTTTTCTCTCTTTCTTCTTCTCTCTCTTTCTCTTCCTTTCTCTCTCCCTCTTCCTTTTTTTCTCTCTTCGTCTTCTCATTTCTTTCTTTTTTTCTCTCTTTCTTTCCCCCTCTCCAACTTTTTCTCTCTCTTTCTCTTCTTTTCTCTCTTCCCCTCCCTGTTTTTTCTCTCTTCGTTTTCTCATTTCTCGCTTTTTTTCTCTCTCTTCCCTATTTTTTCTCTCTCCTCCTCCCTAACTTTTTTTCTTTCTCTCTTTTCTTCCCCTTCCCTACTTTTTCTCGCCCTCTCTCTAACTTTATCTCTTTCTTTCTATCTCCCCTTCCCTACTTTTTCTTTCTCTTCCTCCCCCACTTTTTCTCTCTTCCTCTTTTCTCTTTCCCTTTCTTATGCTTGTTTATATCCATACAATTTTTTGCTAAAAATTTGATTCAAATTCAATATTAATTTTCATCAAAACTTTCTAAAAAAGACGAGAAAGAAATTGCGTGAAATATATAAATTATATATAAATAATTTTACGTATAAAAAAATATAAATTTTAAGGTGAATTTTGAATTATTATTAATTATGTAAATTTTTCTTCATACATAGAAAATTTATTCAATTTAAATTCTCCGGCACTTTTTTTAATATTATTTGCATTTTTTTTTCATAAAATATAAGTTGCAAAGAAAAAAAGGCATCGATTGAGATGAAGCTTTAAGTATAGGTTTAAATATAAGTATGAGTTAGTCATAAGTGTAAGGTATAGGTAGTGAAAGTCTCATTTGAAAATTTTCATTTTATAGAGACTTATGTCTAACTTATACATGGAATACATATTTATGGACGGAACGAAACGGCATGAACCAAAATAGGACGGGCCAAAATGAGATGGGGACAAAACAGAACGGGCATGAACCAAAACGGGACCGGCCAAAATGCATCATTATATTGCAATCCTCATTCACATTCACATTCCCGTCCTCATCATCGTCAACATCATTTTTCATCCGTTTTAATTTCGATTAAATTCGGAAAACAAATAACTTTTGTTTTTTCTATTCGAGACGAATTTTTAGTTTGCTTTTTTTTAGTCGGGAATTTGTTCGGGGAAAAAGGGGAAATTTGTAAAAAAAACTAAATTTTCCAGTTTTTTATAGAAAAATTGGGAAATTTCCGAGCTAACAAAATGAAAAAAAAGAGAATGAGTTAAATGAAAGCAGGAAAAAAACGTTTAAGAGTTTTCTCTCTCTTTTTCTCTCCAATTTTTTCTCTTTCTCTTTTTTCTTCTCTTTCTCTCTTTTTCTTTCTCTCTCTCTCTCTTCCCTTTCTTTTCTCTCTCTCTTTCTTCTTTTTCTCTCTCCTTTTCTCTCTCTCCTCTTTCTCTTTCCTCTTTTTTTTCTCTCTCTTTCTCTCTCTTTTTCTCTCTTCTTTCCCTCTACCTTTTTCTCCTCTTTATTTTTTCTCGTTCTCTTTTTCTCTCTCTCTCCCTCCCTATCTTTCTCTCTCATTTGTCATTTTCATTTTTGTGGACTAAATAAAAAAATTGTTTTAATCGGCAAATTTAATGTTATAAAGTAATCTTCTCATCATCGAATTGAATGAAATTGCGACGAAATTTTGAAGCAAAAAACAAAATGTAGAAAAAAAATTTCTTTCTTCGGAATTTTTCTAAATTAATCAAAAAATTTCATTTTTTTTCTTATCAGACGGACCGGGCCGGCCCGAAATCCCTCTAATTATTTGTGCCCCGGCATGACTTCGACTCATTTATAAAGTAAAATGCTTGACCGATTTTTTCTTTTAAATTTGCCAGTCATTAAGGGGTCCATTATTACTGTGACTCATTTGATTTGGAATTATTTGGGAAGTCATTAAGGAGTTCATTATTACTCCTGAATGACTCATTTGATTTGGGATTACTTGGGGAGTCATTAAGGAGTCGATTATTACTCTTAAATGATTCATCCGATCTGTGCTTATTTAGGGAGTCATAATGACTTTTTTATGATTCACTTATCCTAGGTCATTACTTTTCATGGATCCGGAGTTATTAAATGGGCCAAGTTTTAGCACAGTTTCTTACTTTTTCTTTTATGGGATCTTTCAATAGTCTTATTAAAAATTTCTCAAAGAATGAAGAAAATCTCTCAAAATAAAAACAACTTGAAAATGAAACGCCGTTTTATATTAATACTTAAGGTCCAATTTTCTTTCAATTTTTCCTTTTTTTCTCTCTTTTATTCCATTTCTTTGAATTTCTTTTCCCCCCGTCTCTCTCTCTTTCTCTCTGTCTCTCTCTCTCTGTATGTCTCTCTCTTTCTCTCCCATTCCCCTTTTTCTCATTTCTTTTGTGTCTTTTAAAAGATCTTTTCTTGCCCAATTTCTGGATCTAATACCTTCTTCAAATGAATTGAGTTCATTCATTCATTCATTCATTCATTTGTTCAACAAGCCGAAAGAGAAACTGGAAAATAATTCTCCGGGGAGATTCGAAAATTTTCCGGGTATTTTTTGTTAGTGGAATTATATATTTCCATTTTTTCAAAAAATAATTTTATACTTTTTTCCACTAAAACCTTTAGCCACAAAAAATAGATCCAAAAAGGCGTAATAATAAAAGTATAAAACAATTTGCCCTTTTTTTGGCTAATAACGAAAGCGATAAATTTATTATTAAGAAAAGAAAAAAAATTTTTTCAAAAAGTAAGAAAAAAGTTTATTTTGAAAGATTTAAATGGAACAATATATGTTGAATCTCTCTCTCTCTCTCACATAATGGAACAATATATGTTGAATCTCTCTCTCTCTCTCACACGTAAAGTTCTTTGGTCAAAAGCGAATAACATTTCTCGAAGAGATATTCCGTGCAGGCCCGATTTGATTCAGTTTCCATTTGGCCCGATCTAATGAGCTCTTCCCCGTTTTTTTCTAGACCCGTTTTTATCCGGCCAGGCTTGACTTGGTCGATGAGCTGGCTTGACCGGGTGCTATCCGACTCGATAGGCTGGTCCGATGCGCTGGTCCGGCCCGATTTATTTTCGGCCCGGTCCTACCCAATTCGACTTGATGGATTAGCATAAAAAAATTTTAATCAGGCCAGGCCGAATTAGCTTATCGATCGAGTCAGGTTGAGCCATGTCAAAACGACTCGGATATATAGGTCGGGCCGGACTAGCCGATCGGATTGAGTCAGACCGAAAATAGTTCGGGCAGAATAAGATCAGGTGGGCCCGGCTCAACCTATTTTTGGCTCGATTTAAACCGGCCCAATTTTTTTCGACTTATTTTTGGCTTGACCCGATGGGGGCTCACCAGCATTAAAATAATTTTTCAATGATATTTATGCAAAAATCGGATTGAAAATTTTAAATATATGAATGGATTTATTGGTTCATTTTTTTACAGTATGTCATCGATTGGATCGAACCACGTCGGGTGTGCTGATTTTCGCTAAGGATTACGGCACCGATATTACGGTGAGAGAATGCACTCACTAATTTGGGGGTTGAAAAGAAAATTTTCTTTCATTTTACCCTAATCATCTGTATAAGGCCGGGTATTTTGAGTCAAAAATTAAATTGACGTCAATGGGTTCGTTCTGTTCACATCGGATTCCTTGGGGTCAAAGTTTTAGTCTCAAAAAATGTGGGCACAAAATTTAAACCCGCTTGGGTCCATTTGGATTCGAATTGATTCCTTTAGACCCGCGTGAATCCATTTGGTATTCCTTGGATTTGGTTGGAGCCGTTTGGATTCAATACAACAGAATGAACTCATTGACGTCAATTTAAATTTGGCTCAAAACACCCGCGGCTTATACGCGGGAAATTAGGGTACATTTTTAGTTTAAAGACGAAATTCTCAACAAAACACTTTGCAAGGAATACATTTGTAAGGTGGACGGAATATTTCCCGAGTGAGTTAATAATTTTCTTTTTTTTACTTTTGTAAAAACAAGTCTAGCCCAATCAAAACGAGCCAGGTCGACGAAAAACAGGTCAGACGGGACCAAAACAATTCGGGTCGGTCTCGAAACTTCTCTAATAGAATTTTATCGGGGACATTCTTAAAGTTTGAATCGGCCCGGAAACATCTCTAGTTTATAGCCTCAGTTTATTGAATTTCAATTGAAAATTTCATAGAGGTGAATTGGTCTGCGAGGCTCCAATCGATGTGCTCTCCGTAATGATGGGCATTCAATATGTGTCGGAGACTGGTAAATCATCGCTGAGTCGATTTCGGTGCGTATTTGAATGATTTTGTGGGGGCGAGGAGGGGGGGAGTAGAGCTTCTTGTCATTGGATTTGACAAATATTACCGCATTGTTTTGAAGGCGACTCACTGTTAACGAGACCGAAAACACGTCGCTGGTGCTTTGTAATATCGAAACCGGTCGAACGCATCAAATTCGTGTTCATCTTCAATATTTGGGTGAGGCCAAAAAATTGGAAAATTTCATCGTTTTATGCACTCTGAAAGATCAATTCGGATGGGCTTTACATTAATTCTAGACCTTTTTTGAGAAGCTCACTTAAGCTAATGGACTTTTTTGTGATTTTTTGATGGTTTAAGGTTATCCGATTCATGGCGATTATTTCTACAACGACGAGGTCTGGGGACCGGAAAAGGGGAAAGGCGCCGCGTACGGAAAGTCCATTGAGCAGGTGGGGAAATTTAAGTTGAAAAGGCTGGACCGGAAACAGCCGGACCCGTCCCAGAACTTCTCTAATGTGGCCCCGAATTTTATCGGTTGTCTACTTAGCTTCCTGAAAGGTTTGGAAATTTTCCCTCCCCCACCCTCGAAAATCTGTATTATCTTAATTTTTTGTGTGTATAAGCCGCGAATGTTTTGAGCCAAATTTAAATTGGCGCCAATGAGTTCATTCTGTTTGTATCAGATTTAAGGGAGTCCAAATAGAGCTATGCAGATTCAAATTAATTTAAGTTGGTCCAAATGGATCCAAGCGGCTTCAAGCAAATCCAAGGGGGTCCAAATGAATCCATTCTAATCCAAATAGATTCAAGCGAGTCCAAATTTTTTGCCCCATATTTATAAAACTGAAACGAAGGCGAGCACAAATTCGAGCCCCAACAGATCCGGTACGAACAGAATGAACTCATTGGCGTCGATTTAAATTTGGTTCAAAACATCCGCGGCTTATCCCGCACGAAATTAGGGTATTTATCTGTTCGGCTTTTTAGCTTAAGGATGACGTCCATAATAAACATAAATCCTCGATATGGATCGAGGAACAGGATCCACAATACGAGAAGCGTCTTTTGGAAATTTGCGAAAACGAATTGGTAATGTGAATCAAATGTTATTTGGCACAAAATGATCCTCCGAGAAAAGGGGATTGCTTCAGCTCAGATTTAATTTCGTATATATTTTGAATAGATCGTTCAGCTCTAATTTTTTCGCCAATAACAAAAAAAAAATTCGTTAGTTTTTCAGCAGGAACCCGACGAGATTAAATTGAATCAACTGAGACTAGATAATTTGCCCATCTACGATGAGCTCTGTCTGGGATGTAACGTCCGCAAGCGAATTCCCAGCATAGACATGTTTCGAATTCATCTTCATTGTTGGCGATATCGCGGCGCGGACTGGCAATTCGAGGCGCCGCTGCCCGACTGGGCCAGCGAACTGCGCCGTGCAGCGGACGAGACGGGTAAGCCTGGAAGAGCTATAACAGAAATTGAGGAAACTTTCAGCATAATAGCTTTGGCTGTAGGATTCTCCTGGTTGTAGTTTGTCGACGAGGACTTTATTAATAGATTCTTAAAAGGCTTTGAATGAGCCAAATAGATTCTTGAAAGGTTTTGAATAAGGTAAATGGGTTCTTGAAAGATTTTGAATGAGACAAATAGATTCTTGAAAGGCTTTGAACATGACAAATAGATCCTTGAAAGGCTTTGAATATGGCAAATAGGTTTTTAAAAGGCTTTGAACGAGCCAAATAAGTTCTTGAAAGGTTTTGAACGAGGCAAATCGATTTTTGAAAGGACTTGAACGAGACAAATCGGATTCTATTAATTTATCAATGAGGTCCTTAAATTAGAAAAAAGTAAAAAGGATTCATTTTGAATTGCACGGGGTCGAAATCTTTTCTAACCAAATACAAAGGTCCTATTGATAGAGTCTTAGTTTTAAGAAAACTTCTCATGAGAGGATCAGCCTATTGATGCTAAAGGAGTTTGGAGGCACTCAAAAAGAAGGGTAGACCCGAATTATTGTGTCTCTAACACACTTTTATAAAGTCCAATAGGTGGTACTTTAGAAACCTTCATTTTAGAGGTACAAACTAAGCCATTGATAATTTCCGAGTCGCAAGAGGCATCAAATGAAATCGAAATTCCGCCGGAATTCGCCAGCACACAGCTCATCGAAGAGTGCCAGAAACTGGCGGCCGTTTAACTAGAATTCATTTTGGAGGCCATAATGACCTAAAAGTTATTTAGGAGCCCATAATTACTTCTAAATGACTCTCAAATTTGAAAAGTTTAGCTTCCGATCGACTCGAAGCGAGTCGATTGGGAGTGTAGTCGCCAGCATTCGTTGAAAACTTTGTTGAATTTTATTGGAACGATAATAAAGAGAATTTCATTTTTTTAAGCGGCTTAAAAAACCTTTCTTAAAAATATAGAGAGAATTGTCTGAAAGATTTTTGAAAACGGTAAATTCTGAATCCAGTAACATAAATTTATTTTCGGAAAAGTAACTTTTTGATCTTTTAAAAAATATAGCCAAAGTTGAAAAATTCGCAAATGTTGAGGGGTTGCAAATACGTATACAAAAAATAGCATTGAGCGTCTAAGTTGTCTGGCCAATGCGCCAAAGCTATTGCTCGGTTTTTGCAAATGATTTGCAGGTTATATAGGCGAAAAAATCCGCCACCACTGCAATCACGTCCACGACTCATCGTCGTGTCCATTTCAAAATGAGGCGTATCACACGCCTCATTTTCTGGATTCTACTCTGGCTGCTAGAGTTAAATCAATCCCAGTATTTGTGGTTCACTGGACCCTTGTGCAAAGTTACTGCTCTTGGCTCTTCAGAGTGTTCCTCGTTTCGGCGGGGTTCACTGCGTCTGATTTACTTTTTTGACTGTAACTTTTTTCGTAAATTTTTCAATCAATTTTAAAAACAAAATTCGATTTGAAAATGTTTTCAATATCATTTTACAGTAATTTTTTAAAAAATATTTTATACTGTATTTTGTCATACTTTATTTTGCTGTTCTCTACTGTATTTATATTGTGTTGTATTGTACTGTATTCTAATGTACTGTATATAATTTATACTTAATCTAATTCATTTTTACTGTAGAATAAATTTAACTTAAAAAAAAATTATAAAAATTTAATAAAAATATTTAATTACAGTTAAAAATACAATTAAAAAAGCAAATTTCGATTTATCACTGTATAAATTTAAGCAAAAAATAACACAATATTATTGTGAATTACAGTATTATTGTGAAATGATTAAAGAAATTACAAAATATGAAAATATTATTTAATTAAATTACAATTTACGATAGAAAGTAATTATATTAGGATTAAATTTAAAATTGAATTAATTTAAAAAATTTTAATTAATTTTTTTTTGTGTTTTAATTATTAAATTTAAATTTAATTTTTTCCGAAAATTTTTTATTTACCTAATTGAAAAATTTTGGATTTTTCGAAATTTCTGGCCCAGAAATTCTGGGTGACCATTACTTTTTTAGCTCTAACTTTTTTTTTAAGTTACTTAAAGACTTGATTAAAAAGTATTTGATAGAGAAGGAATCTGATAGCTTAAATTAAATAAATTTTCCAAAAATTAGCGTTTTGTTTCCTAAAAAGTAAGCCAAAGTTAAAAAAAATGCGCAAATCTCAGTGCGCCGTTTCAATGGAGCACTTTTAACTTTGAGCTCATTTTTCGTCAAGATAAAATTATTTTTCAAAAAATTAATTTAATCTATTCGATTTAAAATTTTCTTCTCTATCGAATGCTTTTTGAATCAAATTTCTAGCTAACTTGGAACAAAAGTTATGATTAAAAAAGTAAAGTTAATTTTGATTTTTTGAAAATTCTTTCACTGCCTTTACAATTTTAATAATAACTTTTTTTCCAAGTTAGATAGAAATTTGATTCAAAAAGCATTCGATAGAGAAGAAAATTTTAAATCCGATAGTTTAAATGAATTTTTAAAAAAATAATCTTATCTTAACGAAAAACCGGCTCAAAATCAAAAGTGCACGAATTTTTGGCAAAGGCCATAAAAAAGAAAAAAAAAATTTTTTTAATTAAAAATTTCGATTAAAAAAACTGTAAAATTAGATACATTATTTTACCGCATAATTTAATAAATACGGTATTTTGTATATAAATAAAAACGCCGGTATATAATGCACAAGGTTACGGTAAAATAATCAATTCTTGGGTTACGATAATATTTTTCGGGTCATTCTTTAATTAAATGACTAAAAATTTTATACAGTAACGAAAAATGGAAAAATGTAAGCAAAAGTCTACTGTATTAAACTATACACAAAAATCTACCATATCATCATAACACTAATTTACGGTGAATAAACAGCAGCAAATTATGGTACAAAAATATTTTAGCGAAATTTAATGTTGAAATCGTACAAAATGATAGTGAAATGGTTCAAAAAGGTCGAAAATGAACTTTAATGTAAAAAATACCGTATCAAACAAAACGAATGCCAAGAAATTGAAGCATCACGAAAGTAGAGTGAGGCCAGGGTGATGTGATATAATGTTCTGGCAAGAAGATTAAATGATGTAGTCCAAAAATGATGTAGTGTGATGCCAAAAATCAGCAAAGGCTGAAAATGATGTGATGTCAGCAAAATAATTAAAAGCCAAAAATAATGTGCTGACAAATTGAAGTGCAGTGACGTTGAATGGCATGCGTCCTTTAAAAAAGACATTAAAATCGGTATAATTCCAGAGTGATGTAATTCCAAAGTGATGTAATGTTAAAATGGCGTCCGAAAATGATGTAATGTTAAAGTGATGTGATTTAAAAAGACATTAAAATTTGAATTCAAATATGATGTAATTTTAAAGTGATGTGATGTTAACGAGACATTAAAATTGAAGGCAAAAAATGGTACAATTCCAAGTGATATGATGTTAATTGGAGTCCAAAAGTGATGTAATGTCAAAGTGATGCAATGGCAAAATTATGTAATGTAATATCAAAGAAACATTAAAATTGATGGTAAAAAATTATGTAATGTCCCAATGATGTAATGCCAAATTTGGAGTCGAAAAATGATATGTGTTAAAGAGGTACCAAAATTAGGGCGCTCCGTTTCAGCGGGCGATCAGGAAGTGACGTGATGATGAAATGGTCCCAGGTTACGGTCCAAAAATGTCGTTGCGGCGGGCGACGACAATTTCCGCTCGATTCCACAGTAATCGTCGGAGCGATGAAAACTGTCGAATTCGCGCATCAGCTCGTGCAACTCGCTACTATAATCGCTTTCGGCTTTGGCGTAACCGCCGAAATACTCGGACTTGGCCATAATATTGTTAGAGCTATCGTAATTCTCAAGTTTGGCAACGAAATCCGCGCCGAACATTCGGGCGTTATCGTACGCGCCGGCGCCGCCGCCCGCGGCGGCTCCGCCGCGCTCCGTCGACGACGCCAGCGAGGAACACGAGGCGCACGAGGATTTCGGCGTCAACGACATGAATACCGATCCGCCGGTTACGGTCGTTTTATTCACGTTGTGTGTGCATTCGTTTTTACAGCGTGTGCTACTGTAATATAAACCGAAATTATCGTAAATAATTGAACTTATTTCAAATTAGCACTCACAATCTTCCGAACGATGTACTGTATCCGGAGGGCTCAATTGGCGCGGCGCTTTTGGCGTCATGAGGCTCGTCGAAAAACGATTTTTCGCCCAACAAAAAGTCGCCGTAATCCGCATCGAAAAAGTCAGCGTGCGAGGAATACGACGGCTGAGAGAGACGCGAGCCCAACTCGGAGCCGACCATCGAGCCGATTGCCGACCCCACGGGCGAAGAGCCGCTGGTAGTCCAAATCGCCGAGTCGGCGCGACTCCAAATGGCGTCCTCCTGATCGGCGTGTGGATTGGAGGCGAGGCTGCCACCGCCGTCGCCGCGCGGGCAGCATCCGACGGATGTCGCGCCGCCGCCCATTAGCGCAGTGTTGTTCAGGCGGCGCAACATTGCTGCCGCGCTCGGCCGTGCCAACTTCTCGGACAGAGCCAACATTGAGCTGGACGTGAGCGAACCGACGTGAAGCTCTTGGAAGCCTGTAATTGCGCGCATTTTGTATTAAGCTTATAGACACATGGAAATAGACCAAAAGGACCGGGTTAAAAGGCCACACAAATGGCCAAAAGATCTACTCCTTAGAGATTACTAAACGAGAATGAAGAACCACATTTCAAAGGCTATTAAAGAAAAGAAAACCGGGCTAAAAGGCCATAAGTGGGGCAAAAGGCTGACTAAAAGAATCGGGTTAAAAGGTCGTAGATATGTCAAAATATCTCAGCTTTAAAGACTATTAAAGAACAAAGAGCCCAGGCTTAAAAAATCATTAAAGGACAAAATAGCCTCAAGTTAAAAGGCCGTTAAAAAGTGTCTCATGGATATATAAATTCACGTGAAAAACGTGAAAAGATTCTCAAATAAGGCCATGCCGCGTGCCCGGCTTACTGCTTTCATTTTGCGTGTGACATCGCTCGCGTCGTTGCGCCTGTAGGAATAGCGGATTACAGTAATGCGGATGATGTGACTGTTGTTGTTGTTGGTGTAGTGTGGCCTTGCGACAGCATTGATCGCCGCAATAGGAATGGCACTCGTCCGGCTGGGGCCATCCGCGCAATTTTGCGCCCCATAGCTGGTGGAGTTCCTCGTCTGAAAGGGAATTGAGTAATATCTCGACGAGTTTAGAATTATAGAGATTGAACTAGAGATATAAAGGGCCGGCAATTATCAATTCGGGCCGAGCAGTAAATTCAAATTCTCGGTCAGTAAATTCAAATTCTGCTTTAAAAAATATAATACCGTTCTCATAAAAAAACTCCGCGGCCGTGTTCCTATTGCTCCAGATATTATGACTCGATTCGGTAGTCCCGCCGGTACGATAAAAGCTGGTGGGCTCAACGGCGCTGGAACACGAGTGCTTTCGGGACGATGTGGTCGTTAGGAAACCACCGTTGCTGCTACCGTACACTTTTGAGAACATCGACGAAGACATACTTTTAAGGAACGGTATGGAGGACCTTTTAACGCCACTTAGGCACGAGGATATGGTAGAATTGGCCAAGTGTTGTTGGTGCTGTTTGTGGCACTGAAAAAAGTACAGTAAAAGCTGGAAAATAAAGTAAACCGAAATATATTTACACTAATTTTGCTTTTATAAAACCGAATGTTTTGAGCCAAATTTAAAAAAGTTCATTGTGTTGTATTGGATCAAAGCGAGTCCAAATTTTTTGCCCGCTTTCATTTCAGTTTCGTAAAAATGAACAGAAAATTTGGACCCCAACGGATCTGATACGAACTCATTAAACTCATTAAACACCCGCGGCTTATATACTTATAAGCCGCGAAATTAGGGTATAAGTATACAACTAAAATATTGAATATTTTTTGAGAGTAACAAAATCTTAGTCAAAGTTAAAAATTCGCAAATTTTGGCTCCACCCCCAAAAAAGTCCCCCTCCCCGCCCTTCCCCCCCTCCCAAAAAAAAACTAACTTCATTAAGCTCCTCCACCGGAACAAATGAGCTCTGCAGTTGTTGTTGAAGGCTTCGTTTTCGTTGTTGAATTTCCGGGTTAACGAATGACGGATTGGCAAATTGCCGGATTTCGGGTTTCACCGGCGCCACCGTTGCGGAGGTCGCGGCCGCTGCCGTTGCCGCCACCACGGCGGCGGCGGACATCGGCGGCGTCGGATGAATGAATAGGCAACGGTCTCCGTAGGGACAAATCCCATTCGTAGTGTACTTTTCGCACAATTTCGTTTTGTATTTCGCGTTGTTTCGATTGGAAATTCTGAAAATTATTTGAGAAAATTATTTTTAATTTGAAAAATTATCGCCTGAAAATTATTTGAGAAAATTATTTTTAAATATTTGTATCTATCGCAAATGGTCCATTGGCTGGGTTTTCGCCGATTGGCCTTGTTCAACTTCGTTCAACTCACTTCCTTTTTTTCCATTTTTTTTTGTAATTGCCAAAAAATAAAATGATTTCCAGCAAAGTTGAACTCAAAATATCCGCAAATTAGTAACCTCGCGGGACGGAGTTCAGCCTCGCCGTGCGCGAATTTACAGTTCTCGCCGAACAGGCACTTTGTGGATTCGAGCCAAGCCTGACACATTACCGTCTTGTACATTTCTTGTTGCGTGGGTTTGGTGGGCTCGTCGAGCGCATCTAGCGGGCCGCTTAGTGAGTCCGATCCGTTAACGGCTCCTCGACCGTTTGATGTTTGGCTCAATAACGCCGAGCGCATACTGTAATTAAAACATACTATAATGAGACATACTGTAATTGAAACATATTATAATGAGACATACTGTAATTGAAAAATACACTTTAATTAAGCCATACGACATTTGGTTAAATACCGTAAATTAAATAGGCTCAAAACCAACTTGTATACGGTGGGATTGATGTATTTGGTGATGTCGGAGAAAGTGGCCGATGCGGGATGAAGTGACTGAAGCGAAGAGTTCATCGCGGTCGCGCCAAATGGGCAACCTCCATTTTGAAACTGTTCGGCCAATGTGGCGCGCGAATCGTAATTGCTTAACGATGACGAAGACGCTACCGTATAGCTATTGATCGATACAGTGGCTGGTTTATCGTTGGCAACGTTCTTTTCGTTCTTGTCGTACTGTAGCAATTGAAAGGCTTAAAAATTGAAATAATACCGTAATTAAAACCATTCATTAAGAATTTCTACGACAAATTCTACAGTATGCCTAAAGCCAAATCTTAAATTTTAATTTATTGAAAATTTTTGCAATAGGTTCTACAGTATGCTTACATTGGCTAGCGGACATTGCGTCGAGTTCCAATTTTCCTACGCTTTCAAAAATGTTTTCCACTTTTTCTTGTTTTCGGATCACCGCGGGTACGGTAAGATGTTCCTCGTACGGTGATGAATTGAGTGCTGAAACTACTGTATTATTATAGCATTTTACTCGCATTTTTCTGTACCGGCTACTGTATTTTTAACGCTGGAAAGTTCGAGTTACAATAAGTATCAAGCCTGTTTCGAGTACAGTAATAAGCACCAGACCTTTGATGAATACAGTAGTAAGTACCAAACTTTTTGCGGTTACAATATTAAGTAGCAAATCTTTTGCGAGTACGGTAATAGGTAAAAGACCTTTTACTGGTAGTACGGTAGCCGTGACGGGAGTTATTCCGATTGGCCAGCCGAAATTCACTGGCGAAATTCCGCCGAAACTGCAGCCGCTATCCGAGTCTTCCGAGGCGCTCAATGTCGAGTTGGGCCGAGCCGGGTCCGCGGCAGATCTATCTTTAGCGTTCCCACCGTCTCTAGCGTCCTTAACCGGCTCGGGCATCGCGCTGGCTTCTCTCGCGACCTCTCGTTGGATTTGTGCCTGCATCTCTGAGTCCACCGTAACTGACGAGGCGCGTCGTGCCTCATTTGCCAGATTTACCATTTTTTTACTGTAACTTTTTAAGTTTGATTGTGAATTTTACGTTACTTTTGAATCCGTTAAAAAACTGAAGATTGATTGCAAATATACAGTAATATATGTACCCAGACGTAAAATTATTTCCCGTTAAATTCGCTCATACGGGAAGATAACTGAAAGTAAATACCGTAATTTATAAAATATATACAGTAATTTCTCTCTCTATCTCTCTCTTTTATGTATTGTAGACTTATATTGTAGAACGGTAATTTATACAGTAATTTATATCAGAAAATATTCACAGTATAGCAATTTTATAGCATGAATCGATAATTTATCAAACAAATACGATAATCAAATAAATATCAAACGATAATCAAATAAATACGGTATAATGTAAAATTTAGTAAAATGTGCCAAAAAAAAAATATTTTTGGCAAAATGTAGAAAATTTCAAATTCAAATCCAAAAAAATTCAAAAAGTGATTAAAAACACAAAAACGAAATAAAATATAAATGGCAGAAATTTGTTGTGTTTTGTGTGGAATATTCACGACAAACAAATTGGGAAAAACACAACAAAAAAAGACAACAAAATCGATTGATTTTTGTCAAATTTTTTTTTTGATTTGGCTTAAAATTTCTTACAAAATTTTTTGTATGCAAATTTTTTTCTTTTATTTTTTTCTTTTTATTTTCTCTTTTATTTTGTCTGGACAAAGAAAAAAGAAATGAGAAAGTGAGAGAGAAAAAAGTGAAAGAAAAGAGAAAGAGAGAGAAAAGAGAGAGAGAAAAAAAAGAGAAAAGAGAAAGGAAAAAGAGAAATAAAAGAAAGAGAAAGAAAAGAGAGGGAGAAAAGAGAGAAAAGAGAAAGAAATGAAAGAGAGAGAAAAAAACAAGAAAGAGAGAGAGAGAGAAAAAAAGAGAAAGAAATGAAAGAAAAGAGAGATAGAGAAAAGAGAGAGAGAGAAAATGAGAAAGAGAAAAAAATGAGAAAAAGAAAAAAATGGGACCCAAAAGCGCATCCAATAGGCCACAAGCACGATCGATGGGCCCAAAAGCATATCCAATATCCAATAGGCCATAGATTTGTCAAAAAATTTTATTAGTTTGCCTCGTGACTAGCTAGTAGCAGTTGAGTTTAAAAGATTCGATTCATTTAAATATCCTATAATATAAGTCCGCGTTGGCTTATCAATAAGCTGATTGGGCCCATCAACTGCAAAAATTGAATGAACAAAAATGACCAAGGCAAATCAAAAAAAAAAAAGAAAATATTATTAAAAAATTTTGTGGAAAAATTGGGGAAAAATTTGTTGGATTTTTTCAAAAAGTTGAAAATTTTTATGTGTGTGGAGAAAACCGGTCGTCCGGCTCAGCCAAATGGAAGAGAGAGAGAGAAAGAGAGAAAAGGGAGAAAGAGGAAGAGAAAAGAGAGAGAAAGAGAGAAAAAGAGGAAAAGAGTGATTTTTTCAGTTTAAAACTGAAAAGTGAATGTGAAAATGTGAAAATATTCCTTTAATTTGTTGTTGTTATTTTTGTTGTTGTTGTCTGGATGGGGGAAAACATTTTGAGAAAAAAAATGAAAATAATTTTTTTTGGGCATCAATTTTTCATTCATTTGGATACTGAAATGGGAATGAAATTTGAAAATGTTGGAACTCAAATGAATGGGGCTAGGGGAAAGGGAGGATCCTATTCATGGGAGAAAAGTAGGGTCCTATTTCTGAGAAAAGGGAGAATCTTATTTATGGGAAAAAAAGAGGGTCCTATTTCTGAGAAAGAGGAGAATCTTATTTATGGGAAAAAAGGAGGGTCCTATTCCTGAGGAAAAGGAGGATCCTATTTATGGGAAAAAAGAAGGATCCTATTCCCAGGGAAAGCACAGATATCTAATCGCCTTAAGGAGAGTTCTATTTATAGGGAAAGCACATATCCAATTCCTTTAAAATATTTCTCGATCAAAAGAGTTGGGACCCAAAAAATAAAAAAAACTTAAAAAAACTAGTGGACATAAAAAATAATTAAGATAAAAAATAGACTATGAAATAGTGACCAAAAGAAAAGATTTTTCCCCTTTTTCTCCAAAAAAAAGATTTCTTTTTTTTCATAAAATGTAAGAGGAAAAAAGTAATGAAATAATGAATAATGGGCCAATGTCCAAATAAAACAATCATTCCAATCACGTCCGACGAGTTCTCTTTTATCTTCATTCGAGAGAGAGAGAGAAAGAGAGAGAAAAAGAGAGCAAGAGAGATAAAGAGAGAGAGAGAAATAGCCAGAAGAAAAAATGAGCAAAAAGCGAATAATTAAAAGATTAGATACGATTAGAAATGGATTAAAAATAAATTGGCTAAAAAAACTTTTTTTTTCAAGATAAGAAATTAGCTAATAGCTGAATTCATCAAAAGAATCGAGAATCACTCAAATGATTACACCACGTACCACGATCTTTGCTGTCTTGCTTGTCCATTATTACTTTTGCGTGGAGAGGGGGGAGGGTTAAGGGGAGAAGAGAGGAGGGGAGAAGAAAGCGAGTTTTATATAAGACGAAATTTTGCGTCTCTCTCTCTCTCTTTCTCTCTCTCTTTCCCTCTCTTTTTTTTCCACGTCCCATTCCCCGTCCTCAATTTCCCTCAAATTCCTCCACGAGAATCATTTTTTTTTCCATATTATTGTGATATCAAAATAATCAATCCCAAAAAGGGAAAATATAAAATAATTTATATGGAAGGTCACTCATCACGGACAGAACTCCTTCATCCCTTACCCCCCCCCCTCCCTGCCAAGCTTTAACTTAAAGAAGATCATTTATCGAAGTTTTGAACGCTGAATGCACAGGTCTCTATTGTGCCTCTTCCATCCGCCAGCCTATTCAAGTCAAACTTCCAAACTTTAGTTGAGAACCGGACTTGGAGAAGGATGGTGCTGCATAAGTTAATTCTTCCACGATTCACCTCATAAAAGGTTATTTTTCGAGATGTTCACATAGATGACCTCTCCCACCTCCTACTTAGCCCAATTAAGCAAGACTTTAGGTGTGGAAAAGAGAGGGGGAAGGAGAGCTAGAATAAAATCGGCCAAGAAATTTTGAATTACACAAGAATTGGATCACGTCTCAAGATCTTAAATCGTCCAAGAAAAAAGAAAGAAAAAAGGGAGAGAAAAATTAGTAAATGTGATGACGTAAGTGAGAAAACCGGTCAAAAACATCACAAAAAATTGAATAAATAAATAAATAAAATAGAAATGCTTAAGCTTAGACTCATTTTTTTTTTGTTTCGTCCACATTTTTCGCATTGTTCTCGCGCAATCATTTCCAACAAAAAGAATAAAATTTTAAATAAAAAGAAAAAAAGAGAAAGAAAAAAGTTGAGAGAAAAATAGTGAAGAAAAATCAATTTCTTGAACGTGGAAAGAAATGAGCAAAAATAGAAGAAAAAAGACACCAATGCAATATTTGGCCCTTCGAATCACTGCGGCTTTATACACTAGAATTTTGGGGTTTGGGAAAAAATTGACTTTTTTTGTTTAAATTGCACCCCTTTTGATTTTGATATGTATACATGTAATAAATGTAATAAAAGAATTGCCCAGATTATTGCATTATTAACTAGCTAGCTAGAGAGGACCGGGAGAAGGGAAGGGTGAAGAGCAGGGAGAAGGAATGAGAACGAGGAGGAAAAGGAGAGGGAGGAGGGACGAGAAGGGAGAAAGAAGGATGAAGTGAAGGGGAAGGTGAAGGGAGAAAGAGTAGGTGAAAGGAGGGAGGGAGAGAGGAGGAAGGAGGAGAAGGATGAGAAGAGAGTGAAGGGGAGGGGGAGGAGAAAGTGAAGAAAGGGAGAGACGAGGAAAAAAAGAGTCAAAAAGGAAAATAGAGGAAAAAGAGGAACGAGAAAAGAAACCTCTTAAAAAATTCAGGTTTGATTTTGCTTTTCACTTTTTTACTAACAATTGGCGACTTTGAGGAAATTTCATATTTGAAACGATCGAAGTTACCGCAAAAAAAAACACATAAAAATAAAAAGTCACGTAAAAATGGAAGGAAAAAGTAGCCGGTGAGAAGAGAAGATCTTTCTTTTTCTCTCTCTTTCTTTCCATCCTTTCTCTTTTTTCTCTCTACTATTCCTTCACACACACTCTCTCTCCATCTCTTCTCTATCTCTATTCTTTCTCTCGATTTATCTCACTCTCTCCCTCTTCCTTTTTTTCTTTCTTTTTCTTTCTCTCTCTTCATCTTAATTACATAACTTTTGAATTGAATCGTTAACCAAATTAATTCCATTTACAATTTATTTCCCAAATTCTTGTTCAAGTTGAAGAATGAATGGGAAAATTTGTTTCACGTAATTATTATCCAAGAAATGAATGAATATGAAGCATCATCATCAACGTCAACATCATCTCAGCCTCATCATCACCATCATCATCATCATCATCATCATCATCATCATCATTATCATCATCATAATTTCAGCATCGTCATTAAGATCATAGCATTGAGAACAAACATTAGCTCCAACATCATTTCTCTTCTATTATTACCATGCACATCATTCTAGTACTAAAATCATAATTAACATCATCACAATTATTATCATCTCACCATAATTACCATACACATCATTCTAGTACTAAAATCATCATTATCATTTCACTAGCCTTATCATCATTATCATTCACATCATTTCAGCATCATATTTCAGCATTACATCATTATCATCAACATTGTCTCGGTATTAAGATCATCATCACCATCATCACCATTCACATCATTTTAGCCTCAATTATGAGTTTGTAGAGCCGACGTTCATCAATACTTTTTCTTAATGCAATTCATTATTCATTACAAGAATTCACACTCAAAATGAAAAAAAAAGTTGTTTTTTTGGAGTTAATCGAAAAAATTGGAAAAAAAACAAAAACATTTTTTTTTCTTTGCAAAATATTCGCCCAGAAAATTTACTTTTTAACGTGTCCACTTTTTCGCAGTTTTCTCTCTCTCTCTCTCTCTCTCTCTCTCTCTCTCTCTCTCTCTCTCTCCCTCTCTCTCTCTCTCTCATTTCTTTCTCTCTTTCATTTCTTTCTTTCATTCATTTCTTAGTGACGTGATGAACAATGGGAAAGAGATTCGAAGAAATTGTGAAAGAGAAAAATGGACAAATGGACACTTTTTTCCTCTGTTTTTCTTTTAATTTATTCTTATTTTTGCTTTGCTTTTGACGTTCAAAAAAAATTGCAAAGAGTCATTTTTCACGTTGTTCATCCCCCAAACAAAATTTTGAATGGAATAAGCCATAAAAATGTGGACACACAAAAGATGAGGAAAAAATAAATAAACATAAAGAGATTGAGAGAGAGGAGGGAGAGGAGAGAGAAAATACATGGGTCAATGGATGGATCACAATTTTGAAAAAAGAGAAATAGAAAAAAGAGAATCGGGAAAGAATAGAAAAACATATGAGGAGTGAAAGAGAGATAAGGATTTAGAGATGGAGAGAGAAGTATTAGGAAAGAGATAAAGATATTGGGAGAGAGACGAAGATATTGGAAGAGAGAGAAAGGTGTAAAAATGAGAGAAGGATGTGCGGAGAGAGAAAGATATAAAGAGAGAAGAAGATATAAGGAGAGGAGAAAGATATAAGGACTGGTATAAGGAAAGAATGAAAGATATAAGGAGAGAGAGAGAAAGATATGAGAGAGAGAAAGATGGAAAAGATAGAAAAGTCCACCCCGCGAAATGCAATGCTCTTTAATGGGCTTTTTTAATGGCTTTTAAGCCAGTGGCCACTGGTTTGAATCGTTAAATTGCTTTTTTTGAGGGGGGGGGGGGGGGGGATTTTGTGTCCATTGAATAAAACCCAATTGATCCCGTCAAAAACTTGTTCAGAAAAAAAATTGTAAAAATAAAAAGGCGATTAAACATTTCGTATAAAATTTCAATTTTGTGAGAAAATGCAAAATATAATTTTTTGTAACATGCGTGAGTAATGAGTAACCAAAAATATTGAATAGATCCTGTCTATAGTCGCATTTATGAAACTCTTTTTTGATGTTAGGACATTTCGGCACGGGATATTTCAGGACGGATGCCGAAAATATACTTTAATAACTCATAACGATGCTGAAATTAACCTAACACGAGACAGTCCAAGTTTAAAGCCAGCGAGGTATAATGGTTAAGCATAAGCCTAAGTTCGGCCTAAAATCTATGCCAGATTTCGAATTGTTCCGTCCCGAAATAGAGTCGCAAAATGTTCAATCCCGAATATATGGAGTCTCGAAAACGTTCGGTCGGAAATGTCCCAACACTACGGACACATATTTTAGACTGAACTTGAGCTCAGCCTTATTCATTAAGTCTCATTGGCTTTAAGCTTAGGCTAAGCCTTACGTTAAGTTGTTTTTAGCATCGTTATAAGTTATTATAGAATCTTTTCGACGTCTAGAAATGTCCGACTCCATCAACAAATCCAAAACCAACTCAAAATTTGATTGGAATTATTTCTTTAGTATTTACTCAATCATTAAAAAATATTCGAATTTTTTTCCGCTATTTTTAAAGTGAAAATTTAAATTTTAAATAAAAAAAAAATAATTTATTTAATCAATTCGAAAAGTTTCTTTCGTCTTTAATTCTCCTCCGAAATGGAAATAAAATAATGCATGGAAAAAAAATGCTTTTTAAAGACAAAAAAAAATGCTCGCGAAAAAACGCAAATAAACAAACAAAAAAAAGCTTGGAAAAAAAAGCGAATTCGAAGATTTTTGTAGGAACTTTACCAAAGGACCATCTGACTAATGAATTGCAGATTAAATGGGACCTTTAAAAGGGACCATTTGGCTTGAGTTTTACAGCTTTAATTAGACCCTTTAAAGGGTCATTTGTTTCATCCTTACAGGCCAGATGGAATCCTTAAAAAAAATTGATTAACCCGCTTAAGAAACCGTATAAGAACAAACTTCAGACATCACTTAAAGCTCAAATAACCAACTTGAGCTTTCTCGTCAAACATTTTAAAATTAAAAAAAGTAAATAAATTTTTATTAAATGAAGAAAAAAATTCACACAAATCGAATAATAAATAAATAATTATTTAAATTAACAGGGAAAAAATTAAATTATTTTTTTCATTTAAATTATCCTAATTTTGCGTGTAAAGGCCGGGTGTTTTGAGCCAAATTTAAATTTGCGCCAATGAGTTCATTCTATATATTGTATCGGATCCGTTGGGGTCCAAATTTTGTGCCCGCCTTTGTCTCGGTTTTTCATAAAAGTGGGCACAAAATTTGAACTCGCTTGGATCCAAGACAACAGAATGAATTCATTGGCGCCAATTTAAATTTGGTTCAAAACACCCGGCCTTACACACGCGAAACTAGAATAGATAAATAAATTATACAGTAACACGAAGGTCCTTCTTGAAGGAAGAGGCAACGGTACGTTTATTATTGTATCATCTGACCGTTCTCGTCGAGATCCTCGTCGATGACGACCTTGATTGTGGGCCTATTGTCTTCGTCGTCGTCGTCGGAATTATTTCGTAAATTTTTATCGATGATTAGCGAGCTGAAAAATCGGGAAAAAAATGAATTAGAAACCCCATCGTTGGGACCGTTATTAAGACAATCCGCTCAGTCTAGAGCTCCGGAATTCGAGTACATTTAAATGTGTAGGCCGTGGAGAGGGAAAGCTCGGATTTATGAAATATAAAGAAAGTTCCAAATGATCTTTTGAGACCATAAAAAGGAATCCAACTAGTATTTAGGACCAGAAAATAGAGAAACAAAACGATCATTTGCGCCCATAAACCCAAACCTCGCGTCGTAAAAGTCTTCGTCCTCATCATCCATGACAAGATTCTGCTCATCGGTTATCACTAGCAGAGCCCGATCCTTGGACTCTAGCATCAGAGTTCGATTCTTGGAGTCGTTTGCTGTACTCATCTCGTAATCCTCGTCCACGTTCTGATCGGATTGTTTCCGTTCGGCCGCATTCAATTTCGCGCTCTCCTCGTCCGCGAGAAAATAATCCCCGGCCGCGTCCGGCGCCGTCCTCAAGTGACTCATGAAAACAAAGGACTTTGAGTACTCGTTGAGTAGGACGTCGTCGAGACCTTCCAACACCTCCGCCTCATCGTCCTCGCTCTCAAGAAATTTGTCCGGGGGTGGCACATGGCACATGTAGATCACCGAATCGCTAGACTCCGACGGCTCTGGCGCCGGCGAATTCCAGGTAGGCGGCAATGCTAGCGGAATCGCCGGCTTCGGGATTAGAACTCTTGAAAATAATCTGATTTATAACTAAGGCAATGAAGTATGTAATAATTTTATGCCATTCCTCGACAAAATTTCCAATAATTTCAAGCAAATTTCAAAACTCCATTTAGCTAGAGAGCTCTATTAAGTAAAATCACGTAAATTAAGAACAAACTTGAGCTATTATGCCCATAAATTTAAACTAAAAATAGATACAGACCTCCGATTGTCGGCCAGTTTCATTAACGCGGTTGTGGTCACGAAATCCGGACTGTCTTCCACGTCCATCGCTGTGACAATTTTATTTACAACTGAAATTTGAAAGAAATTATTCAAGAAATTACAGAAATAATCAATTAGATTTTGTTAAATTCCTTTAGAAGGAAAATGAAGTAAAAAGTGCGAAAATCGCAGACAAAAATGAAAAAGAAAAATTGGAAAAAAATTTAAGAACAAAAATCCGTGATAATTCGCTAGAAATTGTGCGCAAATTTGAATTTATTTCAATTATTTAAATTTTTTTCGAAAAATGGCAAAAGGTTGGTGCGGCCGGGATCATTGCTCAATCTTCCGAGACTACAATGTGCACTTTCTTCCGTGCACATCTGGACCTCAATCGAAAGAGAGCGGATCCGGCCAAGCAAGCCAACTATTCGCGTTCCGCACACCGGCGTAATTGCGGGTTCGTTGTGTCATGTGGAATCATAGTTGTGCACCATCACAATACTTTCTCATCCGGCTGACTCAGTTAGCTGTGGGACGTACCGAACCTCCGAAGAGGCCACTGGGAATGGTGCCCAGAGGGTCCAGTGAACCACAAACACTGGTATTGACTTAACTCTAGCTTGGCCGAGTCAAACCGGAATCGAAATCATGCGATAGTGAATACAACCACGTGGTGATTGATTCTTGGAGGTCGAATTGATTTTCTCGCTTATATACCCCGAAATTCATTCGCGAAAAACGGGCGATGGCTTTCGCCGGTGGGCAAGAGAAGTCAGACAATCCAATACTATTTCGTCAGCAAATATTATCCACTGACTTAATTCTGAATTTTCGATGTTATACTTGAATTTTTCCTATCAAATTGACCCGTTTTATACCATTCTTTATTTTTCTATTAATTTTCTGTATATTTTCTTTATATTTTATAAAATAAAATTGCAAATTAATTCAAACATTTTATTAAAATTTACAAGAGCATTGCAAAAAAAATAGAATTATTTTACCATATTGATATTTATTTACACGAGAAAAAAAAGCTATATTTCTGGAATCAAATCATTAATAAAAAATATAAGAAATTTACCCATTTTTTCATTATTACACAAAAAATTATTACTGCAATAAAAGTGAGAGAGATTTACGGTCTGAGGATAAGACATTGACATTTGCGACCGGGTTTTTCCAACTTTGGCTCACCTTTTGACGTTCATAGCGCTATTTTCCAAAAAACTGATTTTAGCTCTATCAAATTCAGAATTTAATTCTCTATCCATTACTTTTTAATTCAATTCTCTAAGTCACTTGGAAAAAAAGTTACAGCCAAAAAAGTAAAGCCACTCAAAAAATTTTCAAAAAATAAAATGTGACTTTACTTTTTTAGCTTTACTTTTTTGGCTATAACTTTTTTTAATAAGTTATTACGAAAAATAATTTTACTCAATGGATTCAAAATTTTCTTTTCTATCAAATACTTTTTAAATCAAATTTCTATGTAGCCTAAAAAAGTAAGGTTACTTTTTTTTTGAAAATTTTTTTGAGCGACTTTACTTTTTTAGCTGTAACTTTTTTTTCAAGTTACTTAGAGATTTGATTTAAAAAGTAATCGGTAGAGAAAAATTTTTAAATCTAATGAATAAAATTAATTTTCTTAAAAGTACTGTTATAATCTTTAAAAAGTTAGCTAAAGCTAAGGAAAACCTCAAATCTTGGGCCGCAAATATTGGCGATCATTGGGTTTGATTAAAAAATTGGGAGTTCGATTTCTTGAATTTGATTTCCTCGTATTTAACGGAATCAGCTTGGGTGTGATTCAAACCTTCCGGAGATTGACAAAATTCTTTGGGGTCGAGTTTCGTCTGGGGTGGACTTCGTCGCATTCGAGTTAGAAATTTCTGTTGACTCTCCGCTCCTCTTTTGGGCATTCACAATCAGCATGGAGTCTAATTTTTGCTCATCCATAAGCGCTACGCTTTGCACAGACCGAGTAGATGACTTTGGGCTTTCGATAAAATTCGCGCTGCCAACGCCCAAAGTGCAGGGCGCTCCTGCGCCGGATTCCGCTAGGGATGCAATCGAGTTGTTGAATACGGTCACTGTGCTCTGTCGCCGCGACGACGGCAACGACATCTCGTAGATTTGTACGTTCATCGCGAATCGTGTCTTTTTGCTATTTTTTCGCTGGACGTACCCGTCACCATACTCTAACTCGTCACCGTCAGATTCTGTGCGACTTATTCGTCTCCGTCGGCTCTTTTTGCTAGCCATTTTCTCGGAATCGAAAACCCGTAGGCCAAACATTTTTTCCGGAATTTTGCCTGAAAACAATTAAATAAATTAATGTGGGGATAATGTTACCAATAGGGCCAAAAAAACTCATCAATAGAACCAAGTTCATTATTGGGATTAAAAGCTTAGTAATAGAACTATAAGGATATTGATAGGGTCAAAATTTTAGGCTAGAAATTTTCTGTATTGAAAATTGTCGTATTAAAAATTGTCGGTCCAACATGTTGCTAGTTTAAAATCCATACATCTAGTCACCCCCGATCGTACCTCTTGAGTCCTTGGGACCACAGCAGAATACACAAAGCAATAGGCTACACAGCGCCAATGGAATCATGAGGATCGAGGCCGGAATGACGACAATTTCCAGCTGAAACCGGCTGCTGCACGTGCGGCGCTCCACGTAGGACTGGCGTCGGCGGCGGCGTCGTGCCGTCTCGTCGGCCTGGTGCGACGTTGTCGTTTTATTCTCATTTACGATAGCCGACTGGGACTCGTCGTCAATATCCACGTGCATTTTTGCGCCCGTTTCATCATCCACGACAGCGTCACTATAAAAATGAATATTATTATAATACGATATGTGAAAATACCATATAATTGCATATAAGATATTGCTGTTAGAAGATCGGAAATCAATTTTATCACCACGCCCAAAAATAATTCATTCAAAACGAACAAAACTGATTAAAAATCAATTTAAATTAATTTTAAAAAAGTTCAATTCGAATCATTTCTAATTGAAATCATTTTTGATGCGTTATCTAAAATTTCAGAAAAATACTGAAATACCCTAATTTCATGCGGATAAGCCGCGGTGTAATTTTAGCCATATTTAATATGGAGTTCATTTCGATTATATCGGATCCAAGCGGGTCCAAATAGATCTAAGCGGGCCTAAATGGATCCAAAAGAGCTCAAATAAATATAAGCGAGTTCAAATGGATCCAAACGGGTTTATTCGCGAGTAATTTGAAATTTCGTTTTTTTTGTGGCTCTTGGGATTTTGCTGTTCAATTTTTTTATTTCGTCTATTCTTGCATTTTTTTCGGGTAAAGAGTTTCTTTTTGGACTTTTGCTCGTTTTTCGGCTTTAATATTTGTTTTTGATTTTGGTTCGGTTTGAAATTACTTGTATTCGGAAACTGCGAAAACTTAGCATAAAATTGTGAGAATCAATTGAAAGTTCACGTTGACTTCAACTTTTTCTTCTCTTACATAAATTTTTACTTTCACTCGAAAATTTTTTTTCGTATTTTTTCAGGTTTAATTTTCACCAAATTTCCTCACGTTATAGACTTGACGTAAATTACGTGCGGGTTATGTTTATTTAAAATTATTTAATTTAAATATTATTAGTTTATTTGAATTTTTTGTTTAATTCAATTTATTTAGATTATTCATTGTTGGTTGTTGGGTTCCTTTAGTCACACTTTCTCGTAGTTTATTTCACAAATTTGGGGGTTCTTGTTTTTCATCTTACCTGCGCGTTAACGTTGCTAATTTTCTACTTTCTTTCTCCAAAGCTTCTTTTAATTCATGACAGGATTCAAATGGATCCAAGCGGATCAAAATGAATCTAAGTGGGCCCAAATGAATCCAAGTGGGTTCAAATTCTGTGTCCGGCTTTCATAAAAACGGACACAAAATTTGGACCTGCATGAATTCAATATAACCGGAATGAACTCATTCATTATACATAGTTTCCACCCAAATTCCTACAATATTTTCCAATCCTTTTTAAACAATATTTCTAATTGGACTAATTTGGCTTTCTCACAACGATAATTGATTGATAATATGATTGATTAATAATGATAGATATGTCCCTTTCATTTCTTTTCTTTCTCTTTTTTTCAATTTTTTTAATTAAAAAAAAATAAAGTCAAAATAACAAAATAAATAAATTTCGAATAAAATTGAAAATAAATTATCCACCAAAGGTCGATTTTTAATCAATAATTGGTACCATAAAATCGCTTTGACAAAGTCAAACTTTTAAGAAAAAAAAAATTAAAAAATTATTTCGTTTCCAGTGAAAAAAAAAGAGAACACGGCACATCGACATTTGCGCATTTTTCAACTTTGGCTAACTTTTTGAGGGGCATAAAACTACTTATCTAAAAATTATTTATATTATTGGATTTAGAATTTAATTCTCTATTGATGACTTTTTAATTCAAATTCCTAACTATTTTGGAAAAAAGTTATAGTGGAAAAAGTAAAGTCAGTTTTTATTTTTTGAAAATTTTCTGAGTGGCGTTACTTTACTTTTTTGGCTGTAACTTTTTTTCCAAATTACTTAAAAAATTGATTTAAAAAATAATCGATAGAGAACTAAATTCTGAATCCAATAATCCAATAGCTAAATTCAGTTTTTTGGAAAATAGCGTTATGAGCATCAAAAAGTTAACCAAAGTTGAAAATGTGCACCCAAAAAAAAACATCTGCAATTCAATCTGATGGGCCTCCGTGCTTATAGAACATTCACTTACATAATTTCATGTGTCAACAGGTCTTCGGCTGAAGAAGTGACGTTAGTTACAGTCGTTGTCGATTCGCCACATTTGCCACGGCAGGTCCTGTAATTAATAGGTAATATAGAAAGCCTATAAATTATATAGGACGATGCGACAAAATGGGCTAGCCAAAATGGGATTGGAATGGGAAAAATGACTATATATAAGCCTAAAGCCTAAGCTTAAAATAAAACTCTAAATCCTACATGTAAAATTAGATTCTAAGCTTAAGCTTAAAATTTAATCAAACTTAGATTTAAGCCTAAAGCCTTTCTAATTTTGTAATTTCGTCCCTCGTTTTGTCCCGTCCATTTTTGGTCCATCCTGTTTTGCTCCAACATCAACTACAGTAGTGCATTAAATATATTATTTAAATTGAAAAATTTTTTACGTCCTACAAATTGGCGGCGGCGTGGGCGCGGCGCTCGCTCCTTCCCAAAGAGTCAGCATCATCAGAAGTGCGCACGCGGCTAGCCCAATTGAGCATGCTCTTAAATATGGTAATTTAACTGTAGTCCGCTGTTTTCCACCTTTTCTGGCTACCGTTTCCTGGCACCTTTCGTTCAATAAAGATTGCATTACTATAGACGAAGAATTTTGTCGTAAGCCCACCGTAAAAGCCTCTTTAAAAGACAATTTATTACAATATTTTATTAAATTCCATTGATTTACGAAATTTTTGTTGTGCTTAATATTGATTTGACAAAGATTTTTGTCGTCATTACTGTCGTTAATGTAATTATCAATATTACAAGTATCGTTTCCATTATTGTGGCTAGTTGTCGGCATATAATCGAGCCATTCAACCGTAACATTCATAACTAAAATTATCGAGACTATACTAGTTGGATTTCTTAAACGAGACTTCTTAAACGAACTCCGACTTTCTAAATGATCCCTAAATGATTGGTATAATGAGTCGGAGGCAAGTTCCATATTTTCGATTTCCAAAATACCGTAATAACGTCCGTATTTCCGGTACACTCTAGCTATGTACAGTATAGATTTTTTAAATCATAAAATAAATGAAAATTTTAAGCTCTTCTAATTGTCCACATAAACGTAAATATTTTCCCGTATTTTTGTCGAAATACTTTTATCAAAAACAAAATTTTTAGAATAAAATGCGGAAGAAAAAAAAATTATTTATTTAAATAAAATTAATTTTTACTTTTAAATTATTAATAATTTTGTTTTCATTTCACCGAAAAAATATTTTTGAAAAAGTTGCTTTGTCATTTGAAACTTGTAAATTAATTAAAATTTATCATTCGCTTTTTTCTATCATAAAACCGTTTTTCTACATATTAGATGTGCAAGAAAGTATTTTCCGTTTTTATATGGAACGACATTTATTATAAAAACAAAATTATAACATCAAAATAATTCAAGGGGTATTATCTATCATGATCTATGACTCACGAAAAGAATAAAATAATAGATACAAAAAAAGCATAAAATATGTTTAACAAAATTATATTTTGGAGTAATACAAATTTTCATATAATAAATTGAAAAAAATTTATAGCATCAAAAAATTTGTTTAAAGATCATCGAAAAACAAAACATAAAAAATAGTAAAATAACAACAAAATAGTTACATATGTATTTAAATTAAAAATAAATAAACAAAAAATACGGTATAAATGTAAAAAAAATAAATGAATAAACAAAATACAACAATTGTTGTATTGATGCGTCCCAGAGGGGTCGCATCAAAAATCTGTTTGGACAAATCTTGAAATCACCCCTGAAAACCCCCGAGTACAAATTTTCAGCCGAAATATGCCAATGTTCCATGACCTAGAATCTATCATCATTTTTTACACTGAGTGAACGTGGAGTGCAACAATAATAACTAAAACAAACAATTAAAAAATAAACAAAAAAAAAACAAACGCATATAAACAAACAATTATCGTAACAAATTATTATCATTATTATACATTCGCTTTCGTTTCATTTACAACTAATTATATGGAAATGGAACGGTAGCTGTACGTATAGACGAATGATCGGAAAAAAGATCAATTTCGGCACCTTCAGTTCGATTAAACGCAATTATTTTTCTCGGAAATAAACATGGGCTAAAAAAAAAGGTTAGAAAGAAAAAAAGAGAAAAATATCTAAGAGAAAAACCCGAAAAGAAAAAGATAAAAAAAAAATAGAAAAAAAAGGGATGAAAAAAAAAGAATAATGAGAAAAGAAATATTGAGAAATAAATAATAAAAGGAGGAAGAAAAAAATAAAAGTAAAAAAAAATTTAAAACTAGAAAGAAGATAAAAGAAAAATTGAAATTATTTAACCAAAATGAAATTAAAAAAACATAATTTACGATAAAAAAATTGCGCGCGAATTTGCACGGTTACGCGACGCGTAAATCACATTGGTGTAGAATTGTTCATCAGTTCATGTTTATACAGGCGAAAATGGGAAACGTGATATCATTAGTGATAAAAGATTGATGAATTAAATTTGGAATATAATAATTATAATAAAGTGATACATTTTCCCTACTTTGAAATTTAGAAGTAACTGAGTTACAAAATTAGAAATGACCGTTACCGATGAACAATTTTTATAACGAAACAATAAATTTATTATTAAATTTCTTATTATTAAATTTTATAATAAATAAATTTACATTAGACGTTAAAATGATAAAATTTCTTATTAATTTTTGGCTTGGGCTAAAAATCTTGCCAAAGTATTGTTCTTTCAGAGAAAAATTCGTAAATAAATTATAAATAATGTAAATTTAGTTAATTCACATAACTCGACAGTAAATTTAAGATTTAATTTAAAAAAATGATGTTTAAAAAAATGATTTGTTAATAGAATTTTTAAGGGAAAAAGCATATGCATTGCATTTTAATTTAAATTTTTAGTGTTTAAAAATGCATTAAATCTTAATATATTTGAGTAAAAATGTTTTTGATTTGTTGTTACATATTCGAATATAAAAAGTTAGAGAGTCGTTACGGATTAATACCATTTGAGCTTTTTTTGTTGTTATTTGCTTTTGAATAAAGTATTTTTGGTTTTAAAATGTAAGAAATGTGCATGCAATTTCATAATAAATAGCTAAGAAAATGTAAAAAACTTGAAAAAGAAGCAAGAAAAATGTAAAATTTTCAAAGAAATTGCAAATATTTATATTGAAAAGTGAAATTCGTCGTGCACCTACACTTAAACATATTTGTAATTTTATATGTATAAATACACTTATAATCTGTAACAGAAATTTAGAACGCAATCTTCGATATTTATCGCTTAAAATTATTTAAAAGACGTAATGTTTTGCACTTTTTTAAGATTAGAGACTTTAAACTGTCATATAAAATTATATTTTTATAAACATTATGCTATATTTTTATAAACAGTATTTCAAATTCTTTAAGTTTAATGAATTTTTTGAAAATTTAATGCATTCATTTATTCACCTGTATGCAAAATTATAGCGCTACTCTAGAAAATGGCATAACTTTTAACTGAATTATTCAAACGACGTTAACTTTACCCTATGGCATATTTTTTTTGTCAGATACGATATCTTCTAGATATAAAATTATTGCTAAAAATTTATTGCTAAAAAATTTATTGCTAAAAAGCAAAAAAGTTAAGCTAAAGTTTATGTTTAATTCCAAAAAAGTCATTTATTAAGCCTCAAAAAAAACGGTAATAAAAAATTTAAAAAAGTAATAAAATAAATATAAATATTATTAACCTTTTCTCCGTTTAAAAAAAACTCGAAAACAATTACATAAATTAAGTTATATGAAAAACAAATAGAAAAGTTAAAAGGAAAGAAAAAAACATGAAAAATAATTGGAAACGAAAGGCGAGACAAAACGGTAAAAGCCGCTGCTTACGCTTTGCAGAAACTGTACTTGCACATGCCAGATTTTCCCGATCCTTCTTTGCTTATGCCAGCAAAGAAGGAAACAAAAATGCAAAAATGTATCGTAAAAAAAAATTTTTCTATTTCTTCAATGATTACGATCCATAAAACTTCAAAGTAATATGAAATTTTTTTTGGAAAAAATAAAATTATAAAATGAGTTTTAATAGTAGTAAGAAATTTTTTTTGGGAAAAATAAAATTATAAAATGAGCAAAAGTAAAATCTATTGCCACTTCTGGTCAAAATGATAGCCGCACTTGAAAATGTGGCACATCTCGAGTTTTAATTGGCCGTTTTGAAATATTGCCCAAGCATGCCTTTCTCTATTACATAAATGTATAAATCATAATCTTAAAACAATTTTGAAATTTTACCCACGTATTACTTGCAGTTTTGAGATCTTTGACGTCGGCTATCATTTTGATTAACTTTAAAAATTGAAAAATTACAATATAACCAAAAATAATTCGAAATTGATTACAAATTACAATTTCTCAATTTCAAACGAATACTGAGAAAAAAAATCATTATTTTTTATTGGGTTAAACTCAAATTATGCTTATTTTTCAAGCGCGGCTATCATTTTGACCAGGAGTGTATTAATTTTAATTAATGCTTTAATAGTAAAAACTTTTGATAGTAAAAACATTTCAAAATTACTCATTTACTTCATTAGTAATTTTCATTTGAAGCATAAAATTTATCAACAAACAAAAAAATTGAAATCGAAATTGCTTTTGCAATAATAAATCGTTACAAATGTAATGGAAAATAGAAATTTGCAAACACTGATTTAATCATTCATTATGATAGTAGTAGTCACTATTGTCAGTATCATTATCATTAACGCCTCTTTGTATCATCATCACGGTTGCTATCATGATGTTGCATCATCGACAGTAGAATATAGCGATAAAAAGTGATCATTTTTTGTAGAGTTTGGTTTTAAAGTTAACTTTATGTTTATTAGTATACATGTGTTATTGATTGATTTATCAATATGATTTATCATGTTAAAAGCTATCTATCTCTTCTATTTAAAAAAATTTTCAAGAAATTTTTGTTTTTTTTATTTATTTTATTAAATTGAAAAACAAACAACAAAATTAAAGTCAATTTTTTGTACATTATTTATTTTTAAAAATTTTAAGCTTATCTAAAAAAATTTTAATTTAACCTAAAATGAAATTTTTCTTATCTTTGAATTTAAAGCTAACAATTTTAAGTCTAAAAGGGTAGGTTTAACAAGTCTTCTTTCTAATCAATAAAATATTTTTTCTTATTTTACCACCCTAGGGAGATAAATTATTTTTTTTATTCCAATTTAAATCGAAATTTTATTTAAATTCGCAATTTATTTCTTTTTCCATTTCGCGGTTAATTTAAATTTAAAAAAAAAAGATTAAATTTCGAAAATTTTTAATTTTTTTCTCAAGAAAAAATAAATTTTTAAATGCAACTTTTTCAAAATATAATTTCTTTTTAAATTATTTATTTGAAATTGGCAAAAAGAAAATTTTGAAAAAAATAAATAAGAAAGAAAATAACGAAACCGATAACCAAATTCGGTACATTTTTTTGTAAAGAGAAATAAAAAAGAATGTAGCGAAAGTGCAGTGCGAAAAAAGCAGAACTTTTAGATAAAATAGCAATTTGAATACGTTTAATTCCTTTTTTTAATTTCATTTTTTCGAAAATTTTCTTTCAAAAATTTGAACAAAAATTGAAATTTTTATTCCATTTTTGGTCGATTTTGAAATTTCTTATTTCAGAATTTTTGATGTTGAAATTTAGTTTTTTTTTTTTGGCGATGTCACAAACGGGATTTATGTCCAGGCCTAGGACCTACATAATAAAATCAATTTGTTTCAGACTTAAGCCTAAAAAACCTTTTTTTCTGTCTCAAAATTTCCAATTCCAACGCGAAAACTTCTCGCCTCAAATTACCATTTATTTAATTTGGCATTTATTAGCTTGGCAAAAAAGTACTTCGACAAAAATTTCAAAATTCTAAAATTTTCTGGAAATAATTCAAATAATTTTATAAGTTTGATAGCCTTGTAGAACATTCTCGAAACTATTATTATATGAGTATATAAGGACACGCGCGCAGAGTTTTGTTAATTTTCACTAATGATTAGTAAAGACCATATTCGAGCTATCATCTACTACGAGTGGCTCCAAAGCAAGAGTGCAAGCGCGGCTGCTGCAAATATCAACAGCATAATTGGTGAAGGGACTGTTCATCGTGCGACGGTCAACAATTGGTTCAACCGCTTTGTGAACGGAGATACAAGCCTTGAAGATCATCTGTGTGTTTGGTGGGATGCGAAGGGACCGATCTACTACGAGTTGCTGCCCGTAGGCATGACTGTCACAGCTTCTGTGTACATCGATCAGCTCCAGAAATTGGCTGATGCAATGCAAGAAAAACGTCCAAGACGTTCAACAGTTCACTTGCTCCATGACAATGCTCGACCACACGTTGCTTCCTTCACCCGCCAAAAATTAACCGAACTTGGCTGGCACACGGTTGCCCATCCGCCGTACTCACCGGACATTGCGCCTTCTGACTACCACCTGTTCCGACCGCTCAAGCATTATTTGCACGGAAAAAAGTTCGACAAGTATGACGACCTCAAAATGGCAGTCGACAACTTTTTTTTATCTCAGTCCTCTGAATTCTGGGAAAAAGGCATAGGTGCTTTACCTGATAAATGGATAAAAGTTATTGATGTCAACGGTGAATATATTGTTTAAAATTATTTGTTCTGAATAAAGTTATAAATAATTGAAAAAAAAGTTAAATTTTGTCGAAGTACTTTTTTGCCAAGCTAATATTTAAACGAAAATCTAATAAAAATAGGAAATTTGCATAAAAAATTATGCGCAAATTCAAAAATTGGAAAAAAAATTCGTCGTAAAATTTTAATTGCAAAAAAATTGAATTTTATTGGCACAAATTCTCATTTAAATTATTATTATTTGAAAGCTTTTGGTAAAGTTTTTTACTTTTTTTTCTTCTAGAGCTACTGCTTTTCCAATTGGCTATAGATATCCCTAAAAAATGTTTTAAAAATTTCCCAAAACGACGGAGCGATATTTGCCTATTTTTCAACTTTGGTTAACTTTTTGAGGGTCACAATAATATTTTCCATAAAAATAATTTTAGCCATTGTATTCAGAATTTAATTCTTTATTCATTACTTTTTATATTTCTAAGTAATTTTGAAAAAAAAGTTATGATTGAAATAGTGAAGTCATTCAAAAAAATTCAAAAAAATAATTTTACTTTTTTCAATTGTTTTTAACTTTTTTTCTAAGTCTCTTAGAGATTCGATTTAAAAAATAATGGATAGAAAATAAAATTCTGAATTAATTACTTTTCAAATAAGATTCCTAATTTATTTAATAAAAAAAGTTACAGATAAAAAAGTAAAGTCACTTAAAAAATTTTCAAAAAATAAAAAGTAAATCTTACTTTTTTAATTGTAACTTTTTTTTTCAAGTTACTTAGGGACTTGATTTAAAAAGTATTCAATAAAGAATTAAATTCTAATCAAAAAAAATAAAATTAATTTTCCTAAAGATAGCATTATGGTCCTTAAAAAGTTGATCAAAGTTGAAAAATCCGCAAATGTCGACACGCCCGAAAAACGAAATTTTTTCTCACTTTTTTGAAATTAAAATTTAATTTTCTTTTGCAAATTAAATAATAAAATTCACTTTTTATAAAGGTTAACTTTTATTCTTAAATAAATTAAATTCCCGCTAAAAAAATTAAATTTAAACATTTTTATGGCTTTTAATTTCGATTTTTCTTTTGGCATTAATTTGCATTTTTTTTCGCATTTTATTCGAATTTTTTGATTTTTTCAAAAGAATTTTTTTTTAAATTAAATAAAATAAAAAATTGGCATTGTGCCTCGGATACATTACTCAGTTAAGATCCTATTTATGAACTCTATTTTTAATGAGAATTTTCTGCTAAATCAATGAGAGAGCGACATTGGGGGATTTTCGACTTTGATTAACTTTTTAAGGATCAAAAAGTTACTTTTAAGAAAATTAATTTTACTACTTGGATTCAGAATTTAATTCTCTATCGAATATTTTTTGAATCGAACTATTTCTAGCTAATTTGGAAAAAAAGTTAGTCAAAAAAGTAAAATCGCTCAAAAAATTTTCAAAAAATAAAAATTGACTTTATTTTTTCAAATGTAACTTTTTTTTCAAATTAAATTTTTTTTCAAAAAAAAAATTAGTTAAAAGTTTCATTTAAAAAGTAATGGATAGAGTATTAAATTTTAAATCAATTAATTTTCTTAAAAGTAACTTTTTGATCCTTAAAAGTTGGCTAAAGTTGAAAAATCCCTAAATTTTAGTGCGCTGAATCGAATGATATATGGATGGATATCAAGGATCCGACCTTTAATAAGCTCAAACATTGACATCGACACAATGCGAATTTCTCATTTTATTTAAAATTTCAATAATACTAAAAAGAAAAAATTCTTTTTTTTTAAAGCAAAATTTTTTTTTCTTTTTGAACGAATTATTTAAAATTTCGTTGAACCCGATTGGGTTCTTTTTGAAAGAAGAAAAAAGCATTTAAACAAAGCTAATCTTAGTCAGAGTTTTGAAAAAATACCAAAAAATTGTTATTTTTTCGAAAAAAATGTTTTAAATGCTAAATAAATAAGCAAAAATATTTGTAATCACTTTTACTTTTTGGAGAAAGCAAAGTATAATTTCCTCTCTTTTCTTTTAATATTTCGACTTTGGAAAGAAAACTTTGAAAGAAAAAAAATTTATTTTTTATTTTTTTGTACTCCGCCTTTATAAGACTGCAATAAAAATAGGCACAAAATTCCGACATGATTGGATCCACTTGGACCCGCTTGAATTTATTTGGACCCGCTTGAATTTATTTGGACTTGCTTTAATCCATTTGGACCCGCTTTAATCCATTTGGAACCACTTTAATCCATTTGGACCCATTTTAATCCATTTGAACCTGCTTGGATGCGATATAACAGAAAAGAACTAGTTGGCGCCAATTTAAATTTTACTCAAAATACTAGTGACTCAATTTTTCTTCTTTTTTCTGCCGTCTTTCATTTTTCTGAATTTCGTTTCACTCAAAACTTAATATTGAAGAAAAATGGGGGGAGGAGATTTTTTAAAATGAGGGGATGGGAGAATGAAAGGAGAAAAGGAAGAATATCGTATGATTCTGGTTTCTATACGGGAGGGCTTAGTCCCAGAGGGATGATTAATTCGTGTTTACGTTTTTCAATGAATAAATGCAAAAAAAAGGTTTTTCACTATTTTTTTACTTTTTTGTTTTATTTTAAATACTTGAAATTTTTGGCCTTTTTTATGTTTTGGCATTTTGTTTTTCGTCGGAACAATTCAAAAAAAAAATCTAGTCGAGCAAACAGAGCGAAATGATGGGAAATGATGGAAAATGAGGAATGAATTTGTGTGTCACTCATTTTTCATTTTTCTCCCTTTTTTTGTGGTGGGAAATGATGGGCAATAAATTTATGCCCTAAATAACAAAATCGGAAATAATAACAAAATACCAAAAAAAAATTTGATTTTTAGGAGCTTATAAAAAGCGAATAAAAAATATTCTTTTTCAAATTTCCTCATGACTGAGGAGTATTTGGCACACATCGAGATCAGGAACACATGGAAACTAGTTAGATAATAATGCCTCTTAGTATATCTTCAAACATCCCCCCCCCCCCCCCCCCCCCCAATTATTCTAAGAGATGCTAGGGCCAAAATATTTCATTACATACTAGATTATCTCATAAATTTGAACTTTTTTTGTTTTTTATTGCATCCTGTAGAGCATACCCGACGTGTTTCAACGATTTTTAAAATTTTGATTTCTAGCATTTTTATAAAGAAAAATGCGACAAAAAAGTGCATATGGCTGAGCATTTTTTTCAGAGAGTGATCCAATGGACTTGAAATGTTTGCTATGAGCTCCCATGCACTATTACACCGTATAAATTTGAATCTGATCGGTTGGATACGAGCCGAGCTATGAAATTTCAAAAAAAAAAACGTCAAAAATGCCGAAATTTGTCATTTTTTGTCATTTTTTTAGTATCTAACAGTCATTTAAGAAGCCCAATTTTTCATTTGGGACAGCAAAAAAATACATGAAGATCAGCAAAAAATGTATAAATATTATTTTTCCCCGCAAAAATGAGAAATAATGAGCGAAATGAATGAAGAAAAAAAGTAGCAAAACGCCAATTTTCATTTCTGCAAAACAAAATAAACACATTTTACCAGAAAAATTTTTCAATACGTCAAAAAAAATAAAATAAGAAAAGAGTCTCAAATAATAATAATAATAATAATACATAATAATATTAATGGAAAATTTGTTTATTTTTCGATTTATTCATACTAATAAAAATTTAAAAAGGAACTGAAAATTGCCATTTCCTCATTTCCCATTTTTGACGCGACATATAATAAACACTATCGTATAATGGTGTAAAAAATGCATTGTATAAAAAACAAGTGTTTTTTGATTCAATATTTCACTTTAATTTTACTTTTAGCTCATTTTTAAAATTTTTTTATTACCCCTAGTTCTCATATATAAGGCCATGTGTTTTGAGCCAAATTTAAATTGGCGCCAATCAGTTCATTCTGTGCATCAAATCCGTTGGGGTCCAAATTTTATGCTCGCCTTAGTTTCAATTTCATAAAAGTGGACACAACATTTGGACTCGCTTGGATCCAACACAACAGAATGAACTTGTTGGTGCCAACTTGGCTCAAAACATCCGGTCTTATACACGCGAAATTAGGCTATTTTTTAGCGCAAAAATAATTCTTTTCCTCATTTTTTTCTGCGCTAATGAAGAAACAAAATACAAGAAAACGTGAAAAATTGATTATTTTGCATAAATTTTCTTCCTTTATTGTGTCATTGGATAAGAACGAGGTGAAAAAAGGATAAAATGGAGGAGTGAAAACAATAAAGATAAAAAAAAGTTTATACAAAAAAACAAGAAAAAGGTTGTCAAAAAATATGGAAAAACAAACTTCACTTTTTAGTTCGTTTCTCTTTAGACATATTTTTTCTTCTTCAAGGCAATTATCATTTGTTAACTTTAAAAAAATGTGTCGCATTTAATGTTTTTCGCGTTTTTTTTCGAGACAGAACATTTCAGGACGATCGTACATAGAGTACGTAGGCTAAGCTTAAAGCCGTTATGTTGTTTTTTCACCATCGTTATGAGTTATTATGGTATCTTTTCGAAGTCTGTGTCGAAATATCGCGTCGTATCACCATCACAATGACTCCGCTAAATGATTCCGACTCAGAGTCGTATGGATCGATTTAATACACCGATTCTGAGTTCTTGCAGCATCGCAAATACATGAAAAACTTTCCTGCATAGAATAAAAAATCCAAGAATTGAAAGTATTATGACAACATTATCATCATAATGGTACGACAGAAATAAATAATAAATTATAAATTATATATCAATTAATTAAGAAAATTTTTGCAATTATCAATAAAAAATTAATAAATAAGTAAAGAAAATGAGTGATAAACTTAAACGCGAATAATATTAAGTAAGTGTATGGAAAGAAGTGAAAAAAAACTTCGGACTTATCGCTTTTTTTTAACTTTTTGCTTTTCGTTCTTATGCATTTTGAAATCCACGTATCTTTTCTTCTCCCATTTAAAAGATATCGTATCATTGAGGACTTTGGAGTTCAATTTTTTTTTTGTAAATAAAAATATCGTAACAATTTAAAATTATTTTAATATTTTTATATTTTTTTTTTGACATATTGGTATCATATCATCACAATGGCATCATGCTAATGTCATTTTCACTTTTAAATTTACATTACTTTCTTTAAAGCACTTTTCTTTATTTTATTTTATCGTTCCTTTTTACTTAATTCCTTTTGTTCCTCATTAAAAGCCTAACTTAAGATTCGATAATAGGTTTATTTCCTATAAATTATCTTTTTAAGTTATTCGAAAATTTTATATGTATTGTAAAAGATTTTTTAAATTTTTTAAATTTTTGTTAGCTAAATTATAAATCATACAGTAAAATATTTTGCTCACAATTTGTAATAAATGCGGTAAATTTTACGCATGTTAAAAATTAAGAAATACTTTTTCAATTACGATATTTTTATTGCTTGAATTTTTTGTTACGATATTTTACTTCTTCGGCTTCAGTTATTAAAACTTTTTTTTAAAGTAAAAATGTCTCAAAGTTTAAACATTTTTTCTCCATTTTTTCCAATTTTTTTCCTCAATTTAACTTTAATCTTTGAAAAAAATAGAAAAAAGTAATAAAATAAAAAGTTTCTGTTTCTTTTCGGTTTATTAACCAAAAAAAATGAAAGAAATAAAGAAAAAAATTGGAAAAAGCAAATAAACTGGTATAATTTTCTTTCTTTTCTTTTTATATAATTTTATATAATTTTTTGTTGCTTCTTTAAAAACCGAAAATAAAGCCCTTCCCCTTTTCTGTTAAAAAAAAGAAAGAAAAATTTTTGAATAGAAAGAAAAAAGAATGATTGAAAAAAATGAAAAGAAGAAAAAAATACCGTTACTTAAAGCATTACACTTTCAAAAAAATAAAGAGAAAGAAAGAAAAGTTACGAGTAAACAAAAAAAGTAAAGAAAGAAAAGAGAAAAGAAAAATACCGTCACGTAAAACATTGTATTAATGGAGAATGTAATGAAATGAATAAGGTATAAAAAAGGGGAACCAGGGAATTGGCGCTTTTCAAATTGGAATCTTAGGGCAAAATTTTTTGTTTTCATTATTGATTATCGTCGAGAACAATGTAAAACAACAACAACAACACATGTTTAAAATAATCAACAACAATAAAATAAGAATAACAACAGAATACAAAGAATAATAAAGAGTAATGACAAAAATAAATAATAACAAAAAAAAAAGAATAAATAAATGCCGGAAATAAACAACAACAAATAAAACCAATAAAGAAACCGTAAAAAAAATTAAAAGAAGATAAAAGAAACGGTATCTGTTATAAATTAGAACTAGATAATAAATTGTAATTAAATTTAACGGAAAATATGACTGATAATTGTGATAGAGAAAAATGATGCAAGAAAAGGATAATTATTATGGATTTTGCTTTATTTATGTGTAAGCCGTTTGATTAATATTATATCGTATGCATTTTTGAATATTATATACTTATTGTTTAAATAGTCACTATGGATCTTAATGATACTTTTATTTAATCCTTGAATACAATAATTGAGGAATATGCAAAAAAAAAACTTTTTTCGAAGAATACAATAACGCAGAAAAAATCCTTTATTAGCGAGTAAAATAATCAATACTTTACCATTAACATAATAAAAACACCAACCAAAAAAACTCCGAGAATAACAACAACAAAAAAAAGTAACAACAAAAACAAATTCGCAATTACACACAATTTTTCGGTGAAGAAAGGAACAAATTTAAATAAAGTTTCTTAGCCTTATCCTTTAGTCTCTAATTTTTTATCGTTTTTTCTTTTCTTTAATTTTTTTTTCTTTTACTTTCGTACAGTTTTTATCGCTCTTTGCTCGTTTTTTAATCTTATTCATCCTCTTTTTACTCGTTTTTTTACTGCTTATATGAAAAATGGATCGGAAATACAGCCAGTAATAAAAATACAATTGTTTCTGAGTTCTTTTTCTTTGGCAGAGAAGTCTGAGACAATCGTATTTTTATTTCTGATTCCCGTCATCCAATAATGATATACTGTATTTCCAGCGTATTCTTGGTTTGTATTAGGTAGGCATACCGACATTTGTGTTTGCCACATTTGCGCATCTTTCAATTTTTGCTAGCTTTTTGGGAATCATAAAGTTCAGAAACTGAATTTGTGTTACTTGATTCAGAATTTAATTCTCTATTGTCAAATTTAAATTGGCGACAATGAGTTCATTTTGTTGTATCGGGTCAGTTGGGGTTCAAATTTCGTGTCTACTTTTATGAAACTAAAACGAAGGCACAAAATTTGAACTCACTTTAATCCGATACAACAGAATGAACTCATTGGCGCCAATTTAAATTTGACTCAAAACACCCGGCCTTATACATGCGAAATTAGGGTACTTTTTTAATAACTAACATTTTATATTTTCTTTACTTAACTTTTTTTTCACATTTTTTAAAAATTTTTTCTCACTTTTTTTTCTTTCAATTATCTTTCTGTACATTTGGCTTATTTTTTTTTTCATTTTTACCCCTTTATTTTTGTTTATTTTTTTCCATTTCTTTTTATTCCATTTTTTTATTCTGAGGAATTAGTGAAAAACGTTTAAAGGCAATAAGAAGGAAAATTCTGAATTTAAATAAAAAAAGAAAAGAAAATCTGAGATAAAATTGGTTTTTATGGAAACGGAGAAAAAAGGAAGAAAGAGAGAAAAGGAGATTAAAAATCAAAGCAAGGAATTATTTTCAAATTAGTCGAAAAAAATTCTTACTGGAAAAAGGAAAAGTAAAACAAAAAAAATGAAATAAAATTCCAAATTTTTATTCTTTTTTTCTCCATAAAGATGACGTGCTTTCTGAGAAATATTTTACTGTATTGAATGCCCTAAAAGTACTACTGGTCAGTGCAGTAACTAATTTGATTTCAAGTCATCTTGAAGGTAAAGTGGATAAACGACTTTTTTTCAAATTTGCGAGTCGTTTGGAGTCACATTAAGAGTCATTATGACTCCTAAATGACTCATCGAAGTGTTTTTTTTTATGCTGAGACGGACGTCGAAAAGATACTCTAATGAAAAACAACTTGACGTAAGGCTGAGTCTAAGCCTAAAATCAACAGGTCCTAATGGCTAAGCCTAAGACTAAGTTCAGCCTAAAATCTGTGTCTAATCGTCCCGAAATATCCAATCCCGAATTGTTTGTCTCGAAATATGTGTGCCAATCAGCGTTATTTCAGTTTATTTAAAAATATTTTTGCACCACTAACTATAATAAAAACCCCAGCTTAAAAAATTCATTATACATTTTACGATGCGTACCAGATTTTAAATTTAAATTTTTTTGTTGACAATAATTTAATCCATTAATAAATTTTAATTAATTTAATCCTCTTTTTTATTAATGTGTTTACATTTTAAAAAATGATTAATATAATAAAATATCAATGTTTAAATAACATTTTTTTCCATTCGCTTATTAATTACATATATTCAAAAAACGCACTTTTATAAGCGTATTTTTTGCTTTTTCTTTTTTATTCTCTTTTTTATTATCTTTTTTCTCTCTCTTCGTTTATCGTTTCTTCGTTTCTTTAACTTTTCTCTCTCTTTTTCATTCCCAACACTTCTCTCTATCTCTCTCTCTCTTTCTCTCCATTAGCTTTTCATTCTCTCTCTCTCTCTCCCCCACTCTCTCTTTCTTTCTCTCTCTCTATTTCTCTCCATTTCATTTTCGTTCTCCAATAACTTTTCTCTTTCTTTTTCTTTTAATTTCTCTCTCTCTGTTTCATTCGTTTTCGCCGTTTTGTGTGAAATGCGTGTTTTTGCCATTTTTTTCGTACATATTTTTTTAATATTTATTTACCTTATAAAATATTTATTGCTTTATTTATAAAAAAATTTTAGAGAAAAAAAGGAAGAAAAAGGAAGAAGGAAAGAGAGAGAGAGAGAGAGAAAAAGAAAGAAAGCTTAATTGATTATATAGAACAGAAATATGCAGCAAAACACCTAATTAATATTCTATGTGGCCTTTTCTCTCGTGGAAATGTTTCTTTTAAAAAAATTACCTTTTTTCCCAATTATATTGTTTCTGGAAAAAACTGATTTAAAAATGTTTTTATTTTTTAATTTTTGAATTTTAAATTAACAAAATGAAGGAATAAATATTTTTAGTCAAAAATTTTTGGGCAAACATTTTACAAGTATTCGGGAATATTGTTTTTTATATTAATCCACAGGCATTTTGCATTGATTAGGAGGTTCGGTTGATCCTTGTCTGTCAATTTAATAGGTTCTGTGGTCCTTGTCTGTCAATTTAAGAGGTTCTGTTGGTCATTATTTATCATTTTTTTTCATTTTACTTTTACATTCATTTTTGGGCCTTTTGTCGACCGATATTCTCTGACCTTTTTTTCGGTTTTTCTTTCAAAGAGTCTTTAAATTAACCAGCAAAAACTTGATTATCCCTTTCTCCCTCCCGTTTACTTTATATGTCCCGTCCCGCTCGCGTGTTTTCCACTCATTTTTCAGCTTATTTTTTCATTCATTAAATTAATAATGCCAAGAATAAAAAAAACTAAAATTTTAATTACAATTATATTTTGACATATAAATTTTTCTCAGAAATGACGAAATATAACATGATGATGTTGATGTTTTACGTGCGATGATTTTGATGTTTGATGTTGGTTTAAAGCTATATTATTTTCTATATTTACTGATGTGATGATTTTGATGTCCTTTTACGAAATTATTATTATATTTTTTCATTAATTATTTCTTTTTGAGTAATTAAAAAGTAATGTTAGAACAAATCGCTATGTGCCAAATGTTCCATCAGGACCTATTGCTTTGAAGGTTTCTTTAGGACCTTTTGCCTTTTGTATTAAATGTCTCTTTGGGATCACTTGTCTTAAAAGTTTATTTTCGAGTTGTGTGCTATTTGTAAATTCAACCTGGTCATATGTCCCTACATATCTCTTTTTTACCTTTTCGTATGGCTCTATATATCTCTTATGGCCCTACATACGGCTTTACATATTTCTTATGGCTCTACATATCTCTTTTTGGACTTTTTGTTCGTTTACTAATTTGAAATTTTTTTTTCATTTTTTTTAAATTTGATTTAAAAGAAAATTTGCAATCTTTAATTAGTGAGTTAAGCGAAAAAAAAGAAAATAGAAAATTGGAGTAAGAGAAAGAGGATAGAAAAAATTGGAAAAAAAGGAAAGAGAAAATTAAAGAAAAAAGGAATGTGAAAATTTAATTTTTTCCGAAAAAATGGAAAAAAACAGGAAAAAAGGAAGGAAATTTTTGGGTTGGATTTCGAACGACATATAATTTTTTTTTATTTGAGCTTGTACGGGATTGAAGTCTATTTTGTTAAGTACCTACTAGGTCTCAACTCAGATACTAGATTTTAATTTAGATAAACCAGGCTTGCTAGAAGGATATTATTGAAGTGGAAACAAATTTGGTCATTCTTGCAATGGATAAACGCGAACGTGCATCCACTAGGCCACAGCTTGGGACGAGAAAAAAATGGAAAAATGAAAGAGAAAAGCGAGAAAAAATGAAAGAGAAAGTGGAAAATTAGAGAGAGAAAGTGGAAAATTAAAAAGAGATTTCCTTTCTTTTTTCACTTTTTTTTTCATTTTTGCATTTGATTAAAAAGTAAAAAAAATTATTCATTCAAAAAAATTGAAAAATTTTATTTTTGTTAATTTTATTCGAAATGATTTTTATATTCAAAAAGTATTTTTTTTTATTATTTTATTTATTTTATTAACTATGGCCGATACACGCGGCCATAAGGCCCCCCACTGCCTCGACCTTCGAAATTTTTAAGCAGCTGGCTTCGAGTTGGCTTCGGCAAACTCATGTCAGACAAGCAGAGCACCATGATATTTTATAGAAAAATATAATGGATTTATCTTAACACCTAAAAGCTTAATAATAAAGAAACAAAATTTGACGCTTTTTTCAAAAAAGAAAAATAAAAGCGAAAAATATTTTTGCTCAACGTAAAACATTGAAAAAATTGAAAACAAAATGGGTAATGGTCTTCTTATTGCCAGTCATTTTTTACTTGTCAATAACAACTTTCTTAATACACTCCGTCCCCTCCCATCTCCCCCCGTCTCATTTCTCCGATCAATTTCTACATATAAGGATGTTGGAACAAGATGTAGTGGGACAAAATGGGGCATTCATTTTCCATTTTTTCGATTAACATTAAAAATTCAGACTTTTATTTTATTTTTTTTCTTCTCCGCGCAAATACGTCAAATAAATGCCTTCTGGAAAGCAAAATGTGTCCGTCTATCCGTCTGTCTGTATGTATGTCTGTTTGTGTCTGTTTGTCTGTGCATGTCGAACACAAAAAAAAACTTGCCACCCAAAATAAAATTAAATTGAAAAAAATTAATTTTTTTTTAAATAAATTAATTTTTAAAAATATAATATGAAAAAATGTTAGACAAACAGAAAAAATTTTTTTATTTTAATTAAAAATATTTTTAAATAAAAAATATTTTTGCAAATTACTAAAAAAACAATTTTGTAAAAAAAGTAAAAAGTAAGTTACTTTCATCAAAAGCAGCCTAAAAAGGTAATTAAAACAAATGCATTAAATTAAAAAATTTTACACTTTTTAATTAGAAATTTCGTTTAATTAAATTTATTTATTTTTTATTAAATTATTTTTTAATTTAAATTTTTGACATTTTGTATTTAATTTTTAATATTTTACGATATTTAAATCGTTTTGCTTTCTTTTAGAAATGTGAAGAAAAAATACCGTCGCGAAAGGGCGAAAATGTATTAATTACACCCCAAAAATACCGTAAAAAAGTTATTCATGCGACAGTACGCAAACAAGTAATTATTATCGTAAAATTTTTTCGTTTTTTGGTCATCACGTGTTCAGACTTTTAAGCATAAATTTAAGGCTAAGCTTAAGGTTAAGTTTTCTGGCATTTTGCCTTTTCGACACAAAAAAGCAAAGGCAATAATTTTTAATTAGCCTACATTAATCATTTTGGCAAAACATTTTTTACTGTAATCATTCGGTCAAATATTTCTTACCGTAATCATTTCGGCCAGGCATTTTTTACTGTAATTGTTTTGCCGACTATTTCTTAGCATAATTCTTGCTTAATCGAAGATTACGATACTATTTCGTATTTTTAAAGTGCGAAGCGTGTACAGTAGGATAAAAGACGGCGTGTGTTGTGGATACGATCCTCTTTTTTTGTCGGTCGGTCTGTTGGAAGCCCTAAAAATAATAATTTTTCGCCAAATGAAAATTCGCCAAATTCGTCAAAAATTTCGTCCGATTTTCAATTATAAATTGCGCAATTTTATAATTAAATAATAAATTCAATTTGACGAGAAATATTTTTTTTGGCCTCTTTGCTCTTAAATTCACTTCACTGATCAATTAATCAATTAATTAACTAATTAACTCATTAAACTAATAAATTGTTATCTATTTAATTTTTTCTTTTGTGCCTTTTTCGAGACTCGCCGCCGCAAATTTGGAGCTCCAAAAAGCTTATATTCGGAACATATTGGACCAGTTTGTGTTCTATATATTACACAAATCTTCGGATTCTAAGCCTTGTGACTTTTTGACACAAGCCGTGTAATCCCGCCATCAGCAAGTGAATTCAGCCAGCTTCGCGGCGGCCCATTTTTTGGCGTGTCGCGTCGATTCGCGCCGCGCCCCAAAAAATGTCATTTTTCAAAGAGGTGGAAAATGTCTCGGCGGCGATGGCGGCGAGTTCAAACGGCTCAGCCGGCGTGCCGGCGTTGGCCTCCTATGTGCCCAACTCGATTATCTACGTCTTGTTGTACCTGCTGGCGCTGCCGCCTAACATTGTGTTAGCCTATATGGGCCTGCGGCCGGACCTAATCAAGTCACGCGTAAAAATCCCCACCCTTGGCATGACGCTGGCGAATTTGTTTGGCCTAGTCGGCTTTACCACCGTCAATATTATCCATTTATTCGCGGCGCTCAATGACGTGAGTGTTTTTACGGTGAAAAAAAATATTACTGTACAAAAAGATCTCTTTTACTTTTTGTTTTTTGCTGAATCGAATGGCATATTATGTTTCGGCCCCGCAGCGGATTTTTTTAACTTTGACTAACATTTTAGAGACTATAATGCTAGCTTTAAGAAAAATCTATTTAAGCTATCGGATTAAGAATTTCATTCTTTATCGATTATTCTTTAAATCAAGTCTTTAAGTAACTTGGAAATAAAGTTATATTCAAAAAAGTAAAGTCACATTTTATTTTTTGAAAATTTTTTAAGTGGTTTTATTTTTTTGGTTGTAACTTTTTTTCCAAGTTACTTAGAAAATTGATTTAAAAAATAATCGGTAAAGAATTAAATTCTGAATCCGATAGTTTAAATTTTTTTAACGTGGCGTTTTGATGCTTAAAAGGTTGGCCGAAGTTGAAAAATCCGCTCAAATGTCGATGAGCTGAGTTGTTAGGGCTAACGCAAAAAATACAAAAAGGATCCTCGTTTTTTACAGGTACGATTATCGTTGTTCACGTGCAGTTTCGTGCGTACCGTACTCTACAATTCCTCCTACGTTTGCTATTTTCTCTTTCCTGTTCTGGCCATCGATCAGTACCTGTACGTTTGTCAGAACTACGAGCTCAAACTCCGTTCGCTGCGCGTCATCATTACTGTATGCTTCGCGATTCCGATGTTCGTCGCGATCTACGATCTCTTCCTGCAGGACGTTGTTCTTTACGATTTTATGTTCCTCTACATTCGAATGTCGCCCTATACGAATGTGGTCAGTTGATCGCCGGAACCACGCACACTTTTGACTTTGAGCAAGTTTTTCGTCACGATAAAATTATTTTTTAAAAAATTAATTTAGGCTATCAGATTCAAAATTTTCTTATCTATCAAATACTTTTTATATCAAGTCTTTAAGTTACTTGAAAAAAAAGTTATAGCTAAAAAAGTAAGGTCAACTTTAAATTTTTGAAAATTTGTGACATGCATTTACTTTTTCAACTGTAACCTTTTTTCCAAATTACTTAGAAATTCGATTCAAAAAGTTTTGAATAGAGAATTAAATTCTGAATCGAATAATGAAAATCGATTCTTTGAAAAGTAAAATTTTCGGGACGAAAAAACGGCTCAAAGTCAAAAATGCGCAAGTTTCCTGGTCGGTTTATTGCTTCAATTTATTGCTTTCGGCTTTCGAAACCTGATCCTAAACTCAATCCTCAAACCAAAATTAAAAGTACTCAGACAAAAAATGTTCTTAAAAAGTGTTCCTAGAGTCTTTGAAAATAGTCATTGAGATATTTCGAAAATCGAAAATAAAAATATCATTGTTTCGACTTCTTTTTCTTTGCTAGAGAAGTTAAAGACAATAATATTTTCTCGTTATTATTTTTCATTTTTCAGTTTTTCTTTTTCGTTTTGGCGCCTTCATTTTTCGTATTTTCGTTCATTTGCAATCTTTTGGTACTCTCTTCAATCGTCCATCGCCAGTCCAAAACAGCCCGTAAACAAATTGGTCGATCGCTGAATCCACGCCAACTTCAACACCATAAGAGCATCATTTACACGTACATCATTCAGGCCTTTTTGCCGTTGGTTCTCGCCACACCATATTACATTGCCAGTATGTGTTTTTTTATAAAGTAAAGTAGTGGGCTTGACTTATTGGCTAGCTATCGAGTTCAATTCGGGTTATGCCTGGGAAGCCTAGACGGACTTGTCAAAAACTGGTAGGGCAGAGACCTGCTCGGAACATCTCTTATATGATTGGATTTTTACCAGACAATTTCAAAAATTTTGAGCCGAGCCCATTGGGTTGGATCGGGCCAAAACAGCAAGGGTCAAAACGAATCGGGCCGGACCGAGCCGAAAACAGCTTGGGCCGATCTGGAACATCTCTAATACATTTGTATATATATTTTGCAGATCTTTGCTTTATGTTCAACGTGGAAATCGATCTGCGTTGGTTTGTGGTGGGCGATGCGATTGTCGCGATGCATCCGTTGACGAACGCGTTGATTTCGCTCTTCTTTCTTCGACCGTATCGTTGCGCGCTGCGGCGGATTTGTCCCGCGCTGCCTTCGTGGTTACTGTGGCGAGACGCCGGCGGCGTCGGCGGCCAACGCTGCTATAACAGCATCGTCGAACCAAAAGCACGCGACCTCGATGGAAACGGTAGCGCGGGCGGTGCCGCCAGTTCGACGAGCTCTGCTGGAAACTGTAGCTCGAGTTGTGGTGCTGACATTACGCTAGAAGCGATGAACGCAGTAGCCGTAACCGTGAATGACGTCATGCCTAGTCAAGAGCTTTGTACAAATATGGTTAACGGATACGGTACCCATCAAATCCAGGACTTTTCTCATCAATCAATTGGCTTAAGACATTCCAGCAGCTATGGTAGCATTAATAAGAACAAGAGGAGCTACAATTACGGTAGTAAAAAAAAAAGTCGTGACAACGGCTACGGTAGCCATCAGTCGGATAGAACCTACAGTTACTGCTGTAGAATGAATCAAACAACTAAATTTACGGTTCCGCTAGCCGCGATCACCGTGCACTATCAAAATGTGGAGGACGATATGGAGGACGTGGACGACGACGACGAAAATTATAATAGAACGAATTACGATTCCAAGCCAACTACAATAAGCAAGAATCTGTTAGTCGACAGCGAAATGGCCGTCGTATCACTCTAGCTTATTATACAGCAAATTTACGGTAATTTGATGGAAAATGACAGTTAAAATTTCAAATTGAAAATACCGTATTTCGTTCAATTGACTTTTTTACGGTATTCATTCATTTTGTCGAAAATTATCGTAAAATTTTTAATGCCAAATTTTTTCACATAAAAAAATTTACGGGTTTTTTATTGTATTTTTGTAAAATTTATTAAATTTTTATTTATTTATAAATTTCTATTTAATTTAATTAATTGAAAAAAATTTAAGTTTACAATTAAAAATTAATTAATTTTTAGTTTCGCGTAATAAATTTCAATCTCAATTTTCGAATTTATACTGTAACCCTTTTCCTTCCACTCTTTTTACCGTATCTCCCGTGCTTTCAACCTTTTTTTCTTTTTTTTGTTAGGATTTTCTGGATCTGCAAAATTATATTACAGTAATATACTAAAAATGGATTAGCGAGGTTCTTTTGAAATGATTTGAAATACTGATAAATAATGCGCACAAAATACCACAAAATGCGATTTCTTGTCCCCGGTAATCATTATATTTTCGGCTTTTATGTCGCGATGGAATATTTTCATGTACAATAAGACGCTCAACAATTTACCAAACAGCCGGCAAATTATCGACTTATCGGGGCGCTACGAAACAAAAGATTTTTTTATTTGAGAAATAAAAAAATTTGCGAACAAAATAGCATTAAATTGTCTGACTTCTCTTGCCCACCGGCGAAAGCCATCGCCCGTTTTTCGCGAATGAATTTCGGGGTATATAAGCGAGAAAATCAATTCGACCTCCAAGAATCAATCACCACGTGGTTGTATTCACTATCGCATGATTTCGATTCCGGTTTGACTCGGCCAAGCTAGAGTTAAGTCAATACCAGTGTTTGTGGTTCACTGGACCCTCTGGGCACCATTCCCAGTGGCCTCTTCGGAGGTTCGGTACGTCCCACAGCTAACTGAGTCAGCCGGATGAGAAAGAATTGTGATGGTGCACAACTATGATTCCACATGACACAACGGATCCGCGTACTGCGGTAGGCGCATAGTTGGCTTGCTTGGCCGGATCGCTCTCTTTCGATAAGTCCCATTGCCCAAGATATCGTGGCATAGTCGGATCGACTATAGTCGGATCGAAGATTGAGCTATGATTTCGGTCGCACCAACCTTTTGCCATTTTTACAAAGAAATTCAAATGTTCTTTTTTTGGGCGTACAATGTAATAATTCATAAGGGTTTAGTTAATTTTTTTAACATTTTTTTAGTTGAAAACCTATGAATAAAACTCAAGATAAAACACAGAGACATTATATTTTATTCTAATTTAAAATTTAAAAAATCAAATAAATTATCATGTATTCTAAAAAATTAGCTTTATAAAAATTTGAAAAATTTGGAAAATTATTTAAAATTACAATTTTTTATAAAATCAATAATTTAATATTAGTCATTTTTAAATCTATTCGATATTTTTTATATTTATAATGAGAATTAATGTAATGTGCTTTATTACAGTCTTTAAATTTTATTTTTAGAAATAAAAATTTATTTAAAAATAAAAATTTTAGAAATAAAAATTTTTTTTAATTTTTTATTTGAGTAAATTGTAAAAATGTTAATTGGCACATTTTAATTAAAATTTTAATTAATTTATTTTAATTTTTTTTAGTTTTAATTAACTTTTTCCATAATCTATTTTGACATTTTCGCTTTAAATTTTAAATTATATACATAATTAAAGGTTGAAAAAATTAATGACGAATTATATTTATTGTCGCTTAATTTAATTAAAACTGCAAGATATGCCAATTTTTTAAATGTAAATTTAAAAATTATTGTAAAATATCGAATCTTTTTTTAAACTGGCTTTTAGTCTTTTATCCTACGATCAAATCGGCTTAATTTTTTTCTGGACACTTACCATACAAAAATTTTCAAAAAAAAACGAAAAGTACACGGCATTTAATCATTAAAAAGCGATAAAAAGCATATGCATTTTATTGTAACTAACAAAAAAAATGCATTTCATTAGAATAAATGGTGTTCATATTCGGTATCGTAACTAAGAAAAAATGTGAGTTTTATGTACATTAAATTAATTTTTATTTAAAAAATTGTATATTGAATAAATCGTAACCATGACTCGAATAATTTTCAATTTAATGTTTTTTTTCTTTTAATTTACAGTTGAAATTATCAATGCAGTTGATTTTTGTTAAAAAAACTAAAAATTGTATTAAAATCAAAATCTTATTTTTTTGTAAAAAAGTATTATTAATGATAAAAACAAATCATAATCAATTAACAAAATGCAAAGTGCAATCACGTTCTTTGTTATTTTTTTATTGTATATAAATTGGTATTTTTAAAAAATTTAGTCTCATTAATTAAATATTCTATTTTTAACATTTTCGTCAAAGACATTTATTTATTCATTTTTTGAAAGCATTGATTTTTGTACATGGATATTTATGTAAATAAGCCTAAGAAATTCATATTATTACGATTTACGATAACAAAAATAAGAATTTTTTACGGTAAATAAAAAAGGAGTAAATATTAGAAATAATGAATTAAAAATCATTTACGGTAATTGAGGTTTGTCTCCCGCATCATGATGTGATACATCATCAACACATACGTTAAAAAAACCGTAAACAAGCTTCAAATACAAAAAATATTTACCAAGATTAGAATTTTAATTTAAAAAAATGGGCAAATACAAAATGGCGCTTTTGCTTTTTTCAAATTTTTATCTGGTTTGCGTGAGCATTTTTTGCACGAATTCTTTTCGCATTTTTCAATTACCCATTTTATGCGTTTTTATATATTTTTAAATGCGTTTTGAATTTAACATTTTTTGGGCTTAAGTCAAAACATACTTTTTTTTCTTTCTCATTCATACATATCATCATTTTTAATACTTAGCGAGTTTTTTACGAAACATTTCATTCCATTTTTAGCACTTTAAAAATAGCTTTTTCTATTTTTTGACCTTATTCTAAAAGACTTTCACCTTTTCAAAATCCGGATTCATTTCCTTTTTGAATTTAACAATTTTTTGGGCTTAAGTTTTATGGTTTGAGTGCTAATGCTAATTTCAAACAAACAAACTGTTTTTTCACGCTTTTTTGGATCAAAAATCATTCTCATTTTTCCTTTATCAATTCTCACGTTTTTTCTTTTATTTCCATTGCTGCGCGAACTTCATTCGTAACAAGTTAGAAAATTAGCATTTTTTCTTTCACGTTTTTATTATGTTATTTTTCCTACATAAAACTTTCTGCTGCGCGTTTTTCGTTGTACTTTTATTGAAATAGGAATACGACCAAATTGTGGTATTTGTATTCACACGTTTGCATATTTTTTCCGTTTTGTTTTGTATTTGCTTTATGTTTGCATTTTTCCATCTCATTTTTTGCCTTCTAAAAATGGTCTCAAAACGAATACTTTTTCTGCAAGAAAAATTTTATCGAATAAGAAAAATTTTTATTCCACCTCCGATTTTTAATTCAGTATTTATGCAGTCCAATCCCATACGTATAGTTCCTTCTAAAGCTATTTTGATGAATTGTGCCCTCCAAACTGAATGATTTTCTTATTAACGTCATTGAAAGAATTGCTTAATATATCAAAATAAACAATTTTACGTAAATAATTTAGGTCAGGGGCGGTAAAGAGAGTGAATTTACAACACTGCCTGGAATATTTGAAAAGCCATTTTGTATCTATAATTAGGATCACCACTTATAATTTTCGGCCCATATACTAAATAGTTTTTCTTATAACCTTTGATTTCACCATTGTTTTCAAAAATATTTTATAAATATTTTTAAATAAAACATCCGGTAAACAAAAAGAATGAATCAATAGGAATGAAGCAAAGCTTAAACTTACACTTCAAAAGCCATTTTACCGTATATCGACAACGTAGTCTTTTGGCTTTTTCGCAGAAAATTAGATAAAAAAATATTTACCTACGTAAAATTGCTTTAAGAAAAAAATATTTTCCAGTTTTTTGAATATTTTTAAACATTTTATTTAACATTTTAAAAGTTATCTTTTTTAATTTTATTTTATACTCATTCAAAAAGTGCAAATCAAAAAAAAAAAATTTTACACAAAAAGTTTCCATTTCTATTTGAAATTGAAATTTTTAATAAAAATTTTATTTTATTAAATTTTCTTTTGAAAAATTTGTCCAAAAATAAACATAAAAAGGTTAAAACATAAAAATTAGAAATTCAGCTGGCAATGAAAAATGGAAGCAAGTTTTTAAGTTTTTTACCCGGAAAATGCTAATAACTGACACAATGCGAAAACAGGTGAAATTTAAGAAAATAATTTTTTTTTCGCCAATTCGTTAGTGATCATATGACCCGTCCATTTTTTTCTTCCATTTTCAAAATGGAAAAAGAAATTAATTTAAATTTTAAATGTGTTCCCATTATTACTTTTTTCTCTTTTTATAATATATTCTTTCATTTGAAATTTTTTAATGTTATTTCTTTATCCAAAGTGAAGAAAGAGAAAACTGAGATTTTATTAGGCTGAGAATGGAAAAGTTTTTCGACAAAGATATCTGAAAGTTGATTAATTATTGTCGAAAGAGTTTCTTTTCAGTTGAATATTTTTTCAATTTTCTACTTTTTTTCTTCATTTTTTCTTTTGATCTTTTGCCTTTTCCAATTTTTGTTTTTCTCTTCGATTTTTTTTTCATTTTCATTTACTTTCAAGGACAACAATGAAAAAAAAATAAAAAAAGCGATTAGAAAAAAAAATATGAAGAAGGCATTTTTCGGCGTTCGAACACTTTTTTTATTCCTTTTCTCCACTACTTGGCTTTTTTTTCTCTCTATACTCTCCTATTTTTCTCTTTATTTTTTTTTTAAATTTTTTTTATCTTTTCCGTGTTCCTTTTTTAAAAATGTTTTCTTGCCGAATAACGAATATGCTTAATGCTTGTTTATAAGAAATGTGTTCTTTCCTTTTATTGTTGTTGTTGTTGTTTTTTCTTTTTGGGCTTTTTTCTACATTCATAAATTTTCATCACAAAAATTATGACGTATTTTATTTTTGGTCATAAGACCACAAATTTTCTTATTTCATTTCCATTTTCTTTTGTTATTTTTTTCTTTTTCTTTATCCATTTTCATTTCTAACTTCTAATTTTCTTTTCCTCTTATTTTTAAATTATCTTCTTGTATTGTTGTTGCTTTTTAATCCTCTATTATACATTCCCTTTCTCTTATCATTTTCAAATTCGAATTGACATTGATGTATTTGAAAAAAGCGAAACAAAAATAAATTAAAAAACGATAAAATTAATGAGGAATTACAAATTTGGAGATATTCTTAAATGTATTCTCAATTACTTTTCCGCCTCAAAATAAGAACAAAAAAATTAATGAATATTTTTAAGTTTAAAAAACCTTTTTATTACTTCAGTTAGCACATTTTTAAAGACGCTTAAAATTTATTAGACATACACTTTCAAGTCCATTTTTATCATTGCTTAAAAAACGCATGCCCTTCAATATGCATTTTCTGACAACATTTTTTGACGCCAAAATGGCGGAAATTTAAAAATATTTATGAAAAATTTTTTTTTGCTATTTTTCCTGTTTTTTATTTTTTTATATTTTATATGATTTAGTCCAGTATATTTGGAAAAACTCGATCAAGCACATTGTTGATGATACCATTGAGGTTTTCGAAGAGTTTCGCAACATAGACTTGAACGAAGAACCAAATGATGATGAAAAAATAAAAAACAGGAAAAATAGCAAAAAAAATTTTTCATAAATATTTTTAACGTCAAAAAATGTCAGAAAATGTCAGAAAATGCATATTGAAGGGCATGCGTCCTTTAAGTTGAACTGAAGAAATTTAGCAATGATTGAGGAGAGAAATAATTCAGTTATTACTTTTAAATGTCATTTACTCGACCATTTTTCATGTGAAACGACGAACTATGTATGTATTTCGTTAAATGTTACAAATTAACATAAGCAAATAAAAAAAAAGTTAAAAAAATGCAAAAATCTAATAAAACACTAAAGAACATTTTCGAATAAGTCACGTTTCATTTATACGATTCTCTTGTCATCAGTCATCACCTCACACTCGTGTTTGTTTTTGTTGTTAATTTTGTTATTTTGTTGTCGAATTTGCAAAAACGTTACTAAAAAAATTAACCGTCGGAATGATTGTATTTGTAATTGTACGATGATGATTTTTGTAACGGTGTTTGCATTTTGTGTGCAAATCCGTTTATGTTAGTAAGAGTTGGTTTCAACTTTAGTATTATTAGTTAGTGAGTGTGAGTGTAATCTTATGATACAAAAATAATAAATAAAATTTTTTTTGCAAATACCGATGCTGTATATAAATGCAAATTTTATTAAAATGAGGAATGTTATTTATTTTGTATAATTATATAAAAAATGTATTTTTTCTATTAATTACTTAGTTAATATCTATGACACACCACATGTACTCGTGTATCTTATAAATTTATGTTGTTTCCAAAAATGAGAAATTGATTTTTTTTTTGCTCAAAACACGTTTATGAATCACGTTTGAAATATATTTTTAAAACATCTCATGCGATTTTGCTAAGAACACGCGTCATTTTCAATTTTTATACACTAAAGCATTAAACGTCTTTATTACTATAAAAATTTTTGTGTTAATTAACAGAATGGGAAAGTCATCAATTCACCCTACATCAATTTACCCGACACCAACTCAACCCATATCAATTCACTCCACCATCAATCAATTCATCCTAGAATCATTTCACTCCAGCTTCAATTCACCTTAACACCTTCATCCCGTCAGAACTGTATCATTCCATGCCAACTATTGTTCAAGCAAATTTTTTCGCGTTGCAACTTTAGTACATTGATCTTTTAGCTTGTAGTTTCATTGTGCGTGAAAGTGAAAAAAAAAGAAAGTTTCACGCGAAAGATAGGCCAAAGTTTTACGCGAAAGATAGGCCAAGTTCCAAGTTGGAACTTGGCCTATCTTTCGCGGTTGTCATACCGTAAGACATTTCTGCACCTTCGTTGATTTCAAAATTATGCTTAAACAAAAGTTGGGGTGAAATGATAGTTTTGACGAGATGAAATGGTGTTGGGGTTAATTGAGGTTGGGGTAAATTGATGATGGAGTGAAGTGATGTGGGATGAATTGAAGCTGAGGTGAATTGATTCTAGGATGAATTGATGGTGTGATGAATTGATGTGGATTGAGTTGGTGTGGGATGTGAATTGATGCCACCCCAACAAAATGAATTGGTTTTATTTTTATTGTATATTTTCATTTACTTTTGTTTTCGCACTATTTTTATTTTCAAATTTTAACTTATTTTTAATAGTGCTGAATAGATTTGTGTGTGTGACGCGTAAAACTAATGATTAAACTTTCATCGATTTAAATGAAAATTGAAAGAGAAACGAAAATTTGAATGAGCGATGGAACACGTTCTCACTCGCCCTTATAAGCATTATAATATTAACCCACTTTTTTACATTTTCAACCCTTCAACCCTATTGTTGTAATCTTTGTTGTTGTCGCTATTGTTTGTTGTTATTTCTTTTGTTTGTTGTTTTTTCTTTTTTGTTTTTCAGTTACTGTTTTGCAAAGTTTCAAATTTGAACACAATAATCATTATCGTTGTAGGAGTAAAAATGCAGTTTTTTCTGCTCGCGCTTGCATAAAATATATTTTTATACGTGTAACAAACTGTTTTTATTCGCAAAATCATTTTATTTTCATTCATTATTTACGTTAAAAATATATTTTGAAAACACAATACAAATATTTTATATTTAATTTAATTTTATTGTTATTGAAATTATTTTAATTTGTTTTGAAATTTTTAAAAATGCATTTACATGTGTATTTTTTATCGTTTTTTATTTGAAAACATACATAATACATTTTCAAACAAAAAATATACTCTTAATAAAAGTACATTTTTTGCCATATTTTGCGTTTTTGTTGACTTGCATTTCTAAAGTAAAAAAAATTAAAAAATATTCTTAAGTGATTTTTGATTGAATGACAATTCTTTAAAAAATTAACAAAATATGTTTTGACGTTTATCGCCAAAAAACACTGCTAAAAAATTTTCATCAACATAAAATTAATGAAAAATTATTTTTGATGCATATAAAACATATGTTAGAATTAAGCTAATTTAAACTGTATTTAAATACAAAAATATTCTTTATTTAGATGAAAATATCGTTACCGTTAAGAATTTTATTCAAATTAGTTTTGCATGTGTACAAACAATCCATTGTAGCCGGAAAACAAATACAAAAATTTTTTTTATTTTATGTTTTAATTTTTGTTTTAATTTTAAAAAAGTAATTATATAAATGCAGTTTTACTATAATAAAGTAAAAATTAACAGTTTTAGCCAATTTTCAAACCGCAAAAAAATTTATACGTTAATTTTTTCGTCTAAAATTAACCAATTTAAAAATTATCTATTCAAAGATCTCATTTTTTGTTTATTTATTTATTTCATTTCATTTATACATACTACATACATATATTAATTATTAATACGGCATCTTTTTTATTAACATTGTCATAAATTATTTGTTATCACGATAATACATAAATGCTTTAATGTATAGTAATTATTTACTTTTTGCCTTCATTTAAAAAAATAATTTTTTTTTTTTTTTAAAAATTCGTCATTTAAATTGATGAAAAAAGTTTTCATTTTTGCTTGCTTTTTCATTTCTTTTCTTTCATAAATAATATTTTTCGTTAAATTGACTTTTTTTTTCTCAATCAATTTGTTGAATTTAGTTCACCTTTTTTAAATTGCTTTTACTATTATTTCTTTTCTTTTTCTTTACAACTTTTTAAAAAACTTTTTACTCTCTTTTCTGATTCTTTCTCTTTTTTTATTTTTCTTACTGTACGCTCTGCCTTTTTTTGTGTACAAAGCGCAAACGCTAAAAAAATATAAGCAAAAAGTGCGAGAGAAGCGATGGGCAGAGTATCTTCTTTTTGTCCTTTCTCGATTGCTTTTTTAATTTTCTTTTTCTCTATTCCATTTCTTTCTTCAATTTATTTCATTTTTCGATGCTTTCTTATTTTCAACTTTTTCGCATAAAATATATTGCTCTTTTCTCCTTTTTTTAATGTTCTCTTTCAAATTGTATGCATTCTTATATTCAAATTAAGCTCGAATTCTTTATTCAAAGATCAATATCTTCTCTTTTTTCTTTTCTCTTCTTTCTTCTCTCTCTCTAATGTTTTTTTTTTGTTCGTTAATATAACATATAAAAAAAGAAAATATTTTTTTCTATAACTTTCCATTTTTATTTTCGCCTATCTGGAAATTTTTCTTTTCACTTGGTATTATATTTAATTATTTCTTTTCTTCTTTTCTCAATTTTTTTTGTTTTCAAGTTGAAGTTCAATTTTTAGATTGAATAATAAAAGCCAAAAATTGAGTAAATTTAAGCTAAATTTAAGCTTATAATTGCTTATTTTTTTTCCACTGATCGATGACCATCGCTTAATTGGCAATTTTACTTTGGCTGATGTAAAAGCTTTAAAAAATATTTAAATAATTATATTTAATATTTTTCTAATTTTATCGTAAGCAAGCACGCAATTAATTAATTCCCGTTTAATTTGTTGACAATTTAATTCTAACTTTAAATTATAATTGAAAGAAAAATTTTACGATTTAATTGTCTTTCGACAAAAGCAAATACATTTCTTGACAGTTTTGTTGAAGAACTTTTTCTCTATTCTAATATCATTTTGCCTAGTATATATCAATATTGCTTATTATTATTAACATTACAATTTTTCCAAAATTTTAATTATTAAAATTTTAATTATATTTTTTTAAATTTATTATTTGTAACTATTTTTTAATTTTTTTTCATTAATAATTTACTATTTTAAAATGTTAATTGGAAAAATTAATTCATTAATAAAGTGATCACATAAAATTAAATTTAAAAAAAAAGTTTAAAATATGTATAGAAATAATTATTTAATGGGATGTATGATTATTTGTCTTTAAATTTTTTTATTTGATTTTTTTATATGAAATTAGTGATTTTTGACATTTTCGAAAATGGAAATTTCCTTTTTTAATTTTATTTTGAATTCATTTATTTTTTCTCTTTAATTTAAATATAAAAAATAATATTTTACTAAAGAATTATCAAAAAAGTTTCTTAAAAACAATTAAAAAAATGGTAATAACATAAAAATTGACAAAAAAGTTGTTGTATTATTATAGTTTTTATTGCAATATATGTTTCATTTTTATTACCGTTATTTTGATTTTTCTTTTGTGGCTATGCTTCTCTACCATCTTTTTTATTTTTTTGATTTTTCCTTTTTTCGAATTTTATTTTTCTGTTTACGAAAAAAACACAATTTGAATTTGCACGTTTTTTTATTTTGATAATACGGTTAGAGAGCAAAAGAGTCACAAGGTTTTCTTCCTTTTCAAATTATTCTTTCATCATTTCACTATTTTCAAATAGACCGGGCTATTTTGAAGTAAAAAAAAAGGAAAAGGAAAAAGAGAGAAAAAGCTAATGAGAAATGGAGAAAAAATAAAGGAAACAAAGCAATTGAATAAAATGAAAGAGCAAAAAACGCAGAAAATTGAGTAAGAAAAAAGGAAACATATGAAAAAAATCAAACGAGTGAAAAGAAAGAATAAGAAAAAAGAAAGACAGAGAAAATGGGTCATAAATTGGAAATTTCCAGAAATATTATGAAACTTATCAAAAAATTGAACGGACAATGCGCGTAGAAAATTGAAATCGGAATAAATGGATAGAAGAATGAATGGGAAGAAAAGAATGAAAAGAATGTGTAAAAGAAAAATAAATGAGAGAAAAAAAGAGCAAATTAGACACAAATGGGAAAGAGGAATGCAACGAGAAGATTCCAGAAAAAATATGCAAGAAAAATACGCTAATGAAAGAATAATGTGATACTTTTTGTTGAGCTAACAAAAAAAATGGTCAAGCTTAAGTATTGACTATGCGTAGGCCTATTTGACTTGTGACAAATAGAAAAATTTAATAGAATGGAATAGGTAAAGAAAAGAAATAAAATAGAAAAAATAGAAGCGAATTTGACGATAGAAATAATGAAGAAAAGGAGGCAAAAAATTGGCAAGTAAGAGTCGTATATGCAACATAACGCAACGTTATATCGTAAAAGGAAAAAAATGTAAAAGGAAAAAAGTGAAAAAGAAAGCGAGAAAGAAATTGCACAGCAGCAATCAAAAAATGATGACGACTGTATGCAACGTCAGCATTATATCGTAGAAAGAAAAAAAAAACCAAATGAAACAACAACGCGGCCCGACAATATTTCAACAAAACTACAGCAACAAAAACGAGAACAAATGTATATACATGCAGTTGCTTGCGTGTAGCGTTTGCTGTATTTTCGTTAATGTCAGCGAGAAAAGAAAAAAAAATGATGACAACAAAGAGAATGAACAACAACCAACGATTTTGTTGAGAAAGAACGAAATTTTTTTTTTGGATTTTATCATTAAAGACCGGATTTATTAGTGCTCAAAGTTTTTATTTTTATTTTCGAATTTATACCGTTGAATTGAAAATTATGGAATTGCCTATATATGTATTATTGTTACATATTATACATACATAGAAACATTTTTGTCTATTTATTTTGACATACAAATGAGTTTTTTTTAAAACATATTTTTATTTTACGCTATCATAAACTATTATCTTTTTTCATTTTAACATATTTTACCCCATTCAATTTCAATTTTACTGTATTTTATTCACATAATTTCCGACTAAATTTATTCAAGTTTTTATTTACATAGGTACTTGTTCTCGAAGAAATTCATTGCATCATTTTTCTTTTCGCAATAATGATGACAATGTTGTTGGTTGATATGTTGATAAAATGATATTCATATAAAGCTGATAGAAAAGAAAAACTTGAGAAATTGAAAAAATTTTGTTCTTATCAGCTTTAAATTAAATAAATTTAATAATTAACTTATTATATTTCTAGATAAATAAAATTTAAGCAAATTTTATTTATCATTAATAGTCAATTTATTATTAATAGTCTCACATCAGTTTACATCAACTTAAATTATAATTAATAATTTTGTTTTTAATGGTAATGAGCTCATAAAATTTGTTTGTTGTTTTTATTATTACCTTAAGTTCGGGTAAATAAAACGCGGCAATTCGAAGAATTTTTGAATTTTTACTTGTTCTTCATTCAGTTATAAACAAAGTTTAGCTCAAAATTTTTGAATTACAGCTTAAGCCTGCTTTAATGAAGGTGTTCATTTCATTAAATTTTATTCTTAACCTTCACAAAAGAATGAAGGCCAAGTCAATATTCAAAAATTCTTCGAACTGCCGCGTCTTATTTACTCAAACTTAGAGTAATTACATTTTATCCCATTAAACACTTTAAAATAGTAACATGCACTTTTTACGGCGTAGGCCATAACAAACGACTTTTAATTGCGGCATTTTATTTTTTTTTTACGATATTTTCGTTACATTTTTAAAAATTTTACGATTTTGCATAAACTTAAAAACTATACGATTGAAACGATATTTATTATATTAAATAACTTACTTTAATTTTTATTAAATCATTTACTGATTGCACAAAATGAATATACAATTAACAAATTATAATAATACATCTTACAAATCAGACCTTAATATAGCAAATATTTAATGATGACTTAATATCAGGCCACGAAGCTAATGAAAAAAAAGCGACGTGAATTGTATTTTTCAATGAGCCAAAAAATGTATCGTCGCTAATTGTTTAATTATTTGCCAATTTTAAAAAAATTTGCGTGACTTGTGTGACAAAATTTTTATTATATTTTATCGTATTTTTACATATTATTGTAACTGATTTTTATTATTCATTATTTATTGTTAATACATAAATTATAAAAGAAATAAGAATTGAAAAAAAAATTAAATTGAAATTTAAATTTAATAAGTTATTTTTTTAGGACATCACAAACGACTGGTAAAAAGAAAAGAGATAACGAACGAGCGAGAGAGATAGGGAGAGAGAAAAGAGCGTGGAGAATATCGTAATTTAATATCTATTCTCATCGTATAGTACAATTCGATATTAAAAGAAGAGAGAAAAAACAAACGTTATCATAATACGCGTCGCAGCGAACATCATCAGCACCGTATACGGCATTATCCGCTAGCGAGGCGTCTCTCTCTCATCAAACAACAAGAGAATAACACAAATACCGTAACGGAGTCATCACTTCTTTTTTTTCTTCTCGAATCGTTACTATCTATTAAACGCTAACGAATTTTGTGTGCTTCACATTACCGTATCCGTTCCAGCATCGGCTACCATATAGAATAGGACGCGCACTCAAAATTCGAATAATTTCAACCGTAACACACTGGAGGACTAGTCTCTTCTTTTTGCCAAAATTTTTCTAAACGGGTTTCTCTCTGTAAAAACAACAAAAAATTTTTTTTCGAGATCCTCCAAAAAATTGAAATTGGCACCGTTTTTGTAAGTTGACAAATTGGTCCAATTTTTTAACCATCCTAAATCAATATTACCGTAATATCGTCGTCGTATTAACTACGATATTTCGGCCCATTCCATCAACGAATACGATATTTTTCTTCATTTTTTTTCAACAAATTTGATATTCCAACATCAATCAATCGATATTGATCTTTATCAATTTATTTCTATCAATTAATCAAATCAATTTCGCTAATTTTTGCGATCCTCTACCGTGTTAAGTGGGATCGTAGCATACAATCCAATTTTTCTTAAAAACTTCAGAATTACGGCCCACGTGGTTCAACAATTCTCCAACGTGCTGTTGGCTGGCGGGTGTCTAGGTGGTATAGCCGGAAGACCATCGGGAGCAGGTGCAGCCGGCTCCTCGTCACCGTCCATTTACAGTAATAACACAATAACAACGACAACCACGACGAACAGGAACAGTAGCTGTGCGCAACAGCAGCGTCGTTTTGCGAGTGCCGCCTCGTTTTTACCGTTACCGGAAATGTTCGCGTCGCATTTGAATTCATCCATTCACGTGGAAGGTTCGGCTCGATTTATTTTTTTAAATTTTGTTTTGGATGGAATAATAATTTGAAAATTTTCAAAAGGCTCTCACCCATTGGGTTCTATTAAACTCCTCATACGCTTAAAGAAGAGGTTAAAAGTAGAAAGAACTCCCAAATAGGGAAAAAAAGCTTTTTTGTAAAGAATCTTAAGCTATCTTATTTTAACCAGTGGAAAGCAATCTTTCCGAGGACCTGTTGGACTTAGCGACCTTTTAAAAATTTCCAATTTCAAGCTAATCTTTCCCATTTTTCCATTCAAATTCCATTTAATTTTAGATTCAAATTTGTCTTACCGTAAGAGCGTGGATTCCAAAAAGTAAGCGCATTAATTTTTTAATTTAAAGTAAATAGTATAAAGATAAATTTAATAATTGTATACGATATAAATTAAATAATTTCGACTGATTTTAGCGAGCTTTTGGCCAAGAATTCCTGGCGCCATCGTCCCGCCGCCCCGCAAGAGCGTTTCTATTTGGGCGACGACGAGTCGGATGCTAGCGACGACGAGTGCCGTCTCGAGGCGCACGCGAATTGTAACGTCGCCGATACCGTATACGCGGCATTCGGCTGGCCAAAAAACAACAACAACAACAGCAGCTATCGTAGCCGCGACAACAATAACAACAACAACAATTGCAACGGGAACAGTAATACGGCGAGTAAGCTTGTGAATAATAGCAGCGGGGTTAGCACCGGCACGAGTGCCAGCACGAACAGTATCAGCAGTGCGGATAGCGTAATTCGTAACCGCACTCGTGACGACGACGATGATGACGGCCATCCAGCCTGCTTTCTCATCTCCAGCGAGGATGACGAGGAGGAACAGGAAGGCCGCGCCAATAATGGAGCCGCGTATGCGACGACCGCGTACGGCGGCAACAATATCGGCAAGGATGTACGTTTCAAATTTTTGCCGCTTATGCTTAGATTACAGTAAAATAACTTAAGAGGAGTTTTTATTTGAAATTTAGAAAAATTTTCTCGAGTCCGGAGCTCTGCGCCTGGCGTTTGATGAAGATAGCGGATTGGGCGGCTCCACGCCCAACTCGGCCAACGAAGACGAGGCCAGCGACCGCGCCACGGAGCTGGTTCCATTACGAGTGTTCATACCCGCCGTGGCCAAAAACAAAAAGGCCTATCCAGCAGGCGGGCGCAAGTTGTCAAAGAAGAATCAATTTTACGGTAGCTTATTAATTGAATTTGCACTTTATATCGTATCTACTAAACTTTTTCACTAGCGGATTGGGCTTAAGTGTTTTTGGCGGGCTCAGCCTGACCCTACAAACTCCACCCCGTACTGACCGTAGCAATACCGTATACTGTATACCGTAACCGTAAATCGTATACTGTAGCAATACCATATACTATATACCGTACCATGCGCTGCATACTGTAAAAATACCACACACTGCACACGGTAACAATACCGTATATTGTATACAGTGACAATATCGTATACTATATATCGTACCGTATTGATTTTTTCAGAGAACTATAAAATGGCTGACGACCATTTGGGCGCGGGCGCGTACGCGTGCGTGCGCACTTGCGTCTCTTTGAAAAGCGACGAGGAGTTTGCAGTCAAGCTGGTGGACAAACGCGAGCCCGGACACACCCGCTCTCGAATATTCCGCGAGGTGGAAATCTTCAAGTTGTGCCGTAATCATCCGAATATTGTCCAACTCGTGGAGGTTTGTCAACATGCTAATACATATAACCTTACTCGTTCTTTGCCATTATAATCCTTACTTTTTCTTCACGCTTTTTTCTGTTTCATTTTATGAGTTAGTTGGGACGATACCAAATGGGACGGGACAAAACAGGATGAAGCTAAAGACCGAGGCTTTAGGCTTAAATCTAAGTTTAGATTACGCTAAGTTTAAGCTTACGTTTAAATTTAGGTCTAATCTTAGACTTAAGCTTAGGTTTTAGCCATGGCCATCCCGTTTTTTCCGTCCCGTCTTGTTCCATTCCGCCCTCATCATCATCTAAATATTGGCGTTTCCAGTGGTTCGAGGACGAGATTTTCTTCTATATGGTCTTTGAGAAAATGCGCGGCGGTCAACTTCTGGACCACATCCAACGCAAAGTGTGCTTCACTGAGCAGGAGGCGAGTCAAGTCACGCGCGACATTGCGCAGGCACTAAAGCATCTGCATGATCGCGGAATCGCTCATCGCGATGTGAAACCGGAGAACATCCTCTGCACGGACTTTAGTCGGGTCTCACCGGTCAAGTTGTGCGATTTGGATCTGGCCAGTAAGCCGAATCCGACCGCATACAGTAACGGTAAAACCGCCGGCTTACGCGCCGGAAAGTATGGTAGCAATAGCGCGCAACGCGCGCAGGACGTTAGCCGACGCGTCAATCACTTTAGCGGTGCGTATAGAATGATAATGGATTATCAGGCATTATTGGGATAATTCAATTGAAATTTATAAATACAAAAGTAATATCAAATGATGTGAAAATGATACAAAATGCTGTAAAAATGATTTCAAATAATGTGAAAATGATGTCATAAGTATAAAAGTGATATCAAATAATGTGAAAATGACATGAAAATTCTTTTAAAATTTGGAATTTTCCCGATTAAATTTTTTAGATGAAACGCTGACCACCACTCATGCCAAGTCCACGCCGCGCACTTTGCCCAATGTGGCCAGCGAGCCGGACCTGGCGAGTCCGGTGGGCAGTGCCGAGTTTATGGCACCCGAAGTGGTCGATGCGTTCGTCGGTGAGTCGTTCAAGTACGACAAGCGCTGCGACATGTGGTCGCTGGGCGTGATCGTTTACATTATGCTTTGTGGCTATCCGCCGTTCTACGGCGAATGTGAGCGCAAAAATTGCGGCTGGGATCAGGGTACGTTTTTAAAGACTTTTTGAGGGGGAAGTTTAGTGGGTTTCGTGGGACTCAATTCCAAAGGGCTAAGGCCTTCTATTCGGGCTTGGAGCTCAATACCATAAAGCTAAAGCCTTCTATTTGGGTTTGGAGCTTAATACCATAGATCTAGAGCCTTTTATTTGGGCTTGGAGCTCAACACCATATCAATTACTTCATTAAAGAATTCTTCCATGTTCAGGTCAGGCCTGTTCGGATTGCCAGGAAAATTTGTTCCATCGTATCCAACGCGGTGAATTTGATTTTCCAGAAGAGGAATGGGGCGAAATTAGCGAAGAGGCCAAGGATCTTATCTGCCACTTGCTGGTACGTTACTGTATGGGTATTGTTTGTTATTTGTTGGAATGGGATTGAGTGCGGAGATTCCATCTCAATTTATCTCAATCAGCTCAATAGCATTCCAATTAGTCAAATATTATTTCAATCAGTCAAATAGCATCTCAATCAATCCAATATTATCTCAATCAGGTCGATATCATTTCAATAAATATACCGTATCCATCCGTATTCAGGTTCGCAACGTACGCCAGCGTTATACGGCGGACGACGTGTTGCGCCATCGTTGGGTGGCAGACGGCGCGCCACGTACACCCCTCCAAACGCCATCAAATTTGTTCCGCAATGACAGCGCTCGGGATATGCACCAAATGAACCAGGTCTTCCAGGTCTATCAGCACCTCAATCAGCCCGAATTTTAAAATCAGATTACATCAAGTGCCAATTTCTCGAGGACTTCTAACGAGGCACCTGACGAATCCTAAACAAAACCTGATTAGTCCCAAAGAGATCAGACGAGTCCTAAACGGGAACACCCGTTTGGGAGTTTGAAAATTTTAATAGGATTCTTTTAACGTATATTTTCAAATTTTTAACCAATTTTTAAGCTGAATCAAGTTTTGAGCTTGAACTTGGACTTGAAGCTAGACTTAACTATAAAAAAACAATTTGTTGATCTGAAATTTTAAATTAAAACTTAAGCATAAGCTTAAACGAGTATAGGTTCAAGTGTTGGCTTAAACCTGTTTTATTTCGAGTTTTGAGTCTGGGCTTAAATTAGGTTTTAAGCTCGGGCTTAAAGCAAAAATTTTTCATTTAGTTCTTTTTTTTCTCAGGAATTTTCACACAAATTTTTTAATTTTTTTCTATTTATTTTTTACGATTAATTAGTTTTTAAATTAAAAATTTAAATTACTGTACTCTTTTTCCCATTTCCATATTTTTTCTTATTACAGTACTTTATTTTTATTTCTCAATCACAAAAGCGCGCATTTTTTTAAATTCGTTATACTGTAATTTGAGCATTAAATTTGTACATAAAAAATGCCAAAAAATACCGTGATTTATTTTGCTTGAAAACGGTATTTTGTTTTGAATTGTTTATGTGCAATTTATACCGTACCTGTTCTATTGCGAAATACTTTAAAAATCATATAAATATCGGTATTTAAGTCACTGTATTAGCTACTATTTCTTACAGTTACTGTATTTTTGATTATAAATTAAATTTTTCTTTTAATAGCTTTTTTAGTCTTATTTTATAATTGGCCTTACTGTATTTTTACGTTTTAAATTTTTTATTTTTTACAGCATGTTTCCCGGCACGATTTTACATACCGTAGCTCAAACATATAAAATATCGTAATCCTAAAATTTATTTATCTTTTTTGTTGGAAAAATTATCGTAAACTCTTTTAAAGAAGTTTTTAAAGAAAAAAAAATTTTTTTTTGCTTATAAAATTATACTTTTTTGTTTGAGTTACGGTATTTTCGTCGGCGCCGTGAATAGGGAAACACGGGTTTCTTATTTTTTGTTTTCTTTTTTATTTTTGGAAATTTGCCCATATTTAGCATACTGTAGAGTTTGCATCTTTTCTCACTTACCGTATTCGGGCAAAAACATTCTCCAAAAAAATCACGAAAAATAGTATTTTTGTACTGCCTTTTGTAGTTTGAAGTTAAAAGGACTACGGTGGGCCTTACGGCCTTCTACTGTAGTCACATAGGCGTGGTCTTACTCTGTACTGTAGCCACCAAATACACTTTTCTTTATCATGTAGCATACTGTAAATTTTTTCTTTTAGAATTTTATACCATTTTTACCATTTTTTCTCTCGTCTACCTTATTCGATACGGTATGCGCGCACTGTAAATAGACTGTAAAACACACACATACCGTAATAGGTAGTATCCCATAATCATCATATTGTACATAGTTTTCTCAATTATTTTTAATCGAAAAAATGCCTTTAAATCTCTTCGATTTTTAAGAAATCCAAAAAAAATTTAAAAAAAAACACTTCGGCCCTACCCCGACACTTACGAGGACGTACCCCATACAACACACACACGCACACGCACACACACAAACACACAAACACACATATACGAATATACACACAAAGGCTTCTCTCGGATTATAGCAGAAAATAATCGTTTCTTTTTTCATTGTAAATATTTATTTGTTTATATTTTTCCCAATCTTTTTAATCTTTTTAAAAATTTCTTAAAGTAGGCTCAAAAATAAAGTGGGAAAATGCGGCTTATCTTTATTTTTGATGAAGCTGGCTTCTTTAGGCTGAATTTCTTCCTCTCATTAGGCCGTCGCTGCTCTCTCATATTAAGTTGTGGTCCAGTATTAGACTAATTTCCCCTTCTTTTAGGCTAAATGTCTCTTTCTATTAGGCTGCGGCTCTTATATTAGGATGCTTTTTCTTTTATCAAGCTCTCTTATATGTGTTAGGCTGTCTCTTCCCTTATATTAATCTGTACCCTTACTCTTTTCATTAGGCTGGATTTCTTCTTAATTTCGCGTACCCCTTTCTCTAACTTAGCTTTCTCGCTCCCCTTCTTCCCCCCCCCCCCCTCCCCCAAAAAAACCCCGAATCGTCCACTTCGAATTTTGTGTCGTTTTTTTCTCTGCGTGGAATCGCCGACGTGTTCTCGTTCTTTCTTTTTTTTTGTTTTATGCGTGTTCTAAATTTAGTGAGACACTCGAAACAAAGAGTCCTAATACAATTATAACACATCATAATACTGTGTTATTAATAAATAAATGTACTGTATCTTATAGATATGTAATGTATCGTATAAATATGTTGTATCTTATAAATACAGTACATTATACATATAACTTAAAATATCACATTCATTCCGCTTTTCACTATCTCTCTCTAAATTCGAAACACATTTAATAATACTGTACAAAATAAAACACTGTAAATATCGTTTTTGTCACGTCCAATAAATATGGACGTATCGTAGCAAGTGAGTACATATACCGTATATTCCCAACTGTGTAGTACCGTGTTACCGTCGTATAGCCGGTAGTTTTTCTACTGTATACATATAGTCCACAAATTTTTTTTTTTGTCTTTTTGCATCGAATTTTTAATATTTTTTAACCTTTCTTTTGGATTGGACGGAATGCAGAACTAAATTCGGTTCCGCGCCGATCCCATTTAGGTGTCCTTTATATTTGGACATATTGGGCAATGTGATGGTATTGGGCAGTGTGGTGGGTACGGGCTGATACGGGCCGGTGGTGATCAGGCTCAAGACGCCAGACCCCACAACATCAGCCATACATACCGCATGAGATGGTAATGGGGGGAGGGGGGGGGAAGGAAAGATGCGGGTTGTGCTAACCGCACAAGTTTCGATGGCTGGCTGGATAGCTCTTATTGTGATTCGACTTCGAATTTTTTGGCAGACGAGCAGACAAACCCATTATATTTTTCTATAAAAATGGCGAAATATGATGGTGCTCTCTGCTCGTCTGTCATGGGTTTGCTTTGCCGAGGCCAACTCGAAGCCGAGTCACAACACTGCTCTGATTCAAATCAAACCCACAAAATGATTAGTTCCAAAATCCAATTGGGGCAAGGGACAAGGCAAGGAATGATCTGGGGTCTTCAGGTATTTGAATTCATAACAAAAAGGTCGGAAAAAGTGTTCGTTTAATTCCGAAAACAAAATTTATTTTTCCGTTTTTTTTTCAGAAAATTTTTACGCGATTAATTTATAGAAAAAATTTTTGCGAAAATTTCTAATTTTTTTCGCTTCGTTATAAATGAAAAAATTTGTTATATTTTTTTTTGTTTTAGCTAATTATTTTCCAATTTTTCAATCTTTTTTTAAAAGAAAATTTTCATTTTTCTCACCAATTTTTTTACAATAATTTTATTCTATTTTTTCTAATTATTGTATTTTTTTAATTAAATTATAGAAAAACGGCGAATAAAATCTCGAAAAACGATATGAAATTTATTGTTGTTGAATTAACTCAAACATTTAAAAAAAAATCGAAAAAATCTCAAAAATTTATTTTCAAACGAATGTGGTGTCATTGGATAGCTAGTAAAAAGATAAGAAAAAACTACTCTTACACTAAGCCCTTTTGACGCATGGGCGAAAAGTTACAGCCATTTGAAAATTCTGAATTTTGCCTAATTTTGATAACCAATAATTGTCAAATGGCCAAAATATCTTTTAAATCAAAAAATTGATTAAGAGACCCATATGTATTTAAAATCAGCTCTTCAAGGGCTATCGAATGAGTATATTCGAGGGCTATCGAATGATTATATCCACGTCGCTGTAGCTCACAAAGTCCATTATGAAAAAAAGCATATAGTAAAGTCATTTTTTTAAAATGGAAACTTTATTTTTTTCTACTATTTAAAACATCTTTTTTTTTAAATGTAAATTTTTTTGAAATATTTTTTTGCAAAAATAGCAAAAGGTTGGTGCGGCCGGGATCATTGCCCAATCTTCGATTCGACTATGCCGCGATATATGGGCAATGGGACTCATCGAAAGAGAGCGGATCGGCTAAGCAAGCCAACAATTCGCGTTCCGCACACCGGCGTAATTGCGGGTTCGTTGTGTCATGTGGAATCATAGTTGTGCACCATCACAATACTTTCTCATCCGGCTGACTCAGTTAGCTGTGGGACGTACCAACACTGGGAATGGTGCCCAGAGGGTCCAGTGAACCACAAACACTGGTATTGACTTAACTCTAGCTTGGCCGAGTCAAACCGGAATCGAAATCATGCAATCGGTGAATACAACAAGATTGATTCATTCTTGGAGATGGGATTCAATTTTTCGCTTATATAACCCGATGTACATTCGCCGAAAAGCGGCGATGGGCTTCGCCAATCGGTCAGAGAAGTCAGACAATCCAATGATATTTTTTAGTGATTCATAAATGATTCAATTTCTAATATTTTTTCCAATATTTTCCTATATTCCAATATTTTTTGGAAATTTTTTAAACTCAATTTTTGTCCATTTTTTACCTTTAAAAATAGTGTGAAAAAAGTTCAAATGAATATAAAATTTATATATATTTAGAATCAGCTCTTCAAGGGCTATCGAATAAGTATATGCACGTGGTTGTAGCTCACAAAGTCCATTTTGAAAAAAACTATGGACTATAGTAAGGTCATTTTTATAAAATCGGAAAATAGTCAAAAAAAATTTTTCGAACGAAAATAGTGTCATTGGATAGCTGGTAAAGAGATAATCAAAAATTACTCCTACACTGGGCCTTTTTGACGCATGGGCGAAAAGTTACAGCCATTTGAAAATTCCGAATTTGGCATAATTTTGATAGTCAAAAATTTTCAACGGGCTAAAAGTGGCCGAAAATCAAAAAATTGATTAAGAGACCCATATATATTTGGAATCAACTCTTCAAGGGCTACCGAATGAGTATATTCACGTGGCTGTAGCTCACAAAGTCCATTTTGAAAAAAACTATGGAGTAAGGCAAAATTTTCAAAATCGAAAAAATTTATTTTAGAACGAAAATGATATCATTGGATAGCTGGTAAAAAGTGAAGAAAAAACTACTCTTACACTAGGCCCTTTTGACGCATGGGCGAAAAGTTACAGCCATTTGAAAATTCCGAATTTGGCCTAATTTTGATAGTCAAAAATTTTCAACGGGCCAAAAGTGGCCGAAAATCAAAAAATTGATTAAGAGTCCCACATATATTTGGAATCAGCTCTTCAAGGGCTATCGAATGAGTATATCCACGTGGCTATAGCTCATAAAGTAGCCAAAAGTGGCCGAAAATCAAAAAATTGATTAAGAGTCCCACATATATTTAGAATCAACTCTTCAAGGGCTACCGAATGAGATATCCATGATTATAGTAAGGTATAATTTCCTAAACAATTTATTCTTGTAAATAAATCCTCCTGGAAAATTTTTTTTCAGAAATTGCACAAATCATTTCAAAAGATAATAGAAATATCGGTCTGCTGGTCGATTAAAACAGACTATTTTTGTGCATAAAAGGTAAGTAAATTATGACGAGCAAAATAATATCGAGTACTCTCGTGGTCTGGGCATCGGACGAAACCCATCGCCAATTTTTCGCCAATGAATATCGGGTTATATAAGCGAAAATATTAATCAGTTCCCCAATGATATCAATCACTCGTGGTTGTGTTCATTATCGCATGATTTCGATCGCGGTTTGACTCGGCCAAGCTAGAGTTAAGTCAATACCAGTGTTTGTGGTTCACTGGACCCTCTGGGCACCATTCCCAGTGTTGGTACGTCCCACAGCTAACTGAGTCAGCCGGATGAGAAAGTATTGTGATGGTGCACAACTATGATTCCACATGACACAACGAACCCGCAATTACGCCGGTGTGCGGAACGCGAATTGTTGGCTTGCTTAGCTGATCCGCTCTCTTTCGATGAGTCCCATTGCTCATATATCGCGGCATAGTCGAATCGAAGATTGAGCAATGATCCCGGCCGCACCAACCTTTTGCTATTTTTAAAAATGATTTAATGCTAAAAAATTTGCCTCATTTGAACTTTTTTCTTAATAGTCAATTATTTGATTAATTGCACCAAATTTTCAACGAGCCAAAACACCCCAAAATCAAAAATTGATCAACCGAGAGTCAATGATATTTCGCAAAAAAATATATTATATTTAAGAAAATACAATCCAAATTGAAAAGATAAAAAAATTTTTTACTTTTTTTTGGAGGCTCATTTAGTTACATATTATTTTTACTTGTCCGCATAAAATTAAAGTAAATTAATTAAAAAATCCTTAAAATATTTTTTAGCTCAAGCCGTGGAAACGATATTCATATTTGTGCCAAAGTTGTTGGCATTTATTTAAATTATTTTTTAAAAATTTTTTAAATTAAAAAATAACAATTTCAATGATTTCGAAAATGATAATGGGGGAGTGCTTATACTACCTATAGTGCCTATACAACTATAAAATGGGAAAAATATGTGAGCGTATCATTTGTAATATAAATAAGTTATACAACTCTGATTAACACTTTAGATTAAAGGAATGAAATAGGACAACTAAATTCTTCAGTCCAATCCATTAATCGCTCCTAGATGTTAATATAAAATAAAAAATAATTTTAATTTTTTGAATAAAACGAAAAAAATCCTTTAAGTCGGTTCATAAAACCTTTTTTAGTGAATAAAATAAGTGAACAAAGGCAAAATTTAAAATAATAGGATCAACGTAATTTGTGATGTATTTTGTGTGAGAAAATTGAGAAAAAAAATTATGGCGTAAAAAATATCAAAAATTTTCAAGGCCAAAAAAGTCAATATGTGTTTTTGGGTTTGAGACTCGGCAAGTTGAGGAACGGGAGGTCAATACGATGGTGGTTTACAACTAGATGCCGTCCAAACGTAAAAATACGTAATCAATTAACATTTTTTACTTTACGTTTTTTTAAAAACAATTCGCCCGATTGTTACAAAAAAAAAAAAAAATTACAAAATAGTTGGCATAGATAAACTGGAAAAAAGTGAATCTCCAGGGATAATACAATTTAAATGGAATAAATAAATAAAATAGAAAATGGGAAAAATATGTCAGCGTGTGATTTGTGTGTGTATAAAAGTCTTAAAATTCCATGATATAAAGACAAAATTGAATTATAAGAGAAATAATACTTAATTAATACATAAATCATGAATCAAATAAATCGAGTCAAATAAAAAAGAAAAAGAAAATTCTTTTTGCAAAGTCAAAAATGGGAAAATATAATAATGGCGTCATCCTAGTTTATATCCCACTCCCTCCCCCCCCTCCCACCCCTCCCATCTCCCACCCCCTCCTCTCCCCCCCACCCCTCGCCGGAAATTTCAAAAATTTTCACTTTTGATTCAAAATTTTTTTGAATCGAGGAACCAAAATTCGACCATAGTTCCGATACAATTCTTGTTCAGCGTGACGAGATCTTTCGAATGAGGTGTCTATTATATGTCGAGATTCGGTTCAAAATTTTTAGTTAGGGATGGTTCTCCACAATATGGTCTTTGGGAAGGCATTTTCTGTAAAAATGACTACTGCATTCGTTCCTAGAAAACAAAAATAATCCCCGAACGCGGTCGAAAGTCTAGGGGGAAGGGAGGGGGCGGGAAAAGAAACTAGCATCGAATCATAATAAATTCATTCATTTTTCAGCAAATTTGCGGCTCGCAAAAGTATTTGCCGGCGAAAATCTTTCGGCGAACCATACTTAGTGCGTAGTCCGACGCCGACGTGGTGGACGCGGACGCGGAGGACGAGTAGGCGCTTGAGGTCGTCGATGACGCGGTCGGCGGGTCGCCAAGAGTCAACGTGACACCGGACGCACTCGCATCCGCGATCTAATAATATTGACGGGAATAATTCGATAATTTCGAGAAAGAGCAAGATTTGGAACAAATAAAAAAGCTTAAGTCACAAGGTGACTAGGAACCAAATTTTTGCGGCCCCGGACAGAGATATATTAGGTTGAGGCAAAATTTTTTACCCATCCGTAAAAAATTTTTTTCCACGCTGGATAGAGACGTGGGGTTTTTTGCATCCTGTAGAGCGTATCCGATTTGTGGGGGAAGTGTTTCAGCGATTTTTAAAATTTTCATTTCTAGCATTTTTATAGAGGAAAATGCAACGAAAAAAGTGCAGGGGGCTGAGCATTTTTTTCGGCGAGTGATCCAATGGACTTGAAATTTTTGCTATGAGCTTCTCTTACATATACTATTACACTCCATAAATTTGAACCTGCTCGGTTGGATAGGAGCCGAGTTATGAAACTTAAAAAAACGGCAAAAATGCCGAAATTTGTCATTTTTTGCATTTTCGACATTTCTGACGTTTTTTGAAGTTTTACAACTGGGCTCCTATCCAATCGATCAGGCAGGTTCAAATTTATAGAGTGTAATAGTGTATGTAAGAGGAACTTATAGCAAAAGTTTCAAGTCCATCGGATCACTCTCCGAAAAAAATGCTCAGCCCCCTGCACTTTTATCGTTGCATTTTCCTCTATAAAAATGCTAAAAATGAAAATTTTAAAAATCGCTGAAACACGTCCCCCACAAATCGGATACGCTCTACAGGATGCAAAAAACCCCACGTCTCTATCCAGCGTAGAAAAAAAATTTTTTACGGATGGGTAAAAAATTTTGCCTCAACCTAATAAAAAAATGCTCAAAATTTTTTGTGCGGCCCCGGCCCCATAAAAAAAACCTATGCTCAATTCCGGCTTTTAAGAACATAGGCCCACTTGAAATTGAACGTTTGTGTTGGCGGGCTGCGATGGCGGCGAGCCGTCGGCTAGCCGCAGTCTCGCTTTCAGCGAACCCGCGCAATCGCCATGCCGACTCAACTCAGTCAGCGTCCAAGTCAGCGTTCGGGTATCGGCATTCCTGAGCGAAAAAAAAACGAAAGAATGAATTGGAATAACGATAATAAGAATAATAATACAGTCGACGCCCCCATTAACATAACGCCAAGGGACTGCGCGTTAACTATGTTAATGGGAGCGTTATGTTAAGGGGGCTAATGGGTGAAAACCAACCAAGCTGCCAAAACGATTATGTTAATGGGAGGTTTATGTTAATGGGAATTTATGTTAATGGGGGAGTCGACTGTAGTTTAAAAAATAAAATGGCCTATTCTCGTTTTGGGTTGGAAGTCATAATTTAAATTCGGAACAGAAAAGACCTTCTCTCAAAAGCGTTTTCTTGGAAGCTAGAAAACGCTAGAGCTAGCTCTAAAAGAGAATACAAATTACCATTTGGCGTCGGGCGCGGATTGTACGGCCTCAACTCGTCCGTCGACAATCGTGCTGAATTGAATGTTCAATAGTGGATTTTCCGCGCATAGGCCGGATACGGTGTTGAGCACGTAGTCCACGCGTAAGTCAGCATGCGTCGGCTCGCGGCGCCAATACGCGGCTAGCCGAAGCGGCGGCGCGTCCGCCGATTCGTCCAGCTCGTAGCGAACAATCTACAGATAAAGAAAAATGAATGGCCATTAATGGAGAAAATATTAGGTCGAGGCAAAATTTTTTACCCATCCGTAAAAAAATTTTTCCTACAATAGATAGAGACGTGGGGTTTTTTGCATCCTGTAGAGCGTATCCGATTTGTGGGGGACGTGTTTCAGCGATTTTTAAAATTTTCATTTTTAGCATTTTTATAGAGGAAAATGCAACGATAAAAGTGCACGTGGCTGAGCATTTTTTTCGGAGAGTGATCCGATGGACTTGAAACTTTTGCTATAAGTTCCTCTTACATACACTATTACACTCTATAAATTTGAACCTGCCTGATCGATTGGATAGGAGCCGAGTTGTAAAACTTAAAAAAATGTCGAAAATGCCAAAATTTGTCATTTTTTGCAGTTTTTTTAAATTTTTGGCGTTTTTCGTTGTTTCATAACTCGGCTCCTATCCAATCGATCAGGCAGGTTCAAATTTATAGAGTGTAATAGTGTATGTAAGAGGAACTTATAGCAAAAGTTTCAAGTCCATCGGATCACTCTCCGAAAAAAATGCTCAGCCACATGCACTTTCTTCGTTGCATTCTCCTCTATAAAAATGCTAAAAATGAAAATTTTAAAAATCGCTGAAACACGTCCCCCACAAATCGGATACGCTCTACAAAATGCAAAAAAACCTACGTCTCTATCTATCGTAGAAAAAAAATTTTTTACGGATGGGTAAAAAATTTTGCCTCGACCTAATATTTCTTTTTTTTTTTGTTTAAGAATAAACTACCTCAAGCCGAAAGCTATACAAGTCAAGAGTGAGCAGGGACCGATTTTCGGAGGCCCAGCCCGTAAAAAAAAAACTATGCCCGCTCCTAAAGAACGTAGGCATAGATTCGGCCCCCATCTTCCTAGTATACATAAATACCCACGTCAACGTTGTGAAAAGTGGCGCTCGGCTTGGCGCTCTGCTGACCGGCCAGCCATTGGGCTAGCGTTTGGCGTTCCATTTTAAACGAGTAGACGCCCGCGTTAGACTCCAGCGATGAGGTGGCTTCAATAAGCTGGAAGAAAAAAGAGAGAGAGAGATCTAATCATAGCCAACAGAATAAATCCAATCCAAACAGCCCAAAAAAGCCAAAAAGTCAATTGATTGCTCAGACTAAAAGTCAATTGATTGCTCAGAAAGTCAATTGATTGCTCAGACTAAAAGTCAATTGATTGCTTAGAAAGTCAATTGATTACTCAAAAAAGTCAATTGATTGCTTAGAAAGTCAATTGATTGCTCAAAAAGTCAATTGATTGCTTAGAAAGTCAATTGATTGCTCAAAAAGTCAATTGATTGCTTAGAAAGTCAATTGATTGCTCAGACTAAAAGTCAATTGATTGCTCAGAAAGTCAATTGATTGCTTAGAAAGTCAATTGATTACTCAGACTAATCGATATTATCAAAATCAATTCGAACAGAGATATAAAAAAAATGCTCAAAATATAATCATGTATATGTTACGGGAAAATATGTTCCATATACGTATTTTTCCGGCCATATACGTATTTTCCCGGCCATATACGTATTTTCCCGGCCATATACGTATTTTCCCGGCCATATATGCATATTCCCGCCAAAAAAAGCGCCAATATATACGTATCTTCATATATATGTTACGGCCAATATTAGAAATCGGTCATTACTAATAATGGCCGGCCAAAACTAATAATGGCCGGTCAAAACTAATAATGGCCGGCCAAAATCAGGCCAAAATAATTACGATTAGCTAAATTTAATTTTTATCAAATTTTCTTTAATTTCTCTATCATGAATTATTTTCAGTTATTTTTTTATAAATGGTTAATGCAATTTTTACACAAGGCAATTCCTCGTTTGTCTCTGTCGACGAAGTAATCTAAGGAGACTTGACTCTTCGATCAGCAGTAGGTGCTGCATCTGTGACTGGAATGTCACAAGGCTTCGTTCACTGTTTATGCCACAGAAATTGCGATACAAAAAGATGCGGCTGCAAAAAGGCCGGTTTGCAATGCGACAGCAAATGCCACTCTAATAAAAACTGTAATAATAAATGATTTTATAGTGAATTAGCGTATTAGCGGAAAAATATTAATTTTGTTGTCTTTGTTTTTCGTTATTTTATAAATAAAAATATGTACTAACGAATTTGTATCTTGTGTAAAAATTGCATTAACAATTTATAAAAAAATAACTGAAAATAATTCGTGATAGAGAAATTAAAGAAAATTTGATAAAAATTAAATTTAGCTAATCATAATTATTTTGGCCTGATTTTGACCGGCCATTATTAGTTTTGGCCGGCCATTATTAGTAATGGCCGATTTCTAATATTGCCCTTAACATATATAAGATTTTTTTTCACATTTGATTATATTTTGTTTTCTATTCACTTTTAAATGACATATTTTTACTTTTTTTTTCAATTTTTATCACGTTATTATTCTTTTAATTGTTTTTAAGTAACTTTTTTCTCAATTGAAAACAAAATTTAGAGGAATGTGAAAAAAATCTTATATGGCCGGGAAAATATGTATTTGGCCGGGAAAATATGTATTTGGCCGGGAAAATACGTATTTGGCCGGGAAAATATGTATTTGACCGGGAAAATACTTATATGGCCGTGCAACATATTTTTCCGTAACATATATAATAAATTGGCCTCAAATGGCTCCAAATATAAAATGTTCCGTCCAATTCGCGTCTAATATTTTATATTAAATCAGTTTTGAATATTTTTACTCTTTTATTCGGCAAAATCGACTTGATATGATTCGCGTTTCGCATGCTAAACCGCAGCGGCGCCACCTCAAAGCTATTGACGTCAGCGAGAAACGACAAAATCGATGTCGGCAATGAAATCATCACCGTGCCAAAGACCCGAATCACTGGCCTTAAAGGAAAGAATTGCTATCAGTATTGTGATCTAGCGCCGGGATGACTCCGAAATAGCGAGCCGCCAGCGACTCTGTTAGCTTTTTTCAAAAAAAAAAGCCACGAAACAGCCAGGTGCCTCCATAAATTGACTCCAGATGGCTCCAAATGGCTCCGGCTTCGGCTCCGACAAATGACTCGAAGCTTTTCGCTTCGCAGCAAGCCATCGGACTGCAAACCGGAGCCATTTATGAAGCCGGAGCCGTTTATCCAGCCAAATCAGCACATTGATTGCTATATAGCCTTAATACAGTACATAGGTGGACAGAAAGAAACCCTATAGCCTATATTGCCAACCCTATAGCCTGTATTATAATTGAAAGTCAAATATAAAGTTCTAATTAAAGGATCTCCGGGCCGAACCACTTTTTCTCACATAGCGAGCCGGGCCGAATCACACAAAACCGCCCCATCCATCTCCATCCCCGAGTCATCATCCATAGTTCTATAATACAAGATTCAAAACTACTAGGCCTTAAAATAAAAATTCACGCGAAATTGTCGCGCGTAAACCGCGCATGTACGTATTCGTTCAACGCCATGGCGACGGGCAGCTTTTGTTGGAGCGGCGCCGGCCGACCATTCGCCATTGCGGCGCCCGCCGTCGTGGCCGACGTTTGCGGCGCGCCGAACGCCAACAACGGCGAGGACGTGGAGGCGCCGCGTGCCGCGTCGAAAACGCTGCTCAACGAGTCGCCGCCGCCGGACGAGCCGCCCGCCGGTGTGCTAAACCACGCCGCGGTGGTCGCAGCTGCCGTCGCCGCCGCCGCCGACGAGAATGCGTTGCCAAACTCTGCGGATGCGTCACTCTTTTGATTGACGTTAAAGGGCTAAAAAGAATGCATTCATTTGTATATGGAATTGCGCGTCCGCGAATGCGCTCTCATTTTTTATATAGAATAAATTAAGCGTTGATAGAGGCCGGTTTTTTTGCGAACCAGCCCATTGGAAGTTAGACCCGGCCCAGCCCATTAGAAGTTAGACCCGGCCCAGCGAATTAGAAATTAAACCCGGCCCAGCCCATTGGAAGTTAGATCCGTCCCATTCCGTTAGAAATTAGACCCGGCCCAGCCCATTGGAAGTTAGACCCGGCCCAGCCCATTAGAAGTTAGACCCGGCCCAGCGAATTAGAAATTAAACCCGGCCCAGCCCATTGGAAGTTAGATCCGTCCCATTCCGTTAGAAATTAGACCCGGCCCAGCCCATTGGAAGTTAGACCCGTCCCAGCCCATTGGAAGTTAAACCCGTCCCAGCCCATTGGAAGTTAGATCCGGCCCAGCGAATTAGAAATTAAACCCAGCCCAGCCCATTGGAAGTTAAACACGTCCCATTCGGTTAGAAGTTAAACCCGTCCCATTCTGTTAGAAGTTAGATCCGGCCCAGCCCATTAGAAGTTAAACTCGGCTGGCATTTATTACATATACAATAACCTAATTGTAAAACACTCAAATCTAATGCATACTAATCGTAATATTAAAAAAAAACCAACATTTAGCGAAATGCCATCGCGTGGAGGCATTTTCGCCATCGCGCCGACTCCGCCGCCGCCTCCTCCCTGAATTTGCATCAACTGTGCGGCTGTGGGCGTATGAGAGCGCATACGCGGACGCGCAATTCCACTTCCGGCCGCAAAGAATCCAGCGCCGGTGCCGCCGATGCCACCGGCGTTCGGCGGGAATATCCCTGAGTCCATTTCTATAAATGACAATGATGGTAAAAGTAAGTGGTTCAATAGTGGCTCGCGGCTCGTGATTTGGCTTCTGGGCCATATTCAAAGCCTAAAGCTGTTCCGCAAGTCAGCTGGGTCATATTTAAAGCCTAAAAGCTTCCCCAAGTCGGCTGGATCATATTTAAAGCCTAAAAGCTTCCCCAAGTCGGCTGGGCTATATTTGAAACCTAAAAGCTATTCCTCAAGTCGGCTGGGTCATATTTAAAGCCTAAAAGCTTCCCCAAGTCGGCTGGGCTATATTTAAAACCTAAAAGCTATTCCTCAAGTCGGCTGGGTCATATTTAAAGCCTAAAAGATTCCCCAAGTCGGCTGGGCTATATTTAAAACCTAAAAGCTATTCCTCAAGTCGGCTGGGTCATATTTAAAGCCTAAAAGCTTCCCCAAGTCGGCTGGGCTATATTTAAAACCTAAAAGCTATTCCTCAATCGGCTGGGTCATATTTAAAGCCTAAAAGCTTCCTTAAGTCGGCTGGATCATATTTAAAGCCTAAAAGCTTTCCCAAGTCGGCTGGGCTATATCCAGAGTCTAAAAGCTGTTCCTCAAGTCGGCTGGGTCATATTTAAAGCCTAAAAGCTTCCCCAAGTCGGCTGGGCTATATTTGAAACCTAAAAGCTATTCCTCAAGTCGGCTGGGTCATATTTAAAGCCTAAAAGCTTCCCCAAGTCGGCTGGGCTATATTTAAAACCTAAAAGCTATTCCTCAAGTCGGCTGGGTCATATTTAAAGCCTAAAAGCTTCCCCAAGTCGGCTGGGCTATATTTAAAACCTAAAAGCTATTCCTCAAGTCGGCTGGGTCATATTTAAAGCCTAAAAGCTTCCCCAAGTCGGCTGGGCTATATTTAAAACCTAAAAGCTATTCCTCAATCGGCTGGGTCATATTTAAAGCCTAAAAGCTTCCTTAAGTCAGCTGGATCATATTTAAAGCCTAAAAGCTTTCCCAAGTCGGCTGGGCTATATCCAGAGTCTAAAAGCTGTTCCTTAAGTCGGCTGGATCATATTTAAAGCCTAAAAGCTTTCCCAAGTCGGCTGGGCTATATCCAGAGTCTAAAAGCTGTTCCTCAAGTCGGCTGGATCATATTTAAAGCCTAAAAGCTTCCCCAAGTCGGCTGGGCTATATTTAAAACCTAAAAGCTATTCCTCAATCGGCTGGGTCATATTTAAAGCCTAAAAGCTTCCTTAAGTCGGCTGGATCATATTTAAGGCCTAAAAGCTTTCCCAAGTCGGCTGGGCTATATCCAGAGTCTAAAAGCTGTTCCTCAAGTCGGCTGGATCATATTTAAAGCCTAAAAGCTTCCCCAAGTCGGCTGGGCTATATTTAAAACCTAAAAGCTATTCCTCAAGTCGGCTGGGTCATATTTAAAGCCTAAAAGCTTCCCCAAGTCGGCTGGGCTATATTTAAAACCTAAAAGCTATTCCTCAATCGGCTGGGTCATATTTAAAGCCTAAAAGCTTCCTTAAGTCAGCTGGATCATATTTAAAGCCTAAAAGCTTTCCCAAGTCGGCTGGGCTATATCCAGAGTCTAAAAGCTGTTCCTTAAGTCGGCTGGATCATATTTAAAGCCTAAAAGCTTTCCCAAGTCGGCTGGGCTATATCCAGAGTCTAAAAGCTGTTCCTCAAGTCGGCTGGATCATATTTAAAGCCTAAAAGCTTCTCCAAGTCGGCTGGGCTATATTTAAAACCTAAAAGCTATTCCTCAATCGGCTGGGTCATATTTAAAGCCTAAAAGCTTCCTTAAGTCGGCTGGATCATATTTAAAGCCTAAAAGCTTTCCCAAGTCGGCTGGGCTATATCCAGAGTCTAAAAGCTGTTCCTCAAGTCGGCTGGGTCATATTTAAAGCCTGAAAGCTTCCCCAAGTCGGCTGGATCATATTTAAAGTCTAAAAGCTATTCCCCGCTCAATTTTGCGCCAAATTCGACAAAATTGAGCCAAATTTTCCGAGAAATGGCTTATGGCTCGTGTATCTATGTATATCAATTCGAGAAGAAGCAAAATACGTTTACCGCTAAACTTTCGACGCAAATGCTCGTCGCCGGTTAGAGCGGCACGCAGCGGCTGAATTGTTGGGGCGGCCATGCCGCCAAGACTGTGCGAAAAACCACCCGCCGGCCCAGTCAACGACATTTCGCTTGTCCACGGATCCTAAAGCAAAGTCAACGTTTTTAATAAGTCAAAGCCTGACCCCCCCCCCCCTTCTTCAAGAATAGGCGTCCACTAAAGACGAAGAATCGTTTAATGCTTCGTTGAAATGCCCACAACGAACGAATAAAAAAAAAATAAATGCGTAAGAAATGCGAAAAGAGAATGAAGAAGCAAAGAGATTCTAATCCAGGATTGCAAGATGTCCTTTTTAAAAAGATTTATTCCTTTTTTGAGGAGGTCTGTTCTTTTTTGTTTTTTTTGAGAGAGGGTCTGTTTTTTTTTCTTTTTTTGAGGGGGTCTGTTTTTTGTTCTTTTTTTGAGGGGGTCTGTTTTTTGTTCGTTTTTTGAGGGGGTCTGTTCTTTTTTGTTCTTTTTTTGAGGAGGTCTGTTCTTGTTTTGAGGGGGTCTGTTTTTTGTTCTTTTTTTGAGGGGGTCTGTTCTTTTTTGTTCTTTTTTTGAGGAGGTCTGTTCTTTTTTTGAGAGGGTCTGTTTTTTGTTCTTTTTTTGAGGGGGTCTGTTCTTTTTTGTTCTTTTTTTCCATTTTTTGTTCTTTTTTTCCATGAAGAATGGCTCTCTTAGACACGGGATCAGGAGTTCCGAGAAGTATTAATTGTTGAGAGGAGAATAAAGAATCTGACCCAAAAATTTAACGAAATAGCCCCAATTCAGATATTTTTAGGAAAATCTTTTTTGTTGTTGGAAATTATCAATAAAATATTTTTTTCGTGCCCAGCGTTCTTTTTTATTTTATTTTCATCTGGCATCCCTGTTCTAATCCGCAGTTTTTTTCCAAATTAATCAGCACTGTCTCTAACACATCAATCGAATATTGGCGTTTACAGTCGACTCCCCCATTAACATAAATTCCCATTAACATAAACCTCCCATTAACATAATCGTTTTGGCAGCTTGGTTGGTTTTCACCCATTAGCCCCCTTAACATAACGCTCCCCCATTAACATAACGCTCCCATTAACATAGTTAACGCGCAGTCCCTTGGCGTTATGTTAATGGGGGCGTCGACTGTATATAAGAAAAAAAAACCAGCCTTGTCAAAGGTTGTGCTACGCTGAAGCGTCATATGCTTAACGACGTTGCGTAGCTCGTCCACCGACGCGTTCATCTTCTCGCTGGACGTCGACGTGGCGTCGAGCGGTTTAATTTGCAATGTGCGAAGTTTGGACGCCTGAAACTCGTCCTCATCTGGAAAAAATTTTCTTAATTATAACGTGAACATGATAACGTGAACATACACAATCGTCAAAGTGGCCGTTAGATATATAATGGAATGGAATAACTTGGTTATTGTATAGTATAGCCGGTCCGGCAAATTTCTACTCTTTATGTATGGAACAATCCACGTATTATTTCATTTTAAGTATTGTGAATTGGCTCTATAAGAGCCTTTGTCCATTGTATACCTAATATTTAATAGTCACTGGCAATTGTATATACCTAATACCTAATAGTCATTGGCCATTGTATACCTAATACCCAACAGCCTTTGGCCATCATTGTATACCTAATACTTAATAGTCATTGGCCATCACTGTATAGCTAATACCTAATAGTCATTGACTATCATTGTATACCTAATAGCCAATAGCCAACAGCCTTTGGTCATTGTATACCTAAGAGCCTTTGGCCATTGTATACCCAGCAGCCTTTGACCATTGTATACCTAACAGCCTTTGGCCATCATTGTATATCTAATAGCCAACAGCCTTTGGCCGTTGTATACCTAATATCTAATAGTCATTGGCCATTGTATGCCTAATACCCATCATCCTTTGGCCATCATTGTATACCTAATACCTAATAGTCATTGGCCATAATTGTATATCTAATAGCCAACAGCCTTTGGCCATTGTATACCTAATATCTAATAGTCATTGGCCATTGTATACCTAATACCCAACAGCCTTTGGCCATCATTGTATACCTAATACTTAATAGTCATTGGCCATCATTGTATACCTAATAGTCATTGGCCATCATTGTATGCCTAATAGCCAACAACCTTTGGTCATTGTATACCTAATATCTAACAGCCCAGCATCGATTATAATATCAAAACAAGGAAATTCTACAACTGAACCAAACTAACTTAACCCATTTTGGCGTTTAAAATGAGTCATTTAACTCATTGAGCACTTAGAAATTCAATCAGTCTCAATTAAATCCCATCCACAAAATACTCTTTTATTCATATTCCTAAGCCTGAACGCATTTTTATAAATTGGAATACCCGATGATGATGAAGATGAAGACGAGCAAGCCGTTGTCTGATCATCACCAACGGCTAGCTTAGCCCATGAATCACGCGACTTGTGCCTACGATTCGGCGGATTGTCGTCGATTGTCGACTGAATGTTCGTGGAACTCCAGTCGATGCCCGTTCCGCCGAACAGCGACATGTCCACGTCAGTGGCGCCACCAGCGGCACCGCGATTATCGCCGCCAATGCCGTCGGCAATCGACGCGATTTGTCCGCTCGCAAAGGGTTCATCCGCTATTATGCTACGCCGTGAATTGATATAGGATGACGACGCCGGCGGAGGCCCAGAGCTGGGAATGGCCGGCGGCACGCCGCCGGCCGCAAACCCGAAAATGTCCACCGAGTTCGGCACCGAGGTGGCAAAAGTTTTGGGCTAAAAGAAAACGCGCGCTTTCGGTGAAGGTATACAAAGACATTGAAATATAAGTAATATACCGTTGTGTCATCGCTTTTCAAATTGTCAACCGACACCTTTTTATGGTCAAAAACGCTGAAAATAAAAACAAAATTATTAGTCATATGCACATACATATATTCATATGCAGCCATTTTCAACAGCTATATTCCAAGCTAATCAAAAAGATCATTAGTTAATAGTTAACTCATAAAATTACAAAATTTGGGCTTATACATTCCGTTATAAATGATAATTATATATTCCTTTTCCTTTTATCGTTTTGTCTGCTCATATACGTAAAAATGCTCCAGATCAATGCTTCTTCCCGCCGTTAGAAATATTCTTGAAACTAATCATTGCTTGGATTTTTTTAAGGGCCATTTAGCCGCCGAAATCTCTACTGAATCGCTGGCATAGAGCCTAAAGTCAACGAAATCCAATAACTAAGGCTAAGCCAGAAGCCAACAAAGCCTAATGCCTGAAAGCTGAATTTAGAGATAACAAAGCCCAATAACTAAGCCTAAGCCAGAAGCCAATAAGACCTAATGCCTGAAAGCTAAATTTAGAGATAACAAAGCCCAATAACTAAGGCTAAGCCAAAAGCCAACAAAGCCTAATGCCTGAAAGCTAAATTTAGAGATAACAAAGCCCAATAACTAAGGCTAAGCCAGAAGCCAATAAGACCTAATGCCTGAAAGCTAAATTTCGAGTCAACGAAGCCCAATAAGTAAAGCTTAGCCTAAAGTCAATGAAGCCTAATATCTGAAAGCTAAATTTAGAGACAACGAAGCCCAATAACCAAAGCCTAGCCTAAAGTCAACGAAGCTCAATAACTAAAGCTTAGCCTAAAGTCAACGAAGCCTAATATCTGAAAGCCAAGTTTAGAGTCAATGAAGCCCAATAACTAAGGCTAAGTTCAGTCTAAAATTTATGCCCGTCCCGGATTGTCGCCGTCCCAAAATGCGTTCTAAACGCTCGTTTAATAGCAAACTCACGTAGTCTCGTTGAATAGCGTCAAATCGTTGATCGACTTTCGATGACGTCGTTTCAGAAAATTGCCGCCTAAAAATAAACGCATTTCCCATAAAAATAAAGAAATTTTTGCGTTGAAAAAAAAAGAAATAAACCATTATCGAAATATCAAATTGAGAAAATTAGCCCAAAAAGAAATATAACAACATATCCAAAACAGAGATATAATAACATATCCATTCGTAAAAAAAACACACACAAAATTAGCAAATATAATAAGAATTTCATTGTTCAGCTCATAAATTAGCATAATTGAATTGAAAATAGCCTTGCATTTCCCTCACTCCCCGTTCCGAATTGAAAATAGCCGATCCGGCAAATTTCTACTCTTCATGTATGGAATAATCTACGTATTATTTCATTTTAAGTATTGTGACTTAGCTCTATAAATGGCTCCGAATTATTTGGAGCCGAATGGCTCCGCGATGTCATTTAAAGCCATTTGGCTCGCAAGTCATTGAAAAATTTGATTCAATTTTATAGAATTGAGCCATTTTTGACTGGTTTCGGCGAGCCGCGGACCATTATTAAGCCACAAACCCCATCAGTAATTCCAAAAAACCCTGTCCGGATTACTTGGAATCAGGGCTGCGACTTGGCTTGGTAAATGACTCCGACTCTATAAGTGGCTCCGAGTCATTCGGAGGCATATGGCTCCGCTGCGAAGCCAACTGTGCGAAGTCATTTATCGAAGCCAAAGGAGACATTTATGTCTTAATGACCCGCAATTTATGAACTCATCTGACTTTTTGTGGCTCCGATCTTTTTGAAAAGAGCTAAAAGCTACGGAATCAACTCGAAGCCAAATCATAACACATCCATTCTAATATTACTTTTCTGAAGCACGCTTCCGTCAGCCGACATGCCGCCGAGACCCGAGTCGTTGTTGTTCGCACTACTCGTAATCGTAGTGGTGGTGTTATTCGCCAACGTCGAAAATAAGTCCACAGTTTCGGTGGCCATCGCCGCGGACGCAGCGTTGGCGTTTGCCGTCGTGGCGGCCGGCAAATTCGACTGCGAGGCGGAATGCTTTTTGCGCCTAGAATAAAATAGAAAACAAAAATCTCAGTTATAAGTTAGCTTGCATTCAATGCTGGCTAAGTGGTTCAATTGGTGGCTCACGACTCGTAGTTTGGCTCGCGAGCCAAAATGAGCCAAACGACTCAATCTGTTGCTAGGCTATATTCAAAGCCTAAAAGCTGTTCCCCAAAGTCGATTTGGCTATATTCAAAGCCTAAAAGCTGTTCCCCAAGTCGATTAGGCTATATTCAAAGCCTAAAAGCTGTTCCCCGAGTCAATTAGGCTATATTCAAAGCCTAAAAGCTGTTCCCCAAGTCAATTAGGCTATATTCAAAGCCTAAAAGCTGTTTCCCAAGTCAATTAGGCTATATTCAAAGCCTAAAAGCTGTTCCCCAAGTCAATTAGGTTATATTCAAAGCCTAAAAGCTGTTCCCCAAGTCAATTAGGCTATATTCAAAGCCTAAAAGCTGTTCCCCAAGTCGAGCAGGCTATATTCAAAGCTTAAAAGCTGTTCCCTAGGTCGATTAGGCTATTGTCGCGTTCGCGAAGAAAATTTAATAATCTCAGTTTATAGCTTAAGCATTAGTTTATTATTTAAACATTTGTTGGTCTCACCGCGAAATTCCTATATTGTAATAATTTGTTCAAATATAATGTTCTAGGTCCAATTTTTTAGTTTTTAAGTTTAAGTTGAATTATTTTTGCTTCATATAAAAATTGTTGTAATTTGTGCTTTAGCACCTTAAAAAATATAAAACTCGAAACCATGTAAAATAAATTTTGGGGCGATCACTCGGCAATAAGCACAAGGACCATAAGAAAAAGAAGAAGTGATTGCCACAGCTATATTCAAATCCTAAAAGCTGTTCCTCACTCAATTTTAAGCCAAATTCAACAAAATTGAGCCAAATTTTTCAAAGAAAATAGCTCATAAGAAAATCAGCCAAAAAAAAATGGGATTTTTTGCGTATTTGGCTGGTTTGATCGCGAGCCACTTGTCCATCACTGATTGCCCTTTTCTGCGATCCAAAACGAATAAATTATAATTTATGCTTAAAAATTTATGAATATTAAAAATACATCTTTTTGACATACATACGCATTCCTCAAACGTTTATTCCCTTTCTCTCAATTGAACACCTATGGGCTCATTTCGCACGTTGTCCTTTTCGCTCAATCTTTCTCATATTCTCTATGCGCTTGTCCACAAATCAAATATTCCCAACCATTGCGTTAGCTTTTGCCGACCAAGCCAGGAGGAAAACTGCGGCACGTACGAATACGCTCCCGAGACGGCCGCCGTCGTCGCATTCGCCAACGCGCCGCCCAAATCCACGCCAGTGTCCTCGTCCGAGTCGCTAATGTCGGCGGATTTCTAAATGAAAAAAAAACACCAATTTAATCTAGTAATAGAGGATAACCAGAAAGTCCTTAGACAAATTTTTTCAACAAAAATAAAATCGAATTGCGCCAGGAAATATGGAGACAATCGCGCACGGAGAGTTCGAAAATTGAATTAATTTTTTGATCCGCAGGGTTAAACATTTTTCGCGGCGCCAAATATATTTTAACGAAGGATGTATAAGGGTGTATAAACGCCATGTATAAGGGTGTATATGTTACGGCCAATATTAGAAATCGGCCATTACTAATAATGGCCGCGATGTCGGCAATTACTAATAATGGCCGGCCAAAATCAGGCCAAAATAATTATGATTAGCTAAATTTAATTTTTATCAATTTAATTTTGTTTTGCTTGTATTATTCTTGGCATAAAGCACACTTAATTTTCGGTTAAAAATATTGGGAGGGAGGCTCTAATAGAGGGGGGGGGGGCTCCGTTTGGCAACGACTACATGAAAATTTTTAACCGAAAATTAAGTGTGCTTTATGCAAAATAATATAAGCAAAACAAAATTAAATTGATAAAAATTAAATTTAGCTAACCATAATTATTTTGGCCTGATTTTGGCCGGCCATTATTAGTTTTGGCCGACATCGCGGCCATTATTAGTAATGGCCGATTTCTAATATTGGCCGTAACATATATATAACGTATGCGGCGGGCGCGAATTTTCTCATCCTATTTATTTATATGAAACTAAAATCCACTTAGGGGAGCAGTGGCCTAGTGGTTGTGCGATAGGTTTCATTTTGCTTGGGATGAAGTTCAGTTCCACCCTCGACCCCACCCACCTCCGACCCTCTGCTTCTATATTTGGAAGACAATAGGCACCACATTGCATAGTGTGGGCGATACGGCGGTGCGGACCAGGACCTGCATAAGCCGCATCAGCGATACCGCATGTTTATGCCGAGCAAACCAGCCGAGATTTCGGTGGCTGAATGGCTCTCATTCAAACCCGCGAAATGATTAGTCCAAGGTGGTTTCCAGCGGGCAAGGATTGATCTGGGGCCTTCACGTATCACGTAAAATCCACTTATGAAATCAAGATTCACTACTGTACTTTACTGCAAATTTCCTCACGGATTCCGAAGCGATTGTGCGCCGACTAACGGCGGTGCTCGTCGATGAGGTCCACGCGGTCGAGTCACCGCCGCCGCCACCAAAGCCCGCCAACAAATCGTTGACGACTTGCGGATCCGACGACTGCGTTAACGGCTGTAGCGTGGACTGTTGTTGCTGTTGTTGTTGGCTGATCTGCGCTGACTGCGGGCCGCCGCCAGCCGTCAGTCCGGCCGCATACGCCTCCAACTCGGCGGGAATCTCGTCCGTATCCGTCCAAACAATCGGCTCTAAAAATACATTAAAAAGGCAATTTTTGCAAGAGAAATTTTCTATTCAAATTTTATCATAATTTTGTCTCGTTAAATGTCCAAGCGCTGATCCTAAAAATACCCTAAGTTTTCGTATGTATAAGCCGCAGACGTTCGACAAATTTTTGAAATCCAACTTGGCTTTCATTTGGTTATTTTGTGTTTTTTAAGTATAAAATTTAATGAGCACCTTCATTGAAACAGGCCCAACCTGGGGGTTAAAAATTATGAGCTCAACTTCGTTTATAAGAGAACGAAGACCAAGTTATTGGAATAATTCTATTTTGAATCGTTTATAACTGAATGAAGGACAAGTTAAAATTCAAAAATTCGTCGAATCACCGCGGGCTTATACACCGAGAACTTGGAGTAAATAATTCTACCAGATCTTTCAATAAATAATTCTACCAGATCCTTCTACCTTGAGACGTAAATCATAAGCGAAACTCGCTAGACACTTAAAATTACGCGCTTACGTGGTCTTTCGGTTCCGGTGCTCTTCTCGAGAATAAAGCGTCGCATAATCTCCGTAATGTCAATGCCCTCTAGGGTGCGTCGATAATCGGAAAGCATCTGAGAAATTATGAAAAATTTACAACAAAACAAAATAAAGTCAATAAAAAAAAATTCAGAAAATATGCAATTTATGTATAGAGAAAGAAAAAATGAAAGAAGAAAGAAGAAAAGAAAGAAAGAAAGAAAGAAAGAAAGAAAGAAAAAAGGAAAGAAGGAAAGAAAGGAAGAAAGAAAGAAAGAAAGAAAGAAAGAAAGAAAGAAAGAAAAAAGAAAGAAAAAAAGAAAGAAAGAAAGAACAAAAGAAAGAAGAAAGGAAGAAAGAAAAAAAGAAAGAAAAAAAAGAAAGAAAGAAAGAAAGAAAGAAGGAAAGAAATAAAGAAAGAAAGAAAGGAAGAAAGGAAGAAAGAAAGAAAGAAAGAAAGAAAGAAAGAAAGAAAGAAAGAAAGAAGAAAAGAAAGAAAGAAAGAAAGGAAGAAAAAAAGAAAGAAAGAAAGAAAGAAGAAAAGAAAGAAAGGAAGAAAGAAGAAAAGAAAGAAAGGAAGAAAGAAGAAAAGAAAGAAAGGAAGAAAGATTTTGCACCTGCGATACGGCGCTATGCGAGGCGTCCAACGCGCAAGCGTAGGCCACAAAAAAGTTGCGAATCTGATGAAGATGCAGGCCGTGCTGCTCCTGAAAAACGCGGGTCGACTTGAGCATTCGCTCCTCGAAGGTGCCGCGCACCTGATTGTACTTGTCCACGTAGGCGCGATACTCATCGTGTGCCTTGGTCAACTTATTCTTTGCCTGTAAAAATGAAGAAAAAAAATATTAGGTTGATCGCATAATTTTCTGACAACTATATGATCCAATGGACTTGAAATTTTTGCTATAAACTTCCCTTACATGCAATATTACACTCCGTAAATTTGAACCAGATTGGTTGGATAAGGGCCGAGTTATGAGACTTTAAAAAAATGACAAAAAACTGCAAAAAAAAATGAAAAATTTAAGCAAATTTCGGCATTTCTGCCGTCTTTTTAAAGTCTTATAACTCGGCCCTTATCCAACCGATCAGATTCAAATTTATGGGCTTTAATAGTGCATATAAGGGAAGTTTATAGCAAAAATTTCAAGTCCATTGGATCACTTTCCGAAAAAAATGCTCAGCCCCCTGCACTTTTTTCGTTGCATTTTCCTCTATAAAAATGCTAAAAATGAAAATTTTAAAAATCGCTGAAATACGTCCCCCACAAATCGATAACGCTCTACAGAATGCAAAAAACCCCACGTTTCTATCCAGCGTAGAAAAAAAGTTAGAGCATAGTTGTCAGAAAATTATGAGACCACCTAATAATAATATAAATGTCGTCTTTTAAAATTTCTTACCTTGAGAAATTCTTTGGCGCCGGATGCCTCGTTTTTCAGGTTCATCGCCTCGGCAAGTCGTTGATAGTAAGTCTCTTTTGCCTGAAAATTGCTCGAGTATTTTAATTATAAAATACATATAAAATGCTAAATAAACTAATATGCAAATAATCTAGTCATATAGGAATTTAAAAATGACTTCAAATGACATAAATTCCTCATTAAATATCTATCTATAAATCATACTACTCATATTACAAATGTACCTACCTTTTGAAGACAAGTAGTTGTGGTCTGCATGAGATTCACGGCATCAAGCACGTCGTATTCGCGAGCCCGTTTTCGTGATTTGACCAACTCGTCGTGATAGCGCACCACGTCCTTGGAGAGATCGGCGAGATTTTTTAACAGCGAAGTTTGAATTTCGGCCCATAGCTCCAGCGTCGCCTTGGTGAGACGCCACGAGTCCGCGAGCGGACCCCCGGACGCGACAAAATTATTTACCTAAATAAAAAAAAATTATAAGTAAAATTGGACAAAAATGAGGTAGTTAAAAAGCTAGCTTGATTGGCTCTTCTTCCTCTAGAGCTAAAACCAATCCAGCTTAATTCGACTTGTTTTAGCTCAACTCGGTCAATTTTCCGTCGTCTCATAATTTTCTGACAATTATGCTCTAAATTCTATTCAAATCACAAATATCCATCCTTCTATCTAGCTCATAAAAAGCGCCAAACCCGATTAATGTTTTTGTGCAAAAACTTGAGAAGATCGTCTTCCACGCCCATCCGCTCCTTAACAAAGACACTAAACTCCTGAATTGTGTCCTCGCCTCGTTTGAGATTCTCGTAGAGAACATGGTAGCCAATATGTTTTTCTCCCTGTAACCGAAAAAAGTAATTAAATTAGCATTTAAGAGTAGAAAAAGCTCACCCAAAAATGTGAAGAATAGTCCAAAGCAGTGCTAGTCATAACAATAATAATTACTTGTCTAAAGAGCTTTAATAGCTTTTAATGATTGAAAATGTAAACATTGAAAGAAATTTAAAAATTTAGAAATTCTCCAATATAATTAGAATAGTGAGGAATAGTGGTAAACCGAGCCGGCTCAGCTCGTTTTGGTTCGACTCGAGCCATTTTCTGTCGACTCGTTTCGACTCGGACAGTCGACTCGTTTCGACTCGGACAGTCGACTCGTTTCGACTCGAGTTTAATATTGCCGGCTCGGCTCATCACTAATGGGAAATCTCCGAATGCACTACCAGACAAATGCGTGTAAGATATAAATTTTTGCATTTTCTTGAGAGATTTTTTTTAAATTTAGTTTTATTATTAAATTTGCGCGTAATAAAAAAATGCCAATTGGCGGAAATTCAAAATTTAAAACAAATAGCAACATTTGCCACAGTATTAAAATGATAAGAGTTTGAATTTAAATTCAGTTCAGATTCGAATCTATTCGAATTGGCTTTTTTAGGTCTCGGCCCGTGAATATATATTTTTTTGTTGAATTTTCATTATTCTTTTGGCTTTTTCAATACTGAACAGTGCTGTCATTGTCCAATTTTAAATTTTTTTAGAACTTTTTACTACTGATTTAAGGTATACATTACCAATTATTTTTCTCTTCCCGCTCAAAAAAATCTACAAATTTTGCGCCTTCCCTGTAGCACGAGTCAGAAATTTACAGCCTAATGCGTAGAGAAAAATATGGAGCAAGTATACAAGTACCTAATTGAAATTATTCGTTTCGGATTTTCTTGTTAATTAGGCTCAATGTTAAATGTAAAATAATTTTTCAAGGTTTAGGTGCAAACGCGGGCAGCATGGAATTGAGACCATGCCCAAAGCCCTATGACGAGGTCTATTGTTTTAATGGAGGCGAATGTTCACGCGTTTTTTATAATGACAATATTGATGACGATTCCTTCATTCCGTTTTGTAGGTGAGGAAAATTTAGTTGCTATTTTCAGTGGGAGAATTTTCAATTCCAATGAAACAAAATTCATATTTCAGATGCGCGATAAATTATCACGGTCGTCGGTGTGAGTACGTACTTGACCCGGACACGTACGGCTTGAGCGTGGACGAGACGGGCGCTGATTACGTGGAAACGGCGGCATTGAATACACTGGTCACTATTCTCATCCTTCTACTGCTAGCCATCGCCGTTATGGTCTACATTTACAAGAGGTATTTGAATGGGAAATTTTCTCTTATTTTTTCAGATATATAGATCCATTATCATTAAAGCAGGATCTTTGAAAAAGATTTTTTCAAATTGCTCTTGTTCAGTTGTGACTTTAGATGCGGCGGCAAGTCGGGCGATCTGTCCACGACGGTCACACTGGGCGGCGCATCCACAACGGCGGCACGCTTCGAGCCCTGATCCTCCCTATTCCTCCAAACATATAACACATCCTTGTTTTCTCTTGTTGTTTGTATTATTGTAGTTGAGACTCTACTCAGACCACTCATTTTCTTGTCCTTTTTTCTGTGACCATTATTTCTATTTTTTCTCTTCTCCTTTCTCTCTCTCTCTCTCTCATTTTCTTCATATTATTAGTTGGACTATTTATTGGACTGAAAAGTTTTCCTCTTTTTTCTCTCTTCATCCATCCTTCTCAATTTTTTTGGCCTTTGCCTGCTGGTTCTGGCTTTGTATTAAGTGTAATATTTGTAAAAAGTAATGACAAAAATGAATGTAATAAATAATACAGGGTGGCGCATCTTTGTGGCGTTTAAATGATTAGCAAATTTGTGGCGGGATTTGAATTGGCTCTAACATTTTTAATTTTTAATCAAATTGTAAAAATTTTTTTTGCATTCGGTTCCCAAGAGTACAAGTACCCCATTTTGTTTAATACCAAACTTGTCGATACTGGTTTCGAATTACGAATTTACTAATCATTTAAACTTTTTTGTCGCTTTTTTAAAGGTCAAAACGAGTAAAATTGACGCAATTTCTTGAATCGATTTTTGCTAATTTTTTATTTAATAGCTTTAAAAAATATGTCTTCCAGAACGAATTTTGCCTTGATTTTCAACTAAAAATTCAAAGTATGCTTAGGATTATTGAACCTTATGCAACCCACTTTAATGAAAATGTCGTTTTTTGAAAAAATGGTAAAAAAGTTTAAATACTCTAATTTCGTGTGTATAGGGTCGGGTGTTTTGAGCCAAATTTAAATTGGCGCCAACGAGTTCATTCTGTTTTATCGGATCCAAGCGAGCCCGAATTTTGCGCCTGCCTTCGTTTCAGTTTCATAAAAGTGGGCATAAAATTTGGACTCGCTTGGATTCAATACAACAGAATGAACTCATTGGCGCCAATTTAAATTTGACTCAAAACACACGGCCCTATACACGCGAAATTAGGGTAATTAGTAAACTCGTAATTCGAAACCAATATCGACAAGTTTGATGTCAAACAGAATGGCAAAACCTTGCAAAAAGAATTTTACAATTTGCTTAAAAAAAGTTATAACAAAAACATATGCCACCCACTTTAACGAAAATGTCTTTTTTTTGAAAAAGTGGCAAAAAAGTTTAAATGATTAGCAAATTTGTAAATCGAAACCAATTTCGACAAGTTTGGTATTAAACAAAATGGGGTACTTGTACTCTTGGGAACCGAATGCAAAAAAAAATTTACAATTTGGTTAAAAAGTAAAAAAGTTAGAGCCAATTCAAATCCCGCCACAAAGATGCGCCACCCTGTAATTAATAATAATACATAATTAATATTTTTCCTCAATATTCCAAATTTTCTACTAAATTTATTATACCTACTTTTTTCGACTCATTTCTTTCTTCCCGAAAATACTTTTTTTTCCCGTTTATTCCCCTAAATTTTAGCCCAACAAATTCAATTCAAATTTTCTTTTCTGCTTCGAGAAGATTCACAGGTAAATTGAGGCGGATAGCTTTGCTTGAAAATGTTTAAAGAAAAAATAGAATTCAGCACACCTTCAAAATGTGATTACATAAATAATACGTAGAATAATAGATGATGCAAAATGAATGAATGGAACGGGGATGTGAAAGTAGAAGGATATTGAAGGGGAAAGTGAAGATGAATTAAACAAAACATGCATTAGATTGTTGAATGAATGAGAACAATGAAAAAAATATAAAACAAGAAAGGAATGAATTTAATCAAAAACCGCGTAAAACCACACTGATTTGCCTTGAGGATTAGAGAATGAAAAGGAATAAATGTTTGGGGCGGGTGGATGGAGATAGCGAAGGATGATGTGAAATTTCGAATATAAAAATTGAAAAAAAGCGGTTTTAAGCGATACTTTTCAAGCGCAAAAATTCCTCCCGAAAAAGTGATTTTTTTTGCAAAGCTGATATTCTTATATATATTCCAACAACTTTTATTTAAAATATGTACACCTGTTCTTGATCCTAAACTTCTTGAATGAATTAGAAATTTTAATAGGAACTCGATCCCGATCCAACCCAAAAAATTGTTAAATTTTACAATATTTTATTGGCTAAATCCTCCCTTCCCATAAAAATTCATGTAAGAATATTTTTAAAAAGTTTAAGAAATTCTTTTATTCCTCTTCAAAGCTTTCCTTTCCCCACTGACCTAGAAGAAAGATAAAGAGAAAAGCGAGAAAATGGGGCAAAGCCCCGACGTGACCTTGATCCAATTTTCTCTATTTCTTAATTTTCTTTGCTTTTTAATTTTTTCTTTAAAACTTTTAAAACCTTTTCCGACTTTTTTTTCTAGTTTCTATCTTTAATTACCCATAAAAAAAGTTCGAATGTATAACTCTCTTGGCTGTCGGGAAAATTTTCGAAGATTTTGGTCAACAAAAAATTCAAACATTTTTGACCAACTCAAATTCGAAGTTTTTTCGACTTCCGCGTCTTATACATCTGAAATCGGAGTCACTTTAATCTTTTTAAACTAGAATATGGTTGAAATTTTTTTATTTTTTTCCAATTTTTGGTCCAACTATATTGCAAAGAAATATTAATAAAATGCTGCGGTTTCGAGCTATGGGCCCGGTAGCGGCGCTATTTCTACTGTTATCCGCCTTAGTTAATGCCCAACAGAGGACGCCAATTCCGGGCGTCAAATGCGCTAAAAATCAAGTAAGAAATTGGGATAAAATTTTTTGAGTCCAATCGTAGTTGAAAGCCCAGTCCGCATATCTCAATCAAAAATAGACGATTAATATTTTTTTTGAGGTTGTCAACAAACTGACCGTCTACGAGGACGGCGCCATTGAGGCGGAATGTGGTCACATTCCTTGTGGCGTTTCCGGCGCCGAGTGCGCGGAAAATGCGAGCTCGTGCCGCGCCGACTCGCAACTATTTAGCGGAATGAATTGGGCGCCCAACGGTCAGAGGTATTATACATAAATATGAGTAGAGTGTAGAATAGATTATGATAGGACCCAAAATGGTTCAAAAAAAGTCGAAATCTTCCTAGTTTTGGATCCATAATATCACAGAATTCCTAAACATTTCTGCAGCCATTCAAACAGTTAGAAAATTTTATTTCCAGCTTGCTTCTTCGCTGCTGTTCCTATTCCGTGCCGAATAAAGTATACGTTGGCACGGATCTGGTCACGTTGGGCTCATTCTATACGGGAGGACTCGTTGCAAAGGCCGACGAAATGGTCGGAAAAGGAGGACACGAATACGATTTCGTTGTGAATGCGCGCACAGAACAGTAAAAAATTATTTTTCGACCTGCTCTATCACAATTCCACAACCCTCGTCAAATTTCCTAAGCTGTTCCTAAAAATTGAAACATTTTAAAGAGGTGGCGTTCGCATTTGGGTCTATCGTATCATTTGTCCCGCCCAGTCACGCGCTGCCCAGTCGGCCCAAAGTGTCTCACCACAACAACAAAGGGAGTTCGATTTGGCTACGATTAACGAGGCACGACAACAAGCGTGAGTTAAATTTTAAGACATTTGAACCCCTCTAGAAATCAATGGAATTATTTCCAGGGACTACCAGAAGCATTCTCTGGGACAAGCAATAAAATTTTTCAAATCTCCCATTCTCTTAGAACCATATAGCTCAGTCCTCTTAGGGCCGTTGATTCTTCTAGGATCGTTTCGGCTGGGACTCGATCCGCTTTTCGGCTCATTGTCCCGTTAGGAACGAGATGTTATAGCCCCAGAATTCCCCCAAAAAATCAATCTTAAAAAATTGATTTCAAACTGTTTTTAGCCAGCTCAAAAGCGATACGTACGAACAAAGAAGGCAAAACCTTTTCAAGTAAAAACATTCAATTATCTCGTACATCTAGAATAATTCATTAAATTATAAATTCTACGATACATAACTTACAATAGCCGAGAGAGTAAAGTCGAATACGTCCATTAGTCCATTTTTTCGTTTTAAGGCAAATGTCCGAGAATCGCGACGCGCAAGCGGAAAGCGTCGCGGCCGCGCGACAACCCGAAGAAGAGACGGTGGTCAACCCGCTGCAATATCGACCGCGCGAATCGGTGCGTCAACGTGACGCGCCGTCACAGGCGGCCCGACTTCTTTGAGTGCGTTCTGAAAAGGAAACATTAATCGATTACATAATTTACGATGACACGAACGTCCACGTTATAGCATGAGCGATACAATTACATTACAAATGTTCATATTACAATATATTATGATACACATTCCTTAACGCTAATAATTTTTATTTTTTATAAAAGGTTTGTCTAATAAATATACAGTCAAACCTCGATCTAATGACACCCCTAGGGACTGAGCCTAAGTGTCATTAGATCGAGGGTGTCATTAGATCAAGGTTTTCGAAATTAGCTAGCACCACTGAGGAATTTGTCTCAATTTTTGTCGATCAATGCACTTTATTCGCCAAAAGACCAGGGAAGCAAAAAAAACTAAAGCAATAAAATCGGGAAGCATAATTCTTAGAGCAGCAATTCTTCCTCATCCTCTTCTTAGTGCTTGGAAAAGATCTCGGCGATGGTTGGTGGGCGCGTTTTCTCCTGACGGAACATTTGCATCTCTTTGTCGATCTTTTTTTTTTTGGTGGCAAAATTTGAACATAATGCCAAGAAAAAATGAGCGAAAAGAAAATTTGAATTTAAAAAAGAAATTTCGTAAACTCAAGTCTACGACACCAAGGTAAAAAAATAGCTAGCTGAGCGCAATGGGTGTCATTGGATCGAGGTTTGGATTCCTTACAACTGTCATTGAAAGAAGATTTTTACGTTAGGTTTTCGTCGGGACCGAGCCTAGGTGTCATTAGATCGGGGTGTCATTAGATTGAGGCTTGACTGTAAATAAAAAGAAAAAAATCGCCTAAAAAAGTAATAATAATTCTAAAATTTACAAGCCAATAAAAATCTTTTCCATTTTTAAAAGAGTGCTTAGAGATGACTCCGAGTTAAGAATAAAATGATTAAACGACTTTTCGATCCAAACTTGGAAGTCATTTATGAGTCATTTAAAGAGTTAAAACTCAAAAAACAAATTTCTTTTTTATTAAACATAAATTAACAACAAAGTAATTTTGAAAAATTTATTTGTCCTCCGCGACAGTGACTTTTTCACTAACGTAAATTCCGTCGAGAAACTTTCGAATGTCCTTGTTTTTGACGGTGGTCGATTGCTGAATTCGTGCCGCTAAACACATAAAAATTTTTTTTATGAATACTCGCTGAGCGGGCACGAAACACGCCCAGTTTGAGAATATAGACTGCCGCATAAAATTATAGCGCCACTTTAGAAAATGGCATAACTTTTAACTGAATTATTCAAACGAGGTTAAACTTTACCAGATGGCATAGTTTTAGATCGAAAATATGATGGAGTAATTAATTTTATTATACATTATACAAAATATATTTTACGAAATTTGAAAAATACTGTAAATTGCTTCATTTCAGCTTGCTCAAAATTATAGCGCCACTCAACTTTTCAACGTTTATTTTATTTTAAACATAACAAAACAATTTCAAAACAAATAAATAATATTTTGTGGGTCCGCCTTTAGATTTTACAACATCAAGTAAACGATTGGGGACACTATGAGCTAAGCTGTATAAGGTATTCAGATTAATATTATTCTAAGCGACAGAAATTGCAAGTTTTAGCTCAGCATACTATTGTCGCGATAAACCTCTCGAACCAGAATTCCCCACAAATTCTAAAAAAATATATTTTGTATAATGTAAAATTAATTACTCCATCATATTTTCGATCTAAAAATATGCCATCTGGTAAAGTTTAACGTCGTTTGAATAATTCAGTTAAAAGTTGTGCCATTTTCTAAAGTGGCGCTATAATTTTGAACAAGCTGAAATGAAGCAATTTACAATATTTTTCAAATTTCGTAAAATATATTTTGTGTAATGTAAAATTAATTACTCCATCATATTTTAGATCTAAAAATATGCCATATGGTAAAGTTTAACGTCGTTTGAATAATTCAGTTAAAAGTTATGTCATTTTCTAAAGTGGCGCTATAATTTTGTGCGGCAGTGTATATTACGTAAAAAAGAGAGAATTTGGATAGAAAAAAATTCTACCTGCTTGAGAGACAAGTTGAATGTCGTTGCCATCAACGATAAGCTCATCCTTTTGCTTCGTGGAAATGATGGCTGTTACGCCTTGGGGTAACGGCACACGTCGTATGATTTTTTCGCCGAGAAAGTTGCGAATCTAAAAAATTGTGTAAAATGAATTTGTGAAATTTCAAAAAAATAATTGACTCATAAAAAAGCGATAATAATAGGCTCAATCTAGAACCTTCAGTGTTTTTTCACTGACTAACAAATAAAAAAGAGAAAAGTCATTCCAACAAAATTAAAGACCTCAACAACGGTGTTCTTCTCCTGAAGCGATACGTTAATGGGAAAATGAGCGTAGGCGGAGCGCATTTTATAGCGAAATCCCAACGTCACACCCTTGATCATGTTCTTAATATGCGAGCACACGGTGCGAATCGCCGCCAACTCCTTCCGAAGGCCGAACCATTTGCGGACCTTAATAACGCTGGGCGCGGCGCGCAATATCTCAACGCTCATGTGGCCAAAGTCGCGTTTCAGCGTACCACGCGGTCCAATTACTTTCACCGTCCTCTTGTCGAGGACGAACTTAACACCCTCGGGGAACTTCACCGTGTCGCTCGACTCGATGATCTTCATCGCAAAAACCTGAAACAATTTTTTTTTATACACGGTTAATAATTAGCAATTCGAGTGGTCGAATATCACGGCGATCCAACCCGGACCCACTTGGGCACGTGTACAAGCCGGCCCAGCCCTACTCGAGAAAAAATTCAGCGAAAAAATTATAAAAAAAATATACAAACAATTTCCACTCAAGACAACGTCAGCCATTCAGGCAATTTAAACCAAAATTTTTATTACGGCACGGCGAATAATATTGCAAAAAAAGGACAATTTAGCTATATAATTATACAGTTAAAATTTTTTGGCATTTCGCCTATATTTAAAAAATGTAATATTACATTAAATAGGACTTGAAATTTGACAAAATTTGTTTGCAGTAAAATAATAAAAGTAAAGTTATTTGTTATTAAATGCAAATATACGCAAAAAATAGCGCATTTTCTTACAAATCGAATGACTACTGGCTTATAATACATAAATGTTAATTTTCACTTTATTTTTCGTTTCTTCTGAAACGCATACTTTCTTCGTACCTAAAAAATATGTAGAATAAATATGTAGAGCTCAGTCAATTTTCGGAATTTCCAAATAAGCCTGGGCATTCTTGTTCCCCGTTAAATTCTCTATCTCCTGGTGCAATTTGGAATTGATTAATACGCTAGAAAAAAAGTTAATACGCGAAGAGCAGGTTGATGTCAAATTTATCATTTTTTGAATTGGTTTTGCCCTCAAGCCGATTCTCGAGTTGTCGCTTCGTTTTTTTTATCATTTATATTATAAATAAGAAGTGATTTTAAATGAATAAACGGTTTTATTACACGCGAGAATTAGAAGAACATTTTTGAAATGTAATCATTCGAAATATTTTCAAATTTGCGCTCGATTACGATATATTCTGTCAAAAATTTGCAATATTATTCGCCGTGTACCGGCTAAAAAGGAAGGAAATTCGTCCAAGCGATTGAATTTTTCAAGAATCATAAAGAAAAATTTTTTATTTTTTAACATTTTTATAATTTTTTAATAAAAATTTCTTTATTCAAAGAGAGAGGGAAAAAAACATTCGGAGGAAAAAAGAAAGAAAATAAAACAAAATTTTTTCAAATGAATAATAACACATTAGGGCTTGTTCAAAATAAAATATGTATTCGTGGATTTTTCACCAGTAATTATATGCAAAAAATGAATTGTTGGACGAGGACGAGTGCGAAGCGACTGCGCCGCCGGACGACGGCGGGAAGCGGCGATTTCGTCCGCCCGACCTGCCCCGACCGAAGTTATTATGGTGATAATGGTGACCATACGCGGCCGTTCCGTTGGCTGTTGTATTGTTGTTTGTCGTTGTTATCGATGTCGTATTGCGATTGTTGCCATTCGTCGCCCATGATGTCTAAAGAGATAAAAATGAATCGCAAGGCTTTGGCGCTATTTGGCGTTAAAAACGAATGCATTTCTCGATTAGCCCTCGACGTATCATTTATTGAATTGTGGGCTCAGTGAAATCTCCCCACCTATAATCCCCAGGCTAATTTTCGCGTGGGGATAAATCAGGACGATACCGACGGAAAATCATCCCATAAAATTTTATCATTACTAGTTTTCCAGTGGAAAAATCGACGAGCTAATTTTTCCAGGACACAAAATCCGTCCCAAAGAGTCTCTAAAGCGGATCAAAGAGACGAACCTCGTCAAAGTTGATGGAGCCGTTATTGTTGGTGTCGTAGTTGATGCGCAATAGATCGCGATGACGTCGGCCGCGAATGTGCTGCTCGGCTCGCAGTGGCGTGTAGTAGAAGCGCGCGTCACACAAATAGCATGTCACCAAATTCGGATCAGTGCTATCAATCTGTAAAAATGCGAAATGGAAATTGGAAAAAATCAAATCAATCAGCTTAATAGACAAATGCACATTAATTATGAACAACTTACATCCATAAAATTGTTTGATAGTCGCGCTGAGTCCCATTCGCGATTATCGTCACTGGAAAACAAGTACTAATGATAATTTTATGGGGTGATTTTTTTTTTCCCAAATCAAATTCAAGCCCTGTTCGATTCCATTCCCATTTTTCTCGATGCCGAGCCCGAAAAAAAAATTCAAAGAATTGTCGCGGCAGCGAGAAAAACTAATCCATTTTGTTTAACCCATAAGTGACGACGTGTACACTTTTGTGTAAACGAATTTAAATTATTGGCAAATGTGTTCATTCTATTCTGTATGGATTTATAAACATAAAAAGAATTTGTCGTATAAGAAACCTCCTAGGCACATATTTTGAGTGTGGTTCCAAATTAAAGAACAGAATGAAGGCAAACGCCAATTTGCGCGCAAATTTGAACTCAAAACATTCATTGTCACTTACGGGTTAATTTATTTTTCATTTCATTCATTTAATCTTGTCTTATGGGTAATCAAAACATGTGGCTTGGAATCTAAGTAGTGATAGGCAATCAATGTCTAACTCTTTCTTCTACTTTGCCTCATGTTCAGTCTCGGAAGTACGCTTAGTTGCTTTGGAAATACTCGCATTACAATGTATAGCCATTAATGTGTGATATACATTTTGCGTCCCGAAATATTATTTTCGCACTTATTCATTTTTTCATTATTGATGCCGATCTACTGCTGAGATAATATGCAAAATTGTTTGGAAAAACTTTCGTTTCCCATCTCGGTGGGAATATTTCTATCGTTGTCTTTTCCTTTTCTATTACAAAGTTTTGCACTTTAACAATCCCAGCTTATTCACCCTTATCTGATAACGTTGTATTTTTATTGTAATGCACTTTACAATCCCAGCTTATTCACCCTTATTTGATAACGTTGTATTTTTATTGTAATTTTTGTACTTTACATTCCCATCTAATTCACACATTCCCGATAACATTGTTCGTTTTTATGTAATAAAAAACAGTATATAAACTAAACCAATTTTCTGTTAAAGGATGCCTGCTTGCTTGGAGAAAACGTTGAAGAAATAATATTGTACTTTGCTATTGGATTACATTGCTATATTTTTTTTATTGAATTTATATTAAATTTTGCTATATTAAATTTTGTCAATAATAAATAATCTAATAATATTTTGTCTATTTGCGAACTGCATTTAGAACGAAATTATGATGTAATAGAAATGCGGGAGAAAGCTATTTAAAGACTCAAATACGACTTGGAACGGGCCAGCTTTTCTTATAAAACTTCAAGTTAAAACTTAAGCTTATAGACAATTGGAGGAAGAAAAAATAAGAGTGATGGCACTCACATCGAGAAGGAAATAATGGGCACTTCTAGGTCGGAGGTGACGTCGTAGAAGGAGAGTAACGGCGTTCTCCGACCGTTGCCGCCGCCGGCGGCGGCGCCGCTCACCACGTCACCCGTCAATATGGAATCGGAGCGCGCGGTCGTGGACGCCGGATGACTAAAGAGCGGTAGGGCGGTTGTCGCCGAGCTCATGCTGGCGCGCGACAACGACAACGTCGCCGCGCCGACTCGATCCGCCGACGTGGCGCGCTCGGCGTTCGATGTCTCCTGACGGTACACTTCCGCAGCCAAGCGACGCGCCTTTAAAAAGAAAAAAGAGAACAGATTAATTGAGGTTTGTCGAAGAGAGACAAAAATTTTTTACTCGCTCAAAAACGTCGTGAAATGAGCGACGCTGCCGGCGCATATTCGCGACGATTGTCTCCATTTCGGAGCGAATACGCGTCAACTCCTGAGTGTTGGTGGACATTTGCGCTGGCATTTGGCCAAATGTAAATCCATACAACGCGTCCTAGAAGAGAAAATGAGCGAATTTTGGGCGAAAAGTATTGTTAAAAATAACCTATTACTTCATAAACATAAATTTTCTCTTCAGCCATTATCGCCCATGTATATTAAGAAATGAACCATGCCTCGTGAGCCGGCTCAATCCACTTAATCGGTTCATGGCTTTGAGCCATGGGCCATTTAATGAGCCAACTTCCATTTAAACCAGGGTTGCCCGATGAATATAAAATAAAAAACGAACGCTGGGCACGAAAAAAAATATTTTATTGATAATTTCCAACAACAAAAAAGATTTTCCTAAAAATATCTGAATTGGGGCTATTTTGTTAACTTTTCGGCTCAGATTCTTTATTCTCCTCTCAACAATTAATATTAAGTTGAGGCAAAATTTTTTACCCATCCGTAAAAAATTTTTTTTCTACGCTGGATAGAGACGTGGGGTTTTTTGCATCCTGTAGAGCGTATCCGATTTGTGGGGGACGTGTTTCAGCGATTTTTAAAATTTTCATTTTTAGCATTTTTATAGAGGAAAATGCAACGAAAAAAGTGCATGTGGCTGAGCATTTTTTTCGGAGAGTGATCCGATGGACTTGAAACTTTTGCTATAAGTTCCTCTTACATACACTATTACACTCTATAAATTTGAACCTGCCTGATCGATTGGATAGGAGCCGAGTTGTAAAACTTCAAAAAACGTCAGAAATGTCGAAAAACTGCAAAAAATGACAAATTTCGGCATTTTTGACGTTTTTTGAAGTTTCATAACTCGGCTCCTATCCAATCGATCAGGCAGGTTCAAATTTATAGAGTGTAATAGTGTATGTAAAAGGAGCTCATAGCAAAAGTTTCATGTCCATCGGATCACTCTCCAAAAAAAAACGCTCAGCCCCCTGCACTTTTTTCGTTGCATTTTCCTCTATAAAAATGCTAAAAATGAAAATTTTAAAAATCGCTGAAACACGTCCCCCACAAATCGGATACGCTCTACAGGATGCAAAAAACCCCACGTTTCCATTTATCGTAGAAAAAAATTTTTTTACGGATGGGTAAAAAATTTTGCCTCAACCTAATACTTCTCGGAACTCCTGATCCCGTATCTAAGAGAGCCATTCTTCATGGAAAAAAAGAACAAAAAATGGAAAAGAACAGACCTTCTCAAAAAAAGAAAAAATCTTTTTAAAAAGAACATCTGGCAACCCTGCTTAAGAGCCTTATTTTTTTTTATATAATTTGACTCAAAACACTCGGCCTTATACACGATTTTAGGGTATTTTTTTCGGCATTTTTTTTTGTCTTCTATTTCATTCTTAAACTTATCCACAAAACAGCAATTGTGAGCCCGGAAAGTTGTGTAAAATAAAATGAATCCTATAAAAAAACTCCAAATAAAAGAAGAGTCAGAAACCACCAAAACCTCTCTTAAAAAAAAAGCTTGAAAAGCTTAAGGCGGAGCTTCTTCATGGAAAAAAAGAACAAAAAATAAAAAAGAACAGACCACCTCAAAAAAAGAACAAATCAAGGCAACCATGATATTAGACCAAATTCGGAATTTTCAAATGGCTGTGACTTTTCGCGCATGCGTCAAAAGGGCCAGTGTAAGAGTAACTTTTGATTATCTCTTTATTAGCTATCCAATGACGCCATTTTCGTTCGAAAATAAAATTTTGAATTTTTTTCGATTTTAAAAATTTTGCCTTACTATAATTTTTTTTTTTAAACTGGACTTTGTGAGCTATAGCCACGTGGATATACTCATTCGATAGCCCTTGAAGAGCTGATTCCAAATATATATGGGTCTCTTAATCAATTTTTTGATTTTCGGCCACTTTTAGCCCGTTGAAAATTTTTGACTATCAGAATTAGGCCAAATTCGGAATTTTCAAATGGCTGTAACTTTTCGCCCATGCATCAAAAGGGCCCAGTGTAAGAGTAACTTTTGATTATCTCTTTATTAGCTATCCAATGATACTATTTTCGTTCGAAAAAATTTTTTTGACTATTTTTCGATTTTAAAAAAATGACCTTACTGTAGTCCATGGTTTTTTTCAAATTGGACTTTGTGAGCTATAGCCACGTGGATATACTCATTCGATAGCCCTTGAAGAGCTGATTCCAAATATATATGGTCCTCTTAATCAATTTTTTGATTTTCGGCCACTTTTGGCTACTTTGTGAGCTACAACCACGTGCATATACTTATTCGATAGCCCTTGAAGAGCTGATTCCAAATATATATAAATTTTATATTCATTTGAACTTTTTTCACACTATTTTTAAAGATAAAAAATGGACAAAAATTGAGTTTAAAAAATTTCCAAAAAATAAAGTCAAATCAAAAAAAAAATCAAAAAAAAGAACAAATCAAAAAAGAACAAATCTTTTTAAGAAGGACACATCTGGCAATCCTGTCATAAACATAAATTTCCTCTTCAAAAAAAAGTCTCGTCGACATTTTTGAAAATATTTTTCCGAATAAAACGAATGCCTTAGAATTTTTGAATCCAATTTTAATCACCTCATTCAATTCTAAAATATAAGCTTTTAGGCTTTGCGTAAAATTTCTGGAAAAAGCATGCTTTTTCGAACAAGAAATGATTCATATAAAGCAATATGTCCACTTTAAAAACAAACCTGAATGCATTCAAGCGTATTGTAAAAGTCTTCCATTTCGGTGTTGGACACCCAGAACGAGCTGCTGTAATCGCTGTTCCAAATCGCGTTCGGCTCTCCCCAGCCGTCGTCGTCGTCGGCGAAGGCGTCGGCGTCCAGGCGAAACGTGCGATCGGCGATGGATCGCGCCCCGGCGGCGTCACGCTTTTGTCGCTCCCTCTCATCGACACGCATCTCCTCGCGAACCACGCTATCGCATACCAACAAATCGTTTCGTTCCAGAATATCTTTAACAATCAAATAGTTTACCTAATATACCCAACCTAATATATCAAATGCAATTTAAAGTTTCTTCCAAAAAAAAATAGCTTTCCAATTGCGAAATGCTCCACACAGTATCTCATAAATCGAATTCTATGTGAATGAAAGCAAAACTTACCCAACAAAGTAAAGTTCTTTCCGAGACGTTTGTAGTTGGAGAAGGTATGCTTCCGGCACACGCCGCAAATTATGCTCATTTTGCGGCGGCTGAGCTCACGAATGCACACCACACAGAACGTATGACCGCAATTCAATGAGATGGGATAACGCAAATCGCGAGAGTAGGGCTGAAAATGTAATAAAACGAAATTTGATTTGAAAAAAGTCAATGTCTAATTGTATATAAAGTTAGAAGTTAGAATAGAATATAAATTGCATTCAAAAAAAAAACACCTCAAAACATATTCTACAGGAAAACGTCCGCTGTGTCGTAACCGAATTAGAGTCCACTTCACTCGTGAAGTTAGCAGGTTCATTCGGAGGCTGTGCATCGCCAGTTGACTTATTTTCATCAAATTTTGCGTCCGACATTTCAAGTTTTGCTATGGCAAAGAATAAATTTAAAAAAGACAATATTTTTAATTAAAAATGAGCATATTTCAAATCAAATCAAATCAAATCAAACAAAATCAAATCGAAATTTATTTTTAAAAAATAAAAAGACGTATTGTTTAAATAGATAATTGAGCCAATGACAAAATAATTCTAGCTGAAAAATGGCTATTTTGAATTACTTGAGAGGATGGAAAATAGCTGAAAAAGGACCTAAAATTCTATTGGGAAAAAGTCAACAAAAGACTTTCAAACAAAAGTGAATTCGATTCACAAGATGCATATTTGTAATGTGACTCCAGTTGACCATATAATCAGCCGACAAAACCACTACAACTCCATGAATAAATTCTTTTTTTAAATTTATTGGAAAATTCTAGATTTTCATTTTTTAATTCAAACTACCGTATCATTTTTGCGATCTATGACAATAGCGCAATTTTAAAATTATGACAAAAACCAACAGAATTCAATGTGCTCAACTAGAATCATGAAACTTTTGAGTTAATAAAAAGGCTAAAAAAGCGGAAAAGGTATTTCAAAAAATTTTTTTTGATATTAAAACATTTTGTCTTGATTTTTTTACGTACCCATTCTAAAAATCAATTGATTCATTCTTAAAACATAAAGAAAAACGGACTTTTTATCAAAAAACAAGTGACAATGAATACACATTCCGCCGCTTCATTTCCCATTTTAAATAACGCGCTCTGGCGTTTGGCTTTTTGCAATTTGAAAAACGAAAATGAAGAATTTGTGAATCACAATTTTCATTTTACGTGGCGAGCGTTTTTCATTAATTTAAGGTCCAACGATGTTTCCAAGCGATGCACGGTTTATCGTGTTATCGCGATCATGATATCCGATACACAAAACTCTTTTTTCCTCTAAGTAGGCTTAGGAAATTATAAGTTAGTCATTGTGCGAGCAAATTCAATTCCTTATGTATTTATTATTTATAAAGCTAGAATTTTATCCAGTCAAATGTACATTTAAACATCTGAGTCGTAGATTTTCCATATGGCCTCTACAAATCCGAATAGTGGTAACGAAAAATTCTTTACGAATTTTCCATCGTCCTGGTTTGCGTCAGCATCCACTACGACGAACTTGAACAATACGGCAACCAACCCAAAAGCTCCAAGCCCAGGCTTTTTACCCCGATTCGTTAGCGAAGATCAAGCAGATGGAGAAAGTAGCTATTTCCATTAATGTATTTCATTTAAAAAAATAAACTTTTTGAGTGAACGTAAATCGATCCACCTTCCTAAACGCGCTGGCAAAGCTGAGAGAACGTCTTCGGCCCTGGTCCGAATTCCTCAATACATCCAAATTCGGCTGGCCGCCATCGATCGCCGCCGTGGCGCCTCGCGTGAAGAAAAATTTCCAATATTTTACAACCAATTACATGTCCCTTGTCGTGATTCTATTTGTAAGTGGATCTTAAAGAGGAAAAAAATATTTTTATAAAAGTCATAAACCTATAAAATTTGTCAGATATATTGCATTTTGACCTCATTTCTGATGTTGTTGGCTTTGGTTGTGCTCTTCGGTCTCTTCTATTCCATATATCAACTGACCACTCGTGGACCGGTCGTAATTAAAGAACACGAGGCAGGCTTTTCATTTTTTCGCACACTGAGGAATTTGCTTAATAAGAGTTTAGGTCCCCCCGAGTCTCATGTACACCATGGCACTAATTATCTGCTTTCCGCTGTTCGCGATGGCCGATGTCGGTGAAGTGATGTATTGGGTTATTGGTGAGGGTCTTCACACAATATTCCTTTTCCCAATAAATAATGAGTAAAATAATTTCTTTAAACTCTTATAGGTTCGGGCATGTTCCTCGCTTTGGCGCACGCCACATTTTTCTGCTCCGAAGAGGTGCCGGGCGCCGAGTTTGAAGTCGTCACCGTTGTCAATGCATAAAATGTCTACATATGAATCCAAAAGTATAATCACATTCGCTCAACAGTTATATCATATTCTGTATACATAAAAAGCTTAAATCTTCACTATTTTCCAAAATATTACAATTTGAGGAGTGCATCGATTTTTTTTGTACCATTTTAAAATCTTGACCCGTGTTTAAAGAACATAAAAAAAAATTCTTGAATCTTGAATCGAAAAATATATTTTCTACATAATTTATTTTATATTTTTCAAAATATTTTTATCTCATTTCATTTTCTTTGAAACATTTTTAAAAAAATTTAAATTAATTTTTCGGAATTCTCTTTAAAAAAAATCATTGGGGCTAATTGAATATATTTGATTCGTTTTATTTATTTTTTTATGGGAAACTATTCCATTAGTCGAAAAGTAGGCATTTATAAAATTCCGACATTTTTGTGCATCGTGATTGTTTAAAAATTTAGAAATGCCTCTACAAAAAAACAACTCCCAATTAATAACAATTTTGTGATCCCATATAATCAATTCTCGGCGTATTGAGATATTCAAATGTACAATAATATATTGCGAGTAAGACATATATCTATTTTTTTTTCTCATCTAAATATTATCTATATTATAGATAAACAAATTCAATTATTATTTTTCATAAACGAAAATCGCTCACCTTTTTTCCAAGTTTCTCGAGGGTTTCCAAGTAGCTTGGGAAGAGAAGTCGAACATAACGCCTTTTTTTTGAAATAAAATTATTTTCATGATTTTATCGAGAAATTCTTTTCTTGACAAATTTGTGAAAACTTTTACAAAAATATTTTATTTACGAAAAGGAAGAAAAAAAAATTTTTTAAATAAATTTTAAATAAATAAGCGATAAAAATATGTAATTAATCGAAAAAGTTGGACAAAAATTGGATAATATGAAGGGAGGAGAAAAAAAGTTATTGTCTCATATCGCGGAACAAGTCAATTCGATTTTCATTTAAATTTATCGGCTCTTAAGCCCGATTCCAGATGGTTGGCTCTAAAAAAAAGTGTAACTTAATTTAAAGTAATCTTCAAAAAAAAGTCACAGTCAATGATTTGTCAGCAATGGTTAGTGGTAATAAAATGGCAAAATAATTATTTTTCAAATACACCACAAAAGCTCGGGTAAATAAAACGCAGCCGTTCGACGAATTTTTGAATATTGACTCGACCTTCATTTCGTTATTTTGTGTTGGTTAAGCATAAAAAATTTAAGAAATACAGTCAAGCCTCGATCTAATGACACCTAGGCTCGGTCCCGACGAAAACTAACGTAAAAATCTTCTTTAAATGACAGTTGTAAGGAATCCAAACCTCGACCCAATGACACCCATTGCGCTCAGCTAGCCATTTTTTTTACCTTGGCGTCGTAAACTTGGGTCTACGAAATTTCTTTTTTAAATTCAAATTTTCTTTTCGCTCTTCTTTTCTTGGCATTATGTTCAAATTTTGCCACCAAAAATGTTTTTTTGTTTATATTCATTCTTAAGTTTTTCGCTTGATCGGTTATTGTTTTCGTGTGATAGTGTTGGAAAAAAAAGCTTTTTCGTCATCTTTTGCTCTTGGGAGTTGCGTAAGGTTATTGGAAACATTACCGATTTTATTGTTTTATAGTTTTTTTTTGCTTCCCTAGTCTTTTGGCGAATAAAGTGCATTGATCGACAGAAATTGAGACAGAAATTCCTCAGCGGTGCTAGCTAATTTCGAAAACCTTGATCTAATGGCACCCAGGCTCGGTCCCTAGGGGTGTCATTAGATCGAGGTTTGACTATACCTTCATTGAAGCACATTGTTTAAAAATTTTTAGCTCAACTTTATAACAAAACGAAGGCCAGGTCAAAATACAAAAATTCTCCGAACCGTCGCGTCTTATTTATTCGAACTTAGGGTATTATACTAAATGTTGATTGGCTTCGGTGAATATAAAAAGTCAGAAATTTTCTTTTGTAAACAAATGTAAAGAAAATATTGTATTTTTACACACTGCAATTTTTTCAAAAACAAAAAATACGCAAAAAATTCATTCAAATATATCATATCTAATCTCTCACCATTATATTATATAATCCAATGTTTCCTAAAAAAACATTCAAAAAAAAAAAATTGTGAGTTGAAAAAAATTAAAAATTTCTAAATTTAAAGAAAAGAAATTATGACACTCTAATTTCGCGTGTGTATAAGCCGCGGGTGTTTTGAGCCAAATTTAAATTTGCGCCAATAAGTTCATTCTGTTCGTATTGGATCCGCTGGGGTCCGAATGGATCCAAGTGGATTCAAGTGGGTTAAAACGGGTCCGAAGGATCCAAGTGGATTAAAACGGGTCCAAATGGATCCAAGTGGATTCAAGTGGATTAAAACGGGTCTAAATGGATCCAAGTGGATTAAAGCGGGTCCGAATGGATCCAAATGGATTAAAACGGGTCCAAATGAATCTAAGTGGGTTCAAATGGGTCTAAGCGGCTCCAAAAAGTAATTAAATTTTCATCTTTACCTTAAGGTCCCAAATCGCAACGAGTCCGTCGGTGCCACACGTCGAAAATTTCGTTACATTGTCGGGACGGCCGGTGTGAATTTGAACCTCACTAAAGAATCCAACATTGAAAGAAAATCAAGTGAATACAGCTCGAGATATAAATTCATATTAACGTTATCGCGTTCTGATGAAGTGTTTTCAGCTGCCCGCTCGTGGATTCTTCCGCATTCGCCGTCCGATCCGTGTTGCGGAACATGCGAAACACGTTGCCGACGTTGGCGTTTGTGTGGTCCTCCGGCGCGGGTACACCCAGCTTGGAAAGCATAGCTAGGACCGGCTTTCTCGTGCCCTCTTCCACGTCCACAGAAAAGAGCACCGGCGAGCAGTCGTAGCCCTAAACACAAAAAAGCGATTCACAAAAATTGAATTTCAACAGGAAAAATTAAACCAACCGCAGCAATAATGCGATTCTCGCCCATCCAGCATAGGGTGCGAAACGGCAGGCCGACGGTCCGACACAAAATCGGCTGATCGCCGGCGCACATGGCCATAGCCTTGTTCACGACGGCGAGCGTCGAGTCGTGTGAGCACCACGTCAGCTGACAACCGGAAGGCGAAAACGCCACCGCGTGCACCCAACCCGTCGACGAGTACTCGGCGAGCAGAGCACCGAACGGCATTTTGGAGCCCCAGGGATTGGGCTCCGGTTTGGTGTCAACCTATAACGACGAGAATGAAATGATTATGTAAATAAAAATAATCAAACACTTGAAAAAAAAATAATTCTTGGACCACCCAATTCATCAGCCCAATAATTTCGATCCATAAATGCTTTTTCTTTTAAACTTGAAAGTAATTTCGAATTATTTAAAAGTCATTATAATTCCCAGATAAGTCATCAATCCCTATTTAAGAAGTCAAAGTCGTTTAAATAAGTCAAGTTCTAATACTACGAGAAAGATCAGTTTCTTGTCGAAAAAATGGCGTATAAATGTTCCAAATTTATGCCTCTTTAATGTAGGCGGAAAAGACGCGCGTCTTAAAATCGCACGCGCCGACGGCTAGCAAATTGTTGTTGGGATGCCAGTCGATAGCGGTCACCGTCGAGTAAATGGACTTTTTAATTTGTTTCGCCACCCACCAATTGTTCTCCTTCTCGTAGAAACACACCGACACGAGTTTAGCGCCCGTGGCGACCGCAAATTTGTTCTCTGAAAACGTGAAAATCTCCAATTTGACTTGTAAAATTTTTTACTCGAATACGAAGAAAAAAATCTAGAGATTCAAATCCACTCCGAAAAAATCAAAAAATTACCTTGTGGAGACCATTTGACGGATGTGGCGGCGCGACTCGATCGTACCACAACCAATTCGGGCCGCCATTCGCCCGCGTCAAACGTCCACACGAAAGCGTTTTTGTCCTGAGAGCATGAGACAATTCGATTGGTGTTTGGCGCCCAGTCCAGGCCGGTAACGATGAGCTCATGTTCGCGAAGTACGTGTGTCTCGCGCCATTGACCCGAGCTGTTGGCGGGCCGCTTAAAAATGTGAATCACGCTGTTCGATGCGGAGACGGCCAACTCTAAAAATAAGAAATTTTAATTCTAAAAAAATAAATACTAATTCAATAAAACTCACGTGTTCTGTCCTTGTTCCAGGCGTGGCACGAAATCGGGCCGATGTTCAGATTCCAGTGCTCAGTCGGTGACGACATGCTTTAACGGCCAATATCCCTGTAAAAATAAATAGAAATATGAAGAAAAATTTCTTTAATTAATCAAGTCATTCCATCTTTCTCAAATCGAGCGATTTTTGCGGAGTATAAAGAGACGAAAATTTTGAATATTTGCGGATCTTTTTTGATTCTCAAGTGATCAGAAAAAATGCTTATAGGTTTTCACAATATTTTTTCAATTTCTTTTTAAGAAAGGAGAGAAGAGGAAAGAAATTTGAGAGGTCATTCAGCTTATAAAATTCTTTAAGCGATTTTCCAGTAGAAAACTAAGAATTAAATGAAAAAAAGTTTTAAATTTGTGAATGAATCACACTTTACGCGCAAATTTAAATGTCGTCCAAAGTCCGTTTGGCAGTCTTTGGAAGTAAAAATTGAATTGGATTTTTTCTTCAACTAAAAATCTTATGCGATGATTACTTAAAATGTTTTCTTTAAACTCTTTAATTTTCTTAATGAAAAATCCAAGAATTTTAGCCAGTTTATTAATTAATATCAGTTTTTGTGACTTGGCTCCGAGTTGACTTCGGCATTTTTGGCAGACGAGCAGACAAATTCATTATTTTTTCTCTTAAAAATGGCGAAATATCATGCTCGTCTGCCATGAGTTTGCCGGAATCAATTCGGAGCCAAGTCATAACACTGGTTAATATATATGACAAATTGAAAATTTTTTTTCAAAAAAACATTTTTGCAATAATATTTTTGTATTTTTATTAAAGTAGGTATAAAATTTATAATTATATACATAGTTAAAAACTTTCAATTCAAACATTCATTTATTTTTTTACTGAAAAATTGTTTTATTTCAACATTTCACATTGAATATACACATACATCGATACATACCGAAAATACATATATGATATATGGTATTGAATGAGAAAAATCGCGCAAAATAATAATAATGACACCGTATTGATCGATTGAAGTGACGTGGAAAAGCTCCAGGAGAAATGTGTTCCATACTAGAGAAAAAGCGGGTTTATGACATAAAATTAGGTGGTCCAAAAATATTACTTTTTACGGACCGCTTTTAGTGGTTTACAAAGAACTTAGCCCAAGTTCGAGGCCAACAATGCTAGGCGATGGGGTGATGAAACAAGGCCTAAGCCCAACAATGCCAGACAAGATTAGATAGAAAAATTAAAATAAAGGTGTTGTCTACGAATACAAGTTAGCACATACATTCCTTTTGTACCATCTATATATATTGTTATGCACTTAAACCAACTATGCTAGAGAAGAGTACCGAGAAAGGGAGGTGAAATACGATGAAAAAATACGCACATAACAGGAACTGAAAGATCTTCGAAATTCCGAAAATCAAAAGAGATTAAAATTTTCTAAAAAATCAAAAATATTTTTTTATTTTTTTCTACAAACTTTTTTTACATAAGATTTCGATTTCAATTTTAATACATTTTAAGAAAAATATTCAAAATTTTTCAAATTTTATGTTTAAAAATCGTGAAATTGTCGGTAAAAATATTACCCTAAGTTCGGGTAAATAAGACGCGGCAGTTCGAAAGATTTTTGAATATTGACTCGGCCTTCATTCTGTGTCGGTTAAGCATAAAATATAATGAATATCTTCATTAAAGCGGGTCCAAGCTGTAGTTTAAAAATTTTGATATGTATATTGAGCTAAACCTTGATTATAATAGAATGAAGGCCAAGTCAAAATTAAAAAATTCTTCGAACTACCACGTCTTATTTACCCGAATTTAGGGTATAATAAAGCATTTCCATTTACTCAAATTTTTTTCGAAATTTTCTAAAAATGAGCAATTTCGAAAGTCGGAAATCGAAATTCGTCGCATTCCTGATATGTATATTCAAACTTTAATTTAGAAAAAAGTTGACAAATTGATTGATAATAATATGAATTGAAAATTGGCCAAAACAATAACAACTAAATAAAAGGTTGGAAAAAAAATTTTCATATTTTCAATATTATATTATAATTATTTTCGTGAGATATAAAAGCAAAGCATAAAAATAAATTGAAATAAATGAAAAAAAAATTAACTATCACTTTTTTATTTTGAAAATCGAATAATTTTTTTTTTATTTAGAAAGGCCGAATCACATATATATTAATTGATTGATTGATTGATTGGTTGATGACTTTTCGAAAGAATATTGGGCGAATTTTCGGCGATGAAAAAATTCTCGTCCGGGCCGTTTTTGGGGTTCAAGTCTTAATGGAGACCTAAAAAAAATGATAAAAGAATTTTTATTTTATTTAGCCTATACACCTAAGTATAAACCGCGGGTGTTTTGAGTCAAATTCAAATTAACTCCAATGAGTTTATTCTGTTCTGTTGTGTATCGGATCCGTCGGGGTCCAAATTTTGTGCCCGTCTTCGTTTCAGTTTCATAAAATTGGGCTTGCTTAGATCAATTTGGACCCGCTTGAATCTATTTGAACCCGCTTGGATATAATACAAATAGAATGAACTCGTCGGTGGCTGTCGCGAATAGCGAAACCATGAATTTGGTTATTTAACCCTAGGATTACCGTGAAAAAAACAAGCATCTTTTACCATTGGGGTCCATACGGACCCCATGTGTATTTTATGTTTATAAGTATAATAGAACTTTATTTTTTCATAATTTATGGCAAAATTAACAAAAAATATTAAAAATTAACAATATTAAATTTTAACAATCGTGACAAATCAGCTGCATATGATCACTACAAACAAATTTTGAGCAAACCGAACAACGAGAACGTATTTTTCTATCCTTGTCTCTTGTACAAAGGTTGCATCGGCCGCGTTTATTTTCGATATTATTTCGGTCAGGTCGGTCATTTTGATTGTCTGTTGTTGTTCCTTTAGCCAGAGCGAGTCCTAATTCTTCAAGAAACTTTCGACGCTTATGGGACTTGTCTCGATGATATTGCGGATTGATTTTTGTATAAACAACAAAAGCGTTTATTGCTGCTACGTCAAGAATGTTATAGAATAAAATCATGGGCCAGCGTCGTGACATTCTTTTTGTTGAATAACCGCGAGCCATCTGGTCAAGAGTATCAACGCCTCCTTTAGTTTTGTTGTAATCAAGAATAATGTTTGGTTTACGATCGGTTCTATTAGAAACAGCATTATCATGATGCATAGTACTAAGAAGAATAACCGGCTTCTTGGATTTTCCCAGGCAATAAGAACATAACATGGCGAGTTTTTGAAAGCCGAAAATTGAAGAATACTCATCTTTTCTCTTTGCTAAAAATTATATTGATTATGTCATCATATTCATAAAACAACAAATCTATGAACGCAGCCGGTAATTCGGTTCGGTTGTGCCTAATTGTTCCTAACAAGCTTATTTTTTTGCATATTCAATACAAAGCTAGTACTGCTATCGCACAGCATCCAAAGTTTGATACCATAGCGGCCGGGTTTACTAGGTATATATTGCTTGAAAGGGCAGCGACCACGAAAAGTTACAAGCTGCTCGTCCACTGTCACAAATTCAGATGGCGTGTAACTACGACAGAGTGATTCAACAAATGTATCGAAAACTTTTCTGATTGGAGCCAACTTGTCATCACGTTCTGGAAGACGGCGTCGCCTTTCAGCATCATCAAATCGAAGACAACGCAAAAGTAAGTAAAATCTATTGCGAGATAAAGCACTTCTTATGCAATTACGTCCAACTTCCTTACTCCAGAGCATAGAAACAGGCTCATTTTTTCCTCGATAAACGCCAATCAAATATAACACTCCGAGAAATGAAAATACAAAAAGACCTTCAGCATATTAGGTGGAAGAAAAAGATCAAGCGAAGTTCTCAAATCATCAACGCGGTGAGCCGCATATGCGGTTACACCTTCTGCACCCTGAATCACATTCTGAGATTGATGGCGGCCATTATTTACAATTGGATAACGGCTCCACAATTCCTTTCCATTTTTGGAAATAAATTGTTCCTCCTCTGAATCATTTGTTTCATTCAAATCATCTGAAAGTTCGCTAGAAATTTCACTGATGTGATCAATTTCCCCCTCATCAGAAGATGGAATATAATCACTTTCAAAGTGTTCAAACTCCGAGTCATCCGACGACATTACAAAACTAAATAAATATAAAAGAATTATAAAAAAAATAAGAAGTTTTACATCACAGTAAACTTATAACAAGTCATTTGGAGCCAGCATGAACTGGGGTCCAAATGGACCCCAATGGTCAAAAGTGCTGTTTTTTTTATAGAAAAATTTTGATACACACCAAACGTGTTTTACTCCACAGAGTGTCAAAAACACTCAAATAAACAAAGTCATAAAAATTTGGGATGATCCGATATTTTTAAATAATAAAAAAATTCATTCAAAAACGTCTTGGGGTCCGTATGGACCCCACGGTAATCCGAGGGTTAAAACAATTCAAATTTAATTTATTTTTTTTGGCATTTGGACCGCGTTTTGTTTTTTTGTTGCGAAAATAAAAAAGCGCTTTTTGGCTCCAGTTTTTTTTCTTGCTGTGCTGGACTTTTTATTATTATTATTATTATTGTTTTTTATTATTGTTTTTTGTTTTTAAAAAGATATTATAAAAAATAAAGTTCTTTTCTTGTGCTCGTTTTCACTCAGTATTACATAAAAAGGAAAAAGTCATTACTACATTTTGTGCACATAGGTCTTGTAAGGAATAGTTATTGAACGCGCAGACCGATTAACATAGGTCTTGTAAGGAATAGTTATTGAACGCGCAGACCGATTAACATAGGTCTTGTAAGGAATAGTTATTGAACGCGCAGACCGATTAAGAATATTATTATCTACTCCCTACAGTGGCAACTTAAATTTTCGTGTGTATAAGCCGCGGGTGCTCAAAACACTCGCGGCTTATGCACACAAAATTGAGATAAGTTGGTAATGATAAGCAAACTCACATGTAGAGTTCGTCCCGCCAGCTGTGTGCCATTCAACGCGTTTGTGGCTGTGAGCGCCTCGTCCGCGTTGCGCATTGATACAAACGCGTAGCCTTTGCACGCGTTTGTCGCCGCATCTCGGACGAGCTAAACCGAGAGCAGTTAATTTCTATTCTTTTCTATGAGGCATTATTATTATAATTTAGTTTAAGAGCCAATTTCTAGAATATATATGTTACGGGAAAATATGTTGCACGGCCAAATACATATTTTCCCGGCCAAATACGTATTTTCCCGGCCATATAAAAAATTTTTTTCACATTTATTTAAATTATCGTAAACTTTTATCGATAAAAGTTTACGATAATTTAAATGAATGTGAAAATTTTTTTTTATATGGCCGGGAAAATACGTATTTGGCCGGGAAAATACGTATTTGGCCGGGAATACACGTATTTGGCCGGGAATATACGTATTTGGCCGGGAAAATACGTACTTGGCCGGGAAAATACGTATTTGGCCGGGAAAATACGTATTTGGCAGTCGGGCGGGAAAATACGTATTTGGCCGGGAAAATACGTATTTGGCCGTGCAACATATTTTCCACATATATATATATATATATATATATATATATATATATATATATATATATATATATATATATATATATATATATATATATATATATATATATATATATATATATATATATATATATATATATATATATATATATATATATATATATATATATATATATATATATATATATATATATATATATATATATATATATATATATATATATATATATATATATATATATATATATATATATATATATATATATATATATATATATATATATATATATATATATATATATATAGAGAATACCTGAACGGACTGAACAGCGCCGAATGGTCCGAATAGTCTCCACAACACCGAGTCGTCGGTGTCGGGCTCCAAATTGTAGACAAAAACGCTGAGTCCGCCGACGGAACCCACGGAAGGCAGGCCTTAATAAAAAAAAATACAATTTTTGTCTCAGTATTAAAATTAATTTACCCGCAGTCGAAACGTTATTCGCCGTACTGGCATATTGTTGTGGAAAGATGAGGGAGGCCTGCGACTGCGTCTGATGTCCAACGAGTCCGATGGCGTTCGACGCCTGCGGCGCGAACGTTGCGCCCATTTGAAGAAGTGCGTTTAAATCGGCGCCTTGTAAACCGCTGGCGGCCGCCGCTTGCTGAGTGCTCATAATCGAATTCACCAACGGCGTGCCGTTCACCGCGCTGCTGATCATCGGCGCGCCGGCCAACGGCGAATATCTGAAGAAAAAAAAATGAGATGAAAATATTTCAATGATTTCTCGCCTAGTTTTCACAAAAAAATAAATAAAACTCGCCGAAATTTGCTAATTTGCGGCGTGTGATGAATCGGCCCACCGGCGGCGGGCGTGCAATTCACCGCGCCGTTGCCGGCCAATTTTCCGTGCGCGTTTATCGCGTTTAGCGCCGCAGCTTGCGCGGCGCTAAACGCGCTTGCCGCCGCGGCGGCCACCGGCGACTGCAGCATCGGCGAGACGGTCGGCATGAGCGTTTGCGCGGCGGCGGCCGTGGCTGCCGCTTGAGCCATCTGTGAAAGAGAAAAATTATCATTGTGGGTTATCAGAGCCAAATAAAAATTTTTTTTTATTCCTTATATGTTCTCCATTTCAGCCAATTAGACTTACAAAGGAGCTAGGCCTTAGGTTGAAGCAATTAAGCCCAGGCGCAGCCTATGTTCCATGTGGGCTAATTAGGCTTAAGCAATTAAGCCTAAGCCTAAGGCCTGGCTTTCACTATGCCTTAAGCTCAGGAATTTTTTTTTGAGGATCCGATAATCCACAAGAACCTTTTCATTGTTTATTTCATCGCCAAAATGATATCATCTAGCAAGATACTGATATAATTGATTTACCAATTTTTGACCAAATTTCATTTGGTCAAAAAAAAAAGTCAAAAGCCTTCTTGACCAACCTGAATGGAAATAGCCTTTTGAACGGCGGCGGCTGGATTGTTGGCAAACTTAACTTGAATGGTCTCCACACAACCTGCGAATGGTGCCGTACCGCTCATTTCGGCAATGGCGCGTTCCGCCTCGTCGCGCCTATCGAAACGCACAAATCCGACGCCACGCGACAATCCTAAAGAAAGAAAAAAAAAGAGAGTCAATTTTGAATTACCCTAATTTCGCGTGTATAAATGCCGAGCTCTTTAAAGCCAATTTAAATTGGCGCCAATGAGTTCATTCTGTTGTATTGAACCCCAACCGAGTCCAAATCCACTTTTATGAACTGAAATAAAGGCGGGCACACAATTCGGATCCCAACGGATGCGATACGAACAGAATGAACTTATTGGCGCTAATTTAAATTTGGCTCAAAACACCCGCGGCTTATACACGCAAAATTAAGGTAAATTATACGTCTGGTTAGACATTTTTACCCGAAATGGACATTTATTTGATTTAAATGCTTAGGCTTATATCTTTTCTTCCATTTTGGTCTAATCTTTAGATTAAGCCTGAATTATTCTAATTTCGCGTGTATAAGCCGCAGGTGTTTTGAGCCAAATTTAAATTGGCGCCAACAAGTTCATTTTGTTCGTATTGGATCCGTTGGAATCCAAATTTTGTGCCCGCCTTCGTTTCAGTTTCATAGAAATGGGTACAAAATTTCGATTCGCTTGGATCCGATACGAACAGAATGAACTCATTGGCGTCAATTTAAATTTTGGCTCAAAACACCTGGCCTTATAGACGCAGAATTAAAGTAAAATTTCTGTGATAATTTCATAACTCTCCTGACCATAAAGAAGAGTTATGAATAAATTAATTCACCCGTATTTGTGTCACAAAGAATTTTCGACGTAATTATGTGTCCATAGGGCCGAAACACATCCTCGAGCTCGATTTGCGTGACGGATTTTGGTAGGCCACTAACATACAAGTTGGCGCCCTTTATAGTGTCATTGGATGGGCGAGCTAGTGAGACCTGCAGAAAAAATGGAAAGGATTGAAATGAAGTAAATGAATGACTATTGGTGAGCACAAAAACTATTTTATGGGGCGAAATCACAAAATTTCGGAGTTATTATTTAATTTGCCATTAACCGGAGAAGCAAATATGCCTATGCCATTCAAATCAGCAAAAAAAGAAAATCTGAATCGAATCGAATTGAATAAAAATAAGCCCAAATATTGAGGTTTTTGAGCCCTAAACCGATCAATTTTTTTCATTTAACACTCAAATTTTCAACAATAAAATTCCGCTAATTTCTTCGGAGTTCAAAAAAAAATATAAACGCATAAATCATAAGAGAAAAAAACTTATCGAAAAAAATGTTAGAAAAAATTATTCCGAAAAAAAAATACAAGACAAAAATTATAGAAAATAATGTTTTTCAACTCAAAAAAAATATATATATGAAATTATTAGGTATAAAAAAGCTTTTTTTAATAAAAAGCAAAATGAAATGTGAAAAAAAGAATATTTTTTGGTTCTTGTGGGATATAGGACCTCAAAAAAATTGTTTTGGTTTTTATTGATTATCTGTCCTCCATTTCAGCCAATTAGACTTACAAATGAACTAAGCCTTAGGCTCAGGCAATTAGGCCTATGCCTATGTTTCAGTTTGGCTTTAGATTATGCCTTAAGCTTAGGAATTATTATTTTTTTTTGGGATTCGATAATACACAAAAACCTAGTTTTTTTTTATATATTAAAACACGGCAAAAGTTTGCAGACTGAGTCCAAGAATTTCTGCCGCGCCCTATATATTTTCCGGACCCTTTTTAAAATAGGATTAGAAGGGGAAAAAAAAGGGGGGGAGCAAGAGAGAGGGTTGGCTTGTAAAATCATATGTATATTGTATGGAGGTCACACCTTTATGGTCTTGTTTTGCAGACGCAGACCGTTGAGGCTGGCGATGGCGCGACGAGCGTCCTCAGCGCGTAAATAATTTACAAAAGCATAACCAAGGCTCTGACCTAAAATGGGACGCAATTTTTTTTTTGCGGTGTTCACAACATAAAAAATAAAATAATAATAAAATTTGCGTTTTTTTTTAATTTAACGAATATTATAATAGACAAAGCTCTAAAATCAAAAACCAGGTTCAACAACCTTATTTAAAAATATTATTTTTATGCCTAATTTTGGTTCATACGAAGAATAAATCTTAGTCTGTTGATGTCTTTCTGAACCTATTCCCAAACTATTCGGAGTTATTTAAAAAATCAATTCCCATCATCATTCACTTTTCACCATATATTTATGCCATTCGATTTAGTGAAAAATTCTAAATTAAAATAAATGAAAATAGAATCTACTATTTAAGCGCTTGTTTTTCATTTTATTCAAATTTCGGCAAAATTAAACTAAAATAATAATTATTACCCCAATTTTGCGCGTATAAAGCCGAATGTTTTGAGCCAAATTTAAATTGGCGCCAATGAGTTCATTCTCTTCGTATCGGATCCGTTTGGGTCCAAATTTTGTGCCCGTCTTTGTCTTGTTTTGATAAAAGTGGGCATAAAATTTAGACTCGCTTGGATCAGATACGAACAGAATGAACTCCTTGGCGCTAATTTAAATTTGGCTCAAAACACCCGCGGCTTATATACATAAAATTAGGGTAAATCAAATTGACCTAAAAAAAAGCTGAATTATTATTCCTAAAGAGATATGTATCAAAAATTGTCTCTCAAAATCGATTAAATTAAATTAATTGGAGTCCGAGTCCGAAAACTTTTAAACATAATATTTGTGATCGAAAAAATCATATTTGCAACTAAAAAATATAATAAAAATATAAAAAAAATTTATAATAATCGATCAAAATTAAAACTAAAAGATAAAAAAATTCTATTTTTTTACGAAAAACACACAAAAAAATTTATAAATTTTGCGTTTAAAAATTGTTAGTAAAATTTTTAAGGCAATGCAATGAAAAATATAGAAAAAATGATTAAGCAAATAATATATCTAGAAAGTTATTGAAAATGCGCTAAATTTATATGGATAAACAGAAAGAATTTTCAGCTTTTTTTATGCCAAAAATCAATTTTGGCCAACTTACAATTTTTAGCCAAAATTAAATTTTAACTGGCCAAAATTAATTTCGACTTAATTACGTTCAATTTTGGCTAGCCAAAACAATCATCAAATTCAATCTTGGCAAAAATTCAAATATAAATACTAATCTCCATTCCAATAACTTAGAAAAAGAAATAAAAATAATACAAATAATTATGAGATTAGAATCTTTAAAAAAATCATACCGCTAGAGCGATCGCGTACCAACTTGCAGGAGTCTAGCGCACCTACGCTGGTGAATAGAGCCCTCACTTCATCCTGCGTCATGGCCTGCGGTAGATAGTTGACAATAAGTTTGGTTTGCGCTACATCGGACGCGGCGTCGCGCGACGCGCTGTCGTCGCGCTCGTCGGCCGACGCGACGCTCGCCGTTTCGACGCTGCCGCCGTGCGCGTCACGTGACGCGGCCGCCACCGTTGCGCCACGTTCTTCTGTCATACCGGTTGGAGAAATTTTAGCGATGAATGTTGGGCAATCGAATAATAAAATGCAACTTTATCTGAAATTATACCTGTTTTAAAATTTAAAATACCTTTAAACAGCTTAAACTTCAAAGTCGCAAATTATACATTTTAAACAAATGTGAGTTATACATTTTAAATCAGGACAATTAAAACACACTAAAAATACAAAATTATTTTATTTCAGCTTTCTAATTAGCACGAAATTTAAATCGCTAATTACTAGGTTTTAATTCTTAAGCAGAAATTTTAATTTACCAAATTATAAAAATTCCGAAAAATTTTAAAATAACATAACGCCAAACGAGTGCGAGCGAATTCAAATTACTTTCAAGATCATCTCGAGTTAAAAAACTTTTATTTTCATTTATATGGAAATGCTTAAAAGATATTATAATAAACTAAACACATTAAATTTTTGTTTATAAGCCGCAAAACCATCCGTAGAATTATTGAATTTTTAATTAACTTTCATTCTGTTATGATGACGAAAAATTAGAATGCATAAAATTTAATGAATAATTTTCTTAAAATAGGATAAAACTTAGGCCTAGATTAAGGTTAAAAATGAAGGAATTAACTTCGATTTTAACAGAAAGGTCAATAAAATTTTCGTATACCTTGCGGAATGTATGCATAGTTAAATTTATATTTTTACATAAATATTATAAATTTGTTACTTTTTCATTTTTCTTTTCTCTATTTTTTCTATTTTCCATTACTTTTCTCTTCTTTTTTTCTCTCTCTACCTTCTCCTTTCTCTCTAAAGAACTATTGTCCACGAAAATTGTGACTGTGTAAAATGGATTAAATTTTTCGCAAAATTTTCTATATTCTTTTGAAAATTGATTTTTAATTTTCGGAAAAAAATGGACTAATTTAGTGGAAAAAAGTGAGGATTTTTTTCAATATATTTTCAACAACATATATTTCATTCAATTATTTTTTTTTGTATTATAAAAATGGAAATTATACTCATTACATCAAAAATATATATATGTATATATGTATATGTGTATATGTATATATATATATAATATTTATGTAAAAATATAAATATAACTCTGCATACATTCCACAAGGTATACAAAAATTTTATTGACCTTTATGTTAAAATCGAAGTTAATTCCTTCATTTTTAACCTTAATCTAGGCCTAAGTTTTATCCTATTTTAAGAAAATTATTCATTAAATTTTATGCATTCTAATTTTTCGTCATCATAACAGAATGAAAGTTAATTAAAAATTCAATAATTCTACGGATGGTATAAATATAAAAATCTATCGAAGTACCGTATTGATAAGTTCGCATTGTTTAAGTCAAATTTGAATTGGCGCCAATGAGTTCATTTCGGATCTATATGAGTCCAAATTTTGTGCTTCGCCATGGAACTGGAATAAAAGCGGGCACAAAATTTTGACTCACATGGATCCGATGTGTTACCGAGATGAACTTATTTGGCACCAATTCAAAAATGGTTCAAACGACCCGCTTATATTCGTTTGAACGCTATAAAAATATGCCTAAAAAAATATGCCCAAGATAAAATAAATTTTTGCAAAAATTTCCGTGTTAATTTCAAGTAAATTGGCCAAAATGTTTGATGAATAAAAAAATAAAAATCGATGAATAAATCAAAATTGAAATGAAGACAAACACACAAAAAAGTCTATTTTTCCCATTTTCAAATTGTAAAATGAAAAAAATAAAAAAAAACAGTGAAAATTAAATTGAAAAAAAACAAGAAATAAATCGAAAACAAAATTATTATCGTTTAATTTGGAGTCTTGCCAAAGGAATGGGAAGGGCTATTGGAATATTTTGCTTTTTGTTTTCCCCTCTTTTTGATTCAGCTTTTTTGCCTATATATTTTGAAATGAAAAGAAAAATTAACAAAATGAAATGGAAAAAAAGTATTGTATAATTTGAATATAAAAATTGACATTTTGGCTTCTTTAGGAAGCCTAATTGGAACACAATCCGATTCTTCAACGCCATTTTTTTTTATCATATTGATTCAGAATTTTCTGCTCGGTGAGGGACGTTTTTTGGAATAATTCTGGGATAAAGTCTGATTATCTAAAAACAGGAAAAAATGAAAAAAAGATAAAAAAGTTGTTTTTTTGTAACTCAAGACTCAAAATGAGAAAAAGTAAAGTTAAAAAGTTGATAAAAAAACTAAAATAAAATTAATAGAGAAAAATAAATCCAATTTAATTCCAACTTAAAATTAAATTTGTACGCCTGAAAGAGAAAATCTCGCGAGAATTTTATAGCAGCCAAAATGTAGTAAAAATTTCAGTAAAAGTATACCAAATAAAAATGTTTTTAATTATTTTTGATGTCCCATTGGGAAAAATTTCCTGCGTATAAGTCGCAGAGCTGTCGGAAGGGTTTTTGAACTTTGAATTGATTTAATATTTTGTTATAATTGGAGATGAGCTCCTTAATTTGGCCGGCTTCCAATTAATTGGTCCTATTTCACAAAATATTCAGCCCAAATTTAAATCTGATATATTATAACAGAATGCCAGGCCAAGCAAAAATTTAAAAAATTGTTCAAACGTCCCTAGGACTTATACACAAGAAATTACGGTATTCAAAATTTAAATAAAATGAAAAATTGGCCTTTTGTTTCATGCCCATAACTCGCTTACGATCCAATTCTCGTACTCCATAATTCGATTCGTACTTCTTACCGAATCGAATGACCTACAAATTTTTAGGATCCAGATCCATGAACCGGCTCAAATTCAATTCGAAAATTTTCGAATTTATTCAAATTTTTAAAGCCAAAAACATAATCTTAATTACGCATTTGGCTTTTTATGACAAATGCTTTTAATAAAAAAGGATATTTTTATAAATAGAAAAAAATAAAGCGAAAAATTGTGTATCGTGTTACTTTTAAACAAAATGGTAAAAGGACTGTACATTTTTGTTTTTCATCTACTTTGAAATTTTTTTTCACTGTTTACCTACGAAAATACGTATAATATTTATTCGACAAAACCAGAAATGTTTGCACAATTATATGTATCTGTTGTCATTATTAAACACGAATATAATGAATGCACGAAATGTACGTAGTAGGGATGTCGTGGAAATGATTTTAAAATTTCGAAACTTTGAATTTCGAAGAAAATTGAAAAATCGGAAAGCGATAAAAAAAATGGCTAAAAACCTCTGAAATCGGAAATTTTTAGAAAAATAGACTTTTTTTAATTTTCGAAAATTTCCGAAATTTTGCCCATTTTTCAGAAATGGGAAAAAATAGATAAAAACCTCGGAAATCGGAATTCCGGTACGCCTGGTACATACTCCATATTTCTATATTGCTATAACCATACATTCTAAACGGCTCATCGACTCAAAATTAAAAAAAAAAGTCTTTTGGATGTAAAGATTTATGCCTGTTATACTTTCAATTTACCCCGAACATACAACATATAAAGAAATAATGACTTGGCAATTACATAGCAGCGCGTTTTACCAATTCCATATACTCAGATATAATTATCTGAGCATAATTTTGTCTATATTCACATACGCGTATGCACCAATATAGACAAACACACATATACACACAAGACACACACACATAAGTGCATAAAAAAAGTAAATGCGCGTATCATAATTTTACATGAATATTTAAGGTCACAATGCCGCACACACACACATACACACACATTTACACACATAACATACGCACACACACAATTGAAATGGTAATTTTCTTATAAAATTTATTGCATCATAAATTCATTTTTTTACTTTTTTTTCAGTCTCACGAGCCCATTTTTGTCTGTATTTTTCCGGCCTGATTTGTGTATTTTTGTCGCTTAAAGATACACAAAATTTATACAATTGGTTTCTCACCTTTTTTCCATTTTTTTTATCTCTTCTTCTCTCTTTAAAGCGTGAACATCTCTCTCTCCCCATTTCTTTTCTATAAGTTCTGAACATTTCTCTCCACCTTTTCTCCCTCTCTCTAAAGCCTAAACATCTTTCCATTTCTTTAATCCCAATCATTTCTTACTTTCTCTCTCTCACTATAGTGCTTTAAAATCTCTTTCTCTCCAAATAAACCCTAAACATTTCTCTCCATCTCGCCCTTTCCCTCTCTAAAAAACCTTAAGATTCATCTCACTCTATAATAAGTCCTAAACATTTTTCTCTTCTTTTATTATTTCATTTTCTCTATTTGCTATTTTATGAAGTGTTTATTTTCTAATTCATTTCTCTCCTTATATGAACATCAATTTTTAATGAAAAAAGTCTGTACTTTGTGCATTTAATATGTACGAATTGAAAATACATGCAATGAGCACACATTTTCGATCCAAAAATACTACACACACATAAACGCAAATACACCACATACACTCATACACATACATATACACATACATATATATACACGCACGCACGCAGGAACGCAGGCACGCAGGCACGCACGCACATACACATACACACAGACATAAACACACGTGTACAGACAAATACATGGGCACAAAAAAGGGGGAATGAAAATTAGTAGAAAGAAAAATTGAAAATAATTAGCCACACGTATTGTCCTCTCTTGCCTATTTTCTCATCTCGCTCCACTATTATTTGGCCGTTTTCGTTCAATTCCATTCCATTTCACTTTTAATTTCACTATTTCAAATTTTCAATTTTCTATTTTAGGTAAAATGTGTTTGAACATGAAGATGTGAGAAAAATGTGAGAAAAAATAGAGAAAAAAGTAAATAAAAAATGCGAAAAAATAGCAAATGATGATGAAAATTGAATTGAGAGAAAGAGAATTTGAATTAGAGAAAGAGAAATTATTGTGCAAATGAGAGAGAGAGAAAAAAAGAGAGAAAGAGTAAGAGAGAGAAAGAGAAAGAGAGAAAATGAAAGAAGAAGAGAGAAATTGAGAGAGAGAGAGAAAGAATTTGAATTGGGGAGAGAAAGAGAGAGAGAAATGAAGAGATAGAAAATTTGAATTAGGGGGAGAAAACTTATGAGAGAGAGAGAGAGAAATTGAATTGGGAATAGGAAAAGAAATTATTGTGTAAAAAAGAGAGAAAGGAAGAGAGAACGGAAAAGAAAAAAATGAAAAATTTTGAATTATGCGAAGAAATTGTATATTCATAGAGAAGGAGAGAAATCGAAGAGAGAAAAGGAGAGAAATTATTGTGCGAATGAAAGAAAAAAAAAAATTACCTACGAAAATAACGAAAAAAAGAAGAAATTTTTCGAAATAAAAAATTTAACTTTTTACGTCTTTAAAATCGAAAATTTGAAGTCGTAAAAATTGAAAATTAAATAGAAAAATTTATTATAAGATTTAGTGGAAAAAAAACTACAAAAAATATAAAGTAAATTTAGAAAAAATTTGAAAATGTATTGAAAAAATTATTGAATTTGATGAAAAAATGTAAATAAAAATTTTTCAAAAAAAAAAATTTGCATACGAAATTTTTTTCGCATTAATGTTGTCCCATAAATTTTGCAACATTTGTGTTTTCTTTCAAATGCCTAGGATAAATTTTGCTTAAATTAAAGATTTGCCTTTGGGACAATTCGGGTTTGGACAATACGAGACGAGACAAATCGAGTCGAGAGAATTCGGGATTTTAGGCTGAACTAGTTCCCTACTTCATTGAACCTCATTGGCTTCAGGGATGTTGAGATATTTCGTGATTGGGCATTTCATATTCGGACAATTCAAGACGAGACGTTTCGGGATGCACAAGTTGGGACATTTCGTAACGAGACAATTCGAGACGAAACAAATCAGATCGAGAGAATTCAAGATTTTAAGCTTAACTTAGGTTTCGTTTATTAGATCTCGTTGGCTTCAGAGATGTTGGGATACTTCGTTATTGGACATTTCAAGTTCGGACAATTGAGACGAGACGTTTCGGAACAAATCGGGTCTGAACATAGATTTTAAACTGAACTTACGTTTAACTTCAGCCATTAAGCCTTGCCGGCTTTGGGGAGTGTTGGAACATTATAAGACGAAACATTTAGGAGAGGGGGGGAGCACAAATTCTAGGCTGAAATTTTTATGTCAATAACAAAACTATTTTCAAAAAAAAGTTGAGATAAAAAATTGCAGAAAACAAAAATAAAAATGAGTATATTTTGCATGTTGGCCGATTAATAATGGCTACAAAAGGAAAAATGGGGAGAAAAGTTGAAATTAAAATAAATACAATAGCAAATAAATTTTTAAAGGAATGCGGACCAAAGTTTCGGAAATTCGCCATTTTTTTTTCTTTTTTGGTTTAAAAAGAAATAAAAAAAGGAAATTTTTGTTCGAGTCAAAAATTTGGGGGGAGAATTAAAAGAAAAAGAATGAAGAAAATGTATAGAAAATTTTGAAAAATACCCAAATTTTCGAGGGGTTGGAAAAATTTTTGAATTTTGACTTAAGTCCCAAGATTTGGCACAGTAAGGGCCGAATTCGACGCGATAAGGCTCGAATTTGTAAATGTTCTTATACAGTATTGTGACTCCGGCATTTTTTGGCAGACGAGCAGACAAATCCATTATATTTTTCTATAAAAATGACGAAATATTATGGTGCTCTGCTCGTGTCATGGGTGGTTTGCCGGTACAAACTCGGAGCCAAGTTAAACACTGTTCCTATAGTAGACCATATAGTCCATTTTCATTTTTCATGTCGATTTTGTAAATGACTTTTCAACGTACTTTTTATCAAACATTTTCATATAGGACTTGACATTTATTATTTTTTTGAGACCTACTTTATGGTCTACTATAGGAACATTTATAAATTCGGGCCTTATCACGTTCAATTTGGGTATAACTGAGATTAATGAGATTCAAATCCGATTATGAAAAAAAATAACAAACTAAAATCAATTCAATTTTGCACTCAAAAAACACTTTTTTTCGCAAAAATTTTATAGTAAAAATGTTCCGTTCATGTTTATTAATCGCTAGAAGAGAGAGAGAAAAGAAAAGCTCGAAGAGAGAAAGAAAGAAATGAAAGAAAAGAAGAGAGATTTCGCTGCATTCGGAACGTTGGCGTTCTAATTTCTTAGGGGAAAAGTAGGAATTTTTTTATTGTTAGTCTCAATTTCATTCTTCCCATTTTTTGATTTAATGATCATTTCACAGACAACCCATTGACGATAATTGATAAATGATAGTTTTTTTTAAATGATATCAATTAAAATTAAGCAAATTTGTATCTTTATATCGATCAAATTGTTTATCGAATTTAACGTGGGATGTGTAGAATTTTGGTATCGGGTCATTTCGGGACGAGACATTTCGGGAAGGGACATTTCGGGACGGAAACATTTCAAAACACAGATTTTAGGCTAAAAGACTTAGTCTCAGTTATTAGCCTTTATTGGCTTTAGGCTTTAAGCCAAATCTCACGTCAAATTGTCTTCATTTTCGTTATGAGTTATTTGGATCCTCAGTGACTGGATAATCCTTTAATTATCCACAAAACGATCATCATAAAGATCTTTACTAATGGGAAAGGTTGATCTGGAATCCTCATGTATCACATAAATATGTAGGCCAAAAGTATATTGGAAATAACTTTTAAATTTTGAAAATCAGAATTTTGGTACACCATTAAAATAGACTAATAACAGTAATATATAGGTGAATTTATTAAAGAAAATGAAACACATCCTAAATTAGGTACTCACTAGTCCGACTAAATATTAAACATATCAAATTCGTGTAAATGTCCGAGTCATTAGCTAGATGGACAAATCATTTATCGTCAATGATATCATTTATCGCCAATGATAGACAAATCATTTAGTTATCATCAACGATATCATTTATGGTCAATGCTAGATAAATCATTCAGGTATCGTCGATGATATCATTTATCGTCAATTATAACATTTATTGCCAATTATATCATTTATCGTCAATGCTAGATAAATTATTCAAGTATCGTCAATGATATCATTTATCGCCAATGATATCATTTATCGTCAATGATATCATTTATCGTCAATGCTGTTATTTATCGTCAATGATAAACAAATCATTTTGATATTATTTATCGTCAATGATAAACAAATTATTTAGGTAATGATATGGGATTCAATTTCATTCGTATCAAAACACACATAATCAAAAAGTGATAAAAATAAGATATTTGAAGTAAGTTGAAAAAATGTATCAAAACTTTCGATTGGAATGAACCAAATCCAATTGACAATTCCACATATCATTCATTCAGTGAGATATCCAAAATAAAGGTATCATTCGTTTTTTTTTCTATTGGATTGATAAATTTCTGATAGTTTTTAGTTGAAAAAACATTTCTTCAATCTTATTTATCAACTTTGATCGCTATCAAATTTCCGTGAATAAAATTGAAATTTTTGGCTTGATCCTCGTTTTATAGCGATTCAATTATTATCCTTAAAAATCCTAAATATTATTCTGAAAAATCCAAATATTGAAAATGGAATCCTCAATTTTAACCTTTTAGCAAAGCTATTCCGATTTCCGAGAAATTTATTCAACTTTTTTTCTGATTTTTCATTTTTTTCGAAATTTTAAAATCATTTCCAACACACTTTTAAATGACCGGAATCCGTGCGGCTTATACACACAAACACGGAAGGAGACGGATGAAATCAATAGTGTTATATGTTCATTATTCCATAAAATAATAACTTTTCATAATATTTTTTTGTACCCAAAAGATATAATAGTAAAAAAATTCGAAAATTATTCAAACGATACTGCGGCTTATACAAAAAAACTTGGAAGAAGCAAAGGAGGATGAAATTGTTTTAAAAAGAAAATTTAAAGAAATGCAAAAAAATTATGAGAATAATAAAAGGGTGAATTAAAATTTAAAAAAAAGGATTTTTAAAATGGCGCATAATTTTTTTGTTTAGAACAATTTCCTGAAATTGAAGCTCCAAATAATAAATAAAAAATTCCATTAAAAACTAATTTAAAATTTATATTTATTCACTACAAAAAAAGGAAGAAGAAAAATTATGAATATATTTTTACACTGTTTGCCGCGGTTTATACGATTTACTTATGTGTATAAAAATTTCAGCGAAAATTTTTAAGCTAGAAAATATGTTAGGCTTCTAAGCGGCGGTTCGGGAAAATTTCAAATTTTTGTTTAAACTTTTCTGGCGTTCTGTTATAATTCTAATTAGCCTAAGCTCAAGATTTTCATTTTTGTAGGGAGCTATTTATGAATCATTAATGAGCATGTATATTTATTAGATTTTCTGGAAATATGGAAAGTATTGCACTTCCTTTCCCCGAAAAAAGTTATATATTGATATGCACGCAAAAGCACCTCACTATGGATTATAGAGAGAAAGAAATTAGGCTAACTTTGTTTTCGAAATTATTTATCTCAACCAAAAATTTCTCTCTCTTCTCACCGTGTCAATTACAAATTTATCATCATCAATCGCGTAGTTGGTTTATTTTATTTTTTCTTTCAAATTTTCAAAGTTCTTACAAATTGGCTCCTTTTTTAGCTTAATTTTTACAAATTTCTCTTCCCATTTCATTTTTCCTCCACTCGTTTTTTCTTCTTTATTCTTCCACTCTTTTCCATTTTTCTCTCTCTTTCTCATTCACTCACTCTCTCTCGTTCTCTCTCTCTCTCTAATTCCGTGTTCTACTCCATATTTCTTCTTTGTTCTTTATTTTACTCCTATTTCCTCATGTGAATCTCCACGATATTTTTATCCCTTTTCCTATCTCCTCTTCATCTCTCCTCTCCTCACTTAAACCTTCCTTCCCGTTTTTGATTTTTCTCTCCATCTCTCTCTTTAAAGATGAACATCTCTCTCCCTATTTTTTTCTGTAAGTCCTAAACATTTCTCTCCATCTCTTCTCTCTAAAGCCTCTCTCTAAAGCATCTCTCCATCTCTTCGATTCCAATCATTCTTACTTTATCTCTCACTATAGTACCTTGAAATTTCTTTTTCTCTTCTTCTCTCGTTTTCTTTCTCTTCCCTTTGTTCTCTTCCAGCCCCTGCTTTTCTTTATCTCGTTCATCGCTTCCATGCCTTCTCTTCCATTCCTCCTCCTCTCTCATTCCCTTTTCACTTTCTCCTCCCCCACTATTTGCGTGTTGTTTTCGTTTTATAAATTTGAAAATTTAAAATCTCAAAAAAGTATTACTTTCACATCCACGAAAAAAAATTAGCATGAGAAAAAAAACGATTTTTTTTGGAATGAAATGTTTTTATTTTTGGACTCAATAATTTGGTGGAAAAATTTTTTTTCTTAAATTTCAAATTAGAAATTTCCCCATTTTAAAACTTTTACGTTTTAAGATCGTAATGGCCATTTAAGCATAAGCTTGTTTCACTCGCTTAAATTTCTCGTTACTATATAATTATAACTTTACTTTTTTTTGTATGCTACTACAATCGATAATTGTTACGTTTTTTTTTAAATTTTATTTTTTATTTCAATGTTTTACGATTTATTCGATTTGTTGGATAGATTGTTATTTTTTAACTAAGGTGTTGAAATACCTATGCGTTGGTGATGGGTTTGCCCAAATGAGTCCAAGTCGTTTGTAATCATTTTAGGAGCCATTGAGGATCATTATGAACTCTAAATGACTCACCCCCATCAACCTGGAGTCATTTAGGGAGTCGGAGTCGTTTAAGATGTCAATCAGTATATTGGCGATGGCTGCCTCAAATAACTCCGATTCGCTAAATGACTCCGCAAGTCATATTCAATGAGTCCGCCGGTAACCAAATGACTCGTAGAAATTAATAAATGACTCGCGCAAAAATGACCAATTTAAAAAAGAGTAATGATCTAAACAAAAATGGGAGTCATTTATAAAGTGACTCGCAAAAACAGTATTGGGAGTCACGAGAGTTATTTAACCAAACGCCAAACGACACACGGAGTTGATCGCAATACACTGGTTAGACTCGGAATTAAGGTTCTTAAGCTTAGCTTTTAGGCCTAGGCATAACCATTTTGCTTTGTCCTGTCTCGTTTTGGCCATTCCGTTTTATCCTGTCTCATTTTAGCGATTCCGCTTTGTCCTGTCTCGTTTTGGCCACTCCGTTTTGTCGCATCGCCGTATTTTTTTTTACAACTTTTTACAACCTGTAGCATTCGTTTTCCATTTTACAACATATGTTTCAACATAAATATGTTGAAAGTGTGGTGAGGGGGGAGAGGGGGGGGGGGATTGGATAAGATTTGTGAAAAACCATTTGTCTTCAAAGGCTTCGTTTTAAAAGCTCGTCATTGGAAAAAAAATTTGAGCAAACATTCATAAATAACTGCTTATTTTTTTCCCATAAATTTGCCTGAATTAATATTATTTTTGCTTTATTTTGTGTTTTGTTTTAGTATAGAACCTTTAAATTAATGTGGAAAATTAATTTTATTCAAGTGAAACGATGCAAAAATTTTCTATTTTAAATGATTTCATAGATTTTATATTTCTCTTTTCTTTATCTCTCTCTATCCTTCTCTTTTTCATTTTTTTTATCATTTTCTTTCTGTCTCTCGTTATTCTTTTCTCCCTCTCTCTCAATCCTTTTTTCTCTTTTTTTCCCTTCTTTTCTCTTTCTTTATTTCTACTTCCTCTATTCTTTTCTTTCTCGGTTCCTTTCTCCTCTCTCTATATTTTCTTTTCTCTCAATACTCTTTTTTTCCTTCTCTCTCTATCCTTTTCTCTGTCTATCTTTTTTTTCTCCTCTTATCCTATCTTTCTTTCTCTCTCCCTTTCCCACTCTCTATCTTTTTCTATCTCTTTTCTCTCTATTTCATTCTTTCTCCTCCTTCTATTTCTCTCCTCTCCCTCTTTCTCTCTCTCTCTCTCGCTCACATTTTCTCCTTATCTCATTCTTTCTCCTCCTCCTATTTCTCTTCTCTCTCCATTTCTCTTTTTTTTAAAGGGGAAAAAAGCTTTTGCAAAATAAATTTTTTTCTCCTCTCTCTTTCTCTCTCTCCCCGTCTTTCTCCCATTCTCTCTCTCTCTCTCCCTCTTTTTTCTCCATTTCACTTTCTCATCTTTATACAAAAAACAGAAAAGAGAAAAGTCAATAGAGAAAATTTGAGCAAATGGAAAAAATTGTTAGAGAAAGAAAAAAAATTTCTTTTGCAATTCCAAAAAAAGCTCTTTTCTTTAAAAAAAAACACGGAGAAAAATTTTCAATGCAAAAAGGTAATAATTTTTCGCATTAATGCTCGAAAATGCCTTATAAAATAAGCTAGAAAAAACCAGGAAGAAAAAAAAGAAAATGAAAAAAGAAAAAATTCTAAATAATTTATTTCATAATTTTTAAGTAATAAAACATTTCATTAAAAAAAATTTTTTTAGCAAAAAAACAATCATTCACAAAATATTTGCCTTATTTTTTCTGCTAATTCAAAGCGACGAAACGGGACGAGACAAAATGGGATGGCCAAAATCGGATGGGATAAAACCGGACGGGCCGAAACGAGATGGGCCCAAATGGAATGGCCCAAATGGGATGAGGCAAAACGGGGTGGCCAAAACAGGATGGCCCAAATGGGACGCACCAAAACAAGACGAGCCAAAACGGGACGGGCCAAAATGGGATGGACAAAATGGGACGGACCAAAATGGGACGGGCAAAGCGAGATGACTAACAATGAAAGCCCAAGCATAAAGCCCAACTAACTGTGTGAGGCCTAAACTCAAATTTGACTCAGCAAAAGCTGCGCCTAACTGACAATTAAAAGGCTAAACTTATGCCTGGCATGACGTTAGGTCTAAGCTTAATCTAAAATCTAAACCTAGATTTTTTTTTATTTTAAGTTTTTTTCTAAGCCTTTATCTTCTCCTTCATTCCGTTTTGTCCCGCCATGTTTTTGAGTCTATTTTTCACATCCAGCCCCCAAGTTCACATGGATCCTAATTTTGGTTGTTCCAGTCACATTTAAAGCCTCTCTCATAAGTTAGTTTATCTCAGTTATATCGCGACCATTCGGACCTCAGATTTTGGGTTTGGAGCCCAAAATTCAACATTTGAATTGCAATTGAAATTCATGTCGTAATTTTTTGTTTTTGTGTTTTGTTTTTTCAATTTGGTAAAAAAAAATTTAAAAATTCATTGATATTTTAACATGTTCAAAAAAAATTTCCTTTCACATTATAATGACGTTACTTATCAATTAATAATTAATTTTTCGTTCTTATTTTCATCACGAATTATATTTCTCATTTATCAGAAATTTTTAATTTTAAATACTCGGCTTACTTTAAGATGTTTGTTTTTTAAAATAAACTTAAGTACTCTAAAATTTTGTGTGTAAGAGCCCCGGGTGTTTTGAGCCAAATTTAAATTGGCGCCAATGAGTTTATTCTGTTCGTATCGGATCCGCTGAAATCCAAATTTTGTGCCCGCCTTCGTTTTTTTCATAAAAGTAGGCACAAAATTTGGATCCGATACGAACAGAATGAACTCATTGACGCCAATTTCAATTTAGCTCAAAACACCCGGATTTATCCGCATGGAATTATTGTATGATAAAAAATTTTAGTTAAAGATCAGGATATTTAAATTAAATTCAATTTGTTAGCCTCAAAAGTATTCTAGATAAGGATCTAGAGTAATTTATGTAGAGAAAGATTAGACTCCCATAAAATTAGGATTATGACAAAATGCCAAAAACATTCAAAATTTTAAATTTATTCGAAGAACCGCAAAAATTTTTAAAATTTATTCGAATTGCGGGTTATAATACGTTCGGAATCCGCGCGTAATCATATTTAATTCAATCCATTTTCAACGGCATTTTATTGCATTTTTCTTGTTGTTGATTCCTTTTAGTTTTGCATTTTTAATAATTTTTTCTTTTGCTTTCAAATTTTTCTCTTTCTTTCTTTATAGTTTTTCTTTTTTGCCGCTAGGAAAAAGGACAAAAAAATGTTTTCTTTTATATTCGAATAAGCCAATTGTTCTTTATTTAGACCTGGCCGAATACTTTTTTTAAAAAATTTAAACAAATTTTTTTTTCGATTTAAAAAAAACTGAAAAAAATTACCCTAATTTCGCGTGTATAAGACCGGGTTTTTTGAGCCAAATTTAAATTCGCACCAATGAGTTTATTCTGTTATATCGGATCCGTTGGATTCAAATTTTGTGCCCGCCTTTGTCTCGATTTCATAAAAGTGGACACAAAATTTGAACTCGCAAAATTTGATCCAATACAGCAGAATGAACTTATTGGCGCCAATTTAAATTTGATTCAAAACACCCGGCCTTATATACGCGAAATTAGGGTAAGTCTGAAAAGAGAGAAGGAGAAAAAGAAATGAGTTATGATTGTAGCGAAATGTCTAAATTGACAATTTTTAAAGTATGTTCAAGCGGCCGCGAGTTATACGTTCGATCTTAATGTAGTTCTTCTATATTTTAGTTTAAGTCGAATTTTGAGGATTATCGCTAGAAACAAAGTTCGACTTAAAACTAGAATATAGAAGGACTACATTAAGATCGAACGTATAACTCGCTGCCGTTTAAACATACTTTAAAAATTGTCAGTTTAGACATCTCGTTACAATCATTCTTTGAAAGATTTGGGTTCTCGAACATTAGACGAAGACGAAGAATGCATGGAATTCTAAAATTTAAAATTTATTCGAAGAGTCACGGGTTATACGCTTGAAATTTAAAGACGGTTAGAGTTAAATGAACAATGTGAATTAAAAATTTTTAATTAAAATTTCCCCCATTTAAGAGATAAGAGATTTTCGATAACGATAAGGCCCGAAAAATATGAAAGATTAATTGGAAATTGAAAAAAAATTAAACAATATTCCACTTGGATTTGTATGTATATCACCCTATATAAGGCCGGATGTTTTGAGCCAAATTTAAATTGGCGCCAATGAGTTCTTTCTGTTGTATTGGATGCGTTGGGATCCGAATTGTGTGCCCGCCTTTGCTTCATAAAAGTGGGCGCAAAATTTGGATTTCTTGGATCCAATACGAACAGAATAAACTCATTGGCGCCAATTTAAAATATGGCTCAAAACACCCGCGGCTTTTACACACGAAATTGAGATAATTAAAGGTGGTTTTTAGCTGAAAAAAAAATTGGAAGAAAATGCATAGCATTGAAAAATGAAAATAGAAAAGTAAAATTTGGTAGAAAAAGAAAAAGAGAAGTAAATTAATGTACAATAATCGCCTTTGATTTTCAACTATTATTTAAGCTTCTTTTTTTCGTTGACTTTAGACAAAAAATTTTTTTTTTATTTTTACTTTTAAGACGATTTCTTTTTTCATTCACGTTTATTTTAATTGAAAATTGCGAAAAATTATGTCAAATAGAAGTCGACTTGAAACGATTTCGACATGATTATAGTTTCATTGTAAATTAGCCGAAAAAATATTAGGTAATACTTTTGGTACAACAAAAAAGATTTCAAATGATTTCAGATTACAGCACGGTTGGGTATATAATTTCGGATATATGGACCCGAATAGTTGGGCATTTCGACGCACACAATCCCTCCGATATCCCAAAGGTAGTTAAATTTGGAATTGAAGTGGCTCAATGATGGCTCGCGGCTCATGGTTTGGCTAACGAGCCAAAATGAATATCTAGCTATAAATTATTTCATTTAGGAAACGCATCTACATCAAACACCAATGGATTTTTGACACGCAAATGTTCTCGACATGGCGGCGCACGCAGTCGATCATCCAAGTATCGATCAGGTAGAAATCATAAAATTTATACTTCTAGTTATTTTTCAAAACGTATTACATCAGTGTCAGACTGAAAAAAAAATTATCGTGACGAATTTGATAGAAATAGATTTAATATATCCATTTTCTCGTCTATTCATCGGAGTGATCGCCTATCTCTATTTCGAATTCTTCATTATCGCCATCGAAGACATATTATTTTTGGATTTTAGGCAGCTCTTCGAATGCAAACAGCGATTCGGCGTTGGCACGACTAAGCGTGAATCAACGCGCCGCGCTTCTAATCTCATGGCGTGCGTTAAAGACGCAAGTCGCGCCACTTATGCGCAAAATTTTTCAAGAGCTCGAAATTGTGGCGCCCAAAGTGAAAGACGTAAAATTTCGTATAAATCCGTTTACGGAATAAAAGATTCAAGTGCATGCATTTCATTGAATACATTTCAATTTCTGTAGATGAGAGAGAAATAAAAAACGAATCATTAATAGAATGGCTTATTAGGTATTTGTTTAGATTTTTTACAAGGCAGCTCTTGTGGATTGTCTCGTACAGCGTGAATTTAGTACAAATGCGACGATGGACGAACATGTAAAGTACATGATAAAGTAAGGTATTAAAATGCGGTAACACAGGCGAGCAAAAAAAATGTCTAATAGCGTAAATGTAAAAATATAAAACGGTTTTGAGACGCTAATAACATCCATTAGCGATGAAACGAACCCCTCAAATCCGAAACCTAGATATTTTTGTATAAATTTTTAATCCAAATACGTCTATTTTCTATTCATATCAAGAAGAGGATTGTCCGAAAGGAATGCTAAAAATTCGGTATCATTCGGTTCATGTCTGGCAAAGTCATTCATTAGCAAATGTCGGGTTCGGACGTTCGGGTTGGAAAGTCCCCGACGTGGCGCTTTAATAAATAATAACTATCTTTCCAATGAACCGATTGATTTAGTTTCTTTTTTCAGTGATTCGGCTGAAGCTTTTCTTAAATGTGAACAAAAAATATTTCTATTCGAATTTTTCACAAAAAAATATATAAACGATTATTTCGCGAGTTCGGATTTGGATTCATTTCATCATTAACACCCATACAAAGTATCGATATTTAGATTCTTCGATGATTTGATCCTCAAAATTGACTGCGAATCAGAAACCATGGAAATGATTAAACGCGTTGGACAACACCACGCTATCCTAAATCAGTCCTGCGGCTTTGATGCCAACATTTGGGAACAGTTGGGAGAGATATGCATGGAGAAAATTTGCTCAACTGACGTCGTTCAAGTAATGTTTCAATAGCTTCGTATTAATGAATGCTTCAGTAGCGTCGATATAATATTTATAAATATTCTTGGTGAAAAAAATGTCGCAATTCTTTAAAGACTCGTGTGCGAGTAAATTCAAAAATTGTGGAATAAGTTTAAATTGAGGATCTTAGGATTCGCCAAATATTGAAAGTGAGTAGAATTTTAATTTTCATCAACTAATCCTTTCAGAAAACCCGCGATGCCGGACGAGCTTGGCGAACTCTAATCGCATTCATTACCGACAAATTGCGTTGTGGTTTCGATACAGAAAGCAAAATTTTTTCCAGGTTTTTTTTACAAAATCCAATAAAATAGAAAAAATCAAATCACAAATGCAAAATTTTAGACGCTCCTCGGCCGACCACCTTAATGAAGAGTCAAATTCAAACTGCGAGCCGCTAATTCAAAAGTTACAAAGACTTCGAATAGATTATAATGACACGATTCCAAATGAATAATGTAAAAAACAGGTTCTTATAGATTATTGGACCTCCTCAAAAAATTCATAAGCTTGAGGCATAGTCTAAGCCTAATTAGCCTATATGGAATATGGGCTAAGCCTAGGTCTAATTGCCTGAGCCTAAGGCTTATTCTCTTTGTGAGCCTAATTGGCCGAAATGAAAGACAGATAACAAAAAAAATTTTTTTTGGGGTTTAATAACCCACAAAAATCAAAAAATTATTTTCACTCATTTGCTAATCAATTCACTCATTAATTGATTAGCAATTCACTCATTAATCAATTCACTCATTAATTGATTAGCAAAATTTGATACAAATAATAGTCCAATTGAATAATAATTCATTAAATCGGAGTCTAGTATTGATTCAATTCAATATTTTTTTTAATTTTAAAAATGTTAATTAAATTAAATTGAAAGTATTTCATTTAGATTTTTTCACATTTTTTGTTAAAGTTAAATAATTTTCCGCATATTTAACTTAAAGTTAAATATCCTAATTTCGCGTGTATAAGGCCGGGTATTTTGAACCAAATTTAAATTGGCGCCAATGAGCTTATTCTGTTGTATTGGATTCACGCGAGTTCAAATTTTGTGCCCACTTTTATGAAATTGAGACAAAGGCGGGCACAAAATTTGGACTCCAAACAGATCCGATACGAACAGAATGAACTCATTGGAATTTAAATTTGGTCTTATACACGCGAAATTATGATAATTTTCCCCAAATTTAACTTTACGTTTAGCCCATTAAACTCAAAATTTATGGAAATTTTTATCGCCTTAAGTTAAGTGTCAAATAAATTTTTACTTAACCGTATTTTATAATTAATGGACTCCATTAAAACTTTATTGAACGCCAAGAAGTCCATTAATTTCCCCGAAAATAGGTAAATATGTATACCAAGTATTAGGTTGGTAAGAAAATCTTTGAATAAAAACAAAATTTTTTAAATATCTTTATTTGAATAATTATATTAATTTGTTATATAATATAGCCCCAACAGATCTGGACCTAATCAACAAAAAATGTAGTCATATTATACTATAGAAGGCGAGCTACGATACTTTCATTCAAGTGAGGTCCTAATGAACATTTTTCGATTTTTTGTTTTATCTCGTGAATGAATAAGTCAAAATGCATCAAATCTCTGTCAGTTATACTATGAATGGTCCCCATATTTTTGGTGCAACTCGAGGGTCTGCGGATTACTGTAATGATTACAGTAGCAAAATTTTTGATTTTCTTTTTAATGTGTGATTATTTCTTTCTAAAATCCAATGTGATTATTTCTTTCTTGTGGTTATTTCTTTCTAAAATCAATTTTATAAGGGGTTTTCGAGAATGCTGATTACGAATTTGATGGTGAAATTTAAGAATTTTTGAATATTACTTAAATTACAAAAAAAAATTTTTGTTTTTGTTCAAAAAATTTCTTACCAACCTAATAAATATTTACAAATTTCCTTTCCATTCAATAAGTAATTATACGCGTTGAGCTCAACGTGTATTTAGTATCGTCAATTGCTTAATTGAGGCGAATAATCTCTCCAACAAAAGAGTTGATTTTCAGTTTAAAAAAGAGACTTACAAGGTAGATATAAGTCGTACTGGTCCTCGAATAGCGGCATGGGGCCTCACCATTATTATCACTATTGTGTCGATGAAATCGATCGAAGATTGGGGGAAAAACCCGGCACAATGAAAGGCCCGGTCACTGCCTTTTGCAAGATTGTTAAGCCACTTCCCTCTTAAAACAATTTTGAAGTTGGGTGAAGACATTAATGCGAGAATTCAAAAACACGCGAGAAATATGTGCCAAATCTTTCATAAAAATACTAAAAAAAATATTGCTATTTACCGGGGAATATTTTTAGGTGGATAATCTTCCGAAAAAAGCCCCCCCCCCCCATTAAATTTTTGTTTAAATTGTTGAAAAAAAAACATTTTTTAAATTCATTCATTTTTTACGATTTTATTCCAGAATTTCGACTATTATTTTTGCATCAAAAAAAATTTACAATTCGAAAATATTTCTATTTCAATAATAACAGAAAAAGCTAATCACACTACTTTAGTATGTCTTAGTCGGCAGCTCCGCATCGCCCAACGACATGTACTTCCAGGTCAACGGACCCGAAAACATGCCGGCGGTCATTTGCGGATGAACCGTGCCCTGGAAGCCCTTCACGTTGAGTCGGGCGTGTTGCACGAATCCGGACAAGACAAGTAACGTCAAATAAACCGCCGTGCCCTTCATCCAGCTGTCTTCTGGAAAAAAAAGATGCATTAGAGACTCTTTTACGTGATAAAGATCCCATGTAAATTCCTCTTCGTTGCCCGCATAATCTTAGAAATGATCTTCTCTAAGTTTTTCATGAATGATTGAAAAAAAAATGTTTTTTATGTAATAGATGGACGTTAAAGACTTCCAGTCTCTGCTTAGAAATCTGGAATCCATTTATCAGATTATCAGACCCAATTATTAGGCTTAGAATCCTTAAAATACTAAAACTTGAAATTCATTCAAATAATTTAGCGGACCCAATAAAAAAAAAAAAAAACTCCCTAACTGATCAGAGCGTATGTAACGCCGGTGGCGAGGCTGGCGAAGTTTTGATTACGCAAATCGTCGACCTTCAATGCGACCGCACTCGTGCAAACGCCCACACCGTAGATGAAAGACAACAGGCAGGGCATGGGAAGTATTTTAGCCCAGCGTTTGAATATCGCCGAAATACCCCACGAGTAGGGCATGTTCGGCGGCGGATTCGAACGAATGTCCAATAGGGAAAAGGCCAACGCTGAAAAAAATTTGCTCTTTTAATAGACAAAAATATCAGCAGTCCGAAATTGAAAAATTAGTCAACGCGAAAAACTCACAGCAAAGTCCGGCATATTTCACCAGGCACAAGCCCTTTTCCAGGCAGCCCTCGTTGAGAGGTTTGTCAAAGAAACGCGGTCCTAAATGAAAAAAGAGATTCGGGAAGACTGGACCTTTGCCGAGAGCATTCGTCTCGAGATGATTAATGCTGTCCAGCAGGGGGTTGACCTCAATGCCCGGATGCTCGTCGCTAATCTTCCATTTCTCGGCGATTTGCTTATATTGAAGCGAGTTTTTCATCAACTAAAATAATGTATTAATGTATTAATCTATAAATTTTTTTCCATCAAAATTGTCATATACATTATCTCGAAACTCGTAAAAGTTGCCGGGCTGATCGGCCTTCATAGCCGTATTGGGTCGATACCATCCGTCCATTCCGTTCACGCCGCCGAACGCCTTGCCCGGCTCCACCGGCGGGTCGTAGTAGAACATGTCGTGTTCTTGTAATTGCGGGAACGGAAAACGACGACATTCGGGACGCTGATTCTTATAGGACAAGTCCGCGTACCAATCCTCACGTTCAGGATGACTAAAAAAAATCAAGCAATAAATGGTTTAGTTAAAACCACAAATTAAAGAGAAATACTAGTCAAATAATCACAAAAAAATAATTTGAAAAACTCACTAGGGTCGATTGCGCAAAAGCTTTGGAAAATAGCCGACCCACGGCGGAGCAAACCACATCTTTTTGGGTTTCAGCGGTTCATCTAATGGATCCGCCATTCGCAAAAATTAATGCCGAGTACTAACTAAATTTTTCCCTATATTTATTAATCAACAAAAAGAAAAATAATTTCAGAGCTGAATAACGTCATAAACTAGAGTTGGTTATATCCTATTAATTCTTTGTTCAAAATTTTTTTTTTCCGATTTTTTGACCGAAAATTTTTAATATAATGTCTCCAGTTTTGTGACTTGGCTCCGAGTTGACTTCGGCATTTTTGGCAAACGAGCAGGCAAACCCATTATATTTTTCTATAAAAATGGCGAAATATAATGGTGCTCTGCTGTCATGAGTTTGCCGGAGCCAACTCAGAGCCAAGTCACAACACTGAATATGTCTTAATTCAAAATATCGAGGAAACAAGCGCTAAATTTACGAACACGATATTTCAAGGTACAAAAATTATGCCATTCGATTCTCCATGGTCCAAAACGGTCGAGTACATGGATGAAGCTCCAAAGTCCCGAAAATTAATTTTTGCAACTTTTTCAGAAAAAAGTTTTTATTTTTTTGTCAAATGAAATTTGTCATGACACAATTTCCTTGAATACTGTAAATGTTTGACTTCTCTGGCCAATGCGCGAAACCCATCGCCGCTTTTTCGCGAATGCAATCTCGGTTATATAAGCGAAAAAATCAATTGCCCATCTCAACCATTCGCCCATGATGATATCATTATCATTTCGCCTCGTTCGGATTTGATTCTGGTCAGCTGAAGTTAAATGGCATAATCTTTGTACCGATCTGTTCAAAAAATCCGTATTCGTAAATTGCTTCGAAACGAGCTCAAATACAAGTAAGGAACTACTCTAATTTCGAGCATATAACGCCCAGCCCCAGATAAAACTAGAATGCTGAATTGTTCACCAACAACAAAGATCTAAAAAAATATTTTTTTCCTAACAAATCGCCAAAAATAAGCGCCAAATTAAATATTATTCGAAGAACTCATTTACGTTTTAATTTGAAAATTTATTCGTTTTAAAAAGTCTTCCAAACACATACAAAATAAATACAAAAAAAACATAAATTCTCAAAAGTTTATTTTCTTAAGGCACACATGTATGTAATGTAGATAGAAAAATATGTAAATAGAAAAAATAAATTAGAAAATAAAAGATATGAGCTCAAGGCATTGCGGTGATTCGACGCGCCACAGTGGTGGCGGTGGTGCGTTTGTGCGGTGCTTTAAACGTGACGTAGGTGTAGAGAATACTTCCAAAAACGCTCACATTGATGCCGATAAAGTTGGCCCACTGGAATACGTAGTCACCGCTAGACACCATTCCAACATAGGTGACTATTAGATTCTAGAAAAAATCGCTTGCTATATTGCGAAACTTATGCATTTTGAGGGGGGCAGGGGGTGGAGTAATAAATGCTAAGTTTATTACCTTAATAGGCCCAACGCAAGTCGTTGTAAGCGCGGAATTATAGATGCTGCATAGAACCAGCGAATAGTTGAGTATAAAGCCGCATACGCAAGACAGCAGAAAGCAGGCCAACACCGCACCATTGAGGCCACTCTCGTCGCGGAGAAATATGAGTGTCTTAAACGATAAAGAAATTATTTAACTAGATAATAAAAGGCGAAATTCTAGAATGAATTCACCGAATCAACATCGTCTGTACATGCGAATAAAACGGCCACAGTCGGTAGAAGCATGATAAGTGAATTGTAATAGAGCAGGCCGTACTTACCGAGATCCTATATAAAAGAGGCTGTATTTTCATATTCTGAATGCGAGACAAAGCTTTAATGTGCTTAAATTTGAATCGTTTACATAAAAAATATTTCAAAAAATAAAGTACACTAATTTTGAGCCACCCTCAATTTAAACAGAACCGACCCTGGCCTCCAATTTCTTCTTGACGTACACGCCGTTCGCGGCCGTCGCCAAATTGTTGATGAAAATTAGCACGTAACCGTATGCGTCGAACGAGAGATCGCATCAGAAATAGAAAGAAGAAAATTGATAATATACAAATTATGTATTAGCGATGAAACGAACCCCTCAAATCCGAACCCTAGACATTTTTGTATAAATTTTTAATCCAAATACGTCTATTTTCTATTCATATCAAGAAGAGAATTGTTCGAAAGGAATGCTCGGTATTATTCGGTTTATGTCTGGCAAAGTTATTCATTAGCAAATGTCGGGTTCGGACGTTCGGGTTGGAAAGTCCCCGACGTGGCGCTTTAATAAATAATAACTATCTTTCCAATGAACCGATTGATTTAGTTTCTTTTTTCAGTGATTCGGCTGAAGCTTTTCTTAAATGTGAACAAAAAATATTTCTATTCGAATTTTTCACAAAAAAATATATAAACGATTATTTTGCGGATTCCTTTCATCATTATATTATATATTTCTCTATGTTCTTGAATATAAGACACACCTTATAAACATCAGGCGCGTCTTATCTACCAGAAAATACGGGTTAATTAATAATATTCAAAATTGAATAGCCCGAATACGTATGTATGAAGTGAATAATTTTATTTCTTACATTCCGGCGATAAATGAGCCGAAAATCATCAGAAATACGCTTATTTTCACGGCAAACGATGGACGAGCGCTGAAAAAAAATTTCAAATTAATTAAAATTTTTATATTTTAATTGTATTTTTTTTTGATGACTTAAAGAATTGAATTAAAAAAATAAATTAAAAGAACAAAAAAATGTATCTTACCCTAGTACAATATATTCGAGTATCATCGTCATCAGAATGGAGAATCTCCTCAGGACCGTGAACATTGGCAGGCTCAAAAAGAAGTGCAATAAAATTATAACAAAAATGCGATTCAAATTTGTGTCATTCGAACTACCCTAATTTTGTGTGTATGATTTTGGGCCAAATTTAAATTGGCGCCAACGAGTTCATTCTGTTCGTATCGGATTCAAGCGAGTCCAAATGGATTCAAATGGATCCAAGCGAGTCCAAATGGATTCAAGCGGATTCAAGAAAATCCAAGAGGGTTTAAATGGATCTAAAAGGGCTCAAATGAATCCATTCGAATCCAAATAGATTCAAATGAATCCAAATGGATCTAAGCGAGTCCAAAAGGACCCATACGGATTCAAGAAAATCCAATGGATCTAAGCTGATTCAAATGAATCCATTCGAGTCCAAATGGATTCAAGCAAGTCCAAATTTTGCGCTCACTTTTATGAAACTGAAACGAAGGCGGGCACAAAATACACAACAGATTGAACTCATTGGCGCCAATTTAAATTTGGCTCAAAACACCCGCGACTTAAAGGACGCATGCCTTTCAATATGCATTTTCTGACAACATTTTTTGACGCCAAAATGGCGGAAATTTAAAAATATTTATGAAAAAATTTTTTTTTGCTATTTTTCCTGTTTTTTTATTTTTTCATCATCATTTGGTTCTTCGTTCAAGTCTATGTTGCGAAACTCTTCGAAAACCTCAATGGTGTCATCAACAATGTGCTTGATCGAGTTTTTTCAAATATACTGGACTAAATAATATAAAATATAAAAAAATAAAAAAACAGGAAAAATAGCAAAAAAAAATTTTTTCATAAATATTTTTAAATTTCCGCCATTTTGGCGTCAAAAAATGTTGTCAGAAAATGCATATTGAAGGGCATGCGTCCTTTAAATACACGAAATTCGGGTAATTAAATATTGAAAAAAAAAAATGGAATTCAAAGATGTTTCATTAAATAGAATTTGTTCGCCCTAGAATTAATAACGGTTTTAAAGATAAGAATAATTTACTTGGTCTTTTGTGTGCCGCCCAGGCCGGCGACCAAGTTGAGCACGTAGAAAAGCGGAAGCGGAAATATCTGAAATGAAACTGGAGAAATGGTTGAAAAATATGTTATATTATTTTGATTATATAGGTAAGATACTTTTAAGCGTTTAGAATCGTAAAACAACCTCCTTTTAACAATCTTTTAATAATTCAAAGTAATAAGCTGCTGAAAATTGATCGAGAAATATGGCCTCAAATATTTCAAAAAATTATGTCCAGAAAATTTTCCCAAACTCTTCTGACAATTGAACGATCCATGTCCGGATATGTAACGAGTCTGAGAGCCTTTGCGAGAAAAAGAATTATGATTGTGATCGCCATTTGACCGATGCCGACGAGCAGAAATGATGGGAATCTAAAAGATTATACATTAATAATTTTTAAATAATCAAAGTAATTTGACTCGGAAAAATCTTATAATATTGAGCAAATTTTCAAATTAGCCAAAGTTGATGCGTAATACATAAAGGCCAGGATGTTAAACTTAATACACGCATACGCTTCTTCTCAAACCTCAGATTTGTGAGCAAAATTTTGTTGACAAAAACAATGAGCACCGAACTGGAGCCGTAAAAAACCGCGGACGCGACTTTTTTCCACGTTTCATGCAAAACCTGCGTGGACGAAATCGATGCGGATTCTTCGATAATTAATGGGGCTTTATCAGAGCGATAGCAATGTTCCTTGTCATTCATTTCTGGATCCCGATCCACAGTCGGCAATGGCCGAAAGGCGTTCGTTGGGCCGTTTCGACCCAACGAAAGACCGAACGGCATTTTCCTTCTTCACAAAAAAGGCCTAAAACGAATTGGAAAAAAGCATTTCAAAAGGTAATAAAAATCAATTTTCTCAGTTGTGTTGAGACTTTTGAGGTCAGATTTTAGGCTAGTGAACATAGGCTGAGCCTTATCCTCCAGGATTCATTAAACTCAGACTTAAGCTAAGCCTTCACGTTGAGTTGTTCTCAGTTCTTTTCAATCCAGAAATGTCGCATCAGCTTTCTCAGTTTTGTAGTACTTTATAAAGTAAAAAAGGGATATCTTTTATGAAATAAAAATAATGCTAACAAATAACATGTTATACTGCATAAAAATATAATAAAAGATCATTTCTTCTAAATAATAAAATTAAAAGCAAGCTTTTTATTCAAACTTTTTTATATAGAGTATGTGGCAATATTTTATATAGAGGATTTGGAATTTGTTTTTAGAACATTTTTTCATTACTCTATCAAATTTCAAAAAATTTTATTTGATTTTTAAAAATCTAATATTTTGTTTGGTATCAAACACAATGAATATCTGTTTTGATTTAGGAATTTGATAATAATTTGAATCTTTTAATTAATTTTATCAAATATGTAAATAGAAACTGATAATTGCTATGCTTGATAAAAGCAAAAATAACAAATTGATATCAAACAAAATATCCTAATTAATCGTATATAAGGCGAGGCCGTTCGAGACTTTTGAATTCAATATTCGCCTTTCATTCTGTTACAATTGAATGGGATTATAACAGAATGAAGGCGAACACTAAATTCAAAAAATTCTCAAACGACCCTGCGTTACACACGATAAATTAGGGTAGTATATTTTTAGGAATCAACTTTTTTTTTGAAATTTGTTTGAAAACAAAAAAAATGTTGTAAAAAGCAAATTCCAACACCAAATTGATTATCACATACTCAAAAAAAAAATATAATATAGAACATATAATTTACACGAATATTAACATAATTTTAAAAGGATTTCCATTTTAATCGAATTTTTTTTACTGAAATTCTCTCAGAAATCAAAAAATTATAATACTTTTAAAAATTAAAAATCGTTCAAAATGAAACAATGACTAGAAATTTATGTGAAATGTGCAAATATTGCTTAATACTACTAAATTTATCTTCATTCATAATATATAAAATAGTAAAATTAAGTAGATAAATTGGATTCGGATTAAACAAAAAAGAAAATGTTTATCCATATCAAGTAAGTCAACTTCTATAGAAGAAAAAACAAATGAATGAAAAGAAATCACCTAAAATCGACAAATATGGCTAAATTTTCCATATTCGTTATCTTTCGCCTCAATTTTTTTAGGGACTACATATTGGTTTGATTATAAAACAAAAAACACAAAAAATTAAAATAAGCTAAAAAAAATTTGTGATTTAGATAACGAATATGAAACCAAATTTTACAAGTTAAAAGTTGTTGCACATTTAAAAAATAAAATAATTCACAAAGAATATAAAATAGAAAAGAAATATAATGAAAAAAACCCCAGCATTTTAAAATGGCATGAAAGATAAAAGTATGTTAGTATGTCATAAGATTTTACAAATAAAATTGGAATAAAAATGGTTCTTACGAGTTATTGGGAGAGCAAAAAACTTAATAGGATGAGAGTAAGTCTGAGGTTAAACATAAGTCTGGGGTGAGGATGAGCTCAAGGCTGAGCCTAAGTTGAGGGTGGGGGCGAGCCTGAAGCTAAACCTAAATCTAAGGTGAGGATGAGCCTAAAGCTGAGTCTAGATTGAGGGCAAGGCGTGAGTATAAGAATGAGCCTAACCCTAGGTTGAGTCTGAAGCTGAGCTTAGGCCTAGGATATAGATGAGCAGCATATGAGTTTATTAAATTTTTAGTATCCCTTTAACCCATAAAAACAAAAAAAAAGGCAAAAAATAATAATAAATAAGCTTATCATATAAATTTGTAAAAGGTCGGATATTTACCAATGAAATAAGTAATATGTAAAATGAATGAAAAATGTTTATGAAAAAAAGAAAAAATAGAAATTTTATTTTAAAAAATTTGAATAAAACATAAATTTGTAAGAAATGCTAACACAATTGCAAGAAATTCTTCGAGGTCCACAGAAAAAAATCAATTATTATATGTAAATGTCATTTTTATAATAGAAAAATGATGGAAAAAAATGGCTTGAAATGTTTGGAAAATTATTTGCAAAATGAAAATTGTGTCGGCAAAGTTGAAAAATGTGACGAGACAGGACGAAATGGAATGACTATGGCTGAGCCTATGCTGGAAAAGACTTAATCCTAGGTCTAAGTCTAGGATTAGGCCTAGGTCTAAACCTAAGCGATATGTGTATGAGGTCCAATAATGGACAAGTGGCTCAGAGTTCGTGATTTGGCTTGCAAGCCAAAATGAGCCAAATGGCTCAATTTTGAGCCAAAAATTGAGCCAAATTTTTCAAGGAAAATGGTTTATGACTCGCAAGAAAATCAGTCAAAAATCGGATTTTTTTAGCATTGATCGCGAGCCACTTACTCATTTACTGATGGGACCTAAAATCAAATTGGCCTTGCAAAAGCTGCGCTCAAAACTAATAAATTTATACATTTGCCTAAAGCCTTTGTCTTCTCCTTTGCCCCGTCTTGTTCCAACACCAAAAAAAATGAGAATTGTGTGAATGTCGTGGAGAAAAATGAGCAGAGAAAACAATAGAAAGTCCTGTTTAAGCAGCATTAAGCAGCGCTAAGACTGGACTCTTTAAAATTGAGCCATCCTAAATGATTCACTAGTAATAGATCATTATCAAACGACTAATGATCAAATGACTCACAACGAATTTAAACGATTCCCAATAACTTACGAATAAAAAATGAAATGTCGGCCATTTCAAAATTATTTTCAAAGAATCGCAAAAACGGAAAAAATCTATTGGAAATCCAGGGAAAGGGGTTCCAGCATTGCTATTGAGCATTTGCGCTCAGAGATCAATGCCGTACAACAGAGACTTCTCCAATGTGAAGTTGAACTCGTTTAACGAGGCCAACAACTTTGCCAGATATGATAGATGTTGGGGTTGGCGAAGAAACGCGTCCTCGTCGTAGATTTGCTTCGTCACTGGCGTCCAAACCATTAGAGGCAAAAGTCCCGAGAGTATATGATCACTGCAAAGAAAAAAAAGCGATTAATTTTCGTGAAATTTCGAAAACAAAAAGATAATAATAATAACATAATGCGAATCATATACCGAAGAGTGAGAAGCATAAAAATGTGAAATTTGCCCTCTTTGCCGACCGCGTTATTAGAGCCGATTTTTACCACCAAATTGTACGTGTAAATGATCAACGAGCGTTGTTCACGCGTTAATTTACGCGACTCGCCGTTGCGGAAAAAGTTGACAAACCAGGCAAAAACGCGCTCTTGAAAAATAAACAAAAATTTTAAATTTTATTTCAAAACCAACTTCAATTTGCACATTTTTGATACGACATTTGGTTGAAATTTTAACGCGGCTCATAACAAAAATAAATTTAAGCCTAAAAAAGACCAAAGCCTAAATGACTTCTAGGACTATAATGATATTATGTAAAGTTTTAGGAACTTATAGACCTCTTGAAGATTTCGTGGATCCTATTAGGAATCAAGAAAAGCTTTACAATAACTCTGAGGACGTTATTTGATTTTAAAGAAGCCATCAGCTTTAAATCTGATCCTTAAATGTCTTTACAATAACTCTGAGGACTTTATTTGATTTTAAAGAAGCCCATCAGCTTTAAATCTGATCCTTAAATGTCTTTACAATAACTCTGAGGACTTTATTTGATTTTAAAGAAGCCCATCAGCTTTAAATCTGATCCTTAAATGTCTTTACAATAACTCTGAGGCTCTTGGCTTTAAAGAAGCCCATCAGCCTTAAATCTGATCCTTATATGTCTTTACAATAACTCTGAGTCTCTTGGCATTAAAGAAGCCCATCAGCTTTAAATCTGATCCTTAAATGTCTTTACAATAACTCTGAGGACTTTATTTGATTTTAAAGAAGCCCATCAGCTTTAAATCTGATCCTTAAATGTCTTTACAATAACTCTGAGGACTTTATTTGATTTTAAAGAAGCCTATCAGCTTTAAATCTGATCCTTAAATGTCTTTACAATAACTCTGAGGCTCTTGGCTTTAAAGAAGCCCATCAGCTTTAAATCTGATCCTTAAATGTCTTTACAATAACTCTGAGGACGTTATTTGATTTGAAAAGAAGCCTATCAGCTTTAAATCTGATCCTTAAATGTCTTTACAATAACTCTGAGTCTCTTGGCATTAAAGAAGCCCATCAGCTTTAAATCTGATCCTTAAATGTCTTTACAATAACTCTGAGGACTTTATTTGATTTTAAAGAAGCCCATCAGCTTTAAATCTGATCCTTAAATGTCTTTACAATAACTCTGAGGACTTTATTTGATTTTAAAGAAGCCTATCAGCTTTAAATCTGATCCTTAAATGTCTTTACAATAACTCTGAGGCTCTTGGCTTTAAAGAAGCCCATCAGCTTTAAATCTGATCCTTAAATGTCTTTACAATAACTCTGAGGACGTTATTTGATTTGAAAAGAAGCCTATCAGCTTTAAATCTGATCCTTAAATGTCTTTACAATAACTCTGAGTCTCTTGGCATTAAAGAAGCCCATCAGCTTTAAATCTGATCATTAAATGTCTTTACAATAACTCTGAGGACTTTATTTGATTTTAAAGAAGCCCATCAGCTTTAAATCTGATCCTTAAATGTCTTTACAATAACTCTGAGGACTTTATTTGATTTTAAAGAAGCCTATCAGCTTTAAATCTGATCCTTAAATGTCTTTACAATAACTCTGAGGCTCTTGGCTTTAAAGAAGCCCATCAGCTTTAAATCTGATCCTTAAATGTCTTTACAATAACTCTGAGGACGTTATTTGATTTGAAAAGAAGCCTATCAGCTTTAAATCTGATCCTTAAATGTCTTTACAATAACTCTGAGTCTCTTGGCATTAAAGAAGCCCATCAGCTTTAAATCTGATCATTAAATGTCTTTACAATAACTCTGAGGACTTTATTTGATTTTAAAGAAGCCCATCAGCTTTAAATCTGATCCTTAAATGTCTTTACAATAACTCTGAGGACTTTATTTGATTTTAAAGAAGCCTATCAGCTTTAAATCTGATCCTTAAATGTCTTTACAATAACTCTGAGGCTCTTGGCTTTAAAGAAGCCCATCAGCTTTAAATCTGATCCTTAAATGTCTTTACAATAACTCTGAGGACGTTATTTGATTTGAAAAGAAGCCTATCAGCTTTAAATCTGATCCTTAAATGTCTTTACAATAACTCTGAGTCTCTTGGCATTAAAGAAGCCCATCAGCTTTAAATCTGATCCTTAAATGTCTTTACAATAACTCTGAGGACGTTATTCGATTTGAAAAAAAGCCCATCAGTCTTAAATCTGATCCTTATACATATGTCTCTAACATCTGTTTTAAAACATCGTAATTTCTCAAAATGTTCATTTCCAGATGTCGGAGCACCCTCAAAACATTCGGGTAAATTCCAGGAGTAATGTTAGAGAAATTGTGACGAAAAATCTAGGCAACATTTCGCTCCGAGAATAAGCGGAATATTTTTACGCGTTTACAAACCTATATAATCCCACGGATAGGGCTGGCGAAAAAAGCGATTCGAGAACAGCGTGTCCTGTCGTCCCAACTCAAAGACCTGTTCCAAATACGGTACGAGTCCGTTCTCTCCGCAGAGTAACGCGGTCAGCCGAGCTCCGCTGCGATAATCCTTTTCCGTGAAGAAATGCTTCACCAACGCATTGACGGCCATTCCCAATTTGTGCTCCAAATCCGTGATTTTTAACGCTAAAAAATGGAGAATATATACCACGGTCTTATTGAATCCAAATACGGAATGATGAAGGTACAATGTAAACAAATACCGTAATTTCGCGTGTATATGGCCGGGTGTTTTGAGCCAAATTTAAATTCGCGCCAATGAGTTCATTCTGTTGTATCGGATCCGTTGGGGTCCAAATTTTTTGCCCGCCTTTGTCTCGGCTTCATAAAAGTGGGCACAAAATTTGAAGTCGCTTGGATCCAATACGAACAGAATGAACTCATCGGCGCCAATTTAAATTTGGTTCAAAACACCCGGCCTTATACACGCGAAATTAGGGTTACTAAAATTTGATTTTTATCAATAAAAATCCAACCGTTTTGCGAGTTCTCCCCAATACTTCCGGTACCATAATCACTATGCTGGATTCCAACGCTGGGCGATCGTCGCGATCTTCGCGTGAGACTCGCCGTGGAATAGCCAAAATAGTTGGCCGACTTTTGGCCGGTTGAGATGCCCGAAACGGCCGGTTTCTGAGAAGATACTCCCGCGGAAACACCCCTCACTCCTCCCGCCGAATAATGTATAGGACTCTCGGGTCGGCTGATAAAATTATTGAAACCAAACGAAGACGCAAACGTTGAGGCCGCCATTGAAGAGGCCGTTCGTGTGGCCGGCGCATGCCCGCCGAATGCGGGGCCATCCGGACTATCCGGAGATCCGACGGCGAAAACCGCCTCGGAGCCGTGAATTGTCTCGGCGACAAGAAGACGTTCCAACGCTCCGTCGTCGACGCCGCGGCCGAACCAGCGTCCGCAATTGAACAAATAGGTTTGAGCGGTGACGTTGTTGCGGACCAACACCTAAAGATACACAAAATAAAACAGCCTAGAAACTCTAAAGACTTATCTAAATAATTAGAAGACTTGCAAAGGACTTGTCTATATAGTTAGAAGACTTGCAAAAGACTTGTTTATATAGTTAGAAGACTTGCAAAGGACTTGTCTATATAGTTAGAAGCTAAGTAGTACGTCTCAAATGAGTTCTATTGTTAAATTTGTTCACAAATTAACTTACGTATGCCAGATACCATTTGGAGGGATAAGCACACTTCTCACCGGTCGAATGACCAATCCGCAAAGTCGATAAGGCACCGAGATTTTTGAACTAGAAAATATAAAAATATATATATTTTATGTGATGTGAATCTCTAGAATTAAGCCCACATCAAACTGAAATTGAAGACTATTCGATGGGAGATAAATTGTGGATGTCGAGCCCAACGAGCCGGTTAGCATAATCCAAATCGACGAGGAAGAGAATCGATCAATACTAGCCACGAGAGCAACCTCGTAGCGAGTCTCTATAAGAAGCCGTTTTTGTGTATATATGTTACGGGAAAATATGTTGCACGGCCATATACGTATTTTCCCGGCCATATAAAAAAAATTTTTCACATATAAATCGACATTTTTCCATAAATAATTGTTGTTTTTTACATGTAAATGTGACAACAATAATATTAAAAGTCTACATTTTATGTTCGATTATTAACAACAATGTCATTAAACTGAGTTGAATTACGATATTTTGTAACTTTTCTTCCAATTTTGAGTAAAATTCGTCAAAAAAACAACAAAAGTTGTCCACATATTTTGTTAGTTTACGACACAAAATTTAAATGAATGTGAAAAATTTTTTTTATATGGCCGGGAAAATACGTATATGGCCGTGCAACATATTTTCCCGTAACATATAGAAAAAATAAGTTTTATGAGTCCATCTCGCTTCCCCCCCCCCCCCCTCCCCTCCCCTCTCCTCCCCCCTTCCCGTGGAAAAGCGCGCAAGTATTGAGTTAAAAATGGAAGAACAAACTCGTCGAAATGAACGAGTATGTGAAGCAGGAAAAATCGACGGCATTCAACGATAGAATATGATAGAGGAATTGTTCGCGTTCGTCCTCGCAACGCAAAAACGCGTAGCGTTTATACATTTTCTGAAGAAGTTGGCCGTCGGCAAGAACCGTTTTCAAGTATTTATGCAATAATTTTCGCTCCAAAGCCAAGCGAACAAATGCGCGCGCAAAGCCGATATCACTTTTGATTTCCGTCATACGCATTACATTTCTAAACAAACTACGCATAATCAGTAGTTTTTTACTCGGCGCTCCTCAGCGATGAGTCCTTAATTCAACCTCAAATCGTATGCCATGTTTGTGGGTAGCGGTGCTAGAATTTGATCCAATTCCGATTCACCGTTAGCGCCGCCGATTGGCTCACTTCCGCGATGCGTTAAGCCACGCGAACGCGACGCGGAACGATTACGCGGAACGGCGGCGACGGCGGCGGCGCGCGACGCCGGCCGACCCAGCGTTTGTGACTCGCCGGTGGAGATCATTGACGCGCTGAGACCTGCGTTTTCGCTCCCGCTCCCGCCAAAGAATCCGCTCTTTGCCGACCAGTGCGGAGCGAAATCTATGTTTTAATAAACAAATAAGTTATCATTCGTATTATTTAATGAAATTATAGAAAAAAAGACTATAACGAGCATTTATTAAAAGCGTCGAACAAAAAAAAAATGTATTTGAAAATTTGTCAGCAGCACTATCAAGACAGTATATATACAGTCAAACCTGTCTAATTGGGCACCTCTCGAGACCCCGAAAAAGTGCCCAATTACAGGAGTGCTCAAAAAGTCTGTACGTCTAATTGGGCATCCCTGTGATTGGGCACCCTCTCTGATTGGGCACTTTTTCGCGGTCCCGAGAGGTGCCCAATTAGACGAGTTTGACTGTAATATATGTATGGCAAGTCTGGAGAGTAAAAAAAATCACATCACAACCACATAATTAGAATCATTTTACTAATGTTTGATATTTTTTTTTTTTGTTAAAAACAACATTTTGGTCGTATAACTTTGCCATCCAATAATTATTTGTCGATAAAAGAGACAAATTCCATTCGTCCATTCATAAAATATCAAATCAACCTACCGGCAATCGAACTTGATTTGTATAAACCATTCGTCGATGGTGCTCGCGACGAGCATTCGTCTCGTTTATCCTGACCGAATAGCCGCAAATCACCCGAATTAAAGGTGGATCCGCGCGTCACATCAGTGAGTTTATCGCGCGCCAATCGCATAATTTCTTCGATTCTTTGCGGGAATTGTTGCGTTTGCGTTTGCAGCTGAGACGCACCAGTTTCATTTACGCCCATAGTATTTTGTCGATTTTGCGCCTGCGGCTTCGAAAGCGTTTTAATTCGCGTCGGATTTCTCGTATTTGCTTCATCGTCCGCGTCAAATACTTTATCACGTTTCCTCGCCATCGTCGTCGCGGCCATCGCGGCGGCCGCCGCCGCCGCTCGTCGTTGCCGGCTGGCGTGCCTCAAACGTTTGCTATACTCATCTTCGTGATGATAAAAACGAGGACGAGACTCACTTCTTTCCATGCACTCATTATTATTGCTTGTGCCTCGCGTCTCATCCGAAGAGAACTCGAAATTTATCGTAGAACGCCGTTCCGTATTACGACTTTTTCTCGTTATTCTCGAACGATCGTTTTCATCACTTACAAAATTCGCAGTAATCAAATCATCTTGAATAGAATTGAAATCATCCGCTAAAGTACTTCTTAACTCTTTTATATTACGATTTGTCTCTAATGTTCCTGCTAAATTCGTCGATTTTGCATTAAAATCAAAAACTCTTTTCGATTTCACTTGAGGCGCATCAACCGTGGCAATTTTATCAATTTTCTCCACGATGAAATTGGCCGCTTTAAAAAGAGGATTTTGCCATTTGAATTGATTTGCAAATCCTTTATCCGAATTATTATTCATATTATCTGTCGGCCTTCCAATCGATTTCGTCGAATTGCCGGCATTCGAATTAGCAGTTTCCGTGAGAATTCCGTGAAACTGATTTACGCATTCATTTTTCAGCTTCAATTCCATTTTCTCAGCCGAATTTTTAACGCGAATATTTTCGTCGATTCCGTCCGAAATTCCAATTCCATTTTCGTTCAATGGCTCAATACTTTTCGCGATTGATCGAATCGCTTCCAGTAATTCGTTTAATGCTTTTGCGTTCTCACCACCATCTTCTCGATCGATTTGTTCCTCATTCTCAAGTCGTCCAATTTGCAAATGTTGTTTATCTAGACACGAAAAATCACAATATTCACACAATATTTAATAAGAAAAAAATCATAATAGGATAGAGAAGAATTTAAAACATTAAATCTACCAATCAATTCATAATATCGAAAGCAAATGAACAAAATGAATAAAGCTCAAGAAAGGTATTAGGCTGGAAATAAATTTTCTTTACACCTGTCGCGAATAGCGAAAACATGAATTTGGCTATTTAAAGGACGCATGCCCTTCAATATGCATTTTCTGACAACATTTTTTGACGCCAAAATGGTGGAAATTTAAAAATATTAATGAAAAATTTTTTTTTGCTATTTTTCCTGTTTTTTTATTTTTTTATATTTTATATGATTTAGTCCAGTATATTTGGAAAAACTCGATCAAGCACATTGTTGATGACACCATTGAGGTTTTCGAAGAGTTTCGCAACATAGACTTGAACGAAGAACCAAATGGATGATGAAAAAATAAAAAAAAGGAAAAATAGCAAAAAAAAATTTTTCATAAATATTTTTAAATTTCCGCCATTTTGGCGTCAAAAAATGCATATTGAAGGACATGCGTCCTTTAAAACAATTCAAATTTAATTTATTTTTTTTGGCATTTGGACCGCGTTTTGTTTTTTTGTTGCGAAAATAAAAAGGCGCTTTTTGGCTCCAGTTTTTTTTTCTTGCCGTGCGGGACTTTTTTTATTGTTGTTTTTTTTTTGTTTTGAAAGATATTATAAAAAATAAAGTTCTCTTCTTGTGCTCGTTTTCACTCAGTATTACATAAAAAGGAAAAAATCGTTACTACATTTTGTGCACATAGGTCTTGTAAGGAATAGTTATTGAACGCGCAGACCGATTAAGAATATTATTTATTCCCTACAACACCTGACATCTCATTCTTATTTTATTTTTTCATAACTTTATTGATAATTAATATTAATCTATAATATAATCATCATTACTACTCAAGACCTGCAGCACCCTTATATACCTCCAGGTGAGAAGCGCATGGAAAGTTCTGAAAGGTTCTATCATCCACCAGACTTGAAAATGTTTCAGTAGGAAAAAAAATAAATTTTGTCATAAGTGTAAAGAAAATTTCTTTCCAGCCTAAAGCTAAAAGCAAAGCAAAGCAAAGTAAAAACTTATTCCAATTATCTTACGTTCCATTCGCTTTCGAAATAATATCCAAATTAAAGCTAAATAAGAACTGAAAGAAACAAATTATATAAATACAAAACAAAGAGAAGAAATTAAAAATAGTTTATAAATAGTTTTAAAGGTATAACAAAAATTAGATAGAAAGTTAAAAGCTCATATGCCCTAATTTCATGTATATAAGCCGTGAGTGTTTTAAACCAAATTTAAATTGGCGCCAATGAGCTCATTCTGTTGTATTGGATCCAAGCGAGTCCAAATGGATCTAAGCGGGTTCAAATGAATCCATTCGAATCTAAATAGATTCAAATGGATCCAAGCGAGTCCAAATGGATTTAAGCGAGTCCAAATGGATCCAAGAGTGTCCAAATGGATCTAAGCGAGTCCAAATGGACCCATACGGGTTCAAGAAAATCCAATGGATCTAAGCTGATTCAAATGAATCCATTCGAATCTAAATGGATTCAAGCAAGTTCAAATTTTGCGCCCACTTTTATGAAACTGAAACGAAGGCGGGCACAAAGTTTAGATCCCAACGAATCCGATACGAACCGAATGAACGCATTGGCGACAATTTAAATTTGGCTCAAAACACCCTCGGCTTATACACACAAAATTCGAGTATATACGAAAACTTTTTTTAAAGAAATATTGAACCTGATGAGAAATTCGAATGCGAATTCGTAACCATAAAATTCTCGAGTTTCTCCTGATCGTAGTGCGCGTAAATATGCGACCAGAGTGCGGATTTGCCCTAAAGTTGAGCGATAAAATATTGTACTCATTGTGCATTAGATCGTTTAAAAGTATTTTTAAACGTAAGCATGAATTATGTGCCAAAATATTCTTGACTGAGTAGAAAACAACGCCTTAAAAAAAAAATGCGACCAAATTCGTTCGTATTTATAATATAAAATTAAATTATTTTATGCTTTAAAAAAGCGTACCAAAACGAGCTCAACAAACTTTGAGATCAAGCCCTTTAAAAAATCACTCACCACAATTCTTGACTCTTAAATGAAGTCCTAAATGGTCTAAATGACTCACGATGAGTCTAAATGACTCACGATGACTCTAAATGACTTACGATGATTCTAAATGACTCATGATGAGTCTAAATGACTCACGATGACTCTAAATGCCTTACGATGACTCTAAATGCCTTACGATGAGTCTAAATGACTCACGATGACTCTAAATGACTTACGATGATTCTAAATGACTCACGATGAGTCTAAATGACTCACGATGACTCTAAATGCCTTACGATGACTCTAAATGACTCACGATGAGTCTAAATGACTCACGATGAGTCTAAATGACTCACGATGACTCTAAATGACTCATCGATCTTTTAGGGAGCCAAAGTCATTTAATGGGTCAAGTCTTAAGTCCCAGCACTGCTCAAAAGCGACTAAATTACCAACCATAAGCTCAGCCAACGTTTCCCCCCCCCCCCCCCCCATACACAATGATTGCAATCAAAATTTTACCTGTTTCTTCTTCAAACCGTGTGACCAAATTCTCTCGAGCAAATCGCAAAGACCAGCCACCAGAGTGTTCTCTTCCACGCCAGTCACGCCCAAATCACTGTGGCCCAAATGAACGGCCTCCTTGCCCATTTTAGCGACTAGCATTCGTTTAGTTTTTGCTAAGAACAAAAAATCTCAGTAATTTACTTTAAATTCAGCTCGAGCCCACCCACTCAGAATCACTATTAAATGGTCGAATTGACGTGGTACAATCAGCCCGATATTTAGCTAGCCAGTCACTTCTATTAACGACAATAAATCTCAACTCAAAACTGAACCAAACTCACTTTTAGTTTCTTTGAGTAATTGAACGACGAATTTCTTGTTTTGCTGCGCCAATTTTACGGGACTTTCGACCGCGTTTTCGTTGTTATTTCCCGTCGAGTTTTCATTGGAAGCCAAACGACTCGCCGCGTCCTTAATAGAAAAAAAAACAACAATTTCAGCAATATAGAACATTTCTCCAACATTTTCAAATACAGTCAAGCCTCAATCTAATGACACCTAGGCTCGGTCCCGACGAAAACCTAACGTAAAAATCTTCTTTCAATGACAGTTGTAAGGAATTCAAACCTCGATCCAATGACACCCATTGCGTTCAGCTAGCCATTTTTTTACCTTGTAAATTTGGGTTTACGAAATTTCTTTTTTAAATTCAAATTTTCTTTTTGCTCATTTTTTCTTGGCATTATGTTCAAATTTTGCCACTAAAAATGTTTTTTCTTTATATTCATTCTTAAGTTTTTCGCTTGCTTGATCGGTCGTGTTCCTCTCTCGCTTATTGTTTTCGTGTTATAGTGTTGAAAAAAAAGCTTTTTCGTTTGCTGCTCTAAGAATTATCCTTCCCGATTTTATTGCTTTACAGTTTTTTTTGCTTCCCTAGTCTTTTGGCGAATAAAGTGCATTGATCGACAGAAATTGAGACAAATTCCTCAGTGGTGCTAGCTAATTTCAAAAACCTTGATCTAATGACACCTAGGCTCGGTCCCGACGAAAACCTAACGTAAAAATCTTCTTTCAATGACAGTTGTAAGGAATCCAAACCTCGATCCAATGACACCCGTTGCGCTCAGCTAGCCATTTTTTTTACCTTGGCGTCGTAAACTTGGGTCTACGAAATTTCTTTTTTAAATTCAAATTTTCTTTTCGCTCTTCTTTTCTCGGCATTATGTTCAAATTTTGCCACCAAAAATGTTTTTTTCTTTTTATTCATTCTTAAGTTTTTCGCTTGCTTGATCGGTCGTGTTCCTCTCTCGCTTATTGATTTCGTGTTATAGTGTTGAACAAAAGCTTTTTCATCATCTTTGCTCTTGGGAGTACAGTTTTTTTTGCTTCCCTGGTCTTTTGGCGGATAAAGTGCATTGATCGACAGAAATTGAGACGGGAATTCCTCAGTGGTGCTAGCTAATTTCGAAAACCTTGATCTAATGACACTTAGGCTCGGTCCCTAGGGGTGTCATTAGATCGAGGTTTGACTGTAAACACACATTAAAAAAAATAAGTTCTCGTAGACCTCAAAAATATTCAAAACACGTTGTTTCTTGTTTTGTTGTTTCCATGGGCTGGTCATTACGCCGTTCGCATCGATGGCATTCCGAAATCTCGGCAAAAGCTCAAAGCGTTCGGCTCTCAATTCGGGGAATAGCTGATTGGTCGATAATGCGGTATTGTTGTTCAGACTCAATTGAACATCGGTTTGGAGTTCGCTCGTAGTCGAGTCGTCGGCACGACTTCGCGCCGTCGGCGAAAGCAAATGCGGCAGGTCGACCTCGTAGTCGGCGCTAATCGTCAAATCCGACTCCCAAACCCGACTCTGATAGGCGGCAAAACTGGTCGAGCGAAAGAGAAAGTCCAACGGGCGTCCGTGCAACGGCTGATCCATTAGTATTATTGCGCTGCTGACGGCCGCCTGTTGGTTCGTCGCGTCCTTTCCCACAATATCAATGAGACGAGCGATGGTGCGATCGAAATACGCCACACAACGAGTGTCCTCATTATGCGCGTGACAATGTGATAGAATTTTCGCATCGATAAACGATGTGAACATCTATAAATTATAATGGTCTCAATGTATATAGCTAAAAAAAAATCCGCAATGCTAAAAAATACCTGAGTCTCAAGAAAGGCGGCCAAAAAAGGCAAATAGCTTTCGGGTTGATCGGAGAGAAACGAGACCTTATCGAAATTTACAACCGAATCGCGGCTTTCCTGCGAGCCGCCAATAATAAAATGTTCATACGACGCAAAAAGGCTAGAGAAATTGCACAAAAAGAGTTCACGAATGGCGCGATTGAATTTGAGTCCCTTAAATTAAATGAAATAAGTCCGTTTGGTTCGAGCAAAATTTCTAAACGTTGAAAAAAAAGTGGGATTTTTTAATACCCTAATTTCGCGTGTATATGCCGCGGGTGTTTGAGCCAAATTTAAATTCGCGCCAATTGAAGTTCATTCTGTTAGTATCGGATCCAAATTGGAGTCCAAATTTTGTGCCCGCCTTTGTCTCGGTTTCACAAAAGTGGGCACAAAAAATTTGGACTCGCTTGAATCCATTTGGATTCGAATAGATTCATTTGAATCAACTTAGATCCATTGGATTTTCTTGAATCCGTATGGGTCCTTTTGGACTCGCTTAGATCCATTTGGACACTCTTGGATCCATTTGGACTCGAATGGATTCATTTGGACTCGCTTAGATCCATTTGAATCTATTTAGATTCGAATGGATTCATTTGAACCCGCTTAGATCCATTGGATTTTCTTGAACCCGTATGGGTCCATTTGGACTTGCTCAGATCCATTTGGACACTCTTGGATCCATTTGGACTCGCTTAGATCCAACCCTCTTGAATCCAATACAGCAGAATGAATTCATTGGCGCCAATTTAAATTTGATTCAAAACATTTGGTCTTATACACGATTTTAGGGTAAATTAAAGCCAAAGAAATTTATATAGGATTATTTTAAAAGATTTTTGAAATTTCCTCTTTTAGTCAAGATTATTTTAATAAAATATTTTCATTCTATCGGATTCATTCATGATAATCCAAGTTTATTGATTGTGCAACAATCAAAACGAACCCTCAAATAGGCGTTGTATGACTCCACGTGTTTTGGCAATCGTCTCGAAGAGAATTGCGTGGAATCTCCGGTCAATGCGGCGGAATTCGCGTTAATCGATTCGAATCTGTTCCGATCGTCAGCTGTAGATACGATCGTCTCCTTTTCGACCACGCCGCCCGCGTACGATAATGAATTCGGTTCGAGTACGGCGGCAGCGTTGAAGCCGCGGCCGCCGCCGCTTTCCTCTGTCTCGTCGACGGGCTCTTCATCGGCGGTCAATGAAGAGAAGCCGGCGGTGTTGTCAAAGGAGCGCGACATACGCTTCATGGCGCGCATATCGCTGCCATGTACGTGAGACTCATCAACGCCGCTGCCGCCGGACGACGACGGCGAGTTTCGCCGTCGTCGGACCACAACATCGCTTCCGGCCGTCTCAACATCGCTTCGACTTGATTTTCTAGCATTTTGAACGGTATTTTGATGTTGATGACAAAACCTAAAAAAAAAGTATAATACAAATTTTCAGCGTATAATCGACGAAATTTTTAATCTAATATTCGCTTTCATTCCGTTATACCAGGGTTGCCAGATGTCCTTTTTAAAAAGATTTGTTCTTTTTTTAAGAGGGTCTATTTTTTGTTCTTTTTTTCCATGAAGAATCTTAGATACAGGATCAGGAGTTCCGAGAAGTATTAATTGTTGAGAGGAGAATAAAGAATCTGAGCCGAAAAGTTAACGAAATAGCCCCAATTCAGATATTTTTAGAAAAATCTTTTTTGTTCTTGGAAATTATCAATAAAATGCTTTTTTTCATGCCCAGCGTTCTTTTTTATTTTATTTTCATCTGGCAATCCTGCCGTTCTACCCTAATTTCGCGTGTATAAGACCGGGTGTTAAGCCATATTTAAATTGACATCAATGCGTTCATTCGAATCCGCTGGGCTCAAAATTTTGTGCCAACTTTTATGAAACCGAACCGAAGGCGGGCACAAAATTTGAAGCCAAAACAGATCCGTTACGAACCGAATGAACGCATTGGCGCCAATTTAAATTTGGCTCAAAACACTCGCGACTTATACACATGAAATTCGAGTGATTGAAGTTATTAGCGTGGAAGGTCCAAATTCTTGAATAACTGAAACATCCTTTTATAAATCAGACCTTAAATGTATTTGTTGAATTTGAACAGCGAGTTCGCGTTGTTTCGGAAACGCTGGAATATCCTCGGGATATTCCAGCCGACCCGTATCAATATCGAAAACACAAACATTGGACTAAAAATTTAATTGCTTCTTCTTTTTTTTTTGGTTTCAAAGTGATTATCGAATCACAAAAATATTTAATACCTGAAATATCTGATCCGGCACTTTGTCGTCGTAGCAAAGTCCCATGAGGTAGGGCACCGGCGCTTCGATAAACTTCAACTGTGAATACGGAAGAATCGGAACGTAGGTTAGTTGCCAGCGAAATGGGAAAATCAGCGCGGAAAGACATTCGGCGAAAAGCATTAAACGATTCATATCTAAAAAAAAATAAGTCCATTATATCATGAAAAATGAATTGAGAAGAATTTTTGTAAAGAATTTTTGTTACAAATTCAATCAGATGATGCGTAAAGGGCCCCAAATCAATTCTCCCCTCGTTGGAAATGACCTTGGAACTAATCATTTCGCGTTGGTTTGAATGAGGGTCATTCAGCCACCGAAATATCGACTGGTTTGCAGTGCATAACCCTGTGCGGTACGGATATATGGCCCGGCTTGGGTCTGGTCAGCGCCGCCGTATCACCCACACTGTGCAATGTGCTAGCTATTGTCTTCCGAATATGATGACACTAATGCCTAGGTCCGGGATCGAGGAGCGGAATCGAATTTCGTCCCAAGCAAAGTAAAACCTATCGCACAACCACTAGGCCGCCATTACTCCTCAAATCCAATCAATAGCTTTAAAAATCTAGATTCTAAATCTTGGATCTCATACTATATTCTAGTTTTTCGATAACAAAATTTCAAGAAGATTACGCTTTGAGCATATGAGAATTTGATGCTCCAACATGAAGCAGGTGAAAAGTCGAATGAATCTTTCGATATTAATAAAATTGAAGAGAATTTGTATGGGATAATCGAAGAGCGGAAGTTCCTGCCCGCTGGGACGTTTCACGACCAAATTGCACTCGCCATAATTGATTTGAAGGCATGTGCCCGGCAGAGGAAGCGGGACCTTTAAGAGAATGTGTAAAATTACGCTCGAATTTTCTAGTAAGTGTCTTAAAAACGAAGCTTTATGAAACAAAGCTTAAGAGTTTAATGTGTCGATTCGGTTAAAAAATTTTCAATATATATGTTACGGGAAAATATGTTGCACGGCCATATACGTATTTTCCCGGCCAAATACGTATTTTCCCGGCCATATACGTATTTTCCCGGCCATATACGTATTTTCCCGGCCATATACGTATTTTCCCGGCCATATAAGATTTTTTTCACATTCCTCTAAATTTTGTTTTCAATTGAGAAAAAAGTTACTTAAAAACAATTAAAAGAATGATAACGTCATAAAAATTGAAAAAAAAGTAAAAATATGTCATTTAAAAGTGAATAGAAAACAAAATATAATCAAATGTGAAAAAAAATCTTATATATATGAAGATACGTATATATTGGCGCTTCTTTTGGCGGGAATTGACAGGAATATGCATATATGGCCGGGAAAATACGTATATGGCCGGGAAAATACGTATGTGGCCGGGAAAATACGTATATGGCCGGGAAAATACGTATATGGCCGTGCAACATATTTTCCCGTAACATATATAATTCTCGTTTTAAAATACATTTTTATTCTAAATAAAAATAGATGAATAAAGTCGTTTCTACTTCGTGTAACGCCCAATAGATCACGCTCTCCACCGGCATTATCGGTGAGTCCAAATAGGCAAATCGTCGGGTGACCATCGCCCATAGAGATTGCAGTAAATTCTCCACGGAATAAACGATGGGCTCGCGCGTAATAAAACAAATACATTTCGACACAAAAATGGGCTTCGAAACGCTGTCGTAAAATGAGGCGCGCTTTTTGTTCTGACTGTTTTGGCTGCGATGACGCGCCTGGCGCGGTCGCCGGCGCGGCGATTCGCCCGAAGAATCTGATAAAAAAAGCCAATATATAACTTCAAAAAAGAGTTATATTTCCTAGAAAAATAGTCAATATAAAAATGAACCCGCAGAAGCGGTGGAGCCGCGCGCCGAACGCCTCGAGGATTTTCGCGGCAGCGTATAGTCACCCGATGACACGGTTCCGGGCGAACATTGCCTGCAGTGATTCGATGAGGACCGATCCCTAGATATAGTGGCGACTGATTCCTTGAAAGTCCCATGAGCCGAATCTTCCGCGGCCGAAACGCTGAAATTATCGGCCGCCATTTTGCGAACATACTCCATTTGCATATCGAAAATTTGTTGGCGTATATCCGCATCAACGAGGGGCTAAAATATTCCGAATCACATGTTTACAATTTAGATAATATTATGGAGTTTAGAAGCTGTAAATATAAATAAAAAAAGTTATGTCAAAAGTAAATGATTTATAATTACATTCATTCATTGAACTAAATTTTTAAAAGTTCATAAAAACAATAAATTAAAAACCAACTTCATAAAAAATCAGCGAGCATCCATTAACTCGCGAGCCGTCCTCTTTCACCAAAATAAATGAGTGAAAATTCGGCTCTTTGGGAACTTTTCGTTCCGTGTAAAATTTTAGACCTTTCGGCATACACAGCTAAATAAAAAAATTTATAAAACAATAACGAAAATTTCGAGGCTCACCGAAGAAATTTCGTAAGCAAATGGGAAACCATCGCGATGCCTGGGAAAATGTGTAAGGACCTTTGCTTCGTAGGAACAATCCAAAGGCGATTTCAAATGGCCAACGCCCATCGATTGCCCAACAAGATCCGAGGAATGCTCGGCCATTTTATCGAGCTAAAATTTCGTTTAATATATTACAACCTTTGTAAAAAAATTCATCACATAGAAAAGTGGAAAAGTTTTAAAAGACATAATTCACCTGAATACCCGTGATTTTATCAAAGCCGATTATGGCAAAATAATCGCAAAGAGTTAAATTAGAGAGGCTCTGCAATGAATCCGTGGCCATTCTCTTCTAAACCCTCGGTAATATTATTAAGATTCGTGAAAAAGGGAAAATTTAAGTTGCTCAAATATGTATGTACGCTCAACCCTTAACAAAAACGGAATTAAAATTTACATCAAATAATGCAAATTGCCAATATTTTCAGATGCAATTTCAAACAAATTTTTAATGGATAAATTTATTTAAAAAAAAGTTTCTAATATTTTCCACAATTTTTTTTCCAATTCATAAAAATATTTTCACTACGAAGTTTTAGCCATGAACAACCTACCGATCGGCGACGATATGTCGCCGGAATTGGCCCTCCAACTCTTTCACAACGGCGCCATTTTTGTAGGATTTATTTTATTTTACGAATATATTTATTAAAAATTAACAACCGAGATATGTTTTTTCCCTCTAAAGACTTCCTTTTTTCAAGGTGCTTAAAAATGCCCCATTCGGCCTGGAATTTGGCATTGACTATAAATCATGGAATGTCTGCGAGAAGTTTCTCGGTGTTAAAATGATTCCGCCCGGCGTTCATTTCATCTATTGTAGTATACGAAACGCGCCTCGAATCGGATTCTTTCACAATTTTGAAGCGCAAGAAATTCTTGTCCGCAAGTGGGATCGTAAGGCCGAGGACTTTAGTAATTGGACTCCCGATTCGGATGAAGTATAAATCACATTTTTCGTTAGCATTTATCCCAATTTTTTCGAGTATTAGATCGATCGGCTACGTGCCAATTTGAAAAACATTGACTCCGGCCTAGGCGCCTATCCCTATTCGGTCTACAGACAGTGGGTCTCGTTGACTTCGGCCATAACACCGCATACAATCCTACGAATTCAGCCCGCGAATCCATTGGGACGAATCACTTCGCAGACGGAGTTTATCACCAAAGAGCAGGAACTCGACAAACGACTCGTATGGATTCAATATAGTTTCAATCACTTAAGCTAAAATTCCAATTTCGAATATTATTTATCATTAATTATCGGCCGATTCGATTTGAAGGCATTTCTGGGCGATGACGTCGGCACATCGATCGTAAATCGTTTGAATTCGGAGCGAATTCGTTTCATTGACGCAGAGGGCCTTCCCGTAATGACTCCACGGCACGGAACGCTCATTTCTTTTACGGACGTACCACAAGTCGAGGTAATTCGCTTCGATTCCATTCGAATATTTTTCCATTTTCAGTTGGCCGATACGAATCTAAAAAAGGCGGGGATTGACAGTTCGGATCGTCTGTACCGACTTCTCGACGCATTAGAAGGCGACTATAAAAAATTGCTTGCCGAGTTTCAATTCTCATTTGTCGTCTTTCTGATCGGACAGGTCTATACATTTCAAAATGAATTGGCAAAATGGAATCAAAGCATCGATAAAAACTAATATATTCCAAAATAATATTTTCTACCTTTTTCTTTTACAGGTCTACGAGGGCTACGAGCAATGGAAGCGCCTAATGCATTTGGCCTGCAGCTGCCAACGCGCCCTCCTCAGCCACACAACCTTCTTCGCCGAGCTTCTCATGGTCATCTTCTATCAAATAAAAGAGTGTCCGGACGACTTTTTTCAGGATAACCTGGCCCGCGACAATTTTCTCGCCACCACGCTCTCATTGCTTTTCGCCAACATTGAAGGTGAAATTTTTTCGGATTATTATCGATTATAGGACCATAAAAAAAAATTTTTTTTTTTTGATGGGCTAGCATCCCAGCCCAACCCCATTCTAGGCTTGTGCAGGGCTTAAAAGACTGGAGTGAGACTGAGACTATGCCTAACGTAAGAAAGAGCTTCCGTACGTCTAGAGTTCTTTTTTGACAAATCACTAAAATTCTTTAACTTTAATAAACTCCAAATTTTAGACTCACCAAAAGAGAAAATCGATCAGCTATTTGTGGCGAAAAGCGCCAAATTCAAGTCGTTTTTGGCGAAAAAATTCAAACGTTCATTCGATCTGCCCGACGATTAGATTTATAACAAATATAACTACCTTAATTTCGCGTGTATAAGGCCGGGTGTTTTGAGCCTAATTTAAATTGGCACCAATGAGTTTATCTCGGATCCGTTGGGGTCCAAATTTTGTATCAGCCTTCGTTTCAGTTTCATAAAAGTGGGCACAAAATTTGGACTCGCCTGGATCCGATACGAAGAGAATGAACTCATTGGCGCCAATTTAAAATTTGGCTCAAAACACCCGGCCTTATACACGCGAAATTAGGGTAACTATTTGCGTCTTTATTTTTCATTAATAATTTTCTTTCACTATTTATAAATATTCGATTTTTTCTGTAAAATTTGTTGATTTTTAGAAATTAAAATTGTTAAAAATTTTCACTGCTTTATTTGCTTTATTTTTGAATTAAAAAAATATCGAAAATAATAATAAATGGAATACCAGGCGAAAAAAAAATGAAATTGTAAAAAATATAAAGCTAATGCTAAAAAAATGATCAAAATGTATTTTTTTCATTAACAAAATGTTTTCAAATAGGCAAAATGTTATATAAAAAAGGTATTTAAGATACAAAATTTTTACATTTTTCAATTCTTTTTAGAAATAATCTTGGAGGAGAGAATATTTTGGATTATTTTTGGGATATATTTGTGTCGCGAACGCGAAGAAAGTTTAATAATCTCAGTTGTAGCTTAAGCCATAGTTTATTATTTAAGCTTCTGTTGGTTCCACCACGAAATCCCTTTGTTTCAATAATTTGTTCGCTCATAATGTTCTAGGTCCAATTTTAGTTTTAAGTTTAGTTTAAGTTTTTTCGCTTTATTAAAAAATTTGTTGTTAATTGGTGCTCTGCACTTTTGTTGAATAAAAAATATATAAATTTGGAACACCAACAAAGAAAAATAAATTTTGTGGCATCACTTGTTAATAAGCACAAGGACCATAAGAAAAAATAAAGAAGTGATCGCCACAATTTGGCTTAACATGAAAGACCCTAAAAATATTCAATAAATCAAACTTGATCAAATGGAACATTTCCAAGCCCATTATTCTTCCTCAAGTAGTTTTGAGTATAAGACACAACTGTCTTGAATCTTGAGCTGGCGTTCATTTTTTGTTAATTTGAGCATGAGTACCGAATTTTTAATCCGTGGCTTGAGCCTGTGTTTTTTTTTTGCACATAACAACTAAAGCTGCATCAGGAGTAAAAATGTTCCGAGCCCAAATTGAAAAACCGATACCGAACTCGAGAGTAAAACCAGAATTATCTAAATGTCTAAATCTTCGAAGGGGCCCTGAGCCTAAGACCAAGTCAAGATTCAGAAATTCTTCGAATGTAGCTTATACTCAATTACTTGTGGATAATTTATGTTTCTCTTAGATATATTTCTTTTAATTCCAATGTCGAGGGACTACAAAAGCTGTGTCATTAGTAGGATGGAGAGATGGGAGGGGGAAGGAGGAGTCTTTGAAAAATTGCAAATGCTGAGGCGCAATTTCATCGGCATGAAATACATATTGAAGAGCAAATGGAGGGCAAAATTTTTCGAAAAATATCATTAAAATGAAGCAATAATAAAATTGAAAACAATACAATTATGAAGAAAAATGACTATAGACATAAAAATTAGTGACTTTTTTTTTCAATTGATTATTAAATTAATCGAACAAAAAATTTTAAGAAAAAATAAATTTTTGTATATAACCGGGCAAGCAAAAACGAGGCAACAAAAAAATTTCTACATATAAAATTGAAAAAAAAGAAAGAATTCAAACAAAACAAAATTAAAAATATTGGGGAGGGGAGGGGGAAAATGTAATATCGTATATAAATAAAAATAGAGAAATATACTGTAATTGTAGTATACTGTAAAGAAGGAGAAAGAGCAAGTATGTAATTACAGTGGTGATTTCTCGAGGTATTTGGCAGTACAGCCTTGTACCGGACGGCAATCATCATCATTCGGTGGATGCGTGCCCCTCGGGATAGGTTTTATAACGAAATGAAATTTTGTGGTAAAAGGAGAATAAAAATAATTCGAAATTAGAATCCAATAACCATTCATACGTGAATGGCCAAAATCAATCCTCCGCCTTTGAAAAATGATCTTGTAATTAATCATTTCGCGGTTTTGGCCCTTCAATTCGCTGTACTAGCAAATAGCGCTTTTTGCGCGCCCAAAAGCTGCTCAAAAGCAGCTTGGAGAAAAGTGTTGGGCAGCGGGACGGTTTGTTGAAATTGCGCCGGAAGCACGCCAGTATTCAGCCCGCCAGCAGCTCCTGCGGACAGAGCCACGAGCGCGCTCAAAGCGGCGCTTTCGGGGAGCGGCGGCGAGCTCGCGAAACTCTTCTCCAATATGTACGGAGTGCCGAGGAAACCCGCCGCCGTCCCCAGAGCTCCGCCGAGACTACCCGACGCGCCATTCGCGTGCATTTCCGCCAACAAATTGCCCAAGTTGAACTGAGAAGACTTACATTGCGCCTGGGCGTGCGCCTGCAGCAATTGCAGCTCCTGAAGACGTCGCAACTGGTCCCGGTATTGCTTCTGCTGTTGCTGTTGAAAGTTGATCGAATTGGTCAAGTCATATAGCACCGGTTCGCTCCACGGAGTCATGTTTTTCGCGTCGATAAGTGGGGTTTTTGCGGGGCTAAAATAAAAAAAAAATCTCAAAATAATGCGAAAAAGAACTACGAAAAATTTTCAAAGTTTCGAAAGCGATTCAAAAAAAGCAAAATTAACTTCAATATTTTCGAGTTATCCGCAACTTTTGTCGGATAAAAAACGTCGTTGTGCTTAACAAGTTTGTGATGCTCCAAATTCGAAAGAGTTCGACCTCTAAAATTTTTTCAAATTACTCCAGATTTAACAAAATAAGTTTTTACATAAAACAGAATGCCAAAAACGACAAAATTTAAAGGCTTTTGAAATTTTTTGTCGTAAAATATTTCAATTAAAAGCCAAGTAAGTCTCCATACTAAAAAATTCTCCATACCTATAAACACATTGAGCGCAGGCGTATTGTGGCGGTGACTTGGAGTTTCGTGCCTTCGAACCGGGGCTATTTCTCACAGTTTCATTCTCAATATTCGCCGGCGATTCCGCGGATTTGACAATGTCGTCGTCTCGCAGATACTCCATCGCTGCGTCAGTTGCATCGCCGGAACCCTTTAGGAGGCCCAACATTTTCGCGGTTCCGTGGCGTATAGAGCCGGCATGAACGTTTCGTAAATGGTTGCTCATTTCGTCATAGACAGCGGTTCGAAATATCGAGCCTAAACCTGAATTGACTAAACTTAATATTTATTAATAAAGCTATTAAATTGCAAGAAGAAGTAAGTGATATCATCATTATTGAGTTCAAGCTTTACGATTTGAAAAATTCCTTAATGATGAATGAATAGCACTCACCGCCACCGACGCGGCCGGCATCACCGCACTCGGCGCATTCGTAGACGCCGTCGCGTAAACAGTCGATGACGTGCCGTTGCATATGCTTCTCGAGCATCGCGGGACTCTTCGAGACGTGCTTGCAGCGTAGTAAAGGGCACTTTCGCGAAGCTGGAATTCAATCCATTTTCATCATTCACTTTTATCATAATATGGGCTGTTTAAAAAATGCTATCTTTTAACTGAATTTTGGAAAAAATTTCGTGTGGATGTTCGAGACAAATTTAAATTGGCTTCAATAAGTTCTCTCTCTCACTTTCTCTGTGTTATATCGCAATAGAGAAAATAGCACTTCAAGCGCAAAAATTAGCAACATTTTGAGGAAATTTCATGATTTTTATTATTTTTCATTAAATCTCGATAGAATGCCAACAAATTTAGTACAAATTCAAAAAATTTTTGAAAATTACATATACAAGTAAAAAAATCTCAATTTCCAAGTTTTCCGAGCAATATTGAACACGGATTCAAATGAGGCCAAATTTAGTGCCTCAATTTTATAAATCTCGTAATGGCGGGCATAAAATTAATGCATAAAAAATAACCTAAATCAATCGACTCAGGCAGCGGAATTTGATGCCTGTAGTACTTGTGAAAATGAATATAACGCGCCTCTCGCGTGGTGAACTGACAGCCATCCTCTTCACATTTGATCGGCGGATTGCGATGATAGATTGTGACGTGGTAGGACACCGAATTGTAGCGACCGTACACTTTGTTGCACACGGTGCATCGATAGCCTTTTTTGACGATTTCGATGTATTTCTTGTTCCGACACCATCCCTCTTTATCGTTCGAGGGGACAAGAAGTTCGCCGACGGTTACGGAATTCCTTAAAGCATCCGATTCCTCGGGTGTGCCGACGGGCCTGACGCATTGGCTCTTGGGTGAGCGGAGAAAATCATTGATGGCTTGCGATTGAGCCTCCATCCGGGCTTGAACCTCAAATCGGGCCTGCATCTCGGCCGGTGATTGGATTAAAAGGTTGGTCGCAACCTGCTGCATCCGACCTGGTAAGGACTCGATCGGCGTGCTAGGCGTAGAACTCATCGTTAGCGGATGAGACGAGACGCTGAGGATTGGCGAGGAACTAGACGAAGAACTCGAAGTCCGTTGACTTGGCTGGGAACACGCCCTGAAAATCGATGCCATTACTTACGAGTGTAATTAATGCAATGAATACCAATTAATATGTGTGTATAAGGCCGGATGTTTTGAGCCAAATTTAAATTAACGCCAATGAGTTCACTCTGTTGTCCAAATTTTGTGCCCACTTTTATGAAACTCAAACGAAAACGGGCACAAAATTTGGACCCGCCTGGATCCAATATGAAAAAACTCTTTGGCGCCAATTTAAATTTGACTCAAAACAACCGGCTCTATACACACGAAATTAGGGCAATAGGCAGTAATTAACAAGCAGTAAATTTATAAATTTTAACTATATTCCAGATGGAACAAGATGTGAATTTTCATTTAAATAAAGGAGTAAAAAATAAAATTTTCAAATAAAAATGAAACAAGAACGCTTAACCATTTATAAATACAACGATGTAAGTAATTAAAAAGTAAATGAAAATGAAAAATGAAAATTTTTCTTGATTTCTTCGCTTGTTTGAGATAGAATGGTTTTCTAGTTTGATTTGAAACGGAATAATCCGACTTTAAAATTTGGAAAAAAATATAAAATAAAACAAAAAAAAAAACAATTAAAATTTTTATTTTTAAGGAGATAATTTTCTGGAGAAATTTCTTTAAAGAAATAAGAAAATTTTATTCGCCGTAAACTTGTTTCATTTGGAAAAATGTTTTTTCCCCATAACTCGGCCACTATCCTATGTATTTATGAATTCCATTTTCAATAATGTTGATTCAGAATTTCCTGCCAGCTCCAATGTGGATCCGATCTTAAACAGGCTCATTTAATTTAAATTGTTCATTTAATTTAAATTTTAATTTGGCCTTTATAAATTTTGAGAGCACTGCTTTTCGAACGCTCGTAAAGATGATAATTTAAATGACAAATAAAATGACATTTAAAAGGCAAAAAAGCGATGAAAAAAATTTGTAATTATTTTTCGAAAAAACAATTTTTTTTTCTAAATGGAACATGAAAATTCAATTCAAAAAGCCGAAAATCCGAATTCAATTTCCCGTGTTCACTTTTCCGTTTATCTCTTGAATCTTAAACACGAAAAAGCCAAAAAAGGGCTTATAGCGTTAATTAATTGGTTGAGGGTGAATGGATTAAAATTTTTAGAAAAATTTCTTTTTTGAAAAATTTGAACGATAAATTATTAGTAAATAAAGGTGATTGAGTAAAGGTAATACAGAGAGAGAGAGAAAAGGAAGAGAAAAATTGAAAAAAAGAAGAAATGAAGAAAAAAAAAGAAGAAATGAAGAGAGAGAAAATAGAAAGAAAAGTGAACATTTTGCCGGATAATTGCCATTCGAAATGGAAAAGAAAAAAGAGAAAAAGGTAAAGAAAAAGAGAGAAAAGGGAGAGAGAGAAGAAGAGAGAAAATGAGAAAGAGAGAGAAGAGGGGGAGGGAAAGAAAGGGAAGAGGGAAGAGAAAGAGAGATAGAGAGAAAAAGCAGAAAGAAAAGTGAATATTTTAGCGGATAATCGCCATTCGAAATGATGCTTTTTTGATTCCCAGCGGCAAAGAAAATTATTTGAATTGGTTTTCGAACAAAAAAATTGTAATGCAATTCTAATAATGAAAAGAAAAATATTTTAATGAGCTCAAAAAGAGAAAGAAAAATTAGTTGTTTAATTATGAAACGCGAAAAAATAATTGTTAGCAGAACTTCGAGATTAAGCCAAGCTTTAAAAGTTTAACCTTTGAATGGGTGAGGGTGGAAATTTGGGGATTAAGCTAAAATTTGAAAATCGAAAAAAAAGTATATAATAAAGTACTTTTTTTCAATTAATTTACTTAATTCAAACTAAAAATTAAAGTACCGCATAGTCATTCTTCAAAAATTGGGCATTACTGACTAGTCTAAGTTTTAGAGTACGTTTAATGCACGGCAGTTCGAAGATTTTTTTTTAAATTTTAATTTGGCCTTTATAATAATTTTTTAATTATAGCTTCGGGCCTGTTTACATAGTCGTCGCCAAAAAATTGTAAAATAGCAGGTCTTGAATAGATTTGCCTGATTGTTTATATTTTTAACTAGGTAATTTTACAATAACACTATATTGGATCGAAAATGGATGTTTGTTAAAAGTAAAAATCTTGAAAACCTATTTATAAAATTTGAGTTACGTCTAAACCGATTAAGGCCCAACAGTAAAATTTAAGCTCTTAAATTGAGTGCGATAATTTTTATAAGCTATAAAAATAACTAAACAAAAAAATAAAAATAAATCGATAAATCAGAAATTTTGGGCCAAAATTAGCAGAATTAAGTAAAAACAATTTGAGAAAATTTTAGAAATTATAATATTTGGGACTATTAGACGGATTGGGAGAACTAAATCGGGGCGATGATTTATTTATTAAAAGTGATTACGACGATAATTATCCGGATTTTCTCTTTAAATTTACATTTTGTTTACATAACAGAGTGAAACGAAAAATTTTTCGACGTCATTCGAATTCCCAATAGAAATTATCTTTGCAAAAAAAGGTTAATTTTAGTTCATTTCGTTAATTATATGATATTATTAATTTATCAATAGGACAAAATGGAACGGGATAAAAAGAGGATGACTATGCTAAAGTCTTATGTGTGAGACATAAAATCAAATTGGCCCAGCAAAAGTTGCGCCTAACTAAGCTTAAAAGTCCAAATCTTATATCTAAGATTAAAATTTTTTAAACAGAGTTGAGCCTAAGTCCTATTTCATCTCGTTTTGTCCCGTTCGATTTTGTTCAAATATCTTAAGTAAAAGACTGTAAAATAAAGTACTGTAATAGCTTTGTTACGCACTCGTTACGGTACGTAAAGAGGTCGACTGTGAGCGGGTTAAACGTGCCAACACCCGAGGTTAACGATCCCAAACTTGAGCCCGATTTTGGATTCAACGGTGCTGAACTCAACGCATTTTCCTCAATGGAATCGCGGAATAACGAGCAATCGGATGGGACTCTAGTTTGAAGCGGCTGTTGCGTTGCTATTCGCTCGCTGGGACTCTGCAGAATTGGTGACGATTGAGGCTGAGACTGTTGACTGGATTGCTCCACTTGTCGACCCTTTTCTTGAACCTGAGCGGTGAACATTAAGAGCGATTGAAAGTACGCTGAAACGATAATATTTTCAGGCTTTAAATTCATTAGCTCAATTAAATTTAATTGAGTATTTCTCACCACTATAAGGAGTATTACTGTCCACATTGTTGTTACTATTTCCGAATACCGTATTCGTTTTTGTGAACTGTGGCGTCGGAATTACGCTGGTCGACGAATTCGTTGGCGCGGATACGCTGGCCGACGACGACGACGAGGCTACGGTCGTATGCGAAATTGTGGACCCCGAGGGCAAACCACTTTTTTGTGTCTCTTCGAGAATACGATGAAAAATTTGGTTTACAATATCCACGTCCATATCGTAATTGTATATTACGTTACTAGTAAAGTGGACGTGTCTATAATATAAAAAATACAATATCCTTAATACCGTTTGTGAACAAGCCACTTTTGAGCCAAATTTAAATTGGCGCCAACAAGTTTATTTCGATTATATCGAATCCACGTGGATCCAAATTTTTGTGCCCCGCAATTATGAGACGGGAATAAAAGCGGGCACAAAAATGGATCGAATACAACGAAAATGAACACGTTGGTGCCAATTTAAATTTGACTCAAACAACAATGCGGCTTATCTATACGAAATTAATGTAATACACTTTAAATATAATAACATAATTCGTCGGGACTTCGCAACAAAATTACGATATGTGCACAGTAATTGAGGACTTTTAAAAAATGAATTGTAATAAATTTCGAATTGAAACGAAACTTTTTAAAATGAAAATAAAATAAAAACATGAAATGAACGAGAAAAAAAGAAGGAAAAAAGCCCATTCTTTTACGTTTTAAATAAAAGTATAATTTTCGTTATAATTTTTATGGCGAAATGTTTAAAACAATAAGTCCTTTTAAAGGTGGAATTTATTAATAAATTCAATTCAGCACTATTAATCGAAAAAAATTTCAATTAAATTTGTGATTTTTGTTACGCTATTTACTCCTATTTTAAGCGTGTATAACCCGCGGCACGCCTCGTTCGACCAAATTTCAAATATTGGCGTTTCACGTTTATTTATGTTAAAATGCGAAATTTTTTTTTCAAAAATTTTGTCGAATTTTGCCTATATGATCCATAATATTGGGTCTTACGGAATTTGTTATAACAAAATGCCACAAAATGTTAGTTTATAAAATTTGCAATTTTTGCGGCTAACTATTTTCATTTCAAATTTGCTCGAACTTTTACGAGCTATAAATTAGTGATGTGCCCCGGGTACCCGGGGTCCGAATCCGCAAAAGCGGATAAACCCGGCGTTTTTTTTCAGAGTCCAAGTCCGGATCCGGTTTCCAGACTCAGGGTCAGGTCTGGATCCTGGTCTGGCACATCTCTTAGTACAAATCATTCATAGATTATGTATATTGTAACTGAATGATGAAAAAATAAAAATTTAACCAGCATAAAAATTTTAAAATTACGATATTTTATTGAATTACAATATTGTGTTTACGGTTTCATCAAAAATGTAACCGTAAATTATAAACCCAAAAAAAGTCATAAATACAGTAGTCGAATCAAGTTGAATGAGCGAAGAAAAAATAGCAAACAAATGCAAATTTATTCTTTTCAAATCGCTTTCATATCTTTCATTTTTTCTACTTTTTCTTCCCAATTTTTCGCTTTTTTCAATACTTTTCTCTATGATTTTTCTCCATTTCTTTCCATTTGTATTTGATTCGTTTTTGTTTTTTTTTCTTCCCATTCTTTGAAATCAAAAATACTTCTAAATTATTGGAAACGCTTAACCCTTTAGTTTCGGGCCCACAAATAATATTTTCACTTGAGATCAAGATTAGCTTGTGCAGAATTTTCCCCTCTACAAGATGAGTATAAATATGTTTTATAAAGAATTAATTCAACACGAATGAACATGAACTAAAAGGACCTCTAATTTTTTAATGACAAATGATTTGTTCGCGATTTTACACAGACAAAAAGTGAATGAAAAAGTAAAGAAAAAAATATTTTCAAGTCATTCGATAAACTCTGCCATTTTTCTCATCCTTTTCTTTGCATTTTTTTTCTTCAGCTTTTTGTTTTGTGGCATTTTTTTTGGGATGGGAGGGAAGTTTTTGTATTTTGCATTTTTTTCTTGCTTTTTTTTATAAAAATGCATTTTTTTGTATTTTACTCTTTAAAAATACCTGCATTTTTGTATTTTTTTCTCCTTTTTTAAAATGAAGTAAGCAAAATTTGCATATCAATTCCATTTTCATTTTTCCTAAAAATTAAAAGAAAAAAAAAGAAGAAAAATCATTTTTGAAAGAAAAGTAAAACAGAAAAATAAGAGAAAATTTTGGGTAATTTACTGGCATAAAAAGCGATTATTAGTTATATTATATAAATAAACAGCTTTAAAAAATGCACAATTTAAAGGCATAAGATTGTTAAGATTGAAATATTTATATTACAGTATTTTCAATTTAAAAAAATGATATAGTCGGTTATTTACGATATATATCAATTTCTCTTGAAAGGTTCGGCCTAAAAAACAAGTTTTTAACGAAGAAATTCTCGTCAAAATCAACTCATAAAGCAACAAATATATGGCTTTTATATAAACATTTACCAGCTAATAAGACTAAGTTTATGCATAAAAAAGTTAGAAAAAAAGGAAATGTTCCATCTAATAAGACTAAGTAAGATTAGACTTAAATACAGTTTTTTTTTGAAAAAAGCTAAACCAATATATAAAAAAGGTGAAAAAATGAATGAAAAAACAACAAAAAAATAAATAAAAAGGATAAAAAACAACAAAAAAAAAGAAAAAGGATAAAAACAACAAAAAAACTTTGGCGAGAGCGGAGAGACTTTATACTTTTTTAAAGAATTTTTTTCATTCTTTACACCTGTAATTTGGGGCCAACATTTTTTTTCGTTTGATTTCAAACAAATTTTTTTTGTCAAGAGCCAATTTGAATTTGACGGGAAAACATTAATTAGCAGCGAGTAGCGTTTTTGTAGGGTTTTTTTGCGCCGCGCTTTTTTTGTTGATTGGTTAGTTATTATTTGCTTGAAAAAATGTTGAGTGAGTTTTTTGGACGAAGCGATTTTTTCTAAACGTTTTTTCTCTCGCTAAAAAAACGCAGCTTTAGTTTTTCAACTTCCTAATAACAATTAACTTTTTTCAACGGCTCAGGCCAACGCTTTTTTGAGTGAGAGTAGAATTCGAAAACATTAATAATTAAAAAGTATTTGGAAAAAAAGTTGAGAAACCCGTGATTCAATTAGAAACGCTCTAAATGGTTGTGGGGCAAATATCAAAACATAAAGTAATATATGTTGAAAAGGGATCAAGTAATTTGTGGCTTTACAATTTGCGCCTTCAAATTTCGTTTGCGGCTTCCCGATTTCAAATACTAAACTTAGACTTAGGCTTAGGCCGTTAGCCTGCAGCATGTCCTTTGGTCTATGCCCGAGATTTGGACTCAACAAATCATAAAGCTGCCATTGAAAAAAGTTTTGGCACCGATGCGACAAAAGGGGACGGGGCCAAAACGGATTACTAAAGCTATTACTAAATTGGCAATTCAAATACAAACAATTAATTCCAAAGAAGCAAATTAGCAATTTAATTTAAAAAAATTTTAATCAAAATTTAAATGCAAAATTTTTGCTCAATTTTTTCGTGATATTTAAACTTTGCGCTTTAATTTTTTTCTCTCTGTTATGTGAAGGAAATTTGAATAGCATTGTTTAGTCTCGACGCGAATTATATGCGCGGAGAGTTTTTGTAGGGGGGCGAAGAAACGTTAGAAAAAATTGGCCGAAACCTGACATTATTTTGGTGTCAAATTTTTTGCAAAACAAGCAAATATTCGACTTTTGCCCTGGAGAAAATTAAAGATAAAAAAAGGACAGTAAAGAGTGTAAAAAAAAGCACAGCAAACAGTGGCAAATGTTGACAAAATTATTTCTGTATTTTGAACAGAAATAAATTCCCTCAAAAAAAAAGAAAACAATAAATATACGGTGAACACAGATCTTGCATTTAAAAAAAAGAATTTTTCATTTCACATATGAGCATTTTTCATTTCATTTCACAAAATTAACAATAAAATCTAAGCAAAAAACAGGACGGGGCAGAAAACGGCACGGGATTAAAGGAGATGGCTATGCTTAAAATAAAATTAAAACGACTAAATCTCAAGTCTGAAATGATTAAACTTGAGCCTAAGCTTAAAAGTATGTGAAGCCTAAAATCAAATTGGCCAAACAAAAGCTACCCAATTACACTTAAATTTAAGCATATAGCCTTTGCCTAATTTGACCATCTGATTCGTGTCGTTTTCTTCGGTTCCGTTTTGTCCCATCCCTTTTTGTCCCGTCCCGTTTTGTCTTGTCCCGTTTTGTTTCCGTTCTGTTTTGTCCGGTTTCTTTTTCGCCATCCGCCAATTAATTTGCATCCCATTTATTTTGCATTCCTCCAATCTCTCCTCCAAAAAAAAGAGACCGGACAAAAATGTTTATCAAACAAGCCGATTTATCCCTCGTCACAAAATTGGCAATAATTTTTTTTCGGCTTTTTTCTTTGGCCAATTCGTTTTCTATTCACTTTTTTCTCGTTCCCGATTTTTCTTGTTTTTTCGTTTGTACCAATTGAAAAAAAAAAATAATCGGTAAATTTTTTGTAATTTAATTTTTTGTGGATTTTTTTCGAATTTATGGAAATTTCCAAAATTTCGCTTTTTATTTAAGCGGAAAAAAGCAAAAAAAAAACTTTCGAATTTTTCGAAAAACTTTTTGCCGCCACCAAAAAAAAATTTACTTTTGAATTTATTTTTCGATTTCATTTGGCTCCAAAAAAAAATCGGCCCACTTTTTTTTCGAAATTTTATATGTAAATTGTATAAATTGTCAAAGTAATTGTAGTAATTGTAACTTTTTTGATTTTTTGCGGTTTGTTAATTTTTGAAGCTGAAAAAAAGGAAAATGTCATTACAATTTATAATAATAATATTTTTTGCGGATTTTTTAACTTTGGGAATCATAAATCTACTTTCGTGAAAATTAATTTATGTTACTGGATTCAGAATTTTCTTTAATTTTTTCAAATCAACTTTTTTAAAAAAGTTGAAAATAAATTTTTATTTTTTGAAAAATTTTTAGGGATTTAATAATTTTTTCTAAAATTTTAATATACCTCAATCTCGTGAGGAATAAGCCGCGGACGTTTTGAGCCAAATTTAAATTGACGCCAATGAGTTCGTTCAGTTGTATCAGATCCGTTTGAGTCCAAATTTTCTGTCCATTATAAAACTGAAATGACGACGAGCATAAAATTTGGACCCGCTTAGATCCAATACAACAAAATGAACTCATTGGCGCCAATTTAAATTTAGCTCAAAACATCCGTAGCTTATACACACGAAAAAATAGAAATTAGAGTATAACTTTTTTCGAATAAGTTAGAAATTTGACTTAAAAAGTATTGGATATAGAATTAAATTCAAAATTCATTGGCTTAAATTAATTTTCTGAAAAAAAATCATTTCGAAAACATAAAACAAATTTTCATTTAAACAATTTTTGGCGCCGTTTTGATTTTTCTTAAATTATTTTTTATTTTTTCTCTCCAAAAAAAGGAAAAAAATGATAGGAAAATGACAAGAAAAATATTTTCTCTCAATCAATTCGATCGAAATCATCTTTTTTATATCAATATTACATTTTCAAGACTAAAAAAATCTTCAGTTATTATAAATAGAAAATTCGTTTGTAATTGAGTGGAAAAATCATATAAATACAAAAAAACCAACAAAATTCACAAATTCTCAATTGACTTTGACACGAACTTTGCATAAAATTATCATTTTTTTTGATCCTAACTAATAAAATACAAATAACAAAATACAAACACGGTAATTATTTGTAGACAAATATTTTGTCTATGTCATATAGTATAGGAAAAGATTGTTTGAAAGTGGTCCACTTTTTTAGTTCAAATGACTCCGACTAGCTTAAATAACTTTCTCTTTCTCTCTCTCTCTTTCTCTATCTCTCTCTTTCTTTTTCTCTTTCTTTTTTTTCTCTTTCTTTTTCTTTCTCTTTCTCTCTCTTTCTTTCTTCCTCTTTCTCTTTTTCTTTCTTTTTCTCTCTTTCTTTTTCTCTTTCTCTCTTTCCTTCTTTTCTCTCTCTCTCAAATGTCACAAATAGCATGAGTATACAGGAATTCCAATTTCCGATTTCCGAGGCTTTTGGCCAATTTTTTCCGATTTTTCAATTTTCTTTGGAATTCTAATTTTTGAAATTTTAAAAACATTTCCAATATACTTCTGCCAAATATGTAGTTCTCAATAACTTTATATGGATTTCCAAATTTTTAAAATTTTAGAATAAATGAGAAGAAAAGTTGGTTTAAAATTCTTCCCGGAAAATATAAATAATAGTATAAATAATCCTGAGTTATTTGGGCTTAGACCGCTGAAATTCAACTTTTTTAAAAGGCCAATTATTTCTAATTTATGCGAATATTATTTCCAGCCCTAATCATTAAGAAATTTGGACAAAATCTCAAAAAAATAAACGAGAAAAATAAAAAAATTATTGCAGAAAATTGTGGAAAAAATTTAAATCTCAAATTCTAATAATAAGGTTTAGTTAGCTAAAAAAATGAAGCTTTAAATTGAAGAAAACAAAAAAAAATTATACAAAACTTCTCGGAAAAATTGAAAATTAATGCCCAAAACTATAAAAAAAATTTTTTTAATTAGCGCATAATTTTTCGATAAACGCAAATTTGAGAGCAAAAAAATTTCTTTTTTCGAGGTTTTTTTCAGTAGACTTTGTAAATTTAATAAACCTTTGTGTATTTGTGTTTGTGCGTAATCACGGAATCAATTAACAGACGAAAAACGAGGCGAAAAAAAGGTGGAAAGCTTAAAAATTTTTTTGTTTAAGATTAAAGCAAATTCTGGTAAGTGGAATGAAATTTAGAATGGCAGAAAAAATTAAGCATAAAGCCTATTCGAATTCGAATAAGCGCCTGGATTTGAGATTTGTGTGAAATTGAAACGACGAGTCGGAAAACTCACCCTAAAATGGATGGAACGATTTTTGCGATTTACGAAATTTTAAAAAGAATGATTTCGGGGAAAAACTGTAAGAAAAAATAGCTTAATTTTATGTTGATAAGAGGGCGTTGTTTGTGTCAAATTTGAATCGACGCCAACGAGCTCATTCCGCTTATATCAGATCAACGCGGATCCAAATTTTGTGTCCCGCCTTTATGAGAAAATGAAAGTGGGCATAAAATTTGTACTTGTATGAATTCATTTGAAATGAACTCGATAACAGAAATGAACTCACTAAATAATTTTGTCTCAAAATACCCGTGGCTTATTCACATAAAATTTGGCTATTAATATATAAAATCGGTAGAAAAGTGTAACATATTGGGACTGATATTTCACGAAATTGTAGGAGGACAAGTACAGTAACAATTCATGACGACTTAACCCGAGAGAGAATAGGCTCAAAAACTTTTTATAATTTGAAAAAAATACAGGCGTCTTACAATGGGGCTGTGTTTTGGCTTATAGGAGAAAGAAAGCGAAAAATATTTTCCATAAATTTGTGAAAAATGACGAATATCTTCCGCGAAAATTCCGTTGAAATATTTTCGAAATTTTTTAAAAGGTAATTAGCGGAAAAATGCTTTTTTATCTTTATTTTTTAATGTTTTTTATACTTTCCAATTGAGCGAAAAAGGCCAATTCGTCGGAAAGAGAAAAACAAAGAGAAATGAAGCGAGAGAGAGAAATGAGGAGAGAGAAGGAAAGAGAAAGAGAAAAAGAAAGAGAGAAGAAAAGGAGAAAGAAGTGGAGAGAAAAATGAGGAGAGAAGAAAGAAATGAAAGAAAAATCACAATGAAAAGAATAAGAAGAAAGAGAAAGAAAAGAGAGAAATGGAGAGAAAGAGAGAAAAAAAGGAAAAATAAAAACATTTGGAAAAAAAAGGAAAAATAAAAACATTCTTTTAAAAATAAAGAAAAAAAATTTGAAAAAACAAAAGAAAAATTATTTTAAAATATGGCCGAGGGACCCATTTGGACGTATTGAATCCATTTTCAACGTTCTTTAAGGCTACGAATATGACTAAGGGGTTAAGGTGAATAAAATTTTTAAAAGCAAATATTCGAGCTTACATTAAACGGAAGTGAAGATAACTTTAAGGGCGTAGAAAAGAAGATTTTTCAGTAAAAAATGAACAAAAGAAATGTTTTTTAAGGCTCGAAATTATTGAGGTTAGTTTAGTGTAAGCCAGAGTAAAGATAGAGAGAGAGCGAGAAAAAGAGAGAGAATGGAAGGAGAGAGAACGAGCGAAAAAGATAAAAGAGAAATTAAAATGTAGGCAAAATTAAAAATAAAGCATTTTTAGCCCCTCTATTACGAGCCTCCCCCATTTAAATATGAAATAAATCTATGTAGATATAAAATCGATCAATTAAGAAGAAAATTAATGAAAAATGGAGAAATGAGAAAAGAAAGAAAAAAGTTAAAATAACAAAATATTTTCGATATAATTTGTAATTTTGGAAATATTTCAATAAAATATGCAGAGTGCCCGGGTTTGGATCTGGAAAACCAAGTAACACAGCACTTTTTCAGAGTCAGGGTCTGGTTTTCAGACCCAGGGAGAAGTCTTTAGACTCAGGATCCTGATCTGAGTCCGAGTCCGCTATGAAATCCAAAGTCAGGCACATCACTAGAAAATAAAGCCAAAATTTAAAAAATATAAAAAAATATATTGCCTTTAAAAAAATTAGCCAAAAATGAAAAATCTCATTTTCAATTATAAAAAGTATCAGCACAAAAAAAAGCAAATTCAAAAATTTTGGGAATCGCCGCGGGTTATACATCCAAAATTTGGCATATACATCCGAAATTGGGATGCAAAATTCTATTTGGGAGGCAAAAAAAAAATAAAAATTTTGTTTTGAAAAAATTTTCTTTCATTAAAATTTTCGGGACAAATTGAAATTGGAAAAAAAGTGACTAATATTCCCAAAAAAATGTTACCATTTTCTACCAATTTTTTTTTTATTCCAATTTCCAAACACAAAAATTCATTAAACGAGCTAGATGTTTTCCACTGTTTTTGCCCATTTATTTTTCCATTTTTCCCATTTTTTACCTTTTGAAATGACGGAAAAATTTACTTACAAAAAAAAGAAAAAAATTCAAACAAAATTCTTTGAGATTGACTCATTTTTTATATGTTTTCCTCAGTCAGTCAGCTAAGAGCCCACAAATAGAGGTAAAACATTTATTATCAAAATTCATAAAAGAATTGACATTCAAATTGCTTCATTTTCTATCTATTTCGAAAATTCTCTCGGTTTCATTTTCTTTCTTTATTTTTCTCTATTTCTCTCTTTCTATCCCTCTATTTCGAAAATTCTCTCAGCTTCATTTTCTTCCTTTCAATTCTTACGGCAAAAAAAAAACAGAAAGAAAAATTCGTTACTCGATTTTATCGTAAAATTTTTCGGAATTCAAATCAAAATCAAAAAAAAAATGAAAAAAATTTTTTTTCCTTTTTTTAGAATTTTTCTCGGACAATTTTTAAATTTTTTTTTTACACACAATTAAAAACAATTCATTTTGATTGGAAGGAAATTTTTAAATTTCAAAATTGAATAGAAAAAATAAATTAAAGTGAAAAACATTTTTTTTATTTAAGCAAAAATGACGTGAAAAACATCAATGTTTTGGGGTTTTTCGGTAATATAACAAATAGAGCGGAGCTAAGTTGTCAATCGCGGTCTGATCTCAGCAAAACGAAAATGGACAAAATGGGATGGTTATGCCTAGGCCTAAAGCCTAACTAAGCTAAGCTAAAGTTTAAATTACAGGTCTAAGGTTATGCCTAAGCCCTAAGCCTAAAATCTAATAAATAAAGAATCAATTTAGCCCAAAAAAAGCTGCGCCTAATGTACGGGTTAATAAATTAGTGCGGTATCAGATCTATCGTCATCACGAATAACGAAAATATCGTGGAAAAAAGGCGACACCGATGCGAAAAAATGCGACAAATTCTATCGTTTCATGGCATTTTCGCATGGCTTTTTTTCTCGATGGAAAATTATTTTTTAGCTGACAAATAAGTTCATTTCTATTAAATTCGATTTTGGTAAGTATAAGTTAAAAGAAAGAAATTTCCTCGAAAGTAAAAAAAGGAGAGAAAAAGGAGAGAAAAGAGAGCGATAGAAAGAAAAGAAGTGGGAAGAAAGAGAGAAAAGAAGTTATTTAAGCGAGTCAAAGACATTTAAACTCTAGCATATCAATTTCAAACGATTTTAGAACATTCCAAGACGAAAAATTTCGTAAAAAACACAAAGTTTGGGCTGAACTTGGGCTCGGCCTCTTTGAGCCTCGTTGGCTTTACGCTTAGACTAAGCTTCACATCACGCTTTTATGAATTATTATAGTTTGTATTTTCAGAAAAATCTCCGAAAAGAAAGAGTTCTTAAATTTCATTTAAATCGAAAACTTAATTAACAATAAGCCTAAAATGATTGACGTATTTATCGTACTATAGTTAACAATAGAAACGTGCTATAAACACGCGTGAACAAGCGTAAAAAACGTGAAATTCTCACGCGATTTTCGACTCGTTGAAAGTTGAAAGTGGCAAAATTCAAATTAAAAAATTAAAAAAAAACAGAATTTACAATTAATTAATTATAAAATAATTTATGAAATGAAAAAAAAAGAAATTTTTTTTTGGAAAATATAAATTAAACGTCAGCAAAAAAACGTTATACAAATTTTAAAAAAGTTATAAATTAATTAAAAAAAAATTATTTATAAAAAAATAAAAAAATGTTTTAATTAATTAATTAACTTTATAAAATTTTTAGGAAAATTTTAAATTATAAATCGAGATTTTCAATTCGGAACGAGTCGACCAGGCATATTTAGGGCCGGGCAAAGTCAAATTGGCCGGAAAATAAATCGGACGGCGAGTTCATCGAGACCGGTACTAACCAGCTCGATCGAGTCGTGTTGGGCCGAATCAAAACGGGGGGAGCCGGGCCAGCCAAAAGTCCGAATCAAAACGGGTCGGGCCGAATCAAAACGGAGTCGAACCCGGAAACATCTCATCAAATATGCTTTGACTTGGAACATAACTAATATGTCCGATTTTCACCAGGCAATTTCAAAAATTTCTGGCTGGACCAGCAAAAAACCCTCGTCGGTCCAAGTCAAAACGGACTCAAGCCCGCTCGGCTCGGCTCAAAACATCTCCATTATATATGAGCAGAATTTTTTGGACAATCAACTTTAAAATTTAAAATTGTATAAAAAATATTCAAAATAATAGGAAAAAAAAATGATTTACAAATCATTTTTTTTTTCAAATTTAATTTGAGAGGGTGAATCGAACCAATTTTAACTAATTTTAATTTTTCTCTAAAAAAGTGTTTTAAAAAGCGCATTTTAATCCGTGTTAATCTCGTGGCTTGTGTTTTAAAAATAGGAAAACAAATTTGTTTACTAATTGGCGGTTATTTTTTGCAAAAATTCAAAAAAAATATATTTTCTTAAACTTTTATCTTTGCTTTAAAAATTAAACAAATTTTCTCAATAAAAGAGGGTAAGCTAATTTATAATAAGCTAATACAGAATGAACTCATTGGCGCCAATTTAAATTTAGCTTATAGGACGAGTAAAAAAGAGTTAATATCAGCGATTCGATAAAACAAAAGGATACAAAATCGGATGGAACAAAACCTAATGGTTATGTCTAGAACCGGAGCATAATTAAAAGCTTAAAAATCTAAATCTCAAGTTCATTATTAGATCTAGGCCTAAAATCTAAATACTAGCTCCATATAAAGACTTCCAGCTAGCTCCATTGACTTTATAAATTCTATTACACCTTCTTTTTTTAATGCATCTTTCATAAATAGCCTCCCTCAAAAAAGATTTTCGAAAAGCTTAATGATTAAAAAGATAAAATAAGAAAAAATAATTCCATAAACGTGAAAAAAATTAAAATATTTTTGCTCGCTTTGCGTTAACGGCGAATTATTTTTTTTAATAAAAATGTTTAATGTTTTTAATTGAAATTCATCTCACCTTCAACGATTTAAAAGCCGAAATTTGAATAAAAAATTTTTCTAAGAAAAAATTCCTCGAGGCTTATAAATGAAAAAAATTTTGTGATTAATTTTTATTTTTGTGCTGGCTCGTCCGAGACAAAAAAAAAGAGAGGGGGAATAATGATTGATAATTATCGGTATCATTCGACTATATTTATAAACTTGTTTCGTGTATTTTTTCTCCAAATTCGAAATTCATTTGAAAAAACCTTTTCTCAAAAAAAAAAACAAAAAAAAATTTCGAACACAACATAATAAAGAAATGATTTTTCTCGATTATTTCACAAAAAAAAAACACGATATTATTATTGCATAATCAGCGTGTGAAAAGCAAGTCGAAAATCAATTCGATTCGGCCCTTTTCTCCCCCAAAAAAAGCTAAGAAAAAATGGAGAAAATATTGCGGCAAAAATGAATGACAGGAAAAGAAAAATCGAACTGATTGATAACGGGGTTTTCTCGATCGATTTACACACTCACTAATGATGCAATAATATTAATATTAATACCCGATGAATTAAGAATAAAAACTTTTGATGATGTGCTGACAAACATTCGGGAAAAAAGAAAAATTAGCTCTTGAGAAATGAGGAAATCCCCGAAATTTCATGGAAAACGAAATTTTCGTGAAATTTTCGAAAATTTGATGATAAAGAGAGAAAGAGAGAAAGAAAAAAAAAGAAAGAAAGAAAGAGGGAGAGAAAGAGAAATTGAAAGAGGGAGAGAGAGATTGAAAGAGAGAGAGAGAAGAGGGACAGAAAATGGGAGGGAGAGAGAATGGGGGAGCAAGAGAGAGAAAGTGAAAGAAAAATGGGGAAAGTCCCGAACATTTTTTTTTGCTTTAGAACAATTTCACTGAAAAATTTTCTCCCAAATATTTTATGGCCTTATCAGTTTTAAATATTTTATCGAAATTTTTCCCATTTTTCATTTATTAATTTTTGCACTTTTAACCTTTTTTGAAGTGTTCGATTTTCGAAATTTTCGCCTCATTGTTAGAAAAACTTAGACTTGGGCTGATGTGCCGAGCTGGCAATTTTTGTGTGTTAAGACATTTCGAAACGGAAACAAAATTTTGTACTGAACCTCAGTCATTAGGCCTCGTTGTCTTTTGGGGAAATCAAAAAAATGAAATTGATGAATCTAGACTGTTATGATTAATAATAATAATATAGGTGAATTTCTTAAAATCATATTTTTCAACAAAATGAGAGGGAATGGAGATTTGCCATTTAAAAAAAATTTTCTTCCGCTTTCACACAATTTTACGAGTCAGACAAATTTGAAACATAAAAAAGTGATAATAAAAAAACTATTAAAAAATTTAACAAATTTGAGAAAAAAATAGAATAAAAAAATGGGTAAAAATAATTTATTTGGAAAATTTTTCAATTTATGATAATTTATCCAATTTCGTGTGTATAAATCGTGGGTTTTTTGAGCTAAATTTAAATTGGCGCCAATGAGTTCATCCTGTTCGTATCGAATCCGTTCGGGTCCAAATGTTGTGCTCGCCTTCGTTTCAGTTTCATAAAAGTGAGCACAAAATTTGGACTTGCTTGGATCCAATACAACAGAATGAACTCATGGCTTTAAATTTGGCTCAAAACATCCGCGGCTTATGCAAAAGAAATTAAGATAATTTGAAAAAATTTTCATGTCATCAATTTACGGCAATTTAATAAAGTTTTTTTATGCTTTTAAAAGGCAGCCTATCTTATAAATTATATTCGATATTGTATAAGTAAGTGGAGGAATCAATTTTAATTAAAAAAAAAATTTGCTTGGCAAAGTGAATACAACTCCACTCGAGAAAATTGAAAAAAAATGAAAAAATTTACTCAAATTTTTATTTGAACTTGTAATAAAAAGTGAACTTTTTCACGGAAAAATTTTCCCGTTTTCGTAAACAAAAATTATGACAGAAATTTCAGTTAAAATAAATTAATTTTATCATTTTTTTCGGTTTTCTCAAAATTAATAAATTTATTTATATTTTTCAATAAAAAAATGGGAAAAAAAATTTTTCCTGAGTGAATTTCTTTGTGGATTTTTATCAATTTTTGTAAACGAGGGAAAATATTCAATTTTTTAATATGAAAATGAAATAATTTTAGCGGAAAAAAGTATGGGAAATTTGAAAGATCGAATTCATGGTTATTGATCTGCCTGTCCCATTTAAATCAGAGTCACTTTGAGAGTAAAATAGTTAAACAACTTTTTTTTCCGAATTTGGGAGTCATTTGGAGACATTTAGATAGTCATTTAAGAGTCATTATGACTTGGAATCATTTGGAGTCATTCAGGAGTCATGGTTTCAAACGGATCCATGCGGGTCCTCGAGATCATTTAAGAAGCTCCTAAGTCATCATGACTCCTTGATTGTCATTTGCGGAGTCATCATGACTCCTTAATGACTTATTCATCCGGGGTCATTTAAGGAGTCAGATAGAGTCAAGTCCTCGCACTGGCTGAGACTTAATTCCGACTTAAATCCGATCCATTTTGGAAAAGTAAAATGGTTAAACGACTCTTTTTTCCAATCTGACTTCAAATCTGACTAGCATTTGGGGTCATTTATGAAGTCATTAAGAGTCGGCATAACTTCATAATAACTCACCAATTCCGAGTCATTTAGAAAATCGGAATCCGCTTAAGGAGCCAAGTCCCAATGCTGCATTTAAAAAATGTTGGGTAAATTTAAAATCCTTGACTAACTTTAAAGAAAAAATTTTTGAAAAAGTGAATGATAAAAAAAATCGAAAAATTTGGATGAAATTTGAGGAAACAGAAAATTGAAAAATTGAACTTTTTTCTTTAAAATTTCATTTTCTTTTTTTCTCAATTCAAATTCGAAAAAAATTTTTTTTGAGCAAAAAAATTAGTAAAATTTGGGCAAGAAATTTGTTTTGTTTTTGTGAAGAACATTTTCTCGATCGATCTTTACAAAAAAAATTTTTTTTATTCGATTCTCTTCTTGACGCAAATCGAACGTGAAAACGTATTTTTGGCGGGGATTTTAAAAGTGATAAAATTAAAGGAAAAAAAATTTTAAAAAAATTTGAACCAACGAAAAATAGTTGTAATTCGTTGATTATCTGACAAATCTTCAAGAGCACTAAAAAAGCCACCACTATGTATATCCAGGCTTGAAAAAAAATCAAAAAGCCATGGTTTATACTAGAGTAGTGACTTGACTCCCAAGCCAGCTCCCATAGTCTTAAGTGACTAAAAAATAAGAGTGGCATAACTCTTTAACGTGAAATTTGTAGATAAAACTGTTTCAAACACGTATTATAGTGTGATAGTTAGTCGGAACTGACACTCAGTCTGGTAAACGAGCCAGGAGACATGAGCCTGAAATACGGAAAGAGGACCCTGACTAGTTCCTGAGTAGGAAAACTAGCACGCTGAAAAAACGCTGGATTGTGGGTTTTCTGGAATTGGATCCGAGTATCCGACACATCATATAGTATATGAAAATGGAGTACTCAAAAAATAGCAAAAATGTGTGGAAAAATGGGAAATAATATTAAAGAAATGAGAGAAAGAAAATCATTTTAACTAATTAATTTTCCATTTAAAAAAGTCTAAAAAAAGAAAATTAAAGTAAAAAAACGTCGAAATTAATTCAAAAAAAAAATTAAAAAATTGAAAAAGGTTTTTGGAATTAGACTAATTTTCAAATTTTGGAGCCCACGCGCTTGAAAACCTCGGGAAAAGGCGTATTTTCAAAAGATTAATTCGAAGACAAAATCTAAATGGTAGAAAAAAGGTTGAAAAAAATGGGAGAATAAGATATAAAAGAAAAAGAGAGAGAGAGAAAGAAAGAAATAAAAGAAAAGAGATATATCATTAAAAAAAGAAATATGATATAAATAAGAAATGTATTTTTTTCCTTTAAATTGTTTATTTTCTTCTTAATTTTTCGACAAATTCGTTCATAATTCGATAGATTGGATTTGATTTTCCAAAGATGAATTAATTTATTTACTCACAGCGATGAAAGCGGAAAATTCTTGGAAAAGGAAACGAATAGAATAAAGAAAGAAAAAAGATAGAGGGAATAATGAGAAAAAAAGTTCAGAGAAAAAGAAAACATACGAAAGGGGAAAAAATTGTTGACAAATTGGTGAGTCGAATTTTGGCGACTCGGAATTTTTGTCAAGAAAAATTTTCTTTTGATTTTCCTTCAGTTTGCGTAAAATGGAATATTTTCCAATTTTTTAAAGGAGGGAAGGGGGAGGCCAGAGAGAGAAAGATAGAATAAGAGTAGAGAGAAAATAAGAATTCGGTCGGCCAAAGTACAACAATCAATTTTTACTTCTTTTTTTTTCTTTAATTTTTCACCAATTTGACTGATTTTCTGCCTTTTAGTTGTTTAAGTTTTTATTCGTGGCCACCTCTCTTCGGGTCTTATAAAAAATGAGATAATTACAAAGGGATTTATATCATTTTCCTTGAGCCTTTTGTGAAATGAAAAAGGAAAAATTAAAGTGTGGCTTTTAGCTAACTTTTAGCTGTGTTAACGGAAAGAAAAATGTAGAATTAAACGTCTAATAGCGATGGGATTTGAAATTATATTCAAAAATGAACAAAATCGTTATAAAAAAATTTTTCATTCCAAAAAAGTTGAATTAAAATGGAATTCATTTCAGAAATAAACAAGAAAAAAAAAGTGAATTTTCAATAGACTTTTTTCGGCCTTTCACCTTTTAATCTCGTGAATTTTCCAATTTTCCCAACTTTCTCGCCCAGATATTTCTTAAAATTTCGCGGAAAAATTTTCTTACGTAATATTAGATGAAAAAAGAGAATGAAAAAAAGGAAGGGGGATGAATCAAAAAAAAAAAGGTTTGAAACAAAATAATTGGAAAAAAAACCTTTAACAAAAAAAAAATCGAAATCGAATTGGGAAAATTTCAAGTTTGCTCGTCAAACAATTTCCTGATTTCAATTTCCATTATATTTCTTATAAAATATAATTTAAGGAAAAAATGAAACTGAAAAAAATTATAAAATAAAAATACAAAGGCCTAATTTTGGGCATATAACGCGGACGAAAAAAAACATATTGTTATTACAGAATTACCGAATGTCACAAACGCCCAAATTTGAAATTTGCTCGAATGACCTAGACATTACTATACTTTTATACGCCTCTAATCGAAAATCGGGGATCTTTAAGGAGAGGCATCCACCAAAGGCAAAGCCGAAGGCATTGTTTTATTATTACATGTTAATTTTTTGTAAAATTTTAACACTTTTTCGCTCACTTTGTACTTATATCGAGCTCAATCTTATGCTCTTTTCTCCTCTCCTTTTTTTTCTTATCTAGTGATGAGTAAGTGGCTCAATAGTGACTGGCGGATCGAAATTTGGTTTGCAAGCCAATATGAGCCAAACGACTAAATTTTTTTAGCCAAATTCGCCAAAATTGAGCCAAATTTTTCAAGAAAATGGCTCATTGCGCACGAGAAAACCAGCCAAAAATCGGGTCGTTTGGTCACGAGCCATCGCTAGCCAATTATCCATCACTGCTCTTATCATTTCTTTTTTCCATCTTTTCTCTTCGTTTTTCTTTTTCGATATCAAGCTCAAACTTATATCAATCTTTAGCCGAATTTCAGCCTTTTTGTCTCGTTTAATTTCAATTCAAACCGAAAAAAATGTGTGCGCGGCATTTTGCCATTGTGACCTTTTGGCTCACTCGTTTTTACGTTTTTATGCACCAAAAAATGCTGTAAAATACTTTATACAATAATTGCACTTTTAATGCTTTCATTTTTCTTATTGTTTCATGCATTTTTTTCATGTATTTTTGTCTTGTAAGAATAAATTCGAAAAATGCAATCGGCCAATGTACTTTTAGTGAGTTCGGAAACGTCTAATTTTGGGGCGATTTGCACGATTTTTTTTTTGCAAAAATTAAATGAAAATTAGCGAGGGTAAAAATCGACAAAAAATTTTTTTCTTCATTTTTGTGTTAGACAAACCAACAATTATTACCACCCTAAGTTCGGGTAAATAAGACGCGGCCGATCAAAGAATTTTTGAATATTGACATGGCTGGCCTTCATTCTGTTATTTTATGTTTGTGAAGCATACAATTTAATAAAACACCTTTATTAAAGCAGGCCCAAGTTGCAAATTAAAAATTATGAGCTCAATTTTGTTTATAACAGAATGAAGACCAAGTTAATATTCAAAAATTCTTCGAACGCTTGCGTCTTATTTACCAGCACTTATATAAAAATCAATCCCCGCCCCCTTCTCATTAGTCTAATTAAAATAAGCTAGGCTTAAAATTTAATCAAAAAAAAAATAATATAACTTTTTTAATATTAAAAAGCTTATATTGTTAAATTAATTATATTGTTAAATTAATGCGAGAAGAAAGGTTCAAAATGGTGTTGAAAAAGAAGATGTAATGGAATTTTGTAACCCTATTTTGAAGCCATTCGACTTCTGATTAAATAAAAGAATGAGAGGTAATAGAAAGTATAATAAAAAGCCGATAATAGAAGATCTAATCCAATTCATTTTTTAGAGAAAAAAAGTATATATTGTAAAATAATAGGAAAAAATCGGAAAAAAAGTTACTTTCTTAAGAGTTTTTTGAGATATAAAAGTGCTTTTTATGTTGAAAATTTCCATTTTGACCATTATTTGCAAAAAATAAATGATCAAGTTGAAAAAGAATCAACAAATCTTAATACTTAGACCAAGGATTTACATATGTAGACATTAAAAATGAAAAAAAAATAAAACTAAATATTAAGTTAAGCTATAATTAAGGAAATAATTTTCATAATAATAAATTAAAAATTATAAGAATTTGTAAAAATTTAAATAAAATAAAGCAATAGGAAAAATAACTAATCCCAGTTTTAAGTGCAAGCAACTAATTTTAAATTTTAAGTGCAATTCACTTCAAGATTTTCTCTTAAAATACGGCCGTTGAGCCGGTCTGAAGGTATGGTAATAATAAAAAACAAGTACCCTAATTTCGTGTGTATAAAACCGAGTGTTTTGAGCCAAATTTAAATTGGCGCCGATGAGTTTATTTTGTTGTATCGGATCCGTTGGGGTCCAAATTTTGTGCCCGTCTTCGTTTCAGTTTCATAAAAGTGGGCACAAAATTTTGACTTGCTTATACAACCGAATAAACTCATTGGCGCCAATTTAAATATGGCTCAAAACACTCGACCTTATACACACGAAATTAGGGTAATAATAAAAAATAATAATAACAAGTTAAAATAAAAATAAAATTTGAAAAGTAAGAAAAAAATGGGGAAAAAAGTCGACAAAAACTAAATAAAATAATCATTAAAAAATGGGGAAAAAAGTCGACAAAAACTAAATAAAATAATCATTAAAAAATATTTTTCCCCATTCAAAAACGATCGTAATCTCATGCGCGTTGAAAAATTTTGCAGAGATCATTCACGATTATTGGTTCATGTTTCATTTCGTTTCTAGCCAACCGGCTGGCCCCCGTTATTTTATAAAGAAAATAATATTTTTACGAGAAACTAATAGGAAAAACGAAAAAAATAAAGAAAAATTTCTACGAAAAATCGCACATTTTTCGGTTTGGGAATGAGAAAAAAAGTGAAATTTGTGTGATGAGTATCGCGTGAATATTTTTATTTTTTCTACTTTTTTTCCAACTTTTATATTTTTTATTAAAATTTTGCTAATAAAATTATTCCTAGCTATTGGATAAGTGCATAATTCGTGGTGTTCATTTCTAGCTACAAATTGGGAGTTGATGCATGGCGTGTACCATGCATCAAAATTGCGCCTTCACTCTGTTCTGTATGGGTTGATAAAGTTTAAAAAAAAGTTTAGTTAAAGAAATCTGCCAGATACGTATTTAGAATTTGGTCTCAGAATCTTACCTAAATAAAGAATTGAATGAAGGCGTTCGCCAATTGAAGTGCGATTTTGAATGTAAAACATGCATTTGCTCGTCAATATATTAAATTGTTTTCACGTGCTCATTTTATTCACATAATAATTTTACGATTATACTGTACTCGACGCAATACAGAGTGCACAACACATTGTGCCTCTTTACTGTCCTCGAAAACCAATACAATATCATCATTTGTTATATAATCAATTCAATTTTTTTTCTCAATCACGTTCGTAAGCTTATCAGATTGTGAAATCTTTCGTCTAATTCCACTTTGATTTTTTCTTTTTTTCTCAATCAATGTTTTCACCTTTTTTTTCTAAATCATTGTTTTCTTCTCTTTTATTCTCAATCATTGTGTTCTTTTATCCTTTACTTTTTAATAGGCTATCAAAATATTTTTATTTCACCCAAAAACTATCAACAAATTTTCTATTTTTCTCCCTGAAAATTTTCTCCTCATTTTTTTCTCTGCAATTTTTATTTATTTTTTAAAATATTTCCTTCAAATAAATATCATTGAATTTCATTAATAATAATTTAATAATTAATTTGATTGTTGATGGATTTGTTTCTTTGAATATTACCTTGAAAAATTGTCAATTGAAATCAAAATTTATTCTTATTGCCAGCCAAAAATATATTTCTCTTCCATTTTTTTGCAAAAAATAATTTCTTGCAATTAATGATACGGTAATATTATATTTACGTGAATGATAGTATATATAGTATTATAGCATATATATGAATAGCATAAATATTATATATATAAAATTTTTTTCGTCTAAATTTCAAAGTGTAATTTAATATTTAATTTTGCATTCTTAATAATAATTTTTCAATTTTATTATTATTGTATTAATACAGTAAGTTTTTTTTTAAATTCAATTACTCTAATTTCGCGTGTATAAGGCCGGGAGTTTTGAATCAAATTTAAATTGGCGCCAATGAGTTCATTCTGTTGTATTAAATCCAAGCGAGTTCAAATTTCGTGCCCACTTTTATGAAATTGACACAAAGGCGGGCACAAAATTTGGACTCCAACGAATCCGATACAACAGAATGAACTCATTGGCGCGAATTTAAAAAATTTAATTCATTTAAAAATAACAAAAATCAATTATATCGTCCCAATTTTCGGGAAATTAACTTTTTTATTCAGCAATTTTGCATTAAGGCTTTATTAATTCACGGTTCCGTGGTTCAATTAAATTTTAAGGTCTCAAGATTTTCAAACCGTGCGGTTACAAGGAAAAATTTAGAATTAAAAAGAAGCTAAACATTTACGTGCATAATTAATTTGAGTGCTAAGCGTAATCTTGAGCTTCTTTTTGAATTCGAATATAATATTTTATTCAGGTAAAGTGTAAAAAAATTTGTTATGAGACTGAACGAGAAAAATATCAAAAAGTGCGATACGATGCAACCTTAGGAATACAGCAGCTATAAATTACCCAAATTGTAAGATTTACTTACAATTGTACCGTAAAACAAATATCATGTTATTAATGCTTTAATAAAAACATAATTACGTTTAATTAAAATAATTTAATCAAGAAAAATATTTTTCTAATTTATTTAATTCACATTTAAGGCTTTGAAACAGTTAAAGAAGATTGCCATAAAAAATAACGAGAAAAATATTTATTGGACGATTCAATTAAATTATATAATACTTTATCAAAGTAATATATAAAGTAACTTTTTGAAGAACACTTTTACAATAACATTATTGACAAAATAAAATTTTTCCATGTGAAAAAAATATTTTTAAATCCATACGGGGTTTTTTTCTTTTTAAATGCCTCTCAATTTCCTAATGACACTGAGTCGACGAGTTATTTTGGAGTCACAATGAAATGACTTCAAAACTTGAAAGAAGAAATCGTCTAACAATTTTACTCTTTAAATGACTCAGATTCAAGTGGAAATCAAGTCACAGGACTCTTTCAAATTTTCCTCTAATATTTTTTCTTTTGATTAATAATATAATGACACTTTTTTCCATTTGCCAATATTAAACAAGTATAATACTGAAACAATTAGTTATTAGACTTACAAATTACATTTAAAAAATTTGAAAAAACAATACAACACCTACTATTTAAAAAAAAGCTGTACAAATTTACAGTCGAAATAAGAGTTTGCGAGAAGTCGATTAGGCTAATGTGCCAACTGGAACAATCAATATATATCTGGAAATCTTATAGTATAACTTAATTCAAATTTTAAATTAGTTTCAAAAATGAAAAAAATTCAAGGTCATAAAAAAGTAAAAAAGCGATGATCATACGCTGAGATAAGCGTATCGATATTAATGATGGCGAAGATGGTAATGGTTTATAGAATTAATACAAAACACAATTAATCATTTCATTTTGAGACGTGAAAATTTAATAATGTGAATTGAAATTGAAATTTGATTCGATGGGATGAATTTTTTTGGAACGGTTTTAATTGAGAAAGTGAAGAAATAAAAAAAATAAATTTTAATAAATCGTTAGAAAAAAACGGAAAAAAAGAAAAAAATGACGAAAAAGGAATAAAATTTTATTAAAGAAATAATTTATTTGAAAATTCGGGAAAAATTGCAACAAATTCAAAGTAATATTTTTGTAAATATTCGCTCAAAATTGAATTGAATCGGAAAATCATGGAAATTTGTTACTCTTTTACATATTCCCTCTACTTCTACGATAAAACAATTTTTATGAGTATAAAAAATTGAAAAAACAAATAAAAAAACTTCAAAAAATGTTCGAAATTCATCAAATTTTGAGTGAAAAATTGCAATTTCGAAAAAATTCCATTGAGAAAAGTCAATTTTTAACTTTTTTTTATCACTCGTTAGATTATTAAGCAAACAAAAAATATTTTATGTTAATCATATTTTATTTTATATTTAGAGTAAAAGCTAAATTAAAAATTCATAATATTTTTAAAATTATAAGAAAAATTGTTCCCACAAACCAAAAAAAAATCTCTTCCTTTTTTATAAATTAAAACAGAAAAAAATTAAAAAAAAATTTTTTTTTAATTATTAGCCCAGAAATATTTTTGTATGTTTATTGTGTGAAAGAGAGATTTCATTTTAAAAATTTGCATTTTTCGTAGTAGAATGTAGAATTTGATTTTTCTGAAAAAAAATTCAATTGAACAAAATCAAGCATAACGCTCAAAATTCAGCGCACTATCAACAAATTCAGCGCACTATCAACAAAATTGTGTTGTGCATTCTTGCTGGGCTAAATCGATTCAAGAAAAGATCCATGAATATGTAGAATCTTGAATTCATTAACTAGAGAGGGAAAAAAAAATATTGTATCTTAAAAACATACAGGAATCAGCCCTCAAAGGCACACACGAATTAGCCCTCAAAATTGAATATCTCAAAGAATAAGAAAAAAAAATCAGATTGCAAGAGAGGTTAAAAACAGAAAAAAAATCGATCAAAAATTTTACGAAAAAAATAGAAAAAGTTTCGAAAAAAGCATTAAAGAAAAAAGCAAATGAAAGTCAAAAATGAAAATATTTTCGGCAAAAAAACAACAAATTCTTTGACAAATGTTTGTAATTTTCGACAATTTTTCGAGTAAAAAGCGAAAAAATAAATATTTTTTCTGAGAGTAAAAAATTATTTGAAATTTGATATTCAAAAAAAAAAAAACCTTTGAGATGATCACGTTTAAAAATTAAAGCTATAGCTCTAGATTGGATTTTTGAAGGCTTAACAGCCCAAGGCTATGCATGTTAAAAAAATATAAGTAATTTTAAGATCTTGAGCGATGGACTTGGACAGAATAAACCCGATTTAAAATAAATCTTACGAAATTCTCGAATCTCAAATTTCGGCTTGATTACATTTTTCTCGTAAAACATTTCATGATTTTTAAATAACCGGCATAAATATAAAAGAAAAAGAGCTCAAAACAAGTTGTTTAACGCATATATACGATACTTTTAAATTACTTTGAATATGTTGTTTGTTTAAATTCTCTATAAAGAACATATAAATACATATAGAATAGCCTACCTGAGACTCCTAAGTACGCACTCGTGTCGACTCCATCGTCGTTAATGTTGAATTGCGGCCTAGCTTTATCGTCGGTTTCGAGTTTTTTTGCCGACCTTCCTTGTATATTTGTGACGATCGATGAACAAAAAAACGTTGCATCATTAACTAGAGTAAAAAAATATATTTAGCGCTAAAAAGCAGACACGATTCATCTCGATGCAAAATTTTCAATAAGTTGCCAAAAAATCAAAAAAAATTGTTAGCTTTCGGTTATTTTTTTTTTTTTTTGCTCAAATAAAATTATTTTCTAATTTTTAAAAATTATTTCGTATATTTTTGTTATGTTTTTATTTAATTTAGCTGCATTTTTCAAATTTTTATTCCGAATACGCAAAAAAGACACACAAAACACTCTTAACAAAAATGATGAAATTTGAAATTATATCAAATTCAAATCCGTAACTACTGATTGGATAACAATTATCATTTTATGAACTGGATTGGGAAAATTTAACAAAAATTTCCGGCATCTATGAGAACTAACTTAATTTGTTGGATTGGTTCATTTGTATTGTGCCCTTCGTTGTAATGCATGATTAAAAGAGATTATATCAGTTCAAGTAGCCGAAAAAAATAAGTTTTTCGAGCACAAAAATTTATAAAGAGTGTTATATAAAGCGAAAATCAACTTCTGCCTAAGCATAATATGCTCAGCTAATAAAAAAATAAATGTTAATTTGAAAATATTTTTAATTAAGGCTAAATTTTTATTTTATAATTTTTTTTTAAATTTAATTCAATTATGTTTAATTTTATGATTGATTCGATGGCTAAATTCGAAAATACAATTGTTATGGGCTTTTCTTGTGCTTAGGCTTCTCGTCATTTAAGCTATCCAGTTAAGCTTAATATATTGCCTAAAATTCTAGCCAGTTTTGTTGCTATTAAAATATTTCGATTGTGGTAAAAATAGGAAAAAAACAAAAAAAAAATGTTGGCAAAAAATAACAAAGTTTAAAGAAAAGTTTAAACTTCGGAAACCATTCAAAAGTAATTACTTTGAAAATGCACATGTTTTCGAAGATACCTACTTTTGAACCTGTAAAATCCGAAGCGAAAAAATTCCATAGAGTATAAAATTAAGGAAATAAATTTTTTTATAGAGAACAAAATTATAACAATTAACAATTTAGAAGGAAATTTAAAAGCACCAAAGGTTGAATTTGAAACCAAATGATGCATTTTCAAATTTTCTTAGATTTTTTAAATTGCAAAAAAAAAGAAATACACTCGATTAAAAGTGTAGGAACAAAATTAGAGGCTGAAAAAACAAACCAAAAAGAAAAAATGGGACCTCTAGCAATAGAACTTAAATGGATTTAGATGAACGTTGTTGGAGTGTGCAAAAAAAAATAATAGCCAGCAGTGAGGTTGCTAACCTGAAGAGCAGGCATAAAGGCATGCGAGCTCATTTTAGTGCGCGCCCAACGCCGGAAACGACTCGGCCGTCAGCTGAAATTGCGGCTGTTGAGCGCCCTGGCGTGCCGAACCGGTACGGTCGCTGCCGCCGCCGCGTCCACCGCGATAACCACCGCCGCCGCCACGACGCTCGCCGCCGTCGCGACGCTCGCCGCCGTCACGTCGCTCACCACCGCCGTTCTCGCCGCGGTAGCGTCCTCCGCCGCCGCCGCCACCGCGTGAATTGCGTGTGTTGAAGGACACCTCTATGTTCAGCGGTTTCTCGCGAGGTTCACGCCTCTAAAATACAGAAAAAAAAAATTAGCAAGAAAAAATGAAATTCCTAGAGTAAAAATTTTTTTTTTGCTTTTATTATTAGCATAAATATCTTCATAGCTTTTATTTCTACAGCATAATTCTACTGATACAAATTCAAAATCCTCACCACCGGTGCCTCTTCCACTTCCTTGACTTGATTCTCGCGTTCGGGGCGTTTGAGCGGCACAAGCTTCTGGTAAATTTTCTTCTCGGCCGGATTCTCGCCGGGTCGACGAATGTTGAACTTGGGTGATTCGATCTTCTGCTGAGCCTTCCACTCTTCCAAAGTAAATTTACGGGTCTGCGCCTCAGTGTTTTGCGGTTCCGGATCAGTTCCATCGACTTGAACAGCTTCTATAATGTATTTATACTATTAATTTAATAATTATTAGCAAATTAGTTATAGTAAAAATTAGTAAATAATTGTTAATTTCTACTTTTGCTTGTAAAATTCTCAAAATGATAAAAAAACTCGCATCAACTTTCAGGGTATTATATCTATATGCAAGCCCTTACCGTTCGAGTCGTTGATGTTGAGCTGATTGATGTCCATGCCTTCACCGACGGTCTCCGTAGTACCAGTCAGCTCGTCCGATTTTGTGCCCCAATTTCCACGTCCGGCGCCCTCCTTTTTCGGTCCACCACCGCGCGGGCCGCCGGCGCGATCACCGCGCTGCGCGCTATCCCGCGGCGGCCGACGATTGTGAAAACGACTGCCGACGTCACGTGGCGGACGATTCTCGCCAAGCTGTTGTCCGTCCTCACCGGTTTCACTAAATAAATGAAAAAAAAATCTAATTTTTAAGATAAATCCGTAAAAAAGGTTAGCCAAAATTTTCATAGTGAAAAGTCAAAAATATTGTCAGGCACATACGGTCGCTGACGCGGCGGTCCGTCGTTGCGCTGACGACGCGGCGGCTGACCCTCACGCGGACCGTCGCGCGGCGGACGATTGTTGAATTGACGCGGAGGACGCGGCTGAGCAGCATCTCCAATCAATTGCGTCGAATTCTTCAAAAAATACAATCAAATGATTCCTTCCTTATGCAAATGCCTTTATAAAATTTTTTTTTCGAATTTTTATTTGCAAATGTCATGCCTCGTCGGCGTTGCGTCGCGGCGGTCCACGAAATGGCCGACGTTCGTTGGTTCCGCCGCCACTGGCGCCACCCTTGCGCGACGCGTCGTCTCTGCGTCTTTGACCACGACGATGTTCATGATTTTCCTTATTGACTAAATTTAAAAAAAATGATTTTTAGTACTCACTCTTAAACATCTTAAACATCCACTTATCCTATCATTTCTAAGACAAAAAATTATCTAAAATCATAATTAATAATACTCATTTCAAACATATATAAAAAACCTACCCGAAGCGATGGTAACAGTTTTCTGTGGTGGCGCGGCGACTGGCTGAGTCGTTTTTTGGGCATCCTTTTTCGCTTGCTCCTTAGACTTTTGCTGCACCTTAGCGATGAGCTCTTCCATGTCCTGATTGTCTTCTACGAAAAAAATTATACATTAATTATAAGTTACAAACATTTTTGCAATAAATTTCTAATATTATTTCAGCTTTGAATAGCTGCAATTAAGCAAGGCTAAATTTAATTAATCACTAATATATGCGGTATTTTTGAAGCATTTATTTAGACTTACCATCACCGGACAAGTAGGCAAACTTATTCGTTGTTTTCACACCGTATTCGACCATTTTCACTCTCTTCTGCTCGTCTACGGTATAATAATTACTAAAAAAAAGTGAAATACTAAAAACAAAAATAAAAAATATACCAAATTACATCAAAAAAAAAATTGAAATTCAAAATCAAATATTCAAATTTGCATGATTCCATTAATTTTATTTACGAATATCAATAAAAATGTTTAATTTAAAAAAAAATCGGGCAAAGATGCGTGGAAAGACCAAAGATAATTGCCATAAAACATGGCAAAAAATTTTTTTATCGTTGTCTCATATCTCCAGGCCAGAAAAAATTTACTAGAAAAAATATTGCCGAAATTTTAGGAGGCGACGCGCCGCTGTTTCAAGCGGAATTTCGAAATGGCGCAATTTCAAATTTATTTTTTTGAATTTATTTTTTTCAAATTTTTTTTTCAAAAATAAAAAATTTAAACGAAAAAATTGCAAAAATATTTTAAGTCTTTGGTATCGATCTGAAATCAATTGAAAGCACATAATCATTATGTCAATTCAAATAATAATTATTTTTATATACGTATTTTTTTCTTTGTAAAAAACTATTCAAATTTGTACAGACAAAAATTTCATTTGATTCTTATTTTTGACGAACTCTAAATTGTCAAAAAAATTAGTTCATGTTCTCCAAGTTTCTTAATTTTTGTCACGTTTGGACGATTCGTTTAGAGTATCGAGTAAGAGAACCTCGTCGTAGAAATCACCGCCATTGCTGACACTTTTTATATGCGATTGAGCTTTTGGAACATTGGTACTAGAAAAAAATTGAAAAGTATAAAGAAAAATATTTTTAAGTTTTTGTTAAAATTTAAAAAAAAATTATTAAAAAACGAATATTCAAACTTACGAAATAATATCAGGCAATTTTGTGCTGGTTGGTAAAATAACTCGAATAACTGGTGATCGCGAGTTTTGTTGGACGGGCGAATTCTGTTCTGGAACCAGTTGAACTGGTCTAATTTGTTGAGAAGCAGGATTGGCCACGATATTCGATATGATATTGGGACGCGACGCGATACCGCTGGCTCCAACCTGAATCTAATAGACTCAATCAGGTAAGAAAGATATGATATTCTAGTTAACCTGTTGAGCCTGTTGATCCAATGGCCGCAACGGTTGAACCAAAGAAGGTGTTAGAAAGGAAATTGGCTGTTGGGAGGCTTGTGGCTGAGATCCAGCTAATTGATTATTGGGTTGTACCCAATTTTGCTGTTGTTGAATATATTGTTCAATGGGAATGCTCTTAATTATAAATCTCCTAGTACCCACCAGGAAATGGTTATACTGTACCCGAACCGGGTCAATTGCTGGACCATTTATTTGACCAGTTGAGATTGAATTGTTTTCCGCTGTATCCGCGGATCTCATGCCTGCCGGAGCCACGATATTTGACTTTGGAAAAGAGTTGACGGTAGCAGCATTCACTTCCTTTTCCAGTCCAATATCCTTGTCATTTGAAGAGGATGGTAAGTCACGAAAAAATTCCGGACCAAAGTTCCGTTCTCCTCCGACTTTATCCCCAATGTCTCGGTCGACATTTCTGATGGCTGGCACCAATTTAGGCACCACTTTTACACTGTCCCTATGAGCACTCCCGCGTTCTAAATCTCTAGATTTTTTTCCGCTCAATTTCACTGTTCTTGCTTCTACTACTGGACTCTTTTCTGTAGTCCTGAATCCAGACAGATAGTAGATCTCGGTCGTGTTCGTGTCAGCACGCTCGATAATTCGAATCAGAGACGTCGCTGTAATTTCTAAGCTTAAAAGCTATTTCCAAGTGTGTTATATACATATTTGTGTTATATTTGGCTTACTCGTCGCTGTTGTTCTCGTATAGAGTCCATCCTCAATGTCGGCTCGTTTTACTCGTTTGAAACCCTAAAATTATCGTATTAGGAAAATTAAACTCAAAAAGTTGTAAATTTTATAAATAAATATACCAAATTAATTAAACTTAAAAGTATAAAGTAATATACTTGTAGCTCCGTATTTAAGTCTGTTTATAAGATTTTCTGCATGCTTTTCAATATTTCCATTAACACATTCATACAAATTTTACCACAAAATTAGAAATGACGGATCGTTTTTTTTTGAAAGTTCGATTGGATCGAACGGGGAAACAATTTTTTAATGAATTCGGTTCGGATATAACTCCAACATTTTCTTTCCTTTCCTCCTCGGCTTCGAGAATTATGGAATCAAAGTAGTGATTCTCCACCGCATCGTCTACCTGTTTCAAAGCGTCATTCACGCCGAAAAATGTAATGTTGTAGTAGGCGCGGCATCTCGAATTTAGTTTGCGAACGGATCAGTCGCCATCAACTTCCGTTAAGAAAGCTTTTTCCTTATTTAATTTCTTTAAAAGTTGCTTATGTGTGTTGAATGTATTTACTTTAAATAATCTTATATTTTTATTAGAAAAATTCAATTCAATTACCTGGCCATTAACGGAATCCCATCGATCCTCTTCGAAGGACGCGTCGATAGCTGCCATCTCGTCGGACTCGACTTTTTCAACGTCACTATTTGCCAATAATACGCTGGCTGTCGTGTTGCCGCTTTCTGTCGTTTCAGTGCTTTCCAGTAATGGATTTATTGTAACGTTTTCTTTTCGATCGTTTTCCAATAAAGTAATCGTAATCGCATTACTCTTGATAATATCTTTCTTAAATATTAAAATTTTTACGCCATATTTCAGGAGTTTTCTTACATAAATACTTTTATAAGCTATGGAAATCAAAAATATCAGAATTGTAAATTCAATAATAGAATCGGTCTTACAATGTTTTCAACGACAGTGGGCTGATCATCTGTATCGAAATCGCCACTGATTATTTCGTATTCTGTATTTTTCGACGGGACATGACGACGAACTAAATGCAAAAAAATAAATTAATTTTGTCCATATTAATTAATTAAAAGGGCCTAAAATCAAATTGACCCAGCAAAGCCGAGCCTAATTCCACAAATTTTGAACGTAGTGAAAAGGCAAAAGCAACTTCTTAATGATGTATTCCTCGAGTCCAATGCGGCATATGGCACCGTGGTGGTCCGTTTCAACGGATTAGGGTCTTTAACATTTCTCGGATTTTTGCTTGGCTCTATACCCCCAAAAATCGTCTCCGCGAGGTCGGGTTCTAATTGAGTCATCGCGTGACGGTGTGGTACGATGTCGCCAATAGTATGTGGCAGTCCTTCGACGATGAATTTTTTATCCGAAAGTATCGTGACTGACGAAGCCGGTGGTGGCAGATCCTTTAAAGTTTCCGGTTGAGCAAATGAGATGATCTCTAATGGAGAAAGACCCTCATTAACCGAGGTCTCATTATTCACATTCGTTCCATTGGAATTTTCCTCAGCAATAACATGGGAATTTTCCAAATAAATTAATCCAATCAATATTATTATCATACATTTGAAGCTCATTATAGATCAAGGTCTTAAAATATTCAATTACTCAATTATTGCGGGTTATTTAAAAATCAAAAATCGATTATAATAATTTCAAATTAAAAAATGAAAAATATTTTTAGCTAAAAAAGTAAATTTTTGAAGTTGTGAGGAGAAAATTTCCAAAATTTTAGCTTTGGTTTTCATTTTTTTCTCCTTTCAATTAGCCAAATTGACAATTTTAGATTAATTTGAACTTCCTCACCTCCAAAAATTAATTAATTTTTCATTATTTTCTTTGAAATTTCAATGATGGACCAGTTTGCAAGATAAAATAAATTAATCTTTGCTTTCCCTTTTTTGTATTTAATCTCCCCACTTTCCTCCAAAATTTAATTATTTTCTTCTTTTTTTACTTCCGACCTATTAATTGTGCTATTTTCATTTATTTCACATTTTTTTCTCGTTCTTTTTGAATTACCTAATAATTTCCTATCTTTTATACTAAAATCTTTTAATTTCAAGTTGTTAAAATTATTTGAAGTTTTTTTATAAAATGAATTTTTTCGAAAAATGGCAAAAGGTTGGTGCGGCCGAGATGATTGCTCAATCTTCGATTCGACTATGCCGCGATATATGGGCAATGGGACTCATCGAAAGAGAGCGAATCGGCCAAGCAAGCCAACAATTCGCGTTCCGCACACCGGCGTAATTGCGGGTTCGTTGTGTCATGTGGAATCATAGTTGTGCACCATCACAATACTTTCTCATCCGGCTGACTCAGTTAGCTGTGGGACGTACCAACACTGGGAATGGTGCCCAGAGGGTCCAGTGAACCACAAACACTGGTATTGACTTAACTCTAGCTTGGCCGAGTCAAACCGGAATCGAAATCATGCGATAATGAACACAACTACGTGGTGATTGATTCTTAAAGGTCGGATTGATTTTTTCGCTTATATACCCCGAATTTCATTCGCGAAAAACGGACGATGGCTTTCGCCAGTAAGCTAGAGAAGTCAAACAATCCAATACTATTTCGTCGGCATATATTTCTATTTACCCAGAAATTTAACAATTATTAATGTAACAGAAATTCAAAATTATACTGATTGGTAAATAAAAATTATTTTTTATAATATTTTCTAATTTCCAAAAAATTTTCCAAAAAAAATTTCAAGTTAGTTAAACAAAAATGTCATGAAATTGTCACAAGACACATGTGTATTTCCAATGACATAAATGTATATCGATATACATAAATATGTGTCTTCATCTTCATGCGTATAGCTTAAAAAAGACTAACAGCAATACATTTATTCGAGAAATTTAAAAATTTTTTTAAATCGAGTTACTTTATTTCTCTGAACTAATTTTACTTATATTTTTCTTGCAAGAAAGTGATTACATAATATAATCTTTTATTATGTAATCACTCTTATTCTTTTTCACTTCTTTTAAATTAATTTTAAACTTAAAATCAACTTAATTCTTGTTTTTTCCTTTACTTATTTTAAAGCTTTACGAGCATTTTTATCTTAAATCAAACTTTAACTTATGTGTAAGCTTAACTTCTCTCTTTTCTCTTTACTCTCTTTTCTCTTTACTTCAAAATTTCCTATATTCGCCCTATTCATTCGTCTTTTTATATAAAATCTCTTGATCGCTGCCAAATCTTTCGTTAAAAATAATTTTTTATCGGACGTTTATAAAAAAATGTAATTTGTAAAAGTCTTTTAACGAAATTTTAATCATTTTGCGAATGTTTTTCTTTCCTTTTCCCAACTTTTTAGTTCCTTTTAGTTTTAAACTTTCATAAAAAATGAAAAAAAAAATTAATATAATTTGATGAATTTAAATACAAAAGTATTTATGTAAAATAAATTGGCTTGATTCTGAGCTATACAATTTGCGGATAAAAAAAAATAAATATTGCAATTACCCCAAATCTTCTCGAACTTTAACAATTCCAGGAATTTTGAGCTAGCAACTATGGTAAAGTCTCTATTCGATATTTGCCTAGCAGAATTGTGCGGGAATTTTCTTTGTGATGATGTGGAGCTTTTGCCATGTGCTTGCAAACAGAGACTTATCGAATTTTTCGTCTCACACGATCAGGTTATTAAATTTTATATCTATTAAAATTTAATGAAAATAAACTACATATCAGAGGTGCAACGGAAATGAATTAAAGTTTTGGAAATTGAAATGGAAATTGAAACGGAAATCGGAAATTGGAAGGGCAAAAATGTCGGAAATCGGAATTCCGTAGCGCCCCCTGCTACATATGTATAAACTACATATTTCGATCAAGTCAAAAATCAAAATATTATGAAATTTTTAACCTCGATTACATGTATTAAAGAATTTAAAAAAATTCTAAATAGTGCTTATAATTAACCATTTGATAAGCGTTTAATTCAATGCTTCAGATTAATACTTCCGATTGTGTGGGCCTGTTGTCACGACCCGCTTTTGGTCACAATTTGACACGCTTGTATTTCTATCTTAGCGAACAGATTAATGACGAAATTTTGACTGCGCTAACCGCATCAAACCAGCATCTCGAACACATTTCCATTATTGAATGTCCACAGGTTGGAGATCAGGTGAATTTTATATGTTATAAGTAGTTGTAAAGTAAAGAAATAAGTTATTCCACAATTTGTATTCGAAAAGGTTTTTTTTAATACATTTTAATTTGTTTTTATGAAGTTTATTAATTATTGTAATTTTTCCTACTTTAAGCTAGTAGGGTACGCTTTGATTTGTATGGGAATCAAAACGATGGCTAATAGAAAAATAATGTAACATTATTATTTTGGGGTATAATTTCTGTGACGGAAAACCAAGGTCGTCTCAAGAAGCTCGAACTCCGTTGTCTACGCAAAATCACTTCGCATTGCCTGAAATCGATCGTCTCGCCCTTACTATACGATGTGGACCTCAGTGGATGCAGTCAGGTATTTAAGGTCCTTTGTAACATTTCCCCATATCCAAATATCTTTTATTTTTCAGTTAGACTCTGAGGGAATCTTCTATTTAGTCTTCAACAATCCCTCAATTCGTCGATTGTGTCTAAACCACTGCCGAGGTCTGGACGATCAGGCTCTATATGACATTGCGCACTGTATTGGCGAGGGTCTTCGCGTTCTCGAGTTGGACTTTCTCCATCGCTCCAAAATGACGGAACGAGGCGTTGCAATTGCAAATTTGTCGCGTCGATGCCCCAACATGGCCCACCTCTCGTTGTGCTGCTTTTTCAGAGTATGAATTGAATTATGGTTGCTGATGATAAAGCATTAATGGCTAATGGATTTGATTAAATCCAGCTTTGTATGTAATCAAATGTTTCGAAAAAAAAATTCAAACTTATTCCCACAATTTTCCCCCTTTTATTTTTCAAGGAAATGGACGAGTTCTCGCAGAACGTATTCACAAACAGCTATAGCATTGAAGGCGGCAATTTGCTGGACGTGGATTTACACGGTGAATACCATTTTATAACTAAATTCTCTTCATTCTCATCATATAATTTGTTTTATAGGAAATTATTTCGCCACCTTGCCCGCACTTCCAGCCTCAGTACGCTCGATTCGACTCTCGGTATCGGGTCAGGAAAATGTCGGCGATCTAATTAAGCGCCTTTCTGAACAACGTCATTTGACCAACATTCACTTGCAGCTGTTTTGTCTGGAAGAGGATGCGGTACATCACTTCTTCTTTTAACTTAATTTTGACCTTAAGTCTATGCTTCAAAGATCTTAAAAACCTACTAACATGACACTTTTATTCCAGAATTCAATCGAAATGGCCAACCGCTTTTTGTGTCAATTCATTCCATTTATGGGTCCCAAAATCACTCGACTAGACGTACGTATATTTTTAATATTTAACTAATCAATCAATACTTTTGTCCTCGGCCTTTTCAGATAACTTTGAATCGGCTCGCCGACTCGGCCGTGACACTAATAACCGGCTCCATACCGAATCTTGTGGAACTCTCACTGGACGTGCTTCACATAAGCTCCTATCATTTAAGACGTCTATTTTCAGGTAAAAAAAACGTTGAAATCGACTTTACTAGATTCAGATATTCACCTTATAATAAATGTTAATATACTTTAAAAAATTTCAGGTGGAATTCATTCGATTGGAGCTCACCTGCAGTCGCTGAGACTCTGCCGGTTGCGCATCACCTATCGTGCGCTTTTCGCCATCGGTCGTGGAGCTGTCTCTCTCACGGCAAGTATGCGTAATATCGGTGTATACTTTTCGATAAGTATACATCGATATTATACTTATTTAGATAAACCTACACGAATTCGAAGACCGTTCAAGTGGTAAACCGATTTTTTTGTAGGATTTGGAAACGTCGCATATGCCATGCGTGGACGATCGTTTCCTCGGACTTCTATCCGAAAATTGCAAATCGCTTCGAAATGTGAACTTTAATGGCTGCAAGTTTGTCACGGACAAAGGATTGGCCTCGTTGGCCAGGTATTATTTTTCTGGTATTTTCCCAATATTGTTAAAAAAATTTTTGGTATTATGGAGCAAAAGTAACCTGATCAAATTCAGATTCCTTTGCACATACGTTTTAATGGGTGGACGAAAAAAAAGTAATCATAACAGTATAAAATAACTAAAATACTAACTTTAAATCTAATACAGTCAAGCCTCAATCTAATGACACCCTCAATCTAATGACACCTAGGCTCGGTCCCGACGAAAACCTAACGTAAAAATCTTCTTTCAATGACAGTTGTAAGGAATCCAAACCTCGATCCAATGACACCCGTTGCGCTCAGCTAGCCATTTTTTTTACCTTGGCGTCGTAAACTTGGGTCTACGAAATTTCTTTTTTAAATTCAAATTTTCTTTTCGCTCTTCTTTTCTTGGCATTATGTTCAAATTTTGCCACCAAAAATGTTTTTTTCTTTATATTCATTGTTTTCCGCTTGATCGGTTATTGTTTTCGTGTGATAGTGTTGGAAAAAAAAGCTTTTTCGTCATCTTTTGCTCTTGGGAGTTGCGTAAGGTTATTGGAAACATTACCGATTTTATTGTTTTATAGTTTTTTTTTGCTTCCCTGGTCTTTTGGCGAATAAAGTGCATTGATCGACAGAAATTGAGACAAATTCCTCAGTGGTGCTAGCTAATTTCGAAAACCTTGATCTAATGACACCCAGACTCGGTCCCTAAGGGTGTCATTAGATCGAGGTTTGACTGTACTAACTTCTTCCATTGAATCTTTTAAGAAAATGTGCGCTGAAAGAGGTGCGAATCCGCGGCACGGCTTGCACAGACAAGTCCATTTATTTGCTGGCGCAATTCTGCCCGGAAATCGAGTGGATCGCGCACGCTGATTTTAGCGGCCGGCCGAAATTCAGCGACGCCGCTCTCAAGTGCCTACGTGATGCGTGCATTCAGCGAGTCATTTGCTGACCGAATACTGGACAATTGGGGGAGATAAGTACAAGAATAACAATATTCCCAAGCAATACTTTTCTTCTTTTCAGTCCTTCACAATTTTCTTTTATACTAACTTATTATTTTTTTTTTCAATTTCTACTTGTTCGTGTTCATGAAAAAAAGGAAAACATTTTTATAACACATGTGATATTAAAAACATATTCAGCTTAATATATTTCGAACATGGGACGTGTGTGTATGGGAAATAATATTTCAAGTACTCCAATGTCTTTTTTTCTATGATTAGGATGAGGGGGGATTGTTTCCGTTGTTGTTCTCGTTCGAATCGGCGTTGGAGCGGTCGCCAAAGGCACGACGAAGCTGTGCGACCAAGTCCGGATTGCTTTGTTCCATTCGCTGAGCCATCTGAAAATGTGGGAAATTGCAAAAAGTAATTAGCAAATGTTATTCACATTTTAAAGATCAAGTTTACTACCCAAAAAAAAGACCCAAGCATTGAAAAATAGCAATAATTTCTTTTATACTCATTCTCGTAACAACTAAAGCCAAAATATTTTTTTTTCTTTTAAGAAAAGCTTACCGCTTCACCGGCGCGTAAGAATCCGTCAATGGTCGGTGGCACGCCGCCCGCGCCCGCACCGCCCTCGGGTGCGCCTGGCGCCCCCGGGGCTCCTCCGCCGCCCATAAACGTGCTCATCATTTGAGACATGATATTTTGCACGTTCGGATCGCCGATCATCTGCGTTGCCATTTCCATCATTTGTGGATTGTTAAGAATATTTCCGATACCGGCCAAACCGGCCATTGGATTCTGAAAGAAAAAGGCTTTAATGAGCGAAATCTCATTTCAAAAAATATTCGTAAAAATTTAAACCGAATTGTTGCCAAAAGCCGCTCCCGTCTCCCGAACTTTTTCCTCGGCAATGGCCAAATTCTGCTGGTAACTGGCGTTGGACGAATCGATTTTCAATGCCTCCTTATAAGCGTTGACCGCGTCCTGATAGCGATTCTGACAGGAGAATGCCACACTAAATACATTAAGGAATACTAATTGATTTTAAAATAAAATTCTCGTTACCCCATACGACCATAAGCCTTTGCGTATTTCGGATCCAACGCAAGAGCCGTTCGACAGTCCTGAATGGCCATATCATACTGCTCGAGACGACAATATGCAGCGGCGCTGCAAATCAATTTAATTTAAATTAAAGTAAATAGTATTTTCTCACAATTAAGCATTAAAAATCTCGAAATAAAATTGAGAATGTGTTGAAAGAATCATAAATTAATAAAGTCCTACCGATTGCAAAAGTAAATGGGATCACGGTTGAGTTTAATGGCCTCGTTGTACTTGATCACAGCTTCATCCAACTTGCCGCTCTTCACCAATTCATTTCCCTCCTCCTTGAGTTTGTTGGCTTGATCGATTTCGGCTTGTGTTGGCGTAGGAAGATCTTCTGCCTAAAAAATTGAAAAGCCATTCAAAACTAATTACAAACTAAAGAAAAAACCAACGGTGTTTGAGAGACCCTCTGCATTAACGAAAATATCCAACAAAGGCTTCGACGTCTGAAAAGCGTAATTCTTATCCGAAATGTCAAACGCAGATTCAAGACATTGAATAGAAACTGAAAAGTGAATTTAGAAGAAATACATTCGATGTAATTTACAAAGTATTTTCACATAAATATTCAAGTTTCAACCAGCAAATAATATACCCTCCATAGCCTCAGTTTGCTCGGGGGTGCAGTCGTTGGCAGCCACTTTGTTACGCATAAATTGAATAAACGAAATGACTAAATTCTTCTCATTAATCGAAACCTTTTTTGCATCGGAAACATCTGTGCGCGCACCATCATTTTGATTCGTACTCATTTTCGCAAAATTCACTAAAAAGTAAAATTAAAAAAAGTAAAAATTGGTCCAATTTAAAATGGCCTCAAATATTGATTAAAAAGATAAAGTTATCTATTGAATGAGGAATGGCAAAGAAGTTTTAGAAAGAGTATCAAAAATACAATTTTTATTTAAAAAAAAGATAACTAAACCTAAAAAAAGAAGACCTGAAAGCTAGGTAGGCAAAAAGGCAATAACGAGACCGTGATAAAAATCAAAAAAATTTTCTCGAACGATGAGATATGAATTTATGAAATATATTTATTTTGGCGGAATGTATTTGGCACAAATTTAAAAATAAAATGACGTGCCATTTAGAAGAAGGAGAAAATACAATATGAAACGATTTGAGTCAAAACTTTTCAGATAAATGTAAAATTTTATTGCCATTATTGTAAAAGTGCGCTCAATATATATGTTTCAAAAAGCGTCATTTATATCATTTTCACCATTGACAAAAGCGGAGCGAACGAAAAAAATCGAATAATAATGATTTTGTAGAACTTTGCTCAAAAATATTTTCTCGTCTTTGTCGGAGTTATTTTTTCGCAGGCGTTGACTAATGCGTTGCTTTTATCCGCACACATAGTCATAACATGCTATTCGCCCGGCAAATGCGGTGCGTCTGTTTACAACTACGATTCCGCACGTAGTAAACGTCGCCGGCAAACGTGATTATGATGATATATGTATTTCTCTACATGACTATTACTAATACATTTTTTTTCAAATTATTATATTTGTTTTTTTAAGTGGTGTGAAGATCGCCAAATCGTGAAGTGAAGAGCGCCGGAGAGAGAAATATTCGTACGACCGTCCGCCAGCTAGTGAAAAACAATAATGATTAGAAAATTGAAAATTAGTTTAGGTGACCCCCCTCTTTAGTCTCTCACCAAAGGGCACTCATTTGGGGTTTTTCGCTTTTGGGTGGGACAAAAATATTCCCCTGTTTTTTGTGATAAAACACATCGCAGGCGCGGGTGTTCCCTTCTCGTGCAGTACGCTGTGTAGCTTCGGCTACTCGGTAAGACGTGCCACGCCGCGTCGGACAGAGCCGGTCCGGTGTGTTTTCATAAAAAACCTGTAGTCTGGGTCCTTTTCCCGCCGGGATGGTAGGCTTTCCTATTTTTTTTTTCATTTTTTTTTTATTTTTTAAATTTTTTTTTTTAATTTTTTTTTTTAATTTTTTAAAATTAATTTTAAATTGATTTTTTTTGAAATTTTCAATTTTCTAATCATTATTGTTTTTTACTAGCTGGCGGACGGTCGTACGAATATTTCTCTCTCCGGCGCTCTTCACTTCACGATTATGCGTGTATAAAAAGTAATTCTGTAATTGATTTTTGATTTTATAATTGATCTTAAACAATTGGATTTTCAAGGACTTAATCCTTTTTTTTGAAAAAACTAAATAATATAAAATTTTCGCTTATAATTTACAGATAAAATTACTATATTCTTATTCTAAATAACCGACCATTCTTTTAAAAATTTTAATTGATTTTCGCTTATTTTTTTCTGTCAAATTGAAAATTTTTATCGCCGCTTTTAAGCGATTATTCTAGCCATTTTTCCCCCATTTTTATATTCATTCTGTTTGTTTGGTTCAGTTCATTTCAGTTTTTCTCCATCGTTCAAATTAATTTGATATTTTTTGTTTGAAAAAGTTTGGAAAAGCTCGTGCGTAACAAACATGAGATGTCATATTTCTTCTTTTTACTCTTCTTTTTCGCTCTTCAATTTGGTAATAAATTTTCTCTCTCCCCTCCCTAGCACTCATATTTTCTCTATATTTTTTTCAATTTCATTATTCAATCTTCATTTTCTGCACATGTTAAAAAAGAAAATCCCCGTTAAAGCTAAAAAATTGGAATTTTCATCCCTAAAGATTCATATTTTTTTAAATTTCTTTGTTAAATCTTCATTTCCTGCACATGTTAAAAAAGAAAATCCCCGTTAAAGCTAAAAAATTGGAATTTTCATCCCTAAAGATTCATATTTTTTTAAATTTCTTTGTTAAATCTTCATTTCCTGCACATGTTAAAAAAGAAAATCCCCGTTAAAGCTAAAAAATTGGAATTTTCATCCCTAAAGATTCATATTTTTTTAAATTTCTTTGTTAAATCTTCATTTCCTGCACATGTTAAAAAAGAAAATCCCCGTTAAAGCTAAAAAATTGAAATTTTCATCTCTAAAGATTCATCGTCCTCAATGCTTACTAAACACCTTTTTGGGCTGATACGATGTTTGTTGATCAATTGTGAAAATGTTTTGTTTTTCAATTTTAATTTGTCGTTAAATATTCATTTTTTTCAAAAAAAAAGAATTATGTAAATTTTCAGTTTTTAAGCTAAATAATTTATTTATGGTTAGGCTTAGAAGGGATATAATAAACATATAGTTATTAAATTCATTTGTAAACCTGTATTAATTAATTTTGATAATAAAAATATCACTTTTAAAAGATTAAATATTAGTATTAAACCATAGTTAATTATCAAGTTAAAATCGAATTTAACAATCGAAACAAAAATGATTTTCCCTTGCAATTTAGTACGAGAATGAAAAAAGAAAATTCTATCAAAAGGAAACAATTGAATTCTATCAAAAGGGAACAATTTTTTTTCCATACAAAAGTTTGCTTATAAAAATACAAAATTAATTATTTTTTCGTTCCAAGGACATTTAACAAGCAAAAAATTTTCTTTTAATTATCATTTTTCTCCATTTTTCTTGTAGGTAGTAAATTTTTTTTCCAAAAATACAAAATTTACGTGTTAATATTGCCCTTTTCCCAACGAATGCATCTTTTCAAATGGAGATTTCATCTTTAATTAAAATTTACAAATTTTTAATTTATTTTCCATTGTTTTTTTTTGAGAAGGGAGGGGGGAGAAAATTTTCTTGCTTTCAACTTTTTAGCAGAACGAAAAAAACAAAAATTATACAGGAATGAAGTATGTATTATTGTTTTTTCGTGAATTATAGAGAGCGGTTGAGAGTAGTTAATAAGTTCAACCATTTTAATTTTTCATTGTCTTTCATTTTTTTTTGCTCTTTTAACTTTTTTTAACCCCTTTTTTCATTTGCGATTTTTCAATTTTATTTTTCGGAAAATTTCATTTCCGAACACTTTTTATACTTTAAAATTTTGTTATCATTGCAATTTTATATCAATTCTTATTTGATATTAATTCACATTTGTATTAATATATTTCTTTGAGATTATCGGACTTCAAAAAAATTTTTCAATAGAATCTATCATCTATTTCTGGTCCAATAACCGATAATTTGTAGTATTATTCTTTTTATAAATAAAATTAATGAAAATAAATAAAAACTTTTCTTTGTAATTATTATATAAGCTTACAGTTAGATTAGATAAATATAAATTAGATAATAGTTGAGTTTTCAAATTTATTTTTTTGAACCATAATATTTAGCTTTTAAGGCCTTGAGGTTGATTAAAACTCTTGCAATGGTTCTGAGCAGAAATATTGAGGACGATGGATGCGCCTCAACGTCCTCCGCATCGTCAAGGAATTTCTCTTCTCCCCCACAAACTAGCGACACGATTAGTATAAAGTATATTTTTTCTAATCACAAAATTTTTTTGTGAGGCATTTAGTGATTAATCCATAAAATAATTAATGATCAACCAACATGTTTTCAGCACCTCCACCAGCGATGAGTTCACCTCGCCGTCGCCAACCGCATCTTACGCTAGCACATCGCCCACTCAAAACAATTATTATTTGTCGCCATCGTTTAGAGAGAACCATTCCTCAGCACAAGCCCATCGGATTCTCATTCAGTCGGGAGAGTATCAGGCTAGCAAACTTCCCAAAAAAGTGGCCCTTTCTTCTGAGGATGAAAAGAGGTACGTGGCTAGATTCCAATTTCGCGACGTAAATTTGGATTTTAAACCCGAAAATATGGAAACCCAAAAGTCTTCGGAGACTAAAACCTCTTTTACCCCGCGACGCTTTTATCCCAAAAGTGCGTCGATTTCCTTTTTCGGCTCGAAACAAAGTCCTAAAGAAGGTACGACATATAAGCCCGACTTGCGCGTCAGAGTCCGAACGATTGGCTTAATCGGTGCACTTTTGCCTGGAATCGGTTGCTATATATGCATATTGTACAGCTATTTATTCCAATTCGAAAATGTCAGCAATTTTACATCGACCACATGCGAAGATTTGCACAGGTTCGTTGGAAAATTTGCTCATAAAACTATTTTCTTGTTTTACTTTGCTATAGACAAATTTCGGCCATTTGGAAGCCTAATTCACGCAAAAAATAGCTAAAAAATATTCCAAAAAATTATACATCAACCTAATTCATTTCCTCATCTAAACATAAATTTTCAGCCCATTTCCACCTGTTAGCTTCTCGATTGGCGTGTGGAAGCCGCAGAAATATTTTTGGCTAGTCATTTTGACAATTCATTTTCCGCCGAGACTTCTTTTCGGCTATGTAAATGAAATTATATATTATTCTCTAATTTAACTTTTCATCCTTGTATTTTTAATCTCCAAATTTGTTGTGACGGAGTTATAAGAAGAAATTCTAAGTATTTGATCAAAGTTCGTGTAGCTCAGTCGGTAGAGCAGCGCTCCGGTTAAGCGTTGGTCGCAGGTTCAAGTCCTGCCACAAAAGTCACCTTTTTCACATACACAAAATTCATAACATTATCCACCTCATATGCATCGATTTTAGGTTTATAAAAGCCAATATCGCCTCGGTGAATCGGAGTATCGTTCGCGGAATTGGTTTCCGAAAATGATCTTACTTCAGGTTCGTGTCATGTTCATCGAGGCGCTCGGCCTCATTGTCCTGTCCATTTTCGACATGGAAACATATTTTGGTGAATTTAAACAATAAATTTTTTGAATCCATCTTTAAGCTTAAGCCCCTCTCTCCACTCTAAAAATACAGCTTTAGCTCTTAAGCTTTAGCTCTTAAATAATTAATAATCACATCTTGTAATTGTATTCGCATTTTCCCAGAAAAACCTATTTTGAGCTTTAATAATTATCATTTAGTTATCCACGCCGTCGCATTCGGCATTTGGCTGACGGCGTTCAACTTCAACATGCTTTTCAACTGTATTCTTCACTATCATTCCGGCATTCGCGATCTTACAATTACGGTTACTTTTTAATTTATCTAATTTTGAGTGTATAACCCGCAGCTGTTCAGACAATATATTTTTTGTATAAAAATTCCCAGTTTTTTAGCACAAAAATATCTTCTACATTAAATGCACAATTTTCCTGATCGCCTATCCGTTTTCGTGGTCGACCGCATTCACTTACTTTAGCTACGCCACCTTTTGCAGTGCTGTTGGTAGGCTTTTTTTTTGGTGTTTCGACATTTAGAGATCCCACATTTTAAGAATATTTCAGCACCGAATTTAGCCTGGATCTCTAAATGTCGCATTGTCATTTTTAAATTTATTGCAACTTCAATTTTCCACAAATTTACAGCTTTTGCACTATTCGCCATCGCGGAATACGTGCTAATCGGTTGCAATTGTTTGTTTTACTTTTTATTGGTTTGGGAACTAACCGGAAGTCGATTGGAATTTTTCGTAACGCATAAAAACTGTACGACGCGAACCGAATTGGATGTAATATAAAAGTTGAAAGTTTGTGAATCGAAAAATGAAATCCTGGAAAAAAGCTTCAAACTTCTATTTTTATGCCTCTTTCCAGGATTTCATATGACTATTTTGTCCAAATTTTGTTGAGGAAAACACTTTCATATACTCGAATCACTTTCAATTTCGAGTTAAAATTAAACTGCCATACATTTTTTTCCAGTATTTTTCATAATAATATGTATTTTAATAAAATAATTAATAAAGAAGATTGAATTAAAAATAACAAAAAAAGAGATAATTCAGGTGAATAATAAGACTTAAATAATAAAATTATTTGAAAAACGATGCAATTTTTTTCATTTTTGAAATTTTTTTAAAATTCATAACTAAGAACTCGTTTGAGATTATTTGATTTTTCATTCTTTCATCTTCATTTTACTACAGCGAAGATAGCTAGGCTGATTCAATTATTTTCCAAAATTACTCTAAATTTTCTCGATATTCATTCGCTGTTATCTCATTTTCAATTTAAAAAGTGAATTTGTTTTGATGCGATTTTCCTTATTTTTCCAAAACGGGAATTTGTAATTTTTTCGAGTTATTATTTTTGTGACTAATTTTGCGAGGCCGCCTTTGCACAAGCGACAATAAAACAGATAAAGGTCTTTTGCTTAGCGCTTATAATCATTTTTGACGATTATTTTACCCTCAAATTTTTAAAAATATCTAAAGGCTAAATTTCTGATGGAAGCAAACTAGATATTTGGGAATGTTTCTTTAGAAAACTACTTATTATTTTCATTAATGATTTTGTTTTGATTAGGCTTCCGGTTTCTTTTTTACAAACATTTAACTGTAAAAAGTAATGGACGAACAAGCCGAACATTTATCTAGCGATGAAGAATTTGACGGTGAAGAAAGTGAGGAAGACTACGGCGAGGATGATGAAGGTAATTACTTTTTATATATGCATATGTATATGTTTTTATATTCGGATATAATTATTTAAATAATCTTTTTAACAGAATATTTTACTATAGCATGAAAACGTTTTGATTTTAATGCGAATTTTAATTTAAAAATTTAAACTATTGATCGCTTGTTTTAGGGACATTGGATGAGGAGGAGGAAATGGCTAGCCAGGATCTCAATCCTGTCACCGTCGAAGCCGAAATAGCGGATTTGCTTGCCGAAAGTGAGATGAACGTAGAGGACTTGCGTGCCATGTATGCGCAGCCGACTACGTCAGCTATGAACCAGGCGGCATCTTCTTCTGCCGATAAGCCGTCCACATCGAAGATGGCGGACGAGCTCGATCGGCTTTCGCCGACTCGCGGCCCCTCTATTCTTTCTTCGTTGTTTACTGACGAATTCTCGGATCACGATGACAACGACAAAGATTACAAACCAACCGATCGTTTCAATCGTATTATTCGAGTTGGAGACGACTATCAGGTTTTGTTTTATATCTTTCTCACAATTCCCTAATTTTGAAAAAAGGCTTATTGAGGAATTTTTTTTTCATTTTTAGGCTACCAACATTCCTCCATATCAGCCGGACGCCAACGCCGAACAGGAGTCGGATCACGCCGACCCGCTTTGGATTCCGCCGGACGAGGCGGTCATTCCACACGACACTTTAGTCAATCATTTGCGCGAACGTTTGGAACAGCGTCGCACCTCAGGAGACAATCCGAATTGTGTGTGAGAATTTGGCAGCTTTGCCATTGAATTTTCTATTGTTTTTTCTCTCTGCTTTAAAAAAAAAATTTTTCGGCAATTTTTTTCGCTAAATAAATTTTCATTTTTTTTTTTTTCATTTAAAATTTTTCAACTTATGTTCAAAAAAAAAAAAGGTTTCAATTTAAATTTTAAATACAAAATTTTGATGGGAATATTTCGATTTTTTTCTCAAAAAATAAATGTCTTGTGCGTTTTAAATTATCGAATTTCACGCCTTTTTTTGGTGATGATTTTGTGATTTTTGTAATATTTTTTCTTCATTTTTGTAGATGTTAATGTTCCAGGAGTCTCGGGTTCGCGAAGTAACGCGCAAGGTAAAAACTTCTAAGTCGTTTGAATTTTTGTCATAAAGATTATATTAGGTTGAGGCAAAATCCGTAAAAAAAATTTTTTCTACGCTGGATAGAAACGTGGGGTTTTTTGTATTCTGTAGAGCGTTATCGATTTATGGGGGACGTGTTTCAGCGATTTTTAAAATTTTCATTTTTAGCATTTTTATAGAGGAAAATGCAACGAAAAAAGTGCACGTGGCTGAGCATTTTTTTCGGAAAGTGATCCGATGGACTTGAAACTTTTGCTATAAGTTCCTCCTACATACACTATTACACTCTATAAATTTGAACCTGCCTGATCGATTGGATAGGAGCCGAGTTATGAACCAACGAAAAACGGCAGAAATGCCGAAAAACTGCAAAAAATGACAAATTTCGGCATTTTTGACGTTTTTTGAAGTTTCATAACTCGGCTCCTATCCAATCGATCAGGCAGGTTCAAATTTATAGAGTATAATAGTGTATGTAAGAGGAACTTATAGCAAAAGTTTCAAGTCTCCGAAAAAAATGCTCAGCCCCCTGCACTTTTTTCGTTGCATTTTCCTCTATAAAAATGCTAAAAATGAAAATTTTAAAAATCGCTGAAACACGTCCCCCACAAATCGGATACGCTCTACAGGATGCAAAAAACCCCACGTCTCTATCTATCGTAGAAAAAAAAATTTTTACGGATGGGTAAAAAATTTTGCCTCAACCTAATAAAAAGAAGCAAGTAAAAAGATTATTAAGTATCGAATATACATATATCTAATGGAATATTTCTTGTTTGGATTACAATAATTTTAACTATGTTTTTATTACGTAAAATGAATTTATTCGTTTTGTTTGTTTATTATTTTATTTGAAAAACGAAAATTTAATTTTTAATTTTAAAGAATTTTTTAAATAAATTTTATCGATGAATAAAAACTAGCTTAAATACACTTTTTGCATATTTTAAATAGCGTGAAAATGAAAATTTGCTATACAGTCGACGCCCCCATTAACATAACGCCAAGGGACTGCGCGTTAACTATGTTAATGGGAGCGTTATGTTAAGGGGGCTAATGGGTGAAAACTAACCAAGCTGCCAAAACGATTATGTTAATAGGAGGTTTATGTTAATGGGAATTTATGTTAATGGGGGAGTCGACTGTATATTATAATAGCATATTTACAGTCGACGCTCCCATTAACATAAATTCCCATTAACATAAACTTCGCATTAACATAATCGTTTTGGCAGCTTGGTTGGTTTTAAAGTAAATATCAATAACTAGCATAACTTTCCCATTAACATAACGCTCCCATTAACGTAGTTAACGCGCAGTCCCTTGGCGTTATGTTAATGGGGGCGTCGACTGTAAGTCAATCAAACATAATTATTTTATTTGGCTGATGCTTTTCACACTTTTTCTCTCAATTTGACTTGGAAAGTTGTTTTTCTGAATAAGCCAAAGCTTTGTTTAGCTCCTCTTAGTCCATCGGCTACTTTGCCCATCATACCGGACGATGAGGATCTTCTATTTGCGCTAATGCGACACAATTTTTCCATTGAGGACGCGGCGCGAGAGCCATTCCCACTGACGCCAGCCAACCCGCCCCGTTTGACATATCAGAGCTGTTGGCATCAGTTCAGCGCGGCCGAGTGCGGACTCTTCGAGGAAGGAATGCTCATCGACGGAAAGGACTTTTTCCAGATACGTAAAAATAGGGTTGGAATTTTTTTTCTAAGCTAATTGTAATTTTCTTAATAGACATTTGGCCGAAAAGTTTTACACTTTTTCTTCCTTATTTTTAGTTGAAAAATCGTAAGGTTGGCGAGTTGGTACGCTTCTACTACTCCTGGAAGAACACCGAACGCCGCGACGCGTTCATGCAAAAGCTTCATCGTTTATCCAAAGAGAAAAAGGCCAAAAAGATTTTGTCGGATGAGTCATCAAAAAATGTTACTCGAGAAACCTCTCATCAATCCTCAAAATTTTACAAATATATGTAAGTGTTTAATCCGTTTTTTTTTTGAGCGTTGATTACTTAAAATTATGGAGTTGAGAAAGAGTTTGAAGAATAAAATACGTTTTTTTAAAACTTCAATTTGCACAGGAATGGAATAACATTTTATCATTTATTTTTTATCATTTTATGTAATCGATTTTGCGTAATTTTTATTAATTTATTTTTCAATTTCAGCGATCCGATGGATATAGTTTTGGACGAGATGATTGAGGAAGGATTGATCGATGAAAGTGTTAAAGACGATGAGGAAGAAGAGGAAGAAGAAGGGACTGGAGAAGAGGAGGGCGAAGATGAAGGTGAGGATGAAAGCGAAGATGAGGACGAAGACGATAGTGATGATAGAAACGGCGGCCAGGAACAAATGGAAGTGGGACAAGAGGCGCAAGATGAGGCTGAAGTCAATGATGAAGATGAGGACGAAAATCAGGAACAAGAGGAAGAAGAAGAAGAAGAAGAAGAAGCCGCTAGTTGGCCGAATGGCATGAATGGAGGCGCAAATAGCAACAATGTGGACGATAGTCCGGGCATCGACGATGCTATAGGCCGCGTCTCCAGTCCGATTGTGCTCGCCACTGATTCGCTTCAAATTAATCTTCAGCCGCCGACCTCTAGCTTTGACGCATCGTCCGAATCGGCGAGTAGCAAAGAGAAGCCGATTAATGGCTTTCACTACAATAGAGACAATACTAGCACTGATAGCGGATCAGGGCGTATGATAACGGCGAGAGCCGACAGAACTTCTGCTCATTAATCAATTCATTTGTTTTGTAATGAATGATTGTAATGAAAAATTTTTTTTTGTTTCTTTTGACGAATTGAGAATTTGTTGTTGTTTATCTAATTTTAATTGATCTCTTATCTCTTTTATGTTTTTTCTTCCTATTTATTGACTTTATGACTTTATTGATGGTTTATAGCTTATATTTGGTTGATGCATATTTATTCGTTTTTTCAAACATTTTTGTAAAAGAAAATATATGGAAATTTTGACAAAAATTCATTTTAATCGATGTTCGTACAAAACGGAACAACAAAACCTGACGAGACAAAACGAAATGAAGAAGAAGACAAAAGCTTTAGACTTAAATCTAAGTTCAATTCTTAAATCTCAGACGGGCTTTTAATCTTTTTCAAATCATTATTTTTGAGTACAGTCAAACCTCGATAATCCTTCACCCCTCTAATCCGTCACCCTCACTAATCCGTCACCCTTAAAACTTCTAAATCGGAACCAATATGGACAAGTTTGATGTCAAACAAATTCTCAGGGAGTTATGAATCAAATGTAAAAAAAAAATTTACAATTTAGTTGAAAAGTAAAAAATTTATAACAAAAACAAATTCCAAAAAAAGTCCCGAAGGGTGACGGATTATCGAGGTTTGACTGTATTATTTTTTCAATTAAATCTTGATATCGGCTATGCATCAATCTAATATCAAATTAAATTCCTAAACGTCTAATTTACATTGATTATTCGCTTAATTTCCCATACATTCTTTGAACAACTTATGGTTATTTTCTTTAAAATTACTTTAATTTCTGGTCATATCTTTTAGCATTTCTTTTCTTCTTTATATTTATTTTTTTCGATTATAAAAATTTGAATTTTCAATTTTTTTTTTAATCTCTGTCAAATCATTTGACATTCGACATTCGGTTTAGACGAAAAAAAATTATTTTGTAAATTTATACTAATTTACAAAAGCGATTGGAGCTAAGTTCGATTATCGGACAACCAAAAGAAAATTACTAGGCCCATCCGAAGACAAATGTGAAGATAGGGCTGAGCTTAGGCTTAATTAAATTTTTTGCTGGTTAACCGAAACGATTTCGATTTTATTTGTTATATATAATTTTCATTTTTCCTAGCAAATCAAGATACTTATTTTTTTTAATTTTTTCTTTAATTTCGTTGAGATTTTCTTATATTTATCAGTTGGCAATAATCGCCACTACCCAATTTGACTCTTTTTAGTTTCCAGATAGGAATTTATTAATTCAAAGTTTTGATGCATAAGTTAAAAATCACATAATCCATTGCTTCGCCCAAAAAATATTTGGGGGCCCAAAAAGGTCAACTTTGGTTTTAAACTTTGTCCCATATATAGTTTAATTCCTTGTAAAATTCTATGCCTTTTGGATAACCCCCAAGAACCAATAAATGTTTTTTATTCAAAATTTTTTTTATTATTGTTGCTATGTTTTTATGCATTTTCTCATGCTATTTCTTCATAAAAATGGCGTTTAAAACACGAAAAAGAAAGTATAAAAAGAAATAAAGAAAACATTTCTGTTTTAATTTTTTCTTCACTTCTCATTCCCCCCCCCCCCCCCCCCTCTTCTATCCATTTTGCCTTCTATTTTTCTTTCATTTCAATTTATTCCGTTTTCATTTTTTTTTTCATTTACATTCTTTCCATCCCCATTTTCGGTAATATTTCCATTCTCTTCATTGAAGCCTTTTTGCTCTCCTATTCTTTCACTTTCACTTATCTTTTTCTTTTTTCGGTTTCTTCTTATACATATCTTTTTATAATAATTTCCCCATTCCACAAAAACTTTTCTCACATCATTCGAGCGCTATAAACACGGCTAGTGTGACCGACTGGTTCACCAGTGTTTTTTCTTTCTTCTATTCATACTTTTCTGCTCTGTTGCGTACTGCAAAAATTCAATTTCCCATTGTCTTGTGACTGGAATGAAAAAGCAAAGAATGAAAAAATAGAAAGAAAATGTGTCTTTTAAACTTTACATAGCATAGAAAAATATGTTTTAAAAATTAAATATGCCCAGCTCTGGTCCAATATGTAACCTTTTTCCCTACTTTTTATACATAAATATTTCTACCTTCTCGATAGATGCAATTTTAAATGTATACTCTAATTGGATTTGATCTATTTTGATAAACAATAACTATTTAATGTAATTATAGCTTGAACATAATGTTTAATGTGGAGTATATGTGTATAATTAGTAAAATTTCAATATAATATTTTAATATAAATTTCATATTTCTCTAATCGATTTTTTTTCGTATTTATTTTGGACATGCTGAAAGCTATATGAAATTCTCAATTTTGTATGTCAAATCCCATTCATTCATTTTACATATGCATTTTGCCGCGTAATTTTTCTAACGCTCCACGAAACACTTTTTTCTAACGCACCACGATTGTATTGTTGTATGCGAAATTTTTGCAAGAATGTGGAGGATATTACAGAAGTGTGTCTATGAATATAGTTTCACAAAATTTCGGCGAAAACTTCGAAATTTCCCTTTAGTTGTGTCCACATATAAACACAAATACATATGTTTGTGTGTGCGCTACATTTGTGTATTTTTTTTATGTTCGAATAGTGAAAAATCATCAACATAATCATTATCATCATCATCATCATTATTAGCACATTTTCTTTCTCAACGTATTATTCGGTTTGTAAAATGAAAATACATACATATATCTTTAAAAAACGATAAAAAAATTTTTTGCCTTTACACTGTTTAAGAAATCGATTTAAAGAGAATGACACAGACGATGTACTGTCTGCCCGATGGCAATATTTGCAAACCTTTAAAACTGGCCAAAAATTGTTATAAGGCAAGGCCGTCTGAGATTTTTTTCGAATTTAGTATTCATCCTCATTCTGTTACAATTGTATGCCGAGATTTTATTTTTAACTTACATATTCTCTATGATACTTAGAATACAAAATTTTGTAACGATCTGATCAATTATAACAGAATAAACTAAATTCAAAAAAGTTACGGAAATTATCATCAATTAGCTATTACATTTAGCTAATTGCATAATTAGTTCAATATAAATAGCGTGGGATAAGTAAATATTATGTACTTCCATGCAAGTAATATCTTACTAACTATTGTCCCTATTCATCTTTATACCTACTAGAATTTTTTCACCGATTCATCATATTTTTTTTGGCCTTTCTCGATTTTGTGTTTCAAATTATTCATCGGAGTATCGGCATACTTCTACATTTTTTCCTACCTTTATCAGCAGTAAATTCGTTCGCAAATTTCTGTTCAAAAATTAAGTATATAAAAAATATTCTTCTATTTTCTGTTATTATTTTACGTTCTGTTCTATATTTGGTAAATTCGATTGATGAACCATACATATTTTATTAAGGGAGAAGGGGAGTAATCGACTGGTTTCTTTTAGTTTTTCATTCAATTTTTAATATTTTCACGTTCTTTCAGTGTTTTTTATTTCTTTAAATTAAAAACTAGAGATCAAAATCAACTCAATCACGTCTTCTACTTTTTTTTTATACCTTTCATTTTCACTTTACCTTTTTTACTTATTGCCTAAGTTTAAGCCCATCATTTTCTTATCTTTTTATCTATATTCTTTCTTGTATATTCCATTTCTTCCTTTCCCTCAAAGCTTTCTTATCTCTCCTTCCTTTTAGAAGTATTTCTGTGAGAAAGAAAATGAAAAGTTTATTACCTATTTATTTTTTATTTTTACTTGATGTCATTTTTTTTAGAAAGTGAAATTTTTGCCTTGTCGTAAATGTATGATGAACACGTGTTTGTTTATCGTTCTATATACGCACGTGTGTGTATGTGGTGTGTTTTTATATGATTACTAAACACTTTAAAAAATGATCAATTCACTAATTTGTGTCATGGAATTTATGACTGTTTATGTGTACGATTTATTAAGCATACACATATACATTTCTCCAATTTTTTTTCCTTAATACATATGTTTTTATAATAACAAAAGAAGAAAAATTTTTCAAAATTTTCCACACATGCATCATTTCATTGTAAAATTAAATTTTATTTTATTGAATCTCGTAGACTCTTTATACAATTTGAGTTTTGTGTTTGACAATAGCCTTTCTCGTTGATTAAATTATTTTTTGTATGAATTCAATTCGAGTTAATATGCTTCAATTGATATTGGGACAAAACTTGACAAAGCAAAAAAAGGCTTTATTTCAAAGTTTAAATTTTATATAGACTTAGTCTCTAGCACACTTTTTTATTTTTAGTCTTCTAGGCTTAGGTTTTAGACCTAGGCATAGTCATCTCGTTTCGTCCCATTTATTATCTCGCCCAATTGATTAATAATTTTGAAATTTATTTTACATACCCTGATGTATAAACAACGGCCGTTCGAAGAATTTTTTGAATTTTGATTTGGCCTTCATTCTGTTATAAACGAAGCTAAGCATATAATTTTTAATCTTTAGCGTGCTTTTGCTTCAATTAAAATGCTTATTAAAATTTATGCTCAACTGACACAAAATAACAGAATGAATCAAAATTCAAAAATTCTTCGAACGGCCTTGCTTATACAGCAAAACTTAGAGTACTTATATTTCGCTCGTTTAATTTTCCTCTATTTCCACAAAATTTTTAGCACTCATTTTAACTCAATTCAATTTTCTATCAAATAATTTCAAGCTGAAAAAATGAAGTGGATGTACAAGGAGGAGAATCCGTTCGAGAAGCGCCGCGCCGAGGGCGAGAAAATCCGCCAAAAGTACCCCGACCGCATTCCGGTAATCGTCGAGAAGGCGCCAAAGTCGCGTCTGCGGGACCTGGACAAAAAGAAGTACCTCGTGCCATCTGAGCTCACCATCGGACAATTCTACTTTCTCATCCGTAAAAGGTATTGTTTTCATAATGAGATTTATGTTAAAAGATTTTTAGGCTTTGAGTTAGTTCTTTCGTTTTGGCTTAATGATTAAGCTTAGCTTTTATAATCTCAGACATAAGCTAGTCTAAATCTTTAGCAAAAAAATTTAAGACTAGAGATAGGCCAAGTTTGAAGTTTAAACTAAACTAATTGGGTATCCTATTTCCAAATTTTTTTGTAATATTATAACACAAGTTTTACTTCTAATCCAGGATACATTTGCGGGCCGAGGACGCGCTTTTCTTCTTCGTTAATAACATCATCCCGCAGACCATGACCACCATGGGCCAGCTTTATCAAGTCACATTTTTAATCTTTGTTGCCAGTTGTCCGGTTTTGTCTCTTTTTGGCCAAATGGATTTTTTTAAGTTATTTTTCTTGAACTTTTTCAGTAGGTATTTTATATCAAATTGATACAAATTTTAAAAGAAAAATCTGGCCAGAAATAACACTGGACAAATACAAAATTTGTTTACATTTTTTTCCAATATTTACTTTAATTTTGCCTGGATATTTTGTTCAATTAAATTTAAGAAAAATTACGATAATTTCATTGTACTTTATTTATTTTTGATATATTAGGGTTGCATTTTTGGCTATTATTTTAGCCGGAAACCTATAAAGAATAAGCAAATAGCTAATGTCCGCCAAATTAATATAGCTGTTACGAACTGGGAGGACTTTTGAAGAAAGTGGAAAATTAGCAACGTTAACGCACAGGGAAAGTACAAGGCAAGGACTCCCAAATTTGTGAGATAAACTACGAGAAAGTGTGATAAGAAGAACCCAATAAATGCAAATAAATTAAAGATCAAAAGCACCAAGTCCTTATAAAATCAAAAAACAAGAACAAAAAGAATTTGTTTATTGATCTGAAAAACACATTAAGTCCAACAATGAATAATTAAATTAAACTAAACAAATAATTAAAGTCAATACTCCCAAAAAGGTGAAAGGTCTAAACCAAAGAATACTGAAACCGATAAATGATATCGAAAAAGCAAAAAGCGAGAAAAGCAATTTTCCAAACACTAACACACGAAAATATGAGCGAGCAATCAAGAAAAACCAGCCCCCAGCCAGGAATTTTAGGCGACTGAAAAAATATTTTAATGGTAACAATTAAGGCGAATGCCAAGAAAAGAAGAGCGAAAAAATTTGAATTTAAAAAGAATTTTTTAATTTCGTGAACCAAAGTTTACGACGATAACTTCTATTCGTCAGCTATGCCTTAAAAGGCTCATAAAAAACGAAAAACTTTTCGGTTGATGTGATATAACATAAATTGTACACCAAAATAATTTATGAATCGAATGATATATTCAGCTAAGATCGAATGACATAAAAAAAAGTATATAATTTGTGCTGGCACCACGTACATTCATCTCTTTTTAGCCTGAAATTTTTCTTATTTCTCCTTATATATATTTGCTTGCATTTTAGGATCATCACGAAGAGGATCTCTTTATGTACATTGCGTACAGCGACGAGAGCGTCTACGGCGCCAATAAACAAGCGGCGATAACGCTGTGAAGAACGCTCATAGCCCCGTCGTGTTGTCGCGTGTGCCCGGAGAGAACAGTATCCCAAATCCACTCATTACAACCCTTTCCAATCTTTGAGAATTCGAAAAGCACCCCAAAAAGAACGTGTTTTTGGCATCCGTTTTTATATTATATTGTATTTTCTTTTTCCAAATTTTGATCTATTTTTATATTACCTATTTTGTATTTTGTAAAAAAACATCATTTCTCTCTCAAATATTTTTTTTGTCTCCGTTTTATCGGAATGAAAAAAATCCGAATTTTTGGATAAAAATTCAACATAATTTTGTACGTATTTCTCTCCGAGCTTTTTGTGGCTCCATCGGAATTTTATTTCACCATTTTTTTGACGATTTTCCCATCGATTTTGCATTTTGGGTATAGGTTTTTTCCTAATTGTAGAAAAATTACTTAGTAAAGCCACTCTCTGCAAGATTACTATTTATTATTCTTTCCATAATCAACTTAATCTAGTCTATATATCAACTTCTAGCTTTCTTTAGCCTATATACGGCTAAAGAAAAAGCTTGTAAATTCACTAATTGTTTGGTTGAATTTTGCATAGACTAAACTACAACTGAACAAACATAATTTTAGGCAGTGTGAAAATCGTCAATCCCTAAAAATTGTAAATTTTTTATGAAAAAATTTTCAAATTTTAATAAATTTGATTGATTCGTTTGGGCTACACATAATAAACAAAAAAAACATCAATAATAATTCTAATATGTGATAATAATTGTAAAAATGTTATTTTTTGAGATTTTATATGGTATTAATAATCTAGACGAGAGCCTAATTTAATCAACTCATTCGCTTTTTCTATTGCTCTTCACACATTGCTGATCCATTTTTGAATAATCCGTTATGATCTCAAAAAGAGCCCTTTATTGAAAGATGATGAAGGTAAAAGGAATGCATTATTGCGCGTCTGTTTTTTACACGAGGCTCAAAAACATACATTTCATGTCGTCTTGACAACTGCTATTCTAATGTCGAAAAGTGAAAAAAATTCTATAAAAATATCTTTTTTATTCAGATTATTCCTTTCTAATATTTTTTTTCTTACAATTGCGAATCCCAGCTCTATATCATTCGACTCGATCTCTATTTTCGATTACTCATTATTTTTTTGTTTCCTTATTCCTTCTTTTCTTCATCTATGTCTAATTTTTATTTCTTTATTCTGCTTTTCTTACTCTTTCATGGTATAGCTTCCAAATAAGTATATTATTCCCTTTTGGTTAACCATTAAAAACTCCAACTTTTAATTGACTATAAATTTTTTTTTTGGAAAATCTCCACCCTTTCCTCCATTTTTTTCTATTTAACTATTTTATAACTATTTAGTGAATCCTAATAAAATTTGTATTTTATTAATAATTTACTAATTAATAATTTACTAACATTTTTTGTTCCTTGTTTTGAAATTTAACACCTTAAAGTGATATTCAACTAGTCTCTATATTGTCTTTAACGTGCCCTTAATTTGCTTTTAACTTGTTCTTAATAGATGGAAAATTTATTAGAATAATTTTTTTTACAAATCAATAATTCATTTCAATTATTTTCTTCCACAATTTTTCCATTTTTTTTCGAAACAAACGAAATGGAATATAAGCTGAACAAAAAAATATTTTTATCGATATTTGTTTTTTTATGTGTTTTAAACAATTTTTAAAAGACTTCAAAGAAAACAAATTTATTGCGTGCTAAATTTTCATTATTAATATTCGAAAAGTTTATTTTAATAAATCTCAAAGAAATTATTTAGGAGTGATAAAATTGAACATTTTTAGTCCGAATAAGAAAGCTGAGTTTTAAACCCCAAAACATTTAGCTTTTTAGAGTTTTTTTATTCCAGTGTTTTAATTTGATTCGTTCTTCGTCGAATTACAACAATTTTTAAGCCTTACTAATTTCATATTCGAGTTTGAATCCGACGGAAAAAAAATGGGCGAACAAGAAAACCACACGGAACGCTTTAAATTGTAATTTTTTATTAATTTCTTATACATATTCAAAGGATTAATACACGTTTGGAAGTTTTTAATAAAATTTGTATATTTGTTGTTTATTTCAATTTTTCAGCCTATAAAATTTTGCATTTTTTTCAGAAATTGGATGAATCTACGAGACGCTGACTCGGGAAAAATCCTCTGGCAGAGCTCCGACGATTTGGCCGACCCCACCGTTGAACATGAAGGTTTGTGATGATGAGAATAATCAAAATTATTTTTAGATATTTTAACTTGTGTAGAAAAGTTTTTTTTACAAACTAGAAACTTTTTCAATCACTGAGGTTTGGCAGCTAAAAATTGTTATACAGCGCGAATACCAATGAGCGTGCTCAAATGTAAGGCGGTTTCGCGAGAGATCAATTTTACGTCCGATATGAAAATGGAAAAATTTCGATTGGAGCAACGCGTTTTTCTCAAGGATCACATAATTGAAGGTTGATTGAAATTTATTGGTAGAAAGCAAGGAAAAGAAAATTGTACTTGGAAGAATATCTAGTCACATCATTTATAGTAATTGAATGCCCTTTAGAGTGGTTCTTCGACTTTGGTTTCGTCATTCCTCAATCGACAAACACGTGGCAGAATCTCATCGAGGCCGCGCCCGAAGGTCACATGCTGCCGGCAGTCGTACTTAGGTATGTTGGTGAGAAAACTATTTAATTTTCACTTTTCGCTTATTGAGACATCAAAAAAATTATCTTATAGGCTAGTTCTCGCTTTTACTATATATACCTATAGATTCATTTTCACCCTGGCCTTAGGCTCACCCCAAACTCAGATTCCGCCAAAGACTGGCATGAAAATGAGGTAGAGCCAACATTTTTCTATGATTACTAAATCAGCTCGGAATTGAATTAGATATCAATCCATAACTAGAGAATTTCTTTCATTTCCATTCTCTTTCAGTGGGAACGTTGTCATCGAGACGAACTTCTTCGACGATAATCTACTCGTGAGTACGTCACGGGTGCGACTCTTTTACGTGTGAGTTGGCTCCGCTTCGCTGAGTTTTTTTTTTCAATTTCAGTCTTTTACAAATTTTTTTTCACTTTGATCGGATAGAAATAAATATTTCATTCGCACAATTCCGCACAACTCTTTTTTTGTCGGCCTTAAATGATTAGGCCTGTTAGTTTTAAAGAAAAGTTCCCAGACAAACGGAGAAATTGGCTATAAAATTTATCATTTTTGTTTGTCTCATATTCAAGAATTCTCCGTTGAAGGGATTCGATTTTTGGATAGAGCATAATTCCAATTCATTTTATTTTATTTGGAAACAAAAATAATGAATTGGCTATTTTTGTTATAAAATTTGTAACGAATAATAAAATGCTCGTTTTATTCAATCATATCTTTTATTCGGATTTGCAACTCTGAACATCATATCAAAGTTGAAATTCAATCAAAACCCAAAAAAATATTTATTTCGACCTCCAAAAAAGGGGTTGATTTATTTATTTCGAAAATAAAACACTTAGAAAAAAAGCGAAATTATTAAAGAGGAAAAGTGTTTTTCCGTTTTTTTCTTCTTCTTCTAATTACAAAAAGTAAGGCACGACAATCCGATCGGGTTTCTCGCGTCTTTGCTCGGGCACTTCCTTAAAATATTCGACGTATCGAGAGCCGTTTGCGTCGATTTTCAGCACCGACGCAGCATTTCCACAGCGATAGCAATAATTTGGCGCTTAAAAATTTATGAGATTTTGTTTCTGACCGAATTCTGTATAATTAGACATTAACAACTTTGGAATCAATTTTGAAGAGAAAATGATAATATGACTCTTCGAAATGACCCAATCAAAACCAGGATCACAGTCTCGTTTGATATATATTAATACTAACCCTGATTAATTGACTTGAATATTAAACTAACTTAATAACGGTTAGAAAAAAGAATTGAGAAATTGGAAATCTAAAAGAATTTTGCAAATACGAACCCGACCAAACGGTGCAAAGAACCTCGTCGAATATATACTTAAAGCCTTCCTGAACAAGCTGATGAGATCGACATATCAGCGAGAGGTTATTCGTCTTCAGAAACTTCTCCACAATGTCGCGGCCGAAAAGCTAAAATGGGTATCAGATTTGGATTCTAGCATGGAATCTGGAAAATGCGTACCCATCCGGCGCCGCGTGGATTCACGAACCAGCCGAGGTCCGCGTCGTCGGGATCAGACCAGACTAGATCGCATAGGGCGCCATTTGCCGGAATCTCCACATTGCGTTGCAGGGCGGTGATCGCGTCCAGTGTGGGCAGTTCGGGCGACAAGCCGCCATGGACGCAGAAGATCTTCTCGTCGACGATGGCCGCGATTGGAAGCACGTCAAAGACCTAATGGGCCATGAGATTATTGGGAATTGAGGTACCAAAAGTGATTGAAAACAAACGTTGTATTGGACAAAAATTGTAAAAAAAAATTACTCGACAACACCAGGACCACACAACGGAATGGCCGTATTTGTTCTGGCATTCGTCGTAGAACCCGTATTGATGTGAGACTGAAAAGCTAGTTCTAGATAAATCTCTAGGAAAATGGTTTGAATGAAAACAATATAAAATTGAGCATAATGAACTGACCTCGTCTCGTCTCGTGATTTCCGCGTAAAAGTGTCACATTATTGGGGTACTTAAGGAGTAGAAGAAAGAGATAAGTAACCGTCTCAAGGCTAAAATAACCGCGGTCCACATAGTCTGAAAAATTGTATGAAAAATATAGTCTGAAAAATATGAATAGAAAAAAGGCGAAAAATTACCGCCAAGAAAGACATAATTGTTGTCGGATACTGGCCCACCGACTTCGAACAGCTCCATCAAATCGTAGACTAAATTATGAGGGATTATTTTATAAATTAAAGAGAAGACAAATTGAAAAAAAATGTTCTATTAGCACGTAGATTAAATTTATAAAAAAAATTAAAGATTGATGAAAATGTTGTGTTTACATTGGCCGTGAATGTCGCCGCAAACAACGGCTGGGGCGGACACCGAAACAATATTTGGCAGGCGACTGAGGCGATTGATAAGACTGAAATAATGTCCGGAGTAAATCAATTGATTTTTATCTTCCCTTTCTTATTAGAACACCAAATTAAGAACCAGCTCAATTTTGTTTGATGCCTTGGTTTCTAAAGGACGAAAGCTTACATGTTGCATAGTGTGATAATCTGACCCTCGGGCAAATAACGACATTTGGCGACATCGGCGAGCCACGCGTCCGGATCGACAAAACGTCCGCGAAACTCGATAAGATTGCTACTTTGATTGCTCGTCTCGGACGAGGACGGGCCGGCCTCCACAATGGTCGCAGTATCGGCGACGTCAATAGCCGATGGCGGCATTTCTTTCTTCTCTTAATTTCCTAATGAAAATGTTGTCTATAAGCTGAAAGAAATTGTTTTATTTATTTTTCAATCGGTCAAGAATTTTGTATTTTATTGTGCATATGGCTCCTAAGTAAGTAATAGAAATAGAGTCATAAACAATATACCTAATAATTTTGTAAACACTCTGGAAAATTGGTTTTCAAATTTCAATTTTTCAACGTGTACATAATGCGAAAGGCGGAAAATTAAGCGCAAATTCATTAATTTTTCAATTTATCTATCTTTTTTCCGATTTTTGGTCCCAAATGTTTCAATGCAGGGCAATATATTTTTCTTCCAACACAAGAATATTTTTTTCATAAACCTTTCTTTAAGGATAGTATTGCCAAGATTTTTATTTTACTGTCTTGTTAAGCATGTATCATTTTATCGGTTTTTTTTTAATCGATTATGCATGCGTGTGAAGCAGGAATGTCGCGGAATTCCAATTTTCGGTTTCCGGCGTTTTTCCCTATTGATTTCCGATTCCCGAAAAAATAGCCAAAAATTTCGCAACTACGGTTGCTGAATACCACCCATTTTTTTTAAAAGCCAAAATTATTAAAAAAATTTCCTCAAATTAATTCAAAATTTTTTAACTAAGCATTAGAAATGGACTTGTTTAGAAACCACTAAAAGTAGAAAAAAAATTCGTCGAATTTTTTAGTGATATTATACCATTTAAATGAAGAATAAAATGGTCGGAGCAGAATTTAGAAATTCGTTCAAAAGAATAACGAAATGAGTCTCCAAACTTGAAATATATAAAAAAAATTTTCTTTTTGGGCCTCAACCGCGAGACAAAGTCAACGTTAATCGAACTCAACGATTCGAAGATGTGAGTACAACTTGGAAACGACTAGCACAAGCCGATGATAATCAGCCCACAAGCATCTAACCAATACAAGATGCTGATTGAGAAGGATCGGGTAAATCCGAGATGTGACGATATGTGAACTCTTGCCTTGATCCAGAACTCCTGAGCTGTGGGACGTCACGAGATCCGATTTGGCTTGCCGACGGAGTAAACCACAAACACTCCGTGCCCATCGCCGAACCAGGAACGCAACCCTCGGGATGCGAACCTATAGAGACCTTAACTACAGCTCGAAAGAATGAATCGCTGCTTAAGAACACCAAAGATGATAATGATGGGGAGGCGGGGAAAATTCGCTTATATAGACGACGAATGCAATGCGAAAATGTTGTGATGGCTTTCGTCGAAAGGTCAGACGAGCAGACAACCAATGATATTTCGCGGTCAAATAAACATAGCCATTTGAAAATTTTTAAAAATAATTTCCGAAATCTCAAACTTATTTCCGCGGCATTCCTGATGTGAAGGGAGGCAAAAGATATCCCAAATTATAGACCTTTTATAAGGATAAATTCTTGAGCTGTTTTAAATGTGTAATAGCTTTTAGTTCTTTTAGTTCTAGTCTGAGTCGAGTTGAAAATGTTACGGCGAAATTTCTTCATATTTCTAGGCATTTTGTTCGGCTATCTCATACTTTTACGTTATGTTTACCTTAATTTTCCGGCATTAACTAAGTAAATTTTTTTCACATTTTTTTTTATTAATGTAAAGGTAGTAAGACTTTTAGTATAAAATCTATGATTTTTCGCACATTTCTGATTATCTTTCCATTTTTTTTCCAGCGAAGAGCAAAAATATTTGCGTCTGCCGAGGTCCATGGACGATGCAAAACGACTTGGTCAGATTCTATTACGCTGCAAGCACGATCATTACTACACGGTTCTGTTCTCCATTTGTATCATATATACGTTGTAAGGAATCGAATAAAATTTATTTTCTCATTTATTCCAATATAATTAAAAATTTTGGACTTTTTTCAAGCTTACAATCCTTCGCCATTCCTGGCTCGATTTTGCTGACGATTATCTCGGGTTATCTTTTTCCATTTTTCACCGCCCTTTTACTTGTATGCTCGGTAGGCGGATTTTTGAAAATTTATGTTTAACATCTGTATTTCATTTACAATAAAAATGTAATTTTTATTACGTAAATTTCAGTGTTCCGCATTTGGCGCATCGATTTGCTATTACATTTCGCATTTGGTCATGCGGCGGTTGGTCGTATGGTACATTCCTGAACGCGTTCACAACTGGCAGACCGAGGTATTATTCTATTGATTTGTATTTCGAGGTTGAACAAACAAGAGTTTTATTGTAAAAAACATACTCCAGCATGAAGCAGAATGTTGAAAAATTTTGGGATCTTCAATTTTTGGGACTTTTATCAATCGATTACTAATATTCATTCATTCATTCATTCGATTTTAGGTGGAGAAACAACGCGGTAATATGTACAATTATATGTTCTTTTTGCGTGTGACGCCAATTTTGCCGAATTGGTTCATCAATTTGGCCGGGCCGATTGTCAACGTGCCGTTGGCGCCCTTCTTTTTGGGCACATTTTTCGGTGGGTTATCTTTAAGGATTTATGGCTGAGTAAGGATTCGACGACCAGAAAAATAATTGCTTACTTTGTAGAATTTTTGTTCTAAAAACGGTTCTCAACTTATAGGCGTTATGCCGCCAAGTTTCCTGATGATACGAGCCGGCACGGCTCTGCAGGAGCTCAGCGACTCGGACGTTGTCATATACTCACCGGGGCGACTAGTGGGCTTGTTGGGATGTGGACTCATCTCGATTCTACCCATTCTCTACAGGCGCTATGCGACAAATTCGTCCGATGCATCCGAACCTACCACGAAATCCCCGATAAATTTAGACAAAATTCAAAAAAGCGATTAATTTATTGTTATTTATTTTATGTAAAATAATGATTGAATTTGTTTATCTGTAATATATAATAGATAATAAAAATATTATTTGAATGAAAAAAAAGACGAAGAATATTTTACTCGCGATCTAATGTACTATAGCACATTTGAATATTGATAATGTAGATATAACGATATGGAATTATAAAATTGTTAGGTTCTTGTGTGATATCGGACCACCAAAATCAAAAATTTTTTTTTAGTAATTTTTTTAGGTTTTCTGGCACGGAGAATTCGAATTTGATAATGGTTTTTACCGATTTTGTTGTTTTTGTGCAGTTTTTGACATTTGCATGTTTAACTAACCTTATGTTCAGTTTGCTAACGTAATAACATGAATTTTACATAACTAATACGTCGAGTGAACAGTGAAGAGGAAGCAGTGCGTTTCTTTCAAGAGTAACACATTTTGCCGACTGAAATGATGTGTGAAAATGGTCATCAAATGACATTATCGTTTGGCGTGAAAGTTCGTTGGAGATGTAGTAAAAGAACCTGTCGCGTTGACAAAAGTAATAATAATAATAATAATTTATTTACGATAAATCGCGACTAATAAGATAAACAATAAATTAAATTAAAATAAGGTGAAACAATGAATAATGAAGTAACGACATTTGGGAATAAATTATAGTTGAGAAATAAGAGCGGACTAGGATTATAAATGGGATATTTCGGGCTTAAAATAATTTTTATAAGCTCTGTTACAAAAATAATTATCTAAAGAAAACATTAATTTATTTAACGGTATTTAATAGAGGTTTAAATTGTTCGATAGAAGGAGAGAATTGCGTCAATGGATTAAGCTTGATATATTTCTTAAATGCACGGACAGTGAAAAAGTTATTTCTCACACGATTCTTTGAGCTTGGAATATAAAGTGACGTTCTGCCTCTCTTCATTGTCATATCAGAAAAATCTAAGAGTTTAGGCAAAAGTCCTAGCCTGTATTTATGAATTAAAGTCAGGTCAAGCTTTAAGTACCTTGTGGCCAATTTTTCCATGTCAAGAATAGCAAGTCTTTCTTCATAATTTGGTATGACTCGGAGTGATTTAAAACATCTTCTTATAATAGACTGAGCTAAAAAACAACAAAATCGGTAAAAAACCATTATCAAATTCGAATTCTCCGTGCCAGAAAACCTAAAAAAATTACTAAAAAAAAATTTTTGATTTTGGTGGTCCGATATCACACAAGAACCAATTGTTATTAGGTTGGGGAATAAGTTCGTAGCGTTTTAAATTTTATTTTATTTTACAACGATTTATTCTGTATTTGGTAATATATTTATATGTATTTGAAAGCGCTTTTTCTCCTCTACAAAACTGTGTTATTTGTTTTTTCTGAAAATTTAATTTTTTATTATTTTTCATGCTTAGAAATGGAGTACCCAGGAGGCAAAAATCAGCATTTTCGACATCTGCTCTTCTTCGCTTTTCATCGAGGGCAAAAAGCGGCCGAAGCCGCTCGGGACGTATGCAACGTGTATGGAGAAGGTGTCATAGGCGAATCTACAGCAAGAAAATGGTTTGCAAAGTTCAAAAACGGCGACTTTGACCTCGACGATACGCCTCGCAGCGGTCGACCTGTCGAATTCGACGAAGAGCATCTGAAGGGACTTTTGAAGGAAGACGGTCGTCAAACAAGCCGTGAATTAGCCGAAAAAATGAACTGCGATCATAAGACGATCCTGAATCATCTTCATTCGATGGGATTTGTCGAAAAATAAAAACAGTAACGGAGAATACATCATTGATTAATTTGTTGTAATAATTATTGTTTTTTGTTTAAATAAATCTTTGTAAAAAAAACGCTACGAACTTATTCCCCAACCCATATATATTGGGTTTTTAGCATTTTTGGCCATATCTAAATTTTTGCTCCAAAATGATTCTACATCAGGGTTGCCAGCTGAAAATAAAATAAAAAAGAACGCTGGGCACGAAAAAAAATATTTTATTGATAATTTCCAACAACAAAAAAGATTTTTCTAAAAAAAATCTGAATTGAGGCTATTTCGTTAACTTTTCGGGTCAGATTCTTTATTCTCCTCTCAACAATTAATACTTCTCGGAACTCCTGATCCTGTGTCTAAGAGAGCCATTCTTCATGGAAAAAAAGAACAAAAAATGGAAAAAAAGAACAAAAAATAAAAAAAAACAGACCCCCTCAAAAAAAGAACAAATCTTTTTAAAAAGGACATCTGGCAACCTGTTCTACATAAAAATTTGTCGAAATTTTATAACGTGATACGTGAAGGGCCGGAAATCAGTCCCCCCCCCCCGCCCCAGTTGGAAATGATCTTGGAATCAATCATTCCGCGGGTTTGGATGAGAGCCATCCAACCAGCAAAATATCGGCTGGTTTGCCGAGCATAACCCCGTGCGATATGAGGCTGACGTGGCCTGGCTTGAGCCTGGCCAGCGCCGCCGCGTATCGCCCACCACACTGTGCAATGTTGTATCGATTGTCTTTCCAAATATGGAAGACATCTAGATGGGTTCAAGGGACGAAACCAAACTTCGTCCCAAGCAAAGTGAAACCACATCGCACAACCACTAGACCACTGCCACACTCCAGATAAAAGAAAAATATTATTCCGTCCATATAAGAGAAAAGAAAAATATTATTGTCGAGAAAATACCTATTTGAACTGGAATATTATATTCCCATATCATACAATGTTTATATAGATAAATGACTACGCGAATAGCACGACTATGGCAGCCGGGCAATCCGCAGCGAAGAGCATTTTTGCCCGACTTTTGGATGAAATGGCTGGAGACACCGAAAAGTGGCCCGTCGAAGCTGCCCAAAAACGCCGCGCTTTTCGAAGTCGATTTAAGGTCAAAAACACATTTTATTAGATCCTATTCACTTCAATATTTGGGCTTTTAGAATGTCCGATGATGACGTACGAGAATACCTAACAAAAATCTACAAGCTTCCCGTGCGAGACGTACGGACAAGAGTTGGGATCCATTTTCAATTTTCTCTTATTTATTTTTTATTACATAAGCTTAAAGTTAATAAATTGTTTAATTTCTCAATTTCCCAATAATTTTCCGCAATTTTTCAGGTGGAATTCGGCGAAATAATGTGGGACATCAAGGACGTAAAGGTGCGTCGTGCATTGTGGAGAGATGAGCACAAGAAATTTGCCACGGTCTTTTTTGTGGGTTATAATTTCGAGATTCGCATAAAATTTTTTTAAAAGTTTTCATATCGTTTCGCTAATTTTTTTTTTTTTGCTTAAAGGCCCTTCAATATGCATTTTCTAACAACATTTTTTGACGCCAAAATGGCGGAAATTTAAAAATATTTATGAAAAATTTTTTTTTGTTATTTTTCCTGTTTTTTATTTTTTCATCATCATTTGGTTCTTCGTTCAAGTCTATGTTGCGAAACTCTTCGAAAACCTCAATGGTGTCATCAACAATGTGCTTGATCGAGTTTTTCCAAATATACTGGACTAAATCATATAAAATATAAAAAAATAAAAAACAGGAAAAATAACAAAAAAAAATTTTTCATAAATATTTTTAAATTTCCGCCAAAAAATGTTGTCAGAAAATGCATATTGAAGGGCATGCGTTTGATAAGATTGGATCCTACTAATTTGTATGTAAATAATACAACATTTTTCTAGAAGAAAGACGAGGACGCCTCGTTTCCGGACATTTTCACGGGTCGTGACAATGTAGAAAAGGATCAGGAAACGGCGCGTCGCTTCATCGCCGGCGATGCCAACAAACACAACGCCGACTATGTGAACCAGGTCAGGCACGGAATCGGCAAGTTCTTCGGCGTATAAATGTGGAAATGCCTCTCTTATATATGAATGAAATTTTCAAGAATAAATTCTTTCATTGTTTTGAATATTGAATAGATCAAATACATTATATAAAGCAACGTGAAGATTTTGATAAATGATCTCCGACTCTCTTTTTTTTTAATGATTCGGTTCACCATAGATCGGTTAAAAATAAAGAGCTTTTCTTTAATATTATAACAGAATGAAGAGGAACCAAAATTTTCTCAAACTATTCGCGCGAAATTTTTAGGATAATTCTATCAAAAATTGCAATTTTCTCAACATGGTTTCGTGAATTCTCTTTATCTAATAGAAAATATAAATTTATAATTATCTTATACAATATGTATGAAAATTTCTCATTCTTGATTCATTTGGCCGGATGTGTTATTATTGTTGCTCATTTTTCGCTATCAGATAATTTCCGGCGATTGGCGTGCCGAGTTGGTGTTTCTCGATGAACTGTTTGAGGTTGAATTTGGCCCGACTGTTGTATTTGGGCACGGCTAGCCGCCGACCGGCGTGTTCGAACAACACGATGATGTACCGATGTTCGCCGGTACGCGGCTGAGGCGCCGGCGAGCCGTACGGCTGCTGGTGTTGTCCTATGCATAGCCCATCATATTGGATTGTATTTAAATACACGTCGTTACCAAACAATATAAATTTGAAGCCAATTTTTTTTTTGCTGATACTAGGTCTGGAAAGCTGAAACTCACGGGTTTTCGAACCTCCTGAATTAAAAAATCCTCCTAAAAATTCTCATAGGATCCTGTGATACTCTGTACAAGACCATTTCCCATAAAAATCTTAAAGATAGAGCTAAAAATATGTACTCGGGGGTTTTTTAACTTTATGATTCGGAAAATACAATCTAAAATTTTTTTTATGGATTTCCAAAATTACAGCGAAAATTGACAAAATTGAATCAAGCAAAAAAGTTACAAATTTTGATAATTTTGGAATTTAAGAAAAAATTTTGAATAGAACAGTTCATGAGCTTTCGTTTGACACCAAAAACATCCTTTAAAGATTCAGTTTTAATAGAGTAATTCAATCTCTCCTCAAGGGTAAATTTTCGGATCGATCCGACATTTTGACAAAACTTCGCCAAATCCCAATGCTATTTTTGAAAATTTTTCGAATATGCTTCACGTTTGATAAAGCCGTGGAAATTCAACGGTGGAATAAGAAATATTTTGAAAAATAATCAACCTCCATTAATTCCTTCATTGATGTTGCTTGCCGGAATGTTCACAACCTTAATTATAAAATACTTTCAAAATTTTGACAAATTTGAAAAAACAATTGGATTATCGAAAATGATTAATATGTTCGTAGTATCGAGTATATTCCTCGGTCAAATTACTAGAGTCAATATTATACTTTTTAAAGAACATAAAGCTATATATTCGAAAGAAATGAATGAAATATTTGTAACATTTTTGAAAAAATTTGATGTATTTTTAAAAAATTCCCTAAATTTGGTCGGATTTTTTAAATATTTTGTATTTGATTTAGGGATCCCATTTTATATTAATTATATTAATAAATGAATATAGAATTCGAATATGAAAGAAATAAGATCCAGGACTTTCATTAAAATAATTTTTGAGATGATTCATTTTCGAAAAAATTTGATGCAATTCGAAACTCACCAGCCAATGAAGCCATTCAGCCACACTGGGATTCTTCCGTGAAAGGTTGTCGGGGTCTATAAGAATGAGATTGATATTGGATTTAATTTTTTAGGGGGCATATTCCAAAATTCAAAGTAGAAAATAGACCTTTTAAGAAGCTAAAAAAAGTATTTAAAATACAATCCCCCACCAATCATCACCAACGAGAACGTGGACTCGGGATCGACTTTAAGCGTAACGCGCGGCGCATTTTTGAGATTTCTTATCGCGAATTCCTTGCCCGGCTCAACAACGATTCCGTCAAAAATCACCTGTAATTGTAATGTACAACGTGGAACTGGATTTGCTAGCAAATAATTGATAGCCCTGGATTTGTGAATTATTGATATAATTGTCTGCATATTTCGAACTGAATCGAGGCATAATATCTATTGAATAATTTTTTATATGGCCTATTTCAGGTTCTATTTTATTTATTTCGTTTTACATTGAGTTTTTGTTGTGGTGGATTCGGCAAAATGTTGGGCACAATTTCGGCCTGTGAAAATTTCGCTGCAACGTCAGACATTTTTTTTTCAGACTAAAATTAAAATTAATTGACTATTTAAAATCTACATGTTTATTATAGAGAAAAACTCAGAAATTGTTTAAAAGGTTCTGTGGTTTAAATAATAACACAACAAATTTCAAGGGTTTCTTTTACCGAACTAAGGTTAATATTAGGCCTTTTAATAAGTTGAGCCAAGAAAATATTATCAAGAAAATATTATTTTAAACTAGCAAAAGATAAAATCAATTAGTAAAGAAAGTACATGATAAAATTGTGAACTTAAAATTAAAAACCAAAGGCAAAATCGAAAAGAAATGGGAAAAAGCAAAGAAATTTTTCTCTTTTTTTTCTCGTTTATTTTTAAGAAACTAATATTTTTAAAAGTATGAAAGCAATTGTGAGCTATTGGCCGATCATTTTCCGTACTTCTCTTTCTCTCTCTCTCTCAAAAAAGAGAGAGAGCATTTGTGCTCTTAAAGTGAGAAGAGAAATTTTAAGAGAAATATTTTTCATATTTTTCGATGGATCGATAAAGAGAAAAAAAAATGTGAAAAAAAATTCAAATTTTTGCAAATTTTCGGGCCGAAAAATATTTTTATGGGTTCATTTTAAAGCCAAAAAAATGGGGAAATTTACATCTGGGCCCAATTTGTTTAATCGAATCAAAATCAATAAAAAAATGTTCTCAATAAAAAATTGAACTTAATCCATTCTTCCAGGCATATTGAAATTCAGTTCGCCCAAAAGTATATAAATTTTAGGGATTGGATTTGATAAAAAGGCAGCAAAAATTTATAAGTGATTTATTCGTTATAGATACATTATACATTTACACATTGTATATAATAGAGGTATTTATAAATTTTTTAAATACGTTTTTTGTTTCTCTAATTTTGGCAGTCCGGTGTTCGGATGATTTTCGGCCGCGACGCGAACACGTTTCGATACTCTTTTACTCTGAAATTAACTTTTAAAGAACCATAATGCTATCTTTAAGAAAATTAATTTTATTTTTTCGATTCAGAATTTAATTTTCTATCTATTACTTTTTAAATCAAGTCTTTAAGTAACTTGGAAAAAAGTTACAGCTAAAAGAGTAAAGTTACTCAAAAAGTCATGTGTCAGAACGGAAAATTTTCTTACAAAAAATCCCTCACTTTTGTGTCTCATCCTCAACGTGTAACGAGTCCAATTTGGCGCTTTGATCGGGGCCAAGTCGTGCCGTGCAAAAACTCTCCTGGACGTCTTTCACTACTTTTTTTACAACGGTTTTCTTCGGGATACGCGCCACGAAAGGAACCGACCTGGCCGGAGCCAAGTGCCCGGCAGGATTTTGTGCCGGAACTCGAATAGCTCTAGAAGTCGCTAGTGACGTCTCGGCTTTAGCGCCTTTAATTAGCTCAGTTGTGAGAGGTTCGGGCGGCGGCGAAGATTGTCCCAGAACTTCGTTATGAATTTCGCTAAACACCCTAATTGTTTTTTGTTTTGAGCCAAATTTAAATTGGCGTCAATGCGTTCATTCTGTTCGTATCGGATCCCCATCTTTATTTCTGTTTCATAAAAGTAGGCACAAAATTTGGATCCCGACGGATCCGATACACAACAGAATGAAGTCATTGACGCCAATTTAAATTTGACTCAAAAACCCTGTATTATATACACGAAATTAGGGTATTCAGCGAAATTCTCAATTATTAAATTTATTAATAGTGATCGAATCGGATTAAAAATTGTGAGACTAATTGAAATTCGAGGAAGCAAAATTGATTCTAAAAATAGTGTTGTTTTTTCATACATATTTGTAAACGAAGCCGAACGAGGCCCGCCTCGTTCCGTGGCTGAGCTCGAATTTGCCGCAGCAATCACGGCTAAAATAAATGTTTTCAAAATAGTTGGATTGACAAAACTGAATTATGTATTTTGTTTTGAATTGTATTTTGTTTTGATATTGTTGATGCGGCTTGTATGCCCGATTTATGACACATAATATACATATATTAACAAGTTTCGGGCCGGCCATTTTTGGGTCGGTCCGAAAATTTTTTATGCCTGACTCGGCCCGAATTAAAAATTGCCGGCTCGGCAAAATTCAATTGACTCAAAAATGGACGAGAAAATCCCACCGCCCTCAAAGCCGCACGGGACCATCAGCGGTTTACGTTTGTCGTTCTCAAGCACAAAGGTTGCGTGTGAAGTCGCAGAGCCGCCGCGCGGCACGCGGCCCGCTGCCGCCGCCGACACCAACGAAGACGTCGGCGTCGCGCGACTCCAATCCACGCCGTTACTATAGCGTTTGGCGCTTCTCGACGTGACTACTGTACCAGGCAGCGTGTCGCTGACTTCATCAATATCGCAGTCGACTTGCGCGTTGCGTGGAAATTCCAGCGCGAATTTCTCGGCTAGTAATCGGTCGCCGAATAGGTCGGCCAACGTCGGCCGAACGCTGTCCGTGCTGTCGATTTCCGCTTCCACATAATCATCGTAGTCCTAATATTACCAAATTTGAATATGACCGAATTTTATACAAAGTGAAAGAGTTGTCCTTATAAATTCTGAGCTATTAAAACATAAATGATGGCTCCGAATCCGATAGATGACTCCGACCACTTGGCTCCGCAGCAAAGTCATATGGCTTCAAATGACTCGGAACCACTTATAGAGCCGGAGCCAAGTCACAATATTGCTCGGGACTATTCTTAGACTTTAGATTTAGACTTATAAGCAACGGTATTTTAGCTTGAGCATATCTTTTTTGGTTTTGTCTCATCCCGTTTTGTTCCATTCCATTTTGGCCCATTTCATTTTAGCTGCTTAGTCCCATGATCGGTAAATACAATTCCTATAAAATTCAAAGTTCCATAAGATTCTAACCTGAATCTCTTCGGCGGAGCTGATTTTCTGACATTCAAAAGCGATTTCTGAAAAATTATCCAATTAATTTCTTTTTTTTTTTGATAAATTTCTGATATAAAAGCTTTTGAAGCGATTAATTTGGCCAATAAAAAAATGGAGAGACGACTGTTTTACCCACTCGGCCATTCGAATAAGCTGATTACTTTTTTTTCTCTTTTGTGGAGCTACATTTGCGGATTTTCAACTTTGATTAACTTTTTAAGGATCAAAAATTTACTTTTAAGAAAATTAATTTTATTTGATTCAGAATTTTCTTCTCTACCGATTACTTTTTAAATCAACTCTTTAAGCAACTTTAAAAAAAGTTACAGCTAAAAAAGTAAAGTTACTCAAAAAATTTCTAAAAAATAAAAAGTAACTTTACATTTTTAGTTAACTTTTTTACTAAGTTAGCTAGAAATATGATTTAAAGGGTAATGGATAGAGAATTAAATTCTGAATCAAAGCAGTAAAATTAATTTTTTTAAAAGTAACTTTTTGAGGCTTAAAAAGTTAGTGAAAGTTGAATAATCCGCAAAATGTCGCATTCACAAATGTCGATGAGCCTTTTCCAGCGCGAATTTTTTGCCCTTTTTTTACCAAGTTAGCTAGAAATATGATTAAAAAGTAAATGAATTTTTCGCCTAGCAAAATCAATAATAAAATACTCTTTGCGCACGCCAATCCAATAAAAATACTCCTTCAAATAGCGGCGTGGAGAAATTTTCGGCGGCACAGTCTGGACCCGGAGAATATACACTGTGACTAACGTTTTTTACGGGCGGAGCGCGATGGGCGGAAGGGGGCAGGATGAGAAAGCTGGGGTAAAATTTGAAAGGATCATTTCAAAAGTTTTAATTCGTTTCATTTTACCGTCACAGTTATAGTCTCAGGGAGAAGACTGAATTCGCCCTGCGATTATTTTTTGAAATACAATAATTGAATAGAAAATTTTCAATTATAGAAATAGGAATAGGAATATTCGATTGAATTTTGTATATTTTGTATAAATGAAAAAAAAATATATGCAATTTTGTCATATAAAAAAATCTAGATAAAATGCATTTTTCAATTTTGACTAACTTTTTAAGCCCCAAAAAGTTACTTTTAAGAAAATTAATTTTACAGCTTCGATTCAGAATTTAATTCCCTATCCATTACTTTTTAAAACAAATTTCTAAGTTAATTAGTAAGAAAGTTACAGCTAAAAAAGAGTTAATTTTTATTTTTTTGAAAATTTTTTGAGTAACTTTACAATTTTAATCAAAACTTTTTTTTTCAAAGCTATTTAGAAATCTAATTTGAAATGTAATGAATAGAGAATTAAATTCTGGATCCAATGGCTGGAATTATTTTTCTAAAAAATATTTCGATACCCCTCAAAAAGTTAGTCAAAGTCAAAATGTCGCCTCATCTCAAAAATGCCTATTTTTATAATTTGCTTTTGCCTCCGAATCATTTAGAAGGTAAAATGGTTAAATGGTTAATTTTTTTGCAATTTTTTAATATAAAAAATCTAGGCAAAAAGCTTAATATCAAGTTTAAAATCGGAAAGATCTTAGGACTAAGTTAGAGTCTATAGTCATAAAGGTATCTGGACTAAAAGGTCGAGATTTAAAGAAATATTGGGACGCCAATTAAAATAGGGAAATAAAAATTGGGAGGGGAGGGGAAATGTTTATGAGAGAAATTTTTAATTGGAAGGGGGGGGGAGAAATGTTTATGGAAGAAATTTTTTTTATTTTTGAACTCCTAAAAAAATCTAATAATAAAAATTTTGTGTTAAATTGAAAAATGTACAAAAATCAAAAAATGGAAAAAAATAGAAAAAATAGATTTTGTCGGGTTTTTTCAATGGGTAAATGAAATTAAAAAGAATTTTAATCAATTATTTTAAGTGGAAGTCGAGAAAGAAAGAGGAAAAGAATAAAGAGAGAAAGAGATGGAGAGAGAAAATTAGGGAAAATGAGAGAGAGAAACTTGAAGAGAAAAATGGGAGAAAGGGAATGAAAACAAGAGAGAAATGTAGAGAGAATAGTGGGGGAAATAGAAAGAGAAGAAAAAAAAGTAGGGGAAAGAGAGAAAAAGAAAGGGGGAAAGGAGAGATAAAAGTGGAAGAAAGGGATGAAAATAATAGGGAAATGAATGTGGGAGAAATGTGGGAGAAAATGTAGAAAGGAAATGAGGGAAAAAGAAAGAAAAAAATGGGAGAAAAAGAGAGAAAAATAGAAGAAAATGAAGAGGCAAAAATGGGAGAAAATAGAAAAATGAGAGAAAATGGCGATAGAAAACGGGGAAAAAGAGAGGGAAAAATGGAAGAAAAAGGTGAAAACGAGAGAGAAATGGAGAGAGAAAAAAGAGGGGAGGAAGAGGAAAGAAACGTGAAGGAAAATGGAAAGAAAAAACTCGGAGGAAATAAGGGGAAAAGTGGGAAAAGGAGAGAAATGAGAAAAATTCGGAAAAATTTTAAAAAAAGATGAACAAAAATTTTAATAAAAGGTTCAAGAAAAAGGAAAAATTTTAAGAAAAAATCGGAGAAAAAAGTTGGAAAAGAAGAAAAAAAGGAAAAAAAAGGAAAAAAACAAATAAAAAATAAGTGCGAAAATGAGAAAAATGAGGACAAGGTTACGCAACTGTTAGTGCCAGCTAGTCTGGCGCTAGCAAAAAAGAATCGGGAAAGAATGGAACTTAATTAAACACATATACACACACAAATACACACACATACACACATAATTACACACACATACATTATAAAAAATTGATTAATACATATATACGAGAAATACATCGACACACATACAAATAGATACACACAAACACATAAAACATATATCCATGCTAAAATTTCGTGTGTTTAAGCCGGGGATGTTTTGAGCCAAATTTAAATTGGCGCCAATGAGTTCATTCTGTTCGTATCGAGTTCAAATTTTGTGCTTGCTTTCGTTTCAGTTTCATAAAAGTGGGCATAAAATTTAGACTCGTTTGGATCCATTTGAACCCGCTTGAATCCATTTGAACCTGCTTGAATCCGCTTGAATCCATTTGGACCCGCTTGGATTCATTTGAATCTGCTTGAATACGCTTGGATTCGCTTAAATTTATTTGGACTCGCTTGGATCCGGTATACAATAGAATGAACGCATTGGCGCCAATTTAAATTTGGCTCAAAACATCCGCGCCTTATACAAACGAAATTACGGATAATAGTTTAATCTAAGGCCTACGTCGCTTAGCAGAGAATTTTCCGCTCTACAAAATGAGTATAAATATATTGTATAAAGAATTGATTTGAGATTAAAGAAAATGGCGGCGAAAAATTAGCTCAAATGATTTGTCCGAAAATGTCATATATTTAATTGACGTAAAATACAGAAAAAAATTGTAAAAATACATAAAAAAATTTATGTAAAAAAACGATGAAAATATGTATTTTATGTGTTTATTCGAAAAAAAGTAATACATTTGTATTTGTATTTATATTTGTATTTAGCTCATTATTTACGATACAGAGGAAAAAAATTACGTGTTAATATAAACAAATTTTTGTTGGGGAAAAATGTATTTTACGTAAGCGTAAATTTTGTATGTTTTCTTATAAGGAAATACATTTAAAAAATACATTAATGAATTTTTGTATTTTGTGTGTAGCAAAAAAAGAAATATATTATACACAATCCTAACATATTATACATAATAAAATAAGTACAAATTTAATATCGAAAGAACGAAAAAAAATGAAAAAATGAAGTGAAATGATATACATTCGAAATCATTAACCCATAAACATATAGAAAAACGAGTTGAAAAGGACGAAAAACACGTATAAAAAACATTATATTGAAAAAAAAACGGAAAAAATGGAAAGGAAAAAACGTGAAAATGTTTGGAAATTTACGAGGAAAGAGATGCGAGAAGAGAGGAATGGATAGAGTAGTGGAAAATGGGGGAGAGATGATGCGGAAAGCATGGAAAGATGATGCGGAATTGATGGAAGGATGACGTGGAAAAGATGGAAAGATGATGGTTGGTGAAAGATGATTTGGAATTATTAGGAGAATCACGTAAAAAAAGATGGAAAAATGATGCAGAAAGAAAGAATGGGCGGATGATGTAAAAAGATGATGGTGAAAGAGAATGTGAAATTGCACGCGTGTGTGTCTGCGAAAAAATGTGGCGTATGTTTTTTATGTGTTAGTAAAAAAATTTATGCGCTGCGTGTACGTGTATGTGTATATGTGTATGTGTTTATGTGTGTGTGTATTACGACAATATGGCTAACAAAAAGTCGATGAAATTTAAAAGAGAAAAAGATTGATAGAAAAGAAAAAAAAAAGAAAAAGCGTGGAAAGAAAGAGGGAAGAGGGAGAAAGAGAGGGAAAGGATGAGATAGAGAGATATAGAAAGAAACGAAACAGAAAAGAAAAAAAGGAGAGAAAATTGAAGAAAAAAATGTGAGGTAACTGTCAATGGACTGGCACCAAAAGTGCTTTTTTTCTCTTTTTTTCACTTTGCTATACATTTTTTTTTCTTCATCTCGAGAAAATGTGAAAAAAATTAGTGGAAAAAAATGAAGTTAAAATTTATTTTCTCAATATTTAAAAATGTTTTTAAATTTGTTTTCGAAAAACATTTTTAATGCTTTAAAGCAACTTTAAATGACGCTTTAAAACAGTTTCGAGTTCTATTGGACCCTTTAACAAATCATAATGGACCAATAGGCTCTTTAACGGATCATAATGAACCTAATAGACCCTCTAACGGATCATAATGGACCTAATCGACTCTTTAATAGGTCATAATGGACCTATTCGACTTTTTAACGGATCATAATGAACCTAGTAGACTCTTTAAAGGATCATAATGAACATAATCGATCCTTTAACGGATCTAATTCCTCGTGAAAAAGTCCCATACCTCGATTCAGCAGCTTACGTACGACGATCAATTGACAGTGCGTGTCGAGATTGGGCGCTCGTGCCGCGCAGCCGGCTAGCACCGCGTCCAGATCGCTTTCGCGCGCCGCTTGTCGAACGCGCGCGTACATGCCCATCGCGCAGTAAAGCGCGCGGCACACTTGACGAGTCAGCTGAAAAAAGCAAAAATTTTATTTTTTTTCTAGAAAATTTTTCAAATTCCTTTTTAAATTTCAATAAAAAAAAATCTGAATTCATTTCTGTCGTGTATAACACGCAACAAGTTGAGTAAATTTTACAAATAACCACTTTTTGCATGTGTTATAATGTTTCCATTTACAGTATTTATACAGCAAATTTAACCATATGCTTATGCGTGAGAAGATGCGAGAGAATTGCGACGATTTGATGACGATATCGTAGTACAGTGGTTTGAGCTACAGTATTCATGAGCAAATTTGACAGTAAGCAAAGCGCGTAGTCCAACGCAGATTGCGAGGCCGTCGTGAAGCTACCGTAGCTCGTTGTCGTTTTCGCGGCCGCCGGCGCGCATCCGGACGCGACAACCGTGCTCAGCTCACTACCGTAATTGCCGCTAACATCCAAATACAAAATGAGCCACTCCAAAACGCGACAAAGCAACATTTCCTTTTGAGCCATTGTCCTTAAAATTTGAATTAATCTGGTAAATTTAAGGTTTTTCCTCAAAATTTTCCCCATCCTCGAGTTCTATCGTACACAAAAAGCTAGCTAACACTGATTCTTATACCGTATACTAAGCTTCTGTAATGCGCCGAGCGCGTGCGTGACTGCGTTCGTGCTGAGGCGTCGCGCGCGCAGTGCCAGCACCAGCTCGTAGAGAAACTCTTTAGCAGTGGAACTCACGTGAGCAGAATGAGCCGGCATGCCGCTAGCGGCCAGCCCGGGCGTCATTCCTTCCGTTCCGTGCAGCAAATAGTGACGTCCGCTGCGGAACGACGCCAACGCGTTCAACAAACGCGTCAACTCTTCGTTGACGTCCGCGGCGCCGCCGCCGCCAGCCGCGTGTGAATGGCGCAAAATTGCCGCGACGACCGACTAATTCAATTTGAAAATATTATAAACTACCATAATTTCGTATGTATCAAGCCGAGGGTGTTTTGAGCCAAATTTAAACTGGCGTCAATGTGTTCATTTTGCTCGTAATCATAACTGACTGATTTATAAATATCAACTTTTTGCCAACTCATTTCTTTAAAATCCTATATTACATAAAGGTCCTAATATGATAAAAACTCAGGATCCTACTTATAAGTACAGTATCACTTACAATTTTTTTATTCCGAAGTGATAAAATGTCGTTTTTAGCGAAAATTTTCAAGTTTTCATCCGCAATTTTCAGACTATCCGCCCGAGTTAACTTCTAAAAGGGATTCGATTACAGTAAATGAGTCCAATAAAAACTTGGATACCAAACTCCACTACTGGCTGGTCATTTGGGAATACCAGAAATGATCGTAAATTGTACCTGTCGTAGGGCCTGCAGAAGGAGTGCGCTTTCGCGCGTGTCCGCGTACGCGACCAAATGCTGTGAAATTTTCATAAAATTCAATTTCGAAACTGCCAAAATCGACGCGATTTTTACGGTAGTAGGCGGTAACGGTGGCCGGGTGCCATCGTATTCACGTTGCGTGTCGGCGTTAGCCACAATTACGTTTTCGCTTTGTCTCAACTCTGCCGTGTTATTGTAACGGAGAATTATCCTAATTTTGATTGGGATAAGAAGCGGGTGTTTTAAATCAAATTTAAATTGGCGCCAATCCATTAAAACTCGCTTGGATCCAATACAATAGAATGAACGCATTGGCGCCAATTTAAATCTGGCCCGAAACACTTGGCCTTATATACACGAAATTAGAGCAATTGCCCGCAGGCCGTTCATACTGTAATCGAAGAATTAAAAGCAGTTTTACGATAAAATTTCAATTTTACAAAAAAATTTGCAGGTTATAGGCTTAATGAGTTATAGATGCCTGATATCAGCTTACTCTAAGGCTATCGTAGTATACTGGACTCTAATAGCTTACTCCGATTTCGTATTAAGTTGACGCTCCCTTTGTGCCGTCTCCAAATACCCGGTACGCGTTTTCGACGGTGGATCCGGCGGTACGATATTTCCCATTGATTCGAATTTTTTCAATTGTTCCCTCGGCGGTTTAATTTCGGCCGATTGGCTCGGCGAGTTTCGTTTTATCGTTTCCACATCCACGTCACTATAATAAAATATGTGTATGGCTCGCGGTTTATACAAATCAACTTTTGAATAAATAAACAAATAATAAAAATATAAAATTTGTAAAAAGAAATAATGAAAAAAATGTTTTTTTTAGAAATTTTTTTTTTTTAAATAATGCTTATTCGAGCAAAAAATTGGAAATATTTTTTGGGATTTACGCAAAAATAAATTAGTTTTTTATTTAAAAAAAATTTAATGGAAAACTGGCTGGTGAGGTGGAAAATTCAAGTTCGAACCAAATTTAACTGGAAAAAGGTCGAAAGAAAATCCCATTTTCCATATAATTTCAAAAGTTAGAATATTCGGCGCATCATTTTTGACTCTGACTAATTTTCGGGATATTTTTCAGAAAAATAATTTCAGCCATTGGATTTAGAATTTAATTCTCTATTCATTACTTTTCAAATCATATTTCTAAGTAGCTTTGAAAAAAAGTTATGATTGAAATTGTAAAGTCACTTTAAAATGTTGTGTCAAAATTTTCTTGAAAATTGCTCAACTTTGGCCAACTTTATGAGGGACATCCAGATATTTTTCAGAAAAATAATTCCAGTCATTGAATTCTGAATTTAATTCTCTATCCATTACTTTTTAAATCAATTTCAAAGTAGCTTTGAAAAAATGTTATGATTGAAATTGTAAAGTCACTCAAAAAATTTTCAAAAAAAAGTAACTTTACTTTTTCAATTATAACTTTTTTTTCCAAGTTACTTAGAAACATGATTTAAAAAGTAATGAATAGAGAATTAAATTCTGAATTAAATCGGTAAAATTAATTTTTTTAAAGTAATTTTTTGATCGTAAAAAAGTTAGTCAAAGTTGAATGTAGCGGGCGCGCTAATGCGATAAAACATTTGAATTTTACACCTTTTCTCGCGTCTCTGCTCGACGCGTTTCGCAGTCATCGACGACGCACCGGGCGTCAACGGTATGTCGCTTCCGCTCTCGCTACCATAGTCGTTGTTATTTATCGGCGCATTGAGTTTATCGCGCGCTATTTTGGCCTCGTTCCGACCTCGTGATTTCGCGCGATTTCGCGTCTTGGATTTGCTAGATTTTTGCATATCCGATGCCTTCTTCAAACGACGCGAAAACGACGCCAAAAGCTCCGGCGAAATCTGTGAAATTTCGAAAATTCTCCTACCTTAATATGTGCACTATAATCGCAAATATATTTACCGTATTATTCCGACATGAGGCCTCCAGGAATTCCGCAAATTGTTCCATCATTTCCGTGATGTGAACATCATTTTGCGCAAGATTTACCATAACTTTGCTGCTTCGAAGCTGACGTTCATCGTCGCTTACCGTAACGGTATTTGTCTGGGAAATACGCTGGCCCAATATCGTACTTCTTGCCGTTGGCTTTGGTTTATTGGTGAAATTCGCCGGTCGCATCATGTGTATCTCTGTATACTATTCAGTAAAATTTTCAAAATTGGAATAAATTTAAAAATTTTGCATTGTGTTTGGAGTCCAAAAATCGATTAGGATCCTATTTTGTGGACCATTTTTTTTGAGTCCAATTTGAAATTTTCTCCCGAAACGATTGAGGAAATTTACGGATCAGACTATACCTTACCAGCCTTCCCCTGTCACGAACTGGAGAAACTTTTGAAGAAAGAAAATAGAAAATTAGCAACGTTAACGCGTAGAGAAGGTGCAAGACAAGAACTTTTAAATTCGTGGGATTTTACCCCGTTTCACTATGTCCTGTTTCATTTTGTCCCGTCCCATTTTAGCCTCTCCCGTTTTATCCCGTTCGGCCTTGGTCCGTCCCGCTTTGGCCGGTCCCGTTTTATCATATACGGTCTTGGTAGGTCCTGTTTTGGTCTGTCCAGTCATGGCCCGTTCCATCTTGGCTCATCTCGTTCTGGCCCGGTCCCTTTTTGTCCCATCCGATCCTCGCCGGGTTCCGTTTTATTGTCCATCGCCATTCAAACAAATTTTTCTGTTAAAAATAATACAAATACGAGAAAATGTGTCTACACAATTTTTATAGACAACTTGTATTTTGTATTTGTACGTGTTTTGTGTGTGTGTGTGTTTGTGTATAAAACACATTTTTATACACAAATTGGAAATGTTCCGAATTTTTTTTTTTTTAAACTTTTTCTCTATTTTTTCGTTGTTTTTTCTTCCATTTTCTTTTATGTTGCTATGGATATTTATATTAACCCAAATGCACCAAGGACTGAGGGGAGAAAAGCCAAAGAAAAAGAAAGAAATAATAGCCCTGTCTTAAGTTTTTAAGTGAACTTAAACACTACATGTTTTCGGGATTATACCTTAAATTATCATCCAATGTTCGTCGAGCAGAAAAAAAACATTAAAATTACAAAAAAAAAACAAATTTTTACTGAAAATTTTATTAGAGTAAAGTAATTTTTTTAAATATTTTTTTTATTAAAACTTTGTTTATCACGTTGAATTGTAGATTTTACAAAATTGGAACAAATCCTGTTCTAAATCTCAGTTGATCCTGATCAAAAAGTTTTTGTCTGTTTCAAATTCAGCACTGGCCCATCGACATTTGCGGATTATTCAACTTTCACTAACTTTTTAAGCCTCAAAAAGTTAAAAAAAAATTAATTTTACTCCTTCAATTCAGAATTTAATTCTCTATTCATTACTTTTTAAATCATGTTTCTAGTCAGTAAAAAAGTTACAACTAAAAAGTAAAGTTATTTTCTATTTTTTGGAAATTTTTTGAGTGACTTCACTTTTTTAGCTGTAACTTTTTTCCAAGTTACTTAGAGACTTGATTTAAAAAGTAATGGATAGAGAATTAAATTCTGATGACTAAAATTATTTTTCGTAAGTAACTTAGAAAAAAAGTTACACCTAAAAAAGTAAAGTTACTTAATATTTTTTGAAATTTTTTTAAAAATTTTTTTTCCAAGTTACTTAGAGACTTGATTTAAAAAAATAATGGATAAAGAAGAAAATTCTGAATGAAATGACTAAAATTAATTTTCTTAAAAGTAAATTTTTGATCTTTAAAAGGTTAATCAAAATTGAAAATCCGCAAATGTCATTCCATGTTACACTAAAAATGAAATGTAAAAGAGATAGGCTGGGTGGGCGGGCCAGAAATAGAACATGGAAATTGATTTACTGATTGAGCTATCAGAGGAATGATTGCGGCTCTCATAAATTTTTCTCATTAATTCGTCATAAATTTGATTAAGGAAATCATTTTTCACATTGCTTCATTTTTTCTTTTTTAAATCTTTTCCAAAAAAAAATATTTTAAAAGATAACTAATTAACTTAGGCCTTTTAGAAAAAAAATTCAACTTTTTTTTCTCTTCTATTTTTTTTCTATCCTAATTTTTCTTTTTTTTCTCTCCTAATCACCTTTTTCCCTCATCTATTCTATTTTCTTTTTATTAGTCAATTCCTTTCTCAATCACTTTCTTTCTCAGTCACTTCTTGTTGTGACGGAGTTATAAGAAGAAATTCTAAGTATGTGATCAAGGTCCGTGTAACTCAGTCGGTAGAGCAGCGCTCCGGTTAAGCGTTGGTCGCAGGTTCAAGTCCTGCCACGGAAGTTACCTTTTTCACATACACAACACTTCTTTTCTCAATCATTTCTTTCTATCAGTCAAATCTTTTCTTAATCACTTTCTTTCTCAACCATTTCTCTTCTCAAGCACTCCTTTCTCAATCACTTTTTTTCTCATTCTCCTTCCAAAATAATATCATTCCCATTCCAAAAATGACCTTGAACGCGAAAACGAAGAGAAAAGAAAAGCACACGGAAAAAATTTAAAATTATTAAAATGTAAGAAACACAAAATTTGAGTGATTCAGAAAAAAAAATGGATAAAATATATTCAATATACACAATAAAATACACACAAAATACAAAATGTGTGTCCATATAATTGAAAAATGTGTGACGTATGCACACAATTTTTTGATTTCAATTACAAAAAATTACAATTTTTGCTTATAAAACACATAAATTAAGATTTCTAATCTTGCGCTTGCGAACTGACTGTATGCTATAGTAAGGTTAAGGAATATGGCAAAAATGGATTTCTCAAATGAGCCCATCACCGAGCACGTCGTGAATGTGCTGGATTGTCGAATTGGCTATTGTCGATATGGTCATGGTCCCACGAATTTCTTGTTTATTTGTGGTGGAGTAGGTACGATAGTAATTTGAATCAGTCCATATGTATATATAATACTGTATACGAGAGATATGCCTGGCCTGCAATTTTTTAATTCGGGCCGAGCCAAAAATTAGTCGAACGAGCCGGATCGGTTGACCAGGAACATCTCTTATATAGTCCTTATATGGCCCGATTCAAAAAATTAGGACCGGGTCAGGGAGGGCCAGCCGATCGAGTCGAGCCGGGTCAGCCTAAAACAGATCGTGCCGGCACGGAACATCTCTAATATATTGTATGGCGAATTTCTGATTTCATATCATATGTATTTGTACTATTCAAGGATGTTATAAAAAAGACTATCCGGAGTGCGTTTTGAGGGCCTTCGATCCGGCGCTTTATACGATTGTATGCATAGATCCGCCCGGTTACGGCACTAGTCGACCGCCGGATCGCGTCCAAGAGGTCAATCGATGCAAGAAGGACGCCAAATACTGTATAAAGCTTATGGAGGTGGGGAATTTTTTTTCGCGAATTCTTGGGATAATATTAGGCTGGTCCAAAAGTTTTGATATACTTCAACAATTTTATAAAAACTTAAGAACCTAATATAATTGTAGGCTTCGGATTAATACAAAAAAAATCACGTAATTTCGCGGATCATTTTCAGATCTTGGACCTACGGCCCTATTCCGTAGTGGGCTGGTCGGAGGGCGGACGAACCGCGGTGCACGTTGGCGGTCAAGCCAAACAGGACGTGCGCCATCTCATACTCATGGCCACCAGCACAAAAGTGGATTTACGAGGCGATATGGCTTTTAAAGGTTAGAATTTTTTTCTTTTGGAAAATGCTTATATTCAAAAAGTTTTTATTCCAACTCCCAAAGTAAATAGCGTTATGATAATTTAAAGGAATGCGCAATACGAATCAATGGATGCAATCCGCCAAAGAAGTCTACTTGGAGCACTATCCGGAGGACTTTCTGCGCGTTCAGTGGGCTACTCTTTGCGATGTTGTCTCAAAGTAAATGATCCCATGGGTTAATGCTCGAATTTCGTGTAGATAAATTCAGATTATTTGAGTCATTGATTATGGAGAAGTTTCCGAGCTGGTCCAGCTTTTTTAGCCCGATTCGACTCATTTTCGGCTGGCCCGGCTCAACTCGTTTTGATCAGGCCTGGCTTGATTTTAGTTGGCTCGACCCGGCCTGTTTTGGCTCGGCCTGACTCTTTTTTGGCTGGTCCGATCCAGCTCATTTTAGCCCGGCTCGACTCATTTTTGGCTAGCCCGGTCCGGCACATCTCTAATTGATTACTAGGTTATATGCATGAAATTTGGGTTTAGTTTAAGCCAATGATATTTGCTCTGAAGGAATAAGTAATAAAAATTTTCAAAACTTTTCCAGGGTCTACAACGATCTCGGCGGACGTTTCCCGTCGGATTTGGTTCTATCCACTTTGCCAATGCCGGTTCTCATCATCAACGGCGGCAAGGACCGCTTCATTTTGGACCCGGCACATATGACCGAGAAACTCAAAAATTCCAGGTACAATAGGAAAAATTTTCGTCCGAAATAAGGTTAAAATCTCAAAAATTTTCGATTTAGGGTCGAAATTCACGCGCAGGGCGGACACGACCTTCACATCAAGTATCCGCGCTGGTTCTCGCTTAAAATCAACGCTTTTCTTAAAGAGAATCCATCACTTAAATGAGGGCCAATCCTAAGCGAAAGTCGCTCAAATGACTTCTTAAATACTCGAGTTCTCAGTGAGTCAGTGAGTTTAAATGCTCATTTCGAATCCATTTTCTATGTCAAGACAAAACAAAATTTTTATGCTTTAGAAACAGAAAATTTTTACAATATTTGTATTTAATTTTAAAGAATTTAATTTTTGTATTTAATATTTTTTACTTAATTTTAAAGAAAATAAATTTACGTATCGAGTGAAATTATTCTCCAATAAATATTCTATCAAATCGTATAAAATCCTAAGGACTTATAAAAAATGAAAGAAATATAGCCCAGATAGTAGACCCAACTTTTTTTTATTTTAATTTTATCCCAAAATGAAAAAATTCCAATTTTAAACATTTTTTAGAGTAAAATTTAAAAAATTAAATTTTTTCCAAAATTGCAAAAGGTTGGTGCGGCCGAAATCATTGCTCAATATTCGATCCGACTAGGCCACGACAATGCCACGATTATACGCGACTATGCCACGACTGCCACGTTATCTTGGGCAACGGGACTCATTGAAATCGGCCAAGCAAGCCAACAGTTCGCGTTCCGCACACCGGCGTAATTGCGGGTTCGTTGTGTCATGTGGAATCATAGTTGTGCACCATCACAATACTTTCTCATCCGTCTGACTCAGTTAGCTGTGGGACGTACCAACACTGGGAATGGTGCCCAGAGGGTCCAGTGAACCACAAACACTGGTATTGACTTAACTCTAGCTTGGCCGAGTCAAACCGGAATCGAAATCATGCGATAGTGAACACAACCACGTAGTGATTGTTTGTTGGGAATGGCACTGAACTTTTCGCTTATATATCCCGAATTTCATTCACGAAAAACGGGCGACGGCTTTTACCGGTTGGTAGAGAAGTTAGACAATCTAGTACTATTTCGTCGACATTTTCGTACATTGGCAAAAAACAGGAGATGACCATAAATAGTGGGCTAGAGAAGTCAGAGAATCCAATATTTCGTTCGCATTTTTTTATTTTTCATTTTTTTCTAATATTTTTTTGTTAAAATTTTTGCCATTTTAAATAAAGAAAAAGTTCCTATATAAGAAAAAGTTCCGATTTTTATTATTTCAAAATACTCGAAAAATTCACTTCGAGGACTATAATTAAAACTAATTAAAGATAAAAAAAATATTTTTGAAATGTAAATAAGCAATTTATCATTTGATTTAAAATCAGAAATAACTAGCTACCATATACTGAATGAAGGTAAGTGCTAAAGTCAAGGTGGCTAACTAGTAAGTACTAACTAAATAAAGCAAGTAACGAGCAAAGTATTATAGTGAGTGCAAATATTAGAGTGAAGGTGACATGCTAGCAAGCTAGCAAGTACTAAAAAAGACAATTAACTAACATAGTAATAGAGTAAAGGTAAAAAAAACTAACTGCTAGAGTGAAAACGGCTAACTAGCAAGAATTCTCGGGAGAAGCCAATGAGTGGTTAGGGTAAGATTTTAAGGCTAAGATAAGGCTGTAAACCCGCTCAGATAGAATACAATTAAAAAAAACGTGGTGAATGCTAGGCAACGCAAAGTTAGCCATTTATTAGGTATAAATTAGGCGGAAAGAAGAGAAAAATAATTTTTCTTTTTTTTATGAAAATTATTTTATCATAAAAATTTTTCTCGTCATTAAAATTTTTTTAGAATTTTAAAGAGAAATTAAAAATTTATTTCTTTTAAAGATTGAAAAAAGAAAGCTAAAGAAAAGACTACGGTAAAATCACGGTAGAATTAATAATGGCAATTTTGGAAATGAATTGCCCGTTGACGATTCAATTCATTATCCACTAGGCCAAAAACATTATCCACTAGGCCAAATAACCAGCGGGCAGTGTTCTCTAAACTTTGAATAAAAAATGAGAAAATTGCCCATATTGAGGGACCATAATTCGGTTACGGTCCAATTTTCGGGCTCTACTTTTGCTCAATTCGATTCAGAATTTTCAGTTGAATCAAATGACATATGAATTATTGGGATCCGACCTATCAAAATCAGGCATTAAAAACAAAATGCCAATATTTTTTATACTATTTAAATTTCGGAAAATGCCACCCGCGGTTTTGGCTTAACAGTGAATAATGAGCATTAGCTTGACTCAATATTTTAATTCAGAAGCAAAAAAAACCAATCAATTTGACTGTCAAAGAGAAATGTTGGATTACGGTGGAACGGGTCGCGCCAGCTCGCCATTGAGGCGCAAAAATATATTTGTATCGAGCGCTGCTGGCGCGCCATTGTTTGTCGACGACGCGGCAAATAGCGCTCCAGCTAATATAGTAGCGACTGCGAATTCATCAGCCGCCGACTTTTGCGTGAATGATGACACGAATGAGTTGGGCACAAACGATATTTATTACAATGCGTTAAACAACGGTGATTCATTCATTTTTTCATTGTATACCCTAATTTTGCGTTTATAAAGTCAAGTGTTTTAAGCTAAATTTAAATTGGTGCTAATAAGTTCATTCTGTTATATTAGATCAAGGCGAGTCCAAATTTTGTGCGCACTTTTATGAAACCAAAACGAAGGCAGGCACAAAATTTGGATTCCAACGGATTACATACACAACAGAATAAATTCATTGGCGCCAATTTAAATTTGGCTCAAAAACCCGATCTTATACACGCGAAATTAGGGTAATTGTTCATCAGTAAATTGAATTGATTCAATTTAAAGTCGGCAGGGTACAACAAAATGAACCCATCGGTCTCGCAAATTAGTACAAATTGAGTTCATAATTTCAAAATTTAAAGGTATTTGTTCGACTTTGGAGTTGTCCTCAACGATCAATACCGTACTGCCCACACTGCGACGTGAGATCTCGCCGTATGCCGCGCAAAGTCGGCATTTCGCGTCGTCGATGAGTCGAGACGGAGGCGGCCATGATGGCGCGATAAATACGAGTGCGGCAAAGTCGCGTGAAGAGGCTTCACTACGCGAATTTATGTTAGTTGGACGGAAATTTTGAATAAATACCCTAATTTCGCGTATATAAGGCTGTTTTGAACCAAATTTAAATTGGTGCCAAGGAGTTCATTCTGTTGTGTATCGAATCTGTTAGAGTCTAAATTTTGTGTCCGCATTCGTCTCACTTTCATAAAAGTGGGCACAACATTTGGACCCCAACAGATCTGATACAAAAGAATGAACTCATTGGCGCCAATTTAAATTTGGCCCAAAACATCCGGCCTTATACACGCGAAATTAGGGTAATAAAAAAAATTGCCATTCTGCTTATGGCAAATTTTGAGAATTTTAGCCGCTGTACAATGGCGAGCCTCGGCGGACATCGCCGTGAATCCATTGGCCGCTCACCGGACCTCATCACGAAGGTCACAAACGCAGACGTGAATTCGGACCTGGAAACGAACGCCGAGACGCAGCCGAACGAATTCGAAATAAAATCTTCGGATAATACGGCACAACAACGTATGTTCGAACATTATAAAGGTTTAGGCCGTACTGCAGTTTTAGATGAGATTAGGTTTGGGATCAAGTCATGGATTTTAGGACCAACCTCGAGCTCGAGTTCCAGCCCAAGATTGCCAATATTTGGCTTCAAAAACGGATCCATTATTCAACATTCTTATTAAAATGCAATAACTAGGCCCAATGCATTCGATTCCGCGCCGGGCTGCGATGATCACGTCGAGTACCTCGTCCTCAATCGACTCCACCAAAGAGGAGCGATTTTTCGCGCAATTTCAACGCTTGCAAAACATCGCGATGAGTTACGGCCAGGTCTTGCCGAAGCCGCCATCTCCGAAGCCACTACAAATGAATTCGGATGGCTCGTTGCCGGTGCCGACGTTAGCTCTGAGCGTATCGGATCGATCCGACTTCGATAACACGTCCACAATTTCGCATTCGCCCTCGATGATTTCCATTCATTCGGTGTCAAGTCTACAGGGCGGGGAACAGCTGAATTCTGTACGTGCAATTTTTCCATACAAATATTGCATATATCAATGCGGGTTATGACCAAGAAATAATAATTCAGAATCGGCAAACACTTGAGGCGCCAAACTCGTCGTCGCAACAACGAAGAAGTCACACGCCGAATTCGACGGCCAGTGACGGGTCATCCGATGGCCGAAACGACTGGGATAAAACCAATGCCAAGCTTCAAGCGAACAACACCATCACGAGCACAGCACCGCCACTGATAATGCAACCGCCACAGCGTAGTCATTATCTCGGCGTATTGGTCTGGCAGGTAGCCTTGAACTGTTACTCAATACATACTACCTTCAATACTTCAAACCTTTAAAATTTGAATAAAAATGAAAAATTGACATTGTGTTTGAGGGCCCATAACTCGCTTAGGATCAAATTTTAGAGCTCGATTTTCATTGTATCCGAAAGAGAATTTTTTACTAAATCGAATTTTTGGGATCTGATCATTGAATAGACCAATATTAGCCATATAGTGTCTATGCTTAATTTTGATGCCTATTAGACACAATGCCAATTTTTCATTTTATTTGAAAGTTCGATAACATTTTTGAACTCAGAAAATAATTGTTGTGAATCGGTAGGGGTTTTTGCAATCGGTCTTAATCAAAAGCGATCCTCAACAATTAATTTAGAAGTTTTATCACTTGTTTGTGTCGCCTTGTTAATTAATAACAATTTATTTAACGTGAAAGAATTAAAAACACAACAACAAATGATAAAATTGGCCTGAAACTTGACCGCGATAATCGAGCAGACGGAGAAACAAAGTTTTAAATCAACAATAATAAGAGAGCAGAAAATATTTTCTCGAATAAAGGTTACAATAGCAAATTTACTAAATTGAGGTGAATCGTTTCGGGCATAAATATTTTGTTGAATTTCTGAAATGTTTTCATGCTCTCTTCGCGCTGTTCGCGACAATTGTTGAGCTAAGCATTCATTAAACTATTCAATTTCTTATCAATCAAAGGTGGATGATGTCGTGTTTTGTGGCGCAATTGAGGCGGCTCAAAACGAGAATTTACTTTGTCGGCTGAACATTAACCACCTGGTCGATATCAGCTGTCAATACGACGATCCGGACCTTAGGAATCGGTGGATATTTTTGCATAAGAGTTGGATCATTTTATCAAGTCAAAATTCATTTTAAAAATTTTATACCTCGAAACGAATGTCCCTGTTTGTGCACCAGCCGGACGGCGCATTCGAGGACCACGCTGTATCTAAAAGTACCAGATGGATTTGCCGTAACGAATGCAAATGCAGTATGCTTAATTTTCAAAATAAATTAAGCCAAATAAAAAATATAACCCGCAACCGTGCGAGAAATTTTCAATAATTGACATTTATGGCATTCTGTAAAAATGTCCAGGACCCTAGAATATTTAAAGTAAATTTAAAACGAACCAGAGCTTAATTTTGCATCATAACAAAATGCTAAAATTTGAAAAATTTCCGAGTGGCTCACGAGTAAAATTACGGTGGAAAATTATTGAGCCGATTAACTATTTAGAAGCCATCCATAAAGAAAGCCGACAAGAAACATGACATTATTATTGACGCTTTTACCGATCTAATGGGACTCATACGAAGCGCTCGTATCAAGCAACAGTATGTGAAGTTCTGTTATCGCATCTGTCCGTTATTAATATGGTGGATATATTAAAAAGACCGGCCCAGGCCCGAGAACATTTTTTATAACAGGACGGGCTTAAGTTTAAGAATGTAAAGATGAGCCGACCCAAGTGAAGAAAATTTTTTAAATATATTCCAAGAACATATTTTAGACGAGTTCTCATTTACTCATACAAGGGACGAAATCGTGCACCCGCATTCGTTGCCGCTTATCTGATGACGTGCAATCGGTTCACACGATTTCAGGCCCTGGAACAAGTCTCAAAAATGGTTAGCCTAGCGGATTTGAGATATTTAGAAAAATAGTAGATAATCAAAATCAAATTGTCTATTGCAGATGTCAAAAATGCGTCCCGGAATGTGTATTTCGGACGATTTACAACGGGCGCTAATGCGTTGGCAAAATTTGATGTGCATCACATCCGAGGAACGGCAATATGACGACAAACAAATAGATAGCATGTTCAAAACGAAACGTCTGGCTTGGGATTGAACGCTTCTCGCCGTTTTCCCCTTTGCCTCTTTCTTTAATCCCTATTAGTGATGGGCAAATGGCTAGCAATGGCTCGCGACCCAATTAGCCAAATGCCAAAAAATCCGATTTTTGGCTCGTTTTCTCGCGAGCCATAAATCTATCTTATTAGTATAATTAATATATTGCAATCATTAAACATAAAATAAAAAATACCCTAAGTTCGGGATGATAAGCCGCTCCTATGCATAAACCGCAGCTTGGCGAAGTGTAAAAAATTCAAATATATTTCATTTTCTTTGAAAATTATTTTTGCTTTTGAAATGTGAAATGTGTAAAATAATGTGAATGAACCCCAAAAACGTGTGATTAAAACAAAACATGTCCATGAAAATACAAAAAAACATGAGAAAATTGCAAAAAACTGCAAAATTTTCAAAAAAAAATTTGAAGAATGAATTCGCTTCATGACAAGTGTGTTCTATAAGCCGCGCCTTATCATCCGGAACTTAGGGTAATAAAAATTGAAATATTTTTAACAAATATACAAAAATTTTTGAAAAAGATCAGGTCAAAAATATTCATTTCGTTATGACCCTTTAACATATCCTCTCTCCCTTCCACATTATTTCACAAACAAATCTTCGACAATCATGAAAGCAAAGCTGTGACTATTTTTAGAGTCATTTTTTCTAGATCTCAGCTATGAGCTGAATTTATTCCAAATTTTCGCATACGTTTATATAAAACGTATATGTATTTTTTTCTTGTACTATACATACATTTTTAAACAAAAATATATTTATTTCTCATTTTTTTCTACACATTTAAAGACAAAAATGGAGAAAATGGCGAGAGATTCACTAGATGTTATTCGCCGCCCGGTAGCGTCGTGCCTCCTCGAACGCCATTCGCTCGCGAAGAATTTTCTCCTGTTCGTCGTGTTTACGCTCCTCGCGCAGTTCCGCCTTCCACGCGGCGATTGCGTTGCGCGTCTCGGCACGATTATCATTTTGAGAGCTGATATTCATTTTTTTGTGCATAAAGTCGCTCTGAAAATGATAATAATATGTAAACGCGAGTAAGAATGAAAATAAGAAGTGGTGAGTAAGAGCGCGATAAAAGCAAATAAGATTAAAGGATTCAACTCATTGTCAGAGCTCGTTTTTTAAATGGAGAATAGTCTCCATAAGATCCGTTATCAAAGTATTTGAAATCATCGCCAGGAAACTGGGATATGTTGGATTTTTAATAAAGAATAATTAAGCTCATTATGTAAGTATTTCATAAAGCTAACGGATATCAAAATCCATTCAAAAATGGGTTTGTTCTTTCAAATTACCGCAGTGTCATAAAAAAATGGCTGGTTGAACATCCAAAACGAGCCGACGGGAAACGTTACATACATAAAGAACCTAGAGGCTTCTAATTTCCAGCCGCCCATTTCGATGCAGGCAGATACGTTAGGAAACGTCGAGGATAAAAGTTCAAAAACACAATTCAATTCTTCACAAGTCAAAGGCTAAAAATGGAAAATAAAAAATTTAAATTTTATAAGCTATAAAGAAAAATCCCAAATCTTTAACTAATATCATTGATATATGATTAATCAATACAATTGATAGCCTACAATCAATATTATCAATATCAATGATACATTATCAATGATTCCATAAAAAATGATTGATATGTGTAGATGAATGATTCGAATAATAATTTAAAGTACATAAAAAAATAATGGACATTTTATAGTTGCTATGGAAATACGCTTCAATTTTTTTCTAATTGGTCATTTAAAAAATTCTATTTAATGAACTATTTGATAAATTTATAAATTAAATTAATTAGAGATTAAAAAACAATCGAATCATGATCGCATCAAATGTGGTAAGTGATACAAGAATTTAAGACTTTAATAAGGATGGCTTCAGCCCGAGCTGACCTGGCAGTTTTAAAATTAGGTCCAGCCATTCCCGTAGTTATTCATAATCCGACCCGGTTAATAATTGTTAGATTGTTCTGTTCGGGTTGGCGGATTAAAGCCGATTTAATTCTTATTTCTTATAGGTACATAAAATAATAATCATTTCAGCGCTCCTCGTTGGCGCTGGAAATTCTTCTACACGCCAATTCGCGCTATTCCTTTTTTTTCTATTTATTTATAATTGGTACCTACATTTATAAATGTAAGTTTAAGAATTTCTGCTGAATGAATACATCAAAATATGTATTGTTATGTTATTTCGGCTTTTTTTCTGAAAATATAAAAGTTATTCACAAAATTTTTCCATTTATTCTCTTGGAAAATCTGAACCAATAACTCCAATAGCATTCATAGCATTTATTATTTCAGTATGCATTATGGATTATCCTATGCATGTCGAATTGCCGGAACTAGTTATTATTCTACTCTTTGCGCCCATCGAAGCGATTCGAATTAAATGGGGTGAGGTAGAGACTTTTCGAACAATGATTCTATCGTGAAATCTTCATCCCAAATCATTTCGCAATTAATAGATGAATCGATGTGTATAAAATTTTATATATTTTCAGCGCATCGAGGCAATTTGACGGAGACGCCTGTCTATTTGACGTTTTCTCTGCTTTTGGGCGTAGCTGTCGGCGCAATTTGTTTCTACGTGGTATTTCTACAGGCCTACGTGTATATGGTCGAGCGCTGTCTCGCCGGCATTCAGCTCGCATTCATCAGCGTGGAAAGCGTGTTTAAAGTTGCCGCAATCGCGTCGTTTTCCAGATCGGAAACGCATGTGATTCCCAACTCAATGTGACGACAAAAAACATTGATGATGAATAAGCACTAAACCCAAGCCTGGGAGAATAAGGTAGCATAGGATGAGGCCGGGGCTGAGTCTATTAAAATGTGAAAGGGGAGGGAGATAACAGTTAAATTTTTTAAATTTTTAATAAAAATAATCTTCATAAAAATACTTCAAATAATTGTATTCAATTATCAAAATAAAAAAAGTAATATTTTTTAACACGACGAAATTGAACGTCGAAAATCGCAAATTAATAATAAAAAAATGTCCTATTTTATTCGGCAAAACAATCATACATTCTACAACGATTTGAATGAGTTCAAAGAGGTTTTTAAAAAAGGGTTCATAAAAATTTTTGCCAGGCACATAAGATAATATTTTTTCGGATGATTTCTGCATGATTTCAAATTTTGGGCAACATTTTAGGAGTACTAGAGGGAAATGGGCTAAATTTTTTTAAAATCATATTTTAACACCTGAAAACACTATGGGAATGTCATATGCTCTAATGATCATGACCACTTTTGAGCACAAAGCCGGGCTTGATGCCAGACGAGCGGGTTCGCTCCAGCTTCTCGGCCTCGATTTCGTCCAGGTACGGCTTCAAGTAAAAGGTCTCCTCGTCCCACTGCGTCCATTTGTCCTTGGGCAGGCGTTCGTTGTTCATAGCGAGAATGTGCGCGCGCGATAAACGAATAATGCGTTGGTCAAAGTGCCAGGGCTCCTTGAGATTCAAGCGACGCAGCGCTTCCTTGACCTCTGGCGCGGGCTCAAAACACTGATCGTGATATTGGAGGCCTGGAAAAACAGCAACGATTGGTTTTTTACTTAATACACAAGTGTACTTTAGTGAATAATAAAAAAAAACAAAAATCTATAAGTACACTAATTTAGCGTGTATAAGGCCATGTGTTTTGAGCCAAATTTAAATTCGCGCCAATGAGTTCATTCTGTTGTATCAGATCAGTTGGAGTTTAAATTTTGTGCTTTCGCCTTCGTTTCAGTTTCATAGAAGTGAGCACAAAATTTGAACTTGCTTGGATCCGATATGAATAGATTGAACTCATTGGCGCCAATTTAAATTTGATTCAAAACACCCGGCACTATAAAACGCGAAATTAGGGTACTTTTCCTACCATATTGACGCCCCGACCAGCCATAATTCCACGCTAAATAGCGCACCATTCGCGCAAATTTATTGTCCCATTTGAATTGAATGCCCTTGACAGCGGCGGCCGGAAGTTTGTCCCACGCTCCCATTTTTCTTTAATTATAAACAAATCCAAATTCCAACTAAATTTAACTAGAAAAAAGTCGAAAATCTCATTTTCATATAATTTCAAAAGTTGGAATATTCGGCGCGCCGATATTTGCCGATTTTTCAACTTTGGCAAACTTTTTAAGGATCAAAAAGTTACTTTTAAGAAAATTAATTTTACATTGCAGTGTGGGTGATATGGCGGTGCTGACCAGGCCCCAAGCAAGCCGCATCAGCGATACCGCATGTTTATGCAGCAAGCCAGCCGAGATTCCGGTGGCTGGATGGTGGCTCTCATCCAAACCCGCGAAATGATTAATCCAAGGTCATTTCCAACGGGGGAGGATTTATCTGGGGCCTTCACGTATCACGTATAAATTATTAAAAGGCAACAAAAAAATCTTAGTCAAGTCAAGGTTAAAAATTCGCAAGCAAAGAATGTTAATTTTTAAAGAGAAAAAAATTCCAATAAAAATATGGTTAAAAACCGAATTTTCACAATTATTTTAAATAATCGAAATTTTTAATTTTCAATCCTACTATTATAAACATACATCGACTTCATAGCCCAATAGCATTATTCCCCGTAATAAATTTAAAATTTGAAAATAGTAAGAAAAATTGTACCATTAGGAAAACAATTACCCAAATGGAAAAATTATGTATGGGTAATATAAGTAATAATAATAAAAATAAATAATAATTAATAATACAAATGAAAATGAAACGAATGAATGCAATTAAAACAAAATAAAAATAATTTTTTATAGAAATGTTATATTTATTTGTCATCCAAAGTGTTCGCCCATCGAGCGGCGAACTCTCCGCGCTCGCAATGTGACTCGTCGCGCAGCCAAACCGACACGTTGGCGATTCGCGGCACTTGCGAGACGTTTTTTAACTCCAAAAGCATTTCGCATAATTTGCACATGCCTAAAAATAAATTTAAATTTGAGAAAAGCAAAGAAAAAAAATGTATTACCTGTCCGATAGCCGACTGCGTTCCAGCTGGGTCGAGCCCAGCCCTCTGAACGCCATTGGAAATAGCGAAGATACTCAGAGGTATTGCGCATGAGCGAGTGCAAATACTTCGCCAACGCTTTTGGTCCGTCAAAGTCGTCCATCGCGATGAAAGAATGAGAGGGCAAAATACTGGAATTATAAAGTTATACAAGATTGTTAATTTGTAATCGCCTTCTTAAATAACGACCTTTCATAGACATATCTACGCATGACTATGGGCACAACGGGCAGGTGATAACGACTCCAATACTTTTCCGTCACGTAACCATTACAAATCGAATTCTCGGCGATAATCATAAAGTGATAGAAGTTAAAAAAGTCGCAATTGAAGCCACCCGATTTGGGGCACGCGTCGCGAAACGACGCGTTCGTCGCGCACTTTCCGTAAATATCGACGTCAATAAATCTGGAAGGTTGTGTTAACAAAAAGTGTTAAAAGCTAAAATTACATTTAAAAAGTTGGCAAATAAAATCGAAAATCCGAAAAAAATACCTTTGCAAAGCCTTGACGGCCAATTCGCGTTTCGCTGGCGTCTGACAATTTGACACTATCCAAAATACCTTGCGGCTTTTATTTCGCATGATTTCAGATTTATTAAAGGGCAAATATTCTGGATGAAAATGAGAAGTTTTTGCGACTTCTGGCGACTGCCACCGACCGCTGCTGTATGGAAACGGGATGTGGGCGGAGTCGACAAAGGTCATAACCCAGTGAAAATAATGCTCTAAAATAGCGAAAAATTAGTGGAAGTAGTGACTTCAAAATCAACCTGGTAAACGTTTAAGAAATTCAATATAATTGAGATACGACTCTTGTGTCATGAGAACGTTGAGCGGTCCATCAAAAGTTCCCGACGACTTAGGAAAGTCGTTGACATCAGGAAGATGATAGACGACCGCTGAGGAATCCGGCAACGTGTCGCGATTATCCGTAACATTACAACGATGAAACAGCGGACAAGACGCATCCCAAAAGAGTTTAGTTTTGCCGAAAACACGAGTCCACATCAAAATTTGGGGTTTAGGCCGGTCAGTGAGAACTTGTTCATTTTCTAAACACACATTTTTATGTATTTTTCCATTCTAAATTAAAAAAAAATTACCTGAAAAAGTGGAAATTTGTTCGTACGTATAGAATTTGTAGGCCATAACCAACGTGATAAAGCAAATAAAGAAAATTATAAGCTTTTGATAGCGCAGCGGACATAAACGAATCACTTTTGCTTGTAATTGAGGCCCTAACGGGCCGTTTAGCATTATAAAAGTTCTAAAAAAATTTTAAATTTATTAGGTGAAAAAAATATCTATCATTAGGCAATTTTTATTAGAAAATTTCTTATAGAAAGTCGGTAAAAATAATTTTTTTTCAATTGCTGAAAAAGCTTTTATGAAAAATAAAATTCGGCCCATTGTTGTTTTATAAAAATTTTGTCTCACAATGGATTGATTTAATTTTAAAAGTTTGAAAATAGCTAAAAAATGAAAAAAAATGAAAATAATTTCTCCATTCTTCCCTTTAAATAAATAAATAATTTATTGGACAAACAGGTATAATATGTACACTAACGTTGTCATAATACAGCAAAATTACAAATGATCATAAAGTCAATAAAGTAATAAAAACTTTTGGTTTAATTACAACAATAAGGAAAGAAAAAAGAAATACAATTAGGTATTCATAAATCACTTCCTCGCCATAAGCCTGGGTATTGGGAATTCCCGCTTTAACAAGTCGTTTAGAAAATAGTTCCGAATTATTACTGAGAATTATTTTTTCAGATATTTTATTCTAAGGATTAATTGTTCTGACAAAAAAATTGTGATTTTTAGCAGAGGTATTTTATTTTTGCAATAATAGTGCCCTTCTATTACTTATAATATTTTTCTGGAAGTACATCCAGGGATCAAGATGTGTTGAATGAGTCGGGATTTTATATGCCATTGTTAAATCGAGTAAAGTACGTCTACTTTTAAGGTCTTGTAAATTACATATTTTAAGTCTTTCTTCATACTTAATTTTTTTGGGTATTTTGATTCCACATTTCCTAAAAGCTCGATAAATAAAAGTCTTTTGCACTTTTTCAATTCTATTTATTTCAAAATTGTTAGGTGGATTCCATATTTCTACCGCATATTCCAACTGAGGCCTAACATAGGTTTTATAAGCGTGAACTAAAACTTTAATGTTACGAGTTTTAAGAATACGTAAGATCTGGTTTAGTTTATAATAAGCTCTTCTTGTAATATTCCCAATATGTTTTGAAAAATTTAGTTTATTGTCTATAGTTATCCCAACAATTTTTGAGGCTAGTCTTGAATCTTAAATTGAATGAGTAGATAATATTTTGATTGAGCACTACTAAACCTTATTAATACGGATTAATTTTCCAGCCCTATTCTTTTTAAATTTTTTTCCAAAGTTTATTTAAGTCTAATTACATATTTTGTTCTTTTATTTTCATTTTGAAAATTTTATTCTTTTTAGAATTATTATTAACAATGAAGTTAGTGCGATTCTTAATGAAATTGTCTCACGAGTCGGTGGTGATTGAGCTAAAGAACGGCACGCAAGTCACTGGCACCATTCACGGCGTTGATGTAGCGATGAATACACACTTGCGATCGGTCAAGATGATCCTTAAGAATCGCGAGCAAGTTGCACTGGATACTCTTTCAATCCGAGGTTATTTTTTGCTTTTTCGTTTTCTTTTTTTGTCATTTGATTTATTCTCAATTTTAAAAATTTCTTAAATGATGTTTGAAGCGACGAGAAGTTTATTTATTTGACATTTTGAAGTGTTTTCAATTAATCTATTTTCCAAAATTTGCAGGTAATAATATTCGATACATCGTTCTTCCGGATTCGCTTCCGTTGGATCAGCTGCTCATTGACGATGAGCCGCGCAAAAAGGCGGCGAACACGCGCCGATATGCCGTCCGCGGTCGTGGTGGTGGACGCGGTCGCGGACGTGGCGGTCTTCGCGGTGGACGTTCACGACGCTAGAGAAATTCAACGAATAAACCCCAGCCTACGCCAAAAATGAGGAATATTTCGGTTATACCTTTCCCTTTTCTGATAAAATATCGCTCAATTTTGGCCCGTTTAATTGTTAATTATTGAGAGTTTGTTTTGTTGCTTCTTGTTATAAATTATTTAAAAAAATGTCATGCAAAACAGACAATGAATTTGAATTCCAGTAATCCATTGGAACTTTCATTTAGGACTTTTAAAAATCCCAAAAAATTTGGCAGTATAACCGAAGAAAAATATTTCATTTTTGCACTCATTTTTTTTTGGATCTCTCTCCCTATTCCAACGTTATTGTATGCCCCGCGGCCTCGGTTTTTATCATTTATTTTAACATCCTTTTTTGTTGTGAATTGTTTTTGTTTTCTCATTTTTCAATAGCAATTAAATAAATAAGAAATTCGAAGGTTTGAATTTTCAAGAAATAAAATTTCATCGAGACTAAAAAATAATTTTAAAAGTTTGAAATGGAGTATATAAAAAAAATTTTTTTTTTTGGGCCTCAACCGCGAGACAAAGTCAACGTTAATTGAACTCAACGATTCGAAGATGTGAGTACAACTTGGAAACGACTAGCACAAGCCGATGATAATCAGCCCACAAGCATCTAACCAATACAAGATGCTGATTGAGAAGGATCGGGTAAACCCGAGAGGTGACGATATGTGAACTCTTGCCTTGATCCAGAACTCCTGAGCTGTGGGACGTCACGACACCCGATTTGGCTTGCCGACGGAAGTGAACCACAAACACTCCGTGCCCATCGCCGAACCAGGAACGCAACCCTCAGGATGCGAACCTACAGAACGGTAGGACCTTAACTACAGTTCGAGAGAATGAATCGCAGCCTAAGAACACCGACGATGATAATGATGGGGAAAATTCGCTTATATAGACGACGAATGCAATGCGAAAAAGTTGTGATGGCTTTCGCCGAAAGGTCAGAAGAGCAGACAACCAATGATATTTCACGATCAAATAAAAAAATAAAATAAAGCTACTTTTTGGCTTTTTTCAGGTTGATCGACTCAATATTTTTTAAAATTTATTTCAAATATAATAATTCTGCTAGTTTTGTGTAACTTTTTTTTACTCTTTTTGCATCGAATTGTAACGCCGTGCATATCGATAGCTTCAACAAAGTAATCATTTAATCAATTATTGAACTTTTGACGTATAAAAATGATCTCTTTGTTTTATTTTTATTATCATTTTTTCTTTTTTTCCAAAATTACATATGTTACAAAATAGCTAATAATCTTTTCAACCAATGATAACAAAATAATACTTCTCTCTGCAGGTCACCAAGTAAATAAAAATTTTCTATTTTTAGCCTTCATTAAAAATTTTGGTTTGAAAATTTATTAAGGGACAAAGTCTATTTCATTCCTACCTTTTTTCCATTACCTATTTGTATTTGCGGAACTCTAATTTAACTTCTTTTGAGTTTCATTTTTATGATAGACGATAATACCAATGGTCTTTGATCCTATTGAAAAGATTGGCGGTAAAAAAGAAATTATTAGAAATTATTAACTTTAAAAAAAAATTGGAACGTGTACTCGAGATTGTAAAAAATATATTCGGAGTTTTGTCACAAGTTAAAAGAAAGCAAATTTTCACACGTTTTTTCAATGTTTTTGTATTTATTTTATTTTATTTTGTTTTTTGTTGCTTATATTTCGATGAACTACATCTGAAAAAAATGAGACGGAATACTCGGTAAACAAGATCAACGGTGGGGAAAAAACACTATGGCGAAAAAAACGTGTTATCGCCTCATCTTTGTACTTTGTACTCGACCGGAGAGATCATTGAAAAACTGAATAGAACACAAAAGATGGAACAAAACCACGCCCTGTATATAAGTCATATGAAACTTAAAGAATACACAAAACAATTTTATGCTTGTATGTGTGCACACAGACTTGTACGCAGACAATTTTTGCATTATATTACATGTATTTCTATGCTATGTCTAGTAAAATGTGCATTCCCAGTTGATTCACATCATTTCTCATCATTAGTCAATTCGTGATATAATACATATACATATAATGTGACGCAAATTGTCCTCGATAACAAGAAAATATTAATATCAAAATTCTTATCAAAAAATATGAATTAAATTGCCTAGAGACCATTTTTCGACTTATGAAAAAATCCATAAACCGTTCAAAACCTAATTTGCGGACTTTTTCATAGATTTTTATCTTGGATGATTTAGAATTTTGTACTGAATTAAATGGAATTCGGTTTTTGATTCCTCTGATTGGTACATCTAATACATAATATTATGTTGATATTTACTATCTAACTTATATAAAATTCTAATATTTAAATAATTTTTTTCCAATAAATGTCTAACGTTAGGCGTTGCGTAAGCTCCGCCGGCGGCATGCCCCTTCCCGGTTCATGTACATCGTATCCTTTCTACGATGGGCGGAACGGCGGCCGTTCGAATGACAGGTCTTCAGACATATCCCCATTGAGCAATTACTTGCGAAATCCGTCTTTCGATCCAACATTAAAGGCAAAAAACGCCTCCGACGAGAGCAGAGCTCCGTTAACACCGACTTCATTTCAGGTTATTATAATTTTATCGAGAAGAAATGTTTTTGTTCGTTTGATATCTGAAAATAATATCTTTTTATAATTTATTAAATTTTCCATTTTTTTTCATGGAAAATTTTTCTTTCGACTTTTTTTTTGTCTAAACTTCTATCAAATAACGAGAAAATCCGCAAATATTATTTATTAACCGTTTATGAAGAAATAGAAACGGGGAAATTTTCTTTTCGCATCAATTTTTTCTCAAATTTTTTTTCAAAATATGTTTTTTATATGTATCGAAAACGTGACCGAATCTAACGTACTTTTTAGGTTATTTTTTGAAAATTTTCTCATTTTTATTTTTTTTTAAATATTATAAGTTGTAAAGTACATAATTTTTACGATTACTTTAGTTAAGTGAGCTGTCTATGGGCGTATTTGAGAGGGACTTTTCTAACTCAAAATTAGCTATGAATAAGTGGTTCGCAATGGCACGCTACCAAACGAGTCAAATGCCAAAAAAATCCGATTTTTGGCCCGCCATAAGCCATTTTCTTAAAAAAATTTCGCTTGATTTCGATTGGAATTTGGCTCAATTAAGCCATTTAGCTTATTTTAGCTCGTAAACCAAACTACGAGCTGCGATTTAGCCACTTACCCCTTATCACTGCCCAAAATGACTCTTAGGGCACTATAAAGTTAAGCAGCTTTTTTTATGGTTTATTTTTTTTAAATTAAATTTTTATTATACAGATATTTTGAATTAAAACGCTATCTTTTAGCAATCACTTTGCCTCAACGCCACTAGCGACGCGGACGTAAGTTTGACGGACGAGGAGATGTGCTCGAGTCCGGAAGGAGTGTGGCTGCGCGGTGCCGGCGCGGCCACAAACGGCTTTGTCGCGCCAGCCTGCTCGCGCAAGCAGAGCATCGTCGACGTTCTTGTCGTGCCTGCTTTTGCTGGCTGGGGGGCTGGCGGTGGGGCGCGCCGTGCCGCGACGTTTTCCGCCGCTGGCGGCGGCACGTGCGTTTGCGGCGGTACGCGGCCACTTTTTTCCAAGTCGCAGGTATAACGGGCATTCATTTTAAATAATTTATTTGGGTAATATGTATAAATTTTATGGGTTTTTAGCTCAAAACCAAGGCCGCCGCGTTTGAGTCAAGTCAGCAAAAAACCGAAAACGAGGCGAATTATGGCGGAAAGTCGACGAAGAAATTTTCGCTCGGCGATCCGGGCGCCAATTTCGATCGCATTTCGAATATCAGCTTCCCGTCCAAATCGACGCCAATTACTGACGAGTATCGCGTCACGCACGAGGTGATTTTCAATTAGTTTTGATTGAATTTTTCACCTAAAACTTAGTGTATAAGTTTGAAAAATTTTTATGAGTTTTGAAGTAGCATTTTGTTATACAGTCAAACCTCGATCTAATGAGACCTCTAGGGACCGAGCCTAGGTGTCATTAGGTCGAGGGTGTCCTTAGATCGAGGCTTGACTGTACTTTAATTTCGCGTGTATAAGGCCGGATGACAAATTTAAATTGCCGCCAATGAGTTCATTCTGTTCGTATCAAATCCGTTGGGGTCCAAATTTTGTGCGCACTTTTATGAAACTGAAACGAAGGCGGGCACAAAATTTGGATCTCAACGGATTCGATACAACAAAATGATCTAATTGGCGTCAATTTAAATGTGGCTTAAAACGCGCGCGGCTTATACACGCAAAATTAGGGTAATTATAGCATTCAGTTTATTCGCCAATTTTTAGATTATCGGCGTAGGCGAAAGTGGTCGGGTAATGGCCTGTTTTTCGCGTGTCAATGGCCAAAAATACGCGCTGAAAGTGTTGCGCGATGGGTCGCGTTCACGTCGCGAGGTCTATCTTCACTATTTGACGAGGTTCAATTATTTCAGTCGTTTAAAACCGATTGAACTTGAGAATTTGTCAACATATATTCATGTTTAGTAAACACGAAAATATTGTGAGCATAATCGATATTTTCGAGAACACTTTCGAAGACGTCAAATGCCTCTTGATTGTTGTGGAATTTCTAGAGGGCGGCGATCTGCTGACTCATTTCGAGAAGCAAGGCCGTTTTCCATACGCCGAGAAAGGTTGCTTTTTTCTTCAGCGTACATCTTAGAAAAGAATTTTTTAAATTCCGAAATGTTTTCCATATAACTATCGCTTAAGATGTGGCCCGCATAATTAGCCAATTGGCGTCGGCGGTCAAATATTTACACGACATGAACATCGCGCATCGTGACATCAAATTGGAGAACATTCTTTGCAGGTTTGATTTTTGTAATCCTTTCAATCATATAAACGACTCGAGCCATTTTTGAGACATGTCAATGGCCAAAAATACGCTCATTTTGGCTCATGAGCCATTTTTAAAACATATACAGATCATTTTGGCTCATTTGAATTGCTCATGAGCCATTTCTAAGACATATACAGATCATTTTGGCTCATTTGAACTGCTCATGAGCCATTTCTAAGACATATACAGATCATTTTGGCTCATTTGAATTGCTCAAGAGCCATTTTTAATACATATGTTACGAAATAGAGGGAATATAAAGGCAATAAAAGAATTAGCGACGTAAAAATTCCCAAATTCGTGAGAACAAAAAAAAACCACCAAATGGTGTGGCGAACAAAGGCCCTAGCCAATAGTCAAAAAATAAGTAGGAAAAGGTTTATTAATCTAAAAAAAATGAATTAAACGGAAAACAATTTAAAGAAAAGAAAATTAAGTTAACAATTTAAATAATGAAAATCAAGTAACGAAGAATTGGCACCTTCTAAAAAGGGCGGAATGACTAAGCGCGAGATCCTGAAAGCAATCAAATAAATGTTTTCGATAACCTTATATCTAGACGCAATTCCCAAATCAATAAGCGAGCAATTGCAAAAAAACAACCGATAAGCAAGCGTAAAACTTGAAGAATGAATAAAAAGAAAAAATATTTTGGTGGGAAAATTTGAACGAGATGCCAAGAAAAGATACGCGAAAAGAAATTTGAATTTAAAGAAAAAATTTTCGTAAACCTAAGTTTACGACAACATATACAGATCATTTTGGCTCATTTGAATTGCTCAAGAGCCATTTCTAAGACATATACAGATCATTTTGACTCTATATATATATATTGGTTTTTTTATCATTTAATTAAAGGAGAATTAAATTAGAGAGGCTGTGTTAAAAGCAGTGATGGGTATGTGGTACGCGATGTTTCGCTACCAAATCAGCCAAATGTTCTATGATTGGTTTTCTCGTGAGTCATGAGTCATTTTTTTAAAAAATTTTGACTCAATTTTGTCGAATTTGACTCAAAATTGAGCCATTTGGCTCATTTTAGCTGGCAAATTCCGGCAAGCCGCTAGCCACTATTCAGCCATTATCGCCCATATATATTAAGAAATGAACCATGCCTCGTGAGCCGACTCAATCGACTTAATCGGTTCATGGCGCACAAATGGCTTTGAGCCATGGGCCATTTAATAAGCCAACTTCCATTTAAACAGAAATTTCGTTTTTAGCTCATCTGACATACAAACGTGTACGTACAAGTTGGGCGATTTCGGATTCGCGAAACGATCGGATTGCAATAAACTGATGGAATCGCCGTGTTGTACGCCCACATACGTTTGTCCGGAGGTATTTACTTTTTTTGTGGGGCGGGGAGGGGGGGAGGGTGGATCGGAGGGTTTGTTTTCTCAATACACATTCAATGTCCATTTGAATTTTTTTTTAGAAGTTGGCTGAAAAATTCTTTTAGATTTTGAGCCACGAACGCTACAATAAGTCCTGCGATATGTGGGCAATTGGCGTTGTAATGTACATTTTGTAAGTCGTACTCTCTACCCTTTAAATTTTAGACGTATAACCCGCGGATGTTTAAGGGAAGAAAAAAAAATGCCATTTCATTATAATAATCCTGAAATATTCGGACCTTTAGTCAGTACATATCAAAGTCATTCGAAGTGACTCGCGGTTTATACGCGTTCAAAATTTGGGGTCTTAAATAAAAAAGTGTTCGCTTTTATATAATTTTCTCAGCTCGTTTCTTTCTCTTCATGCTTGATTTTTGTGTTTGAATTTAGAAAAATGTTAAAAAAAATTTTCCCAAACAAAATGGCATATTATTTTTATCTTAATATAATGTATTTTCCGATTTTATAGACTCTGTGGCTATCCGCCATTCTACTCGATGAAAGGTCTGCCGTTTTCGCCGGGTATGCGTGAGCGAATAACCATCGGACTGTACGCGTTTCCGCCCGATGATTGGGATCATATTTCCGAGGCTGGTGCGGACTTTATTGATTGATTGATTTTATCTCTTATTAGGAAAATATTAGGTTGATAACTAAGTTTTTGCACTTTTTGGCATAACATTTTTTTAAAAAGTGATAAAAAAATTTTGTTTTTTGTATTCAATAGAGATTTTTTTCGCAATCATTTTAATATATAACTTTATATGATTTTATATAGTATGAGTTTGTCACGTGCTGATATTCGAAAACTGCTCCAATATGAATTTTTGCAAGGTTCTAATGCGTCAATGGCCGTAAATCGCATAAGTAAAGCCCACGGACCGAAAAGCGTTAGCCGAAGAACAGCTTTTGAATGTTCAAATTAGGAAAAATGGGCATGAACGAAAAAAAAACGAATTGGCAGACCAAAAACCGTCGATCGAACAAGTGTCGTCAAAGCTATCGAAGAAGATCCGGCAATGAATACACGGAATGAATACACGGCTGTGATTGTCTGACCAAAAGGTCAGACAATCACGAGAGCAATTGGAGAAGGTTCGACGCAAATTTCGTAATCGCCGAATTCCAGTGGTTTTGCTCCATGACAACGCAAAACCCCATACTGCTCATTTGACGCATCAAAAGTTAGCTGAATTGAACTGGGAAGTCCTGCCGCACCCATCATACAGTCCGGACATGTCGCCTACAGATTTTCACTTGTTTCGGAGCCTCGAGCATTGGATCCGTGGCAAAAAATTCGCGAAGAAGTTGAAGCGTCCGTCAACGAATTTTTCGCTTCAAAGCCTCGTGCTTGGTAAACTTATGGGATCAATTTACTGGAAGAACGATGGGAAAAGTTGATAAAATCTGGTGGAGAATACTTTGAATAACTTATTTTTAAATTTTGTTGTTCTTGCTTTTGTTTTTATTGTTAGAATAAACTTTATTGAAAAAGTGCGAAAACTTAGTTATCAACCTAATAATAATAATAATAATTATTATTATTATTATGCCAATGAACTTTTAAGCTAAGAACGTGATCCGCAACCTATTGCGTACAGATCCAGCTACCAGGGCTACCGTCAACGAAGTGCTGAATAGCGAATTTTTGCGGCGATTCACTGCCGACGAGAACAACGATACGGCGGACGTTTCGTCGGTCGGGCTCAAGACCATTTGGTCGGGATCGTCGCTGTCTTCGCTGGACGATTATCGAACCGCGGCTTCTTCGTTTGCCGACGAGCTGAATGAACCCGGTTTCTTTACGAGTGCTTCCAAACTCCAAAAGCCGGAAGACTTAAGCGCGGACGACTCCGCACTCGGCTATTCAAGTGCGGATCCGGATACGCACGATGACGACGACGAGACTACAACGGACGAGGACTCAGAGGGTAAGAGGCGTGACTATTCTTGCACATAACTCGCGGTTTTGGCTCAATTCCATTTAGCAAATTTTTGTCGTCCCTTTTTAAAATCCAGTAATGAAGAAAACAGCGAAAATTTGAAATTTTTGTTTAAACAATTCCGCGGGTTATACGCTTGAAGATTGAATATTTTTTGTAGACTTAAAAGGTTAATCTTTCAGGTTATAACGGAAAACTGTCGGCCTTCAGATTTCCGCCGTCATCCAAAAGTCGTACATTGAAAATGCGTTCGGAATGTCGCGACGAAATGACGACGCCGAAGAAATTCTCTCTAGGCGCCAATCGATCGTTTCGTTCCACGGCGGCGGGCATTGGTGTCGCGGCCGCCGCTGCCGCGCCGCTGGCGCCAGCGAAATGTCGCGTGAATGCCGCCGCGCCACCACTCTTACCGCATCATTCCATGTCAGCGCGCTGCTTGGACGCGGCCGGCGAGCGACGCGTTGCCGCCAACGCCGGCGCGTTGGCCGCGCGGTCGGCGCGACTCTGCAGTATTCAGGTGCGCAATTTTTTTTTAATGCTTTATAATAGTAGGAGAAGGTCTTTTTACGGTGATAAATAAACTCTCCTTTGCTGTATTAAATGCAGGTCCTTTTACGGCAATACGTAATGGCCCAATAGAGAAATCCTCATGGGTTTGAACAAAAATTCGCCAACTGTACATATATATTTTTTCAGGAAGAAGTAAACCGAGCCTTGGATTTGATGCGACTCCGAGCCGATGATGTGGTTCTGGTACAGCCTCGTAACGCGGTGGGAAATTCCCTTTTGGAGCGCCGTCGGAATCGTGTGATTTCCGCTAAGGAAAAAGTCCATTAAAGCTTAGGAAAAAAACAAATTTCTATTACCCTAATTTCGCGTGTATAATCCGTAAGTGTTTTGAGCCAAATTTAAATTTGCGCCAATGAGTTCATTCTGTTTTATCGGATCCGTTGGAGTCCAAATTTTGTGCCCGCTTTTGTCTCGGTTTCATAAAAGTGGGCACAAAATTTAGACTCGCTTGGATCCGATACAACAGAATGAACTCATTGGCGCCAATTTAAATTTGGTTCAAAACACCCGGCCCTATTTATTAGAGTAGTTTCACTCGACTTATGTAAAGTCAATTTTGAATAGTTGTCTTATTTTTGTTGTTGATTTTGGACTAAACTGGCGAATGGTCTCATTCGATTTCCCTAAAATATTCTTATTTTTCATCTAGTATTTCTGGATCAGAAATTCTGACTCAAAATAAAAAAAAAACTGAAACCTTTTTAAACCCTTATAAGGATCAGAAATTCAGACCCAAAATAAAAAAAAAACTCAGACATTTTTAAACCCTTATATGTCGTTAAATAATTTTTTTCAAACCGATGAAAGTCAATTTGGCAAAAAAAATCCATTCGCTCAAGGATTTCCCATTCGCCATTCGCTCCTGGATAAGGTTATGACTTGGCTCCAAGTTGAGTCGGGCAAACCCATGACAGACGAGCAGAGTACCATGATATTTCGCTATTTTTAAGAAAATATATAATGGGTCTGTCTGCTCGTCTGCCAAAAATGGCAAAGTCAACTCCGAGCCAAGTCACAACACTGCTACTGAACCGATGTGCATAAAAATATATTCTGCCGAGTGCTCTGCTTATTTAACCATATCCTTTATCCCCGCCGGCCCTAATTTAAGAAACCACAATTCGCTCATGAATTCCGTTTCTTTCTCCATTTTAAATTACCTTAATTTATCGTGTACATACATACATTATAAGGCAAAGCCGTTTGAGACTTTTTTTGAATTTAGTATTCGTCTTCATTTTGTTACAATTAGATACCGGGGTTTTATTTTTAGCTTACATATTCCCTATGAATGAGAATGCAAAATTTTGTAACGAGCACAACATTTGGACTCCGACGGATCAGATCAGATACAGCAGAATGGACCCATTGGCGCCAATTTAAATTTGGCTTAAAACCCGGTCTTACACGGGAAATTAGGGTAATAAATTTTCTCTTTTGTGTGGCATAAAATTCTCTTATGCTAGTCTTTCAACGAATTTCATCTTTTTTCATCCCTTTTTTTTCTCTGACATTTGTATGAATTATGTTGATAATATTTTCTAAATATTTCTCCCATTTTTTTTCTCTGTTCCTTTTTGTTTTCGGGATTCATTTAAAAAATTATCATTTTTTCTTCGATTGCTCACTCTTTTTTCTATTGAATTTTATGATATTATCGGTGTTTTTAGAATTGAAATAAATCAAAAGTTTAGCATTATTTTTATGCTTAAGTCGAGAAAAGCATATGTCGAGACTTATAATCAATGTTCAGTGTTGTGACTTGGCTCCGGGTTGACTTTGGGTTAGCCGCGAATTGCCAGCGACTTTTTTACCTCTTTTCAAAAAAAGCTAAAGGAACAAAAAGCCAGATGACTCAATAAATTGCAAGCCATTAAGACATAAATGGTTCAGGCTCCGATAAATCACTCCGAACACTTGACTCCGCAGCGGAACCATATGACTCCAAAAGACTCGGAGCCACTTATAAGGCCGGAGCCATTTATTGAGCCAAGTCACAAAACTGTTTTTAATTGATTAAAAAATATAAAAATTATTTATTAAAATATAAAAAAACAAATAAAAAGTGAAATTTGATTTAAATAAAATTGAAACGTTAAAAGGCACATTTAATAATATCCCGGGCCATAAAAAAATGTTTAAAAAAAGATAAAGTAATTTGTACTCATGAAAATTTTGATTTTGAATGTATTTTAAAAGCCTTAAAGGACTCGATTATTTTCCAGTTATTATATTTTTCAGCCGGGACTGGATTTAAGACGATTTATGATGAATTTCCTCAAGAGTCGCGTTCGAGTCCAAGACAGACGCGAACGCTCGGCTTGAGTGTGACGTACATCCAAATGCCGAATAGGGCCGTCAGCGAGACGGGAATGGCGACGATCCCGGCACTGACGACGCCCAATTGCAGAGTGACGACGCTCGCAGCGACGGCACCTAGAAAATAAAGGAAAAATTGTCTCGATTTGATTGTTATGATTGTGGACTTTCTATTTGCGAAAAACGGGCGAACTTTCAGGAAATTAAATAAAACCAAAAACGGACCGGAGGCGGCACCGCCGAGCCCCAGGCCGAATAGCGGCGAATCACCGCAGGCGAGCATCGCCGACGCGCAAGTCGTCACGCGCTTCTCCTCGTTCATTCTTTTATAGCGTTCGAGTTCGTGCTTAAGATCTCAAGCGATATTATTTTCAATTCAAATCTAATGTAATGGAACAAATTATCGGATAAACTATTCGTACATTAATTAAAATATTCGTACATTAATGGATTCCTGGAGTCTTGCCAAATTCTGATTGCGAATATCGCCGCTGTCAATTTTCGGGCATCGATCATAAATGTTCAATGCTTTGATGCCGTGTTTTATGTGGGCTTCGAGAAGTTTCTTTTCTGGCATCATTCGACTCGAACGCGTTACCTGTAATATGAAAATAATATGAAACCCTGTAAATTTTTTTATTTCGGTAGACGTGAAGAGAGAAGAGGAGGGGGGATAGGTCAGGAAAGTATGGACGAGGAAGACAAAGCTCAAAATTGTACCCGATCCATGCCTCGACAATAGACAATTTTCGCATCCAATGCGTAGTCGATGCAGCTGAGCTGAATGTTTGTGTTGAGAAACGCGCGGGGCGTAGGCACGTCTGACATCTCGAACAAACGACCGTATTCCTTCAATAATCATAATTTATGTTTTATCGTAACGTCCGGCATATAACCCGCGAGTGTTTTCTATAACCCGCACTGTGAGGAAATGGGGAGATTTAATCAGATTTTTGAGTTTCCTCTTTTGTAAAGCTTTAGAACCTATAGTAATACCACAATACGCTCAAACCGGATGCGGATTATACGCCTGAAATGAGCGTACAACATTTCTATATTGAAATACGTACTCGAACGCATTCAATGAATTTTCGAACCGTGATCGGTGAGCCGTTTATTAACTTGGGTCTAACCAAATTTGGGCTGATTAATGACTCGACGAAACGGCGAATTTCGTCACGAAATAGCGATTTTATGTCTGAAACAGGTTCATATAACTCGTTTAGGTACCTGGTGACATTATTAAAGATTGTAACCAGTTAAGCATCTCTCGAAAAAATCCCATAGATCAAAAAATCGCTGAAAATTTTTTAGCCTAGGGAAATATGACAAAAATAATCGCACCTTTCACATGGCCTCGAAACGTTGTGTTCGAGTCGGCAATTTTGGGGCCCGGATGCGGCAGGAGACAGCACGAAATGCCGTCATGAAAGCATTGCCCCATGTGTTGGCGCATATTGAGCAGTGCTTCGCCGTCGCCGGCGGTCGCGTTGCGTAGCACGCGTTCCAAAAGCGTCGCGCCGCCTTCGAAGCCGTAGGCGAGCTCTTCGGATGCGCGAAAATCGCGTACGAGCATCACCAATTTCTAAGGGAAATTTTTTTAAAGATTTCTTGTGTATAAAGCCGATCGAATAATTTTTTAATTTTTAATTGGCCTTTATAATAAAGTCGAACTGATCATTCGTAGCCTAGATTTTGGTCTTGAATCAATGAAGATATTCGTTAAATTCCATGCATACTAATGTACCTATTCTCGTAGATAATTTGTACCTGAAAGAGACCATTTTTATGGGACCATTTTATGTCTAAAAGACACTTCTTATAGGACCATCTGTACCTAAAAGTTACTTTTTTCGGGACCATTTGTACCTGAAAAGCACTTTTATTTTGAGAACATTCATAGCTGAAAGTGTGACCATTTGTACCCAAAATGCACTTTCCTACAGGCCCATTTGCACCTGAAAGGGTTTGCCGAATTCCGGCGCCTCGGAGGTGAACAATCGGCCAAATTCCGTGAAAAATTTCAATGTATTAATCGCCTCGTCGGGAATAAAATCCGCAAAATTGTAAATTTGCACACAGCTCAGCATTGTGGACAGCATTAGCGTCGCGTGGTTTGCCACGTTATTGTTGTTTATCGTATTGCTATTAGCGCTACCGTAATTCGAACCGTCAAAGTTGGACGCATTTGAGGCTGAAATTTGCGCCATATACAAAATTGGGCAATTAATAAAATTAAAAAAATAATATTCATTAAATTCTGGGCGTATAACCCTTAGTCTTTCGAATAAATTCAAATATTGGCGTTTGTGGCGTTTTGTTATAATTCGTTGTGAGTTATAAAAGTCCAATTTTTCTAATTTTAATCCTTTATTATGACCTCCTGGATCAGTATATTATTCCAAGGATCTTTGCACTTTGAACCTTGGACCACAATAAATCTTTATAGTTAATTTAAAAGCCAACTTTGGCTTCGACCGCTCGAATTTCCGATATTCGCAATTGTAATCGTGTTATTATTGCTGTTCGCGGACATTTGCCGCCCGCCGAATATTGCCAATTCGCCGGCAATGTTTGCCGCCGTATTTGTAGCCGCCGACGCGGACGAAGCGGAGCCCTGCTCGAAACACCCTTGCGTGTCCATCTGAAACGACATATGTATTTCAATGTGTACATTCATATTAGAAATGCTTCGGGCCGGACCAATCCGAGTTCGACCCGTTTTGGCCCGGTTCGACCCTTTTTATCAGGTCACGCCCGGCCGATAGGATAGGAGCTGGCGCAGCTGGGTCCGAAAATTTTGTCTTCTATCTTTTTCCGTTTATAAGATTAAGTCTTTAGGTTCTATTTGGGGAGAAGGAGAGATGAAGTTTCTTACTAGAATAACAACATAGCGTTCGCCGGTTGGCGAGTCGATTAGAATCGGCTCGGCCCAAATCCATATGCCCACGGTGTCCCGTTTGGCACCGGGCCGATAGCGAAATCCCTCGAGCTCCGTCTCGTCCTGTAGCCAGTCCATGTCCACGTCGTTCTGTAATTGCTTTTTGTTGAATTTTCAAAAGGCATAAAACGTAAAATGAAAATTTTGGTCTATTTTCATAACATTTTTATATGGACTCAAAGAGAGCAGTGGTCTAGTAGTTGTGAGATAGGTTTTACTTTGCATGAGACGAAGTTCGGTTTCGCCTCCCAAATAATAGGTGCCACATTGCACAGTGTGGACCAGGCCCAAGCCAGGCCGCATCAGCGATACCGCATGTGTTTATGCAATGAATTTTGGTGACCGAAATGGCCCTCATTCAAACCCGCGAAATGGTTAGTTTCAATTAGTTCCAATCATTTCCAACTGTGGCCTTCACGTATCACTTATTATAGACTCAATCTCAAGATGTTATATACCTTTTGAGCGTATTGCAGAATGTAGAGATATTCGAGGAAGAAATTCAACAAAAAGCTCTTGCCTTTGCGGTACGCGCCCGCCACGCTGATTATTACCACCTAGGAGAAAAGAAAGATTATGTCGCGAGCAGTTCCGCCACCTGCCCGGCCCGAAACACTTCTATATATTTTAAACGCCCAGAATCGATATGTACCTTTTTATTGGCGAGTGAGGCGTGGCCCAGCACCGCGTTCAATGCGCTTTTATTCAAGCGTAAAATATTGGGATTATTTGATGAGGGCACGAACAATTGAACGGGTCGAATTTTGTGGCGATGCTCCATTTGGGATTGTTCTAACGTGGACGGATTCGGAATGAGCTCGTTGGTTAATGTACCTTCAACAACTTTTACGAATTCCTTATTAGACACCTGATCCGAATTCTGGCCAGAGTTCTGTTTTGGCTCCTCACAAACGTCCTGCGAAAAAAATTGATGCGAATTTTTCTGGAATTTGTTTTCATTTTCGAGCTCAAAATATAAATAATATTCTAATTTTGTGTGTATAAATCTCAAGGCTCTTTTAGCCTCTATGTATATTAATTCAAATGAATTTTATATTAGTTCAATCGGATAGTAAACCTATTAGAGCATATTAGTCCAATAGGGCTCTATATTTATCTCTTTGTGCTATATATAAGTTCAATTGGACTCTATATAATCTCTATTTGATCTTAAATTAAATTTGTCTAACTAGGCCTAATAGTTCCTGTTAACCTCTAGTTCCCTTTGGACTCTATATTAACCTCTTCAGTCTGTGTATTATCTTTATTACATTCTATTTCAACATCTCCAGACTCAATTTCAGCTCCATCAGGCTTTGTTTATTAATGGCATTGATCAAACCTTTTCCACTAAATCGACAAGGCTCTTGGATCTGAGGATTAGCTCCGAACTTGGACGATATCCCAAAAGGGCTTGACTCGGAGTGCGTTTCCGATTTCCGGCAAAATTTTGCGCGAAAAATCGTCCGAAAAGCAATCGATTGAGTATGAAAGTCCTAACGAGATTTAGGCGATTTTTGCGGTCTTGCGGGCTATGGTAGTTGTTGTTGTGGGCACGACTTGCGCGTCGGATTCGTCTAGTGGCTCGCTGTCGGTGCTGCGGTTGCTTTGTGTGCGGTGCGTGCTGCGATTGGTGCTCACTATGACTTCGATGAATTCCGCCGTGCTGATGCCGCTCGCCGTTGTTGCTGTCTCGACGATATGTGAGCACAACGTAACTATGTTTACAGTAATAGAACCGCCGGCTATCATATTCCACAACGTTTGCTCGGTTTTGCTCGTCGCGTTCCTTGATTTCCTCCTCGTCGTCAAAAAAAGCGTTCAACGGCGCGGTCGGTTGGGATGAGACGCGCGGCGAGTTGGAACCTCTCTCTCTGGACCTTCGGCTGCTTCTTTTTCGATTTGGGACCTGCGATTGATGCTGCGATGACGACTTTCGTACGGTACTTACACGATATGACTCCTCCGACGGCTTCCATCGACGAGCCCGACGCCTCGGGCATGCGTTCGAGTTGTTACGCTGGTCCTCGAGCTCCGACTCGTTACGATAAGCTTAGATTCGACTTTTTCCGTCGTGTTTTTCGCTTTTTTCTCTCAAAAAACCTGAAATTTGGCGGCGATTTTTCGGATGCAACGGAAAAATTTGAGCTGCGACGCGTTCGACTCAATTTTCGAACCATTATTTTTTTGATAGGTAATTCGCAAATTATGTTAATGTAAAAATTGAAAGAAGAATTTGAACTGCGCGAAAATATGTATATGTATGCACAATAAAAACCCGCAATAATTTTAACGAGATTATGAAATGGTTAAACAGAGTCGTAATTGAATAAGTCTAATAAAAAGCGATTTGACTTCTAAGCCCTCCTGAAGAGTTGTTTTTAGCTTACAAGTTCAATGAAAGAAGCTGTTTGGCTTGTAAGCCTTAAGAACCGTTTTTTGGCTCTTGTGATGTGGAGAATTTTTTTTAAAGATGTGAAGAATTATTTAAAAATTTAAAAAATTGCGGCTGGCATTTTGTTTCTTAATTCAAAAACGAGACTCATTTTTACAATTTTCCATCATATTCATCTATATATTCAATGCACTTTTTGGCTACCTATTTATAAATATCTCTCTCACGTCGCAGTGACGAATGGAAAACGGAATTTTATTTTAAATTTTTAAGCAAAAATTTTCTTAGACCTCAAAAGTTGGATGGAAAAAAAAGAAAGAAAAAAACCATTTTTTTAATGTGTTAAAAGTGAAAAATTTGAGCTGAAAAATTTTGAGTAATTTTTAAAAGTCTCTTTTTTTCCAGCGAATTTCACGTTAGAAAATTAATTTTCACACATTTCAAGTATCCATCTATATATGGAACAATTGTTTAGGAAATGTGAAAAACTAGCCATTACTATCATCACCTTTTGATTACATATAATAATGGTGCTAAACTAAAAAAGGGTTTTTGTTCTATTTTGTAAAGTCAAAAGCTGTTTTGAGTTTAGGCACAAGTTCCAGATTTCAAGGCTTAAAAAGGATAATTTGATAATTTTCTCACGTTAATATGAATCCCATATCACATCAGTATGAACTACATATATCACATCTCGTATTACATTATTGCGAATTGCACATCACATTAGTGGAATTCATATATTACATTAATGAAAATCACATATTAAATTAGGCAGTTTAAATTAAATATCATATCAGTGTATTTCATATATCACATCATTGTAAATCTCATATCACATCATTGCGAATTACATATCACATTAGTGTAATTCACACATCACATGATTGCGAATCTCATCATATATAATTTCTACATTGATATCATTAAAAAATAAATAAAATTAATTTCTCGTCGTTCTTTTTAGTCAGTTTATTCCAATTTAACAAATATATATTAATTTGAAAATAAATACGCTTACTGAGTATAAAAATTTATTTATTTTTAGTGACTATAATCCTTTAAAATGTCATTTTAAAATAAAAAATAAAAAAATGTGAAAAAAATACAAATAAAATTAAGAAAAAAAAACGCAAAATTATCTAAAAAGTGCAGTCAAATATGCATTTTTGAACATTTTTTGTAGATGGCAAATCGGTGAAGCGACATTTGCGGCATTTTCAACTTTGATTAACTTTTTAAAAAGGATTTTTTTTTCAGAAAAATAATTCCAGCCATTGGATTCAGAATTTAATTCTCTATCCATTACTTTTTAAATCATATTTCTAAGTAGCTTTGAAAAAAAGTTACAGCTAAAAAAGTAGTCACTCAAACAATTTTCAAAAAAATAGAAAGTAAATTTACTTTTTCAATTGTAACTTTTTTTCCAAGTTACTTAGAAACTTTATTTAAAAAGTAATGGATAGAGAATTAAATTCTGAATCGAAGTGGTAAAATTAATTTTTTTTAAATTTTTTGGTCCTTAAAAAGTTAGGCAAAGTTGAAAAATCGGCAAGTATATGCTTCCTGAAAAGTAATAATTTTTTACTACTAATAATTATGGGCCAAAATGAATATTTTGACTTGAAATCCCAGCCGTTTTGTAGAGAATTTTTTGCTCCGAATATAAGTTATTATTCTATAAATCCGAAATATTAAAGAAAACGTAAAAAAAAGTGAAAAATATTTTTTTCCAAATATTTTTTATCACAAAAATCTGGCGGAAAATTTTTCGTGAAAAATAAAAAATTGGAACAAAATATAGAAAAAATAAAATAAATTTTTCCATATGTTTTTAATTTTTTCAATTAATTTTTCACTCAAAATTAAGAAAACAATATAATCTTCTCGGGGTCGGGGGCTTAAACGAGCTTAAAAGAAATTTGAAAATTGAATTTTTTTTTAAATTACGAAAAAATGGGCTCAAAAAATGGAGAAAAATTTTTTTCTCTGAAAGATTTTTTCATTTAAAATCGAAGAAAAATTTTAATTAAAAGCCAATTTTGTGTGGGAATATCAATTTAAAAAAAATGTAAAATATTGTTCTTGACAGCTTATATTAATAAATGGAAAAATTCTATTAATTTCAAAAAGTTGTGGTAAGCTTTTATTGAGGCCAAAGCTGATGGCAAGAACATCTGAAGCATATATTATCATCCTCTCCCTTTCTCATAATCGGACAAATGATTCCCCCTTACCTTTGCCTTCTACCAGTGTAGTGACTTGGCTCTATAAATGGCTCCGACTCTTCGAGTCATATGGTTCCGCCGCGGAGCCAAGTGCTCGAAGTCATCGGTCGGAGCCGGAGTCGTCCGAAGCCATTTATGTCTTAATCGCTCACAATTTATGGAATCATCTGGCTTTTTGTGGCTCCAGCTTTTTTTGAAAAGAGTTAAAAGAGTCGCTGGAATTTGAGTCGATGAGTCATTTAGAAGCTATGAAGATTCTTAATGACTCCAAATAACTCTCAAATTTCAAAATTTCAAGAGAAAGAGAAAGAACCATTTTACCCTATAAATGACTCGGAGTCAAGTCCACATGGTTTGAACGGCCTAAACTAAAGGACTCTCATAAATTATTTGAAATGGCCTCGTATATAGTAAAAAATGAGCCAAAAACTACATTAAACGATCATTTAACATTATATTTACAATTCGAATTAAAAGCTAAAAATTCTAATTTTACAAAGTTCAAAGGACATGAAAAGTAAAAAATGAGCGGGGGAAAATTTCTCAATTGAATATACCAAAGAAATTTATTATTTCTTTTATTCACTTTTTCGACTTTTTTTCATTGTTTTTATTTTCGTTTGTCTTTTATAATGTCATTAGCATTTTATGTTGACTGTCAAATTTTAAAAAAATAAAAAAGTTTGAAAAGAGAAATTCGATGAGAGAGAGAGAAAATTTTTGAATAGAAAAGTGGAGAAAACTGAAAATATGAGAGAAAAGGAAAGAAAAAAAGGATAATAATTGTATATACATAATTTGTCTAAAAGATGTTAGTCATTTATTTTTGCTTTTTAAAATTTGATTCAATAAATATTTTGACTTGAGATTACAGCCGTTTTATATAAAATTTTCCGCCCTAAAAAATGAGCATAAGCTTATTAGATAAGGAATTGATCCAATCCAAAAAAATATTGCTTGAAAAGATCTCAAAAAAAGTCTCAAATGATTTGTCCGCGAATGTAAAAGGAATGAAAAAGCAAAGAAAAAAGTCGAAAAAAGTGAAAAATGAATAGAAAACGATAGATTGGGAAGAAAATGGAGAAAATTGAAGAAAATTGAGGAAAGTGAAGAAAAATACGAAGAAAATTTGAGAGAATTATAAAGAAAAAAAGGAAATGCCGGAAGGAGTCGCAAAAATAAATTTTTTTTTGGAATTGGAGACGTGCCCATTGGAAAAAATATATAGCAAAAAAACAAAAAACTAAAATTCAATTTATCAGTCGAGTCTATTAATTTTTCTTGCTACTATTTTCTGCGTTCTATAATGAAAATTAGGTCGAAAAATGTGACGGAAAAATGTAGAGAGAGAGAAAAATTAGACTTTTGAGAGTGTTCGAATTTTGAATAAAATGAAAAAAAATTCGAGCCAATGTTGCGAATTAACTTGTTAAATGGGACTCCGGCTCCTGAATTGGCTCTTTTTAAGCCATTTTCGGAGCCAATTTCTCCAATGATTCCTATTTTTAAAAAGCAAAAATAAATGAATAATCTTTTCGGACAAATCATTTGAGACTTTTTTAGGGTTTTTTCAAGCAATATTTTTTTGTGTTGGATCAATTCTTTATTGAACAAGTTTAACTCATTTTGTAGAGCAAAAATTATTTTACAATGCGACTTGTCAAATTATTAATTAGAAATATTTTTTATGGGTTTAAAACTAAAGGACTCTCATAAATTATTTGAAATGGCCTCGTATATAGTAAAAAATGAGCCATAATTATTACAATAATACATGAATGAAACGATTTTCTCTAAAAATTTTATCTTAAAAATTTTAACTGAGAGAAAAATGAGAGAAGTGTGAGGAAAATGAAAAAGAGAGTTATGAGAAATGAAAGAGAAAAATGAGTGAGAAAATTGAAAGAAATGTAAGAAAAATTAGAGAAATAAGGAAGAAATAATAGAAATAAAAAAATTAAAGGAGAAATTGAAGAGAAAAATGAAGAGAAATTTATTTTTTTAGTCTATTCATTCGTTAATTCGAAAAAATTGGCGAAAATTTTTCAAAGTGTCAACTGAATAAATAAAGCAAAAAGGATGGAAAAAAATTATATTTATTTAAGAGGCCAATACGTGAAAATAAAATGCAAAAATAATTAAAGGCGCAGTGGGACGTCCACGTCGAATTCTGTAGGACCTAAAATTAATCACAGGAAGAAAAAAATATAAGTTCAAGCTTATGTACTCGAGATTATAATTATAAAAATTTGGGAAGCAGATTTTGATCCTTAGAAGAAGATAGAAAGTCGAAAAGGGCCTTAAAAGTAACTTTTTGGTTCTTAAAAAGTTGGTTAAAATTGGAAAATCCGCAAATGAGCTGTATTCGAAAGAAAAGCATTGGATTAAAGTGGTGAGTAAAGTCCGGACCTAAGCTTAAGCTCGAGCACTTTCAAGCTTCTAAACGCGCAAAAAAAAGCCAAAGCGATCAAATTTCAATGGGATGTTTTGAAATTAACCAATGAGACAGAAAAAAACGGAAGAGAAAAAAATGAAAGAATTTTAGCAGGAAAAAAATCATTATAAAGTTTTTTTCATTTTTTAAATTTTTTATTCCGAATCTAACTATCGCGTAAAAATGCTTTTTAAACGCATTTTTCTCATTGAGTTGCGTTTTTTTTCAATATTATTTTTTTATTCTGAAAAAAAGTTATTGAAAATAATTTAAATTGCGCGCCATTCATTTTGGCCTCTTATTAATTATTAAAAAAAATATTTTTTTTTTGAAATTTTTATAAACGAAAAATTTTTTCGAAAAATGGCAAAAGGTTGGTGCGGCCGGGATCATTGCTCAATCCTTCGAGACTACAATGTGCACTTTCTTCCGTGCACATCTGGACCTCAATCGAAAGAGAGCGGATCCGGCCAAGCAAGCCAACGGTTCGCGTTCCGCACACCGGCGTAATTGCGGGTTCGTTGTGTCATATGGAATCTAGTTGTGCACCATCACAATACTTTCTCATCCGGCTGACTCAGTTAGCTGTGGGACGTACCGAACCTCCGAAGAGGCCACTGGGAATGGTGCCCAGAGGGTCCAGTGAACCACAAACACTGGTATTGACTTAACTCTAGCTTGGCCGAGTCAAACCGGAATCGAAATCATGCGATAGTGAACACAACCACGTGGTGATTGGTTCTTGGAGACGGAATTGAACTTTTCGCTTATATACCCCGAATTTCATTCGCGAAAAACGGGCGATGGCTTTCGTCTGTGAGCTGGAGAAGTCAGACAATCCAATACTATTTCGTCGGCATATATTTCTATTTACCCAGACAGTTAAAAATTATTTAATATACATATTAGAGAAATGCCGAGCCGGCAATTTTCAGGGCGGGGCGAAAATAAATCGGACCAGATCAAAACGGAATGGATCGGGCAAGCCCGGAATATCTCTAATACTGTAATAATCCTCTGTTATTTCAAATAAATCGGGCCAGACCATTCAAAAAATTTTCAATAAATTTTTGCATTTATGTATAACTTTAAAATTTTTTTATTAAACTTAATATATAATACAGTAAGGTAGGAGGGTTGAATACGGTATACGAAACTCAAAATGAACAATTTATCACAAATTTACAATATCGCGTATTAAAAATTTATAAATTTAAACAAAAAATTATAAATTTAAATTGGCGCCCCGCTTTCAGTGGACTCGAAAATACGGTGACGCGGCCTTGCGGCGGCGTGCATCGCATCGCGCAGGTCCGCCGTGCATGCACGCTCCACGCACGCGTTCACATAGGCGCGCGCCTGCGCTTCGTTTAACACGTGGATGAGGGCGTCTTTGAGGTCCGCACCAATTACCAAATCGGATGGAATCTGTGTGAAAAAATCAAATTTTTCATTTTTGATGTATATATAAGCCGCAAAGGGAGTTTTAAAATCTTTAAAATATTTTCAAACAGCTGCGGCTTATACGCATTGATCATTTATTATCCTAATTTACTGTATATAAGATGGGGTAATTTGAGCTAAATTTAAATTCGCGTCAATGAGTTCGTTTTAGTATTCGGAATCCAAATTTTGTGTCCGGCCTTATTTCAGTCTCATAAAAGTGGGCACAAAATTCGGACTCGCTTGGATCCCATATAACTGGTTGGCGCGCATTCAAATTTGGCTTAAAATGCCTGCGGCTTATCCGCACCAAATTAGCGCATTATTATTTCGATTCAACCTTTTCGATAATTCGGCTCGCATCGTCGACGAATGTGCCGACGGCGCGCAGCAGCGCCAACACGTGGCCGCCCTGGCCGGCGGCCAGCTCGATTAGCCGCTCCCAGAGTTCCGCGTCCGTGGCGCCGTGTTCGCAGCAGAACTCGATCGCCAATTCGATTCGATTCAAGTTCACGACAATCTCTTCCAGAGCCTCCATTTTGTTGCCGCTGCGGCCGAGAAGGAATATTTTCTGGAAATTTTTATCGCGTAAAAAAAATTTCAGAAAAAAAAATTCAACCTCTTCCACAAAATTGCGCTTTTGGCAAATTTTCAATGCCTCGTCGAGTTTGTATTTTTCAGCGCGCCGAAGAAATGGCAGTAATTTGGCGCGGTCGTTGTCCGCGTAGAGCCGAATCAATAAGTCCGTGTATTCGGCGCCTTCGTCGCGATTTTGCAACTTATTCAAATAGGCGAGCTGAAAAAATTCAAAATATTTTTTAGAATTTTTTGAGAATTAGATTTGGAGTAATGATTGGGCGAGCCAGCTCGCTTTGGCTCGGTTCGAATATTGAATTTGGTTCTGCTCGGCTTGGACAGTGAGCTCGGCCCGGTCCGGCTCATTTCGGCTGGGCTCAGGCCATTTTTGCCGACTCGGCTCGGACTTTAAGCTCGGCTCGTTTTGACTCGGTTCGGACAGTGAGTTCGGCTCTGCTCGGCCCGGTCCGGCTCATTTTGACTGGGCTTAGGCCATTTTTTGTCGGTTGGGCTCATCAACTCATCAACTTATAATAGCCAAAGCTTAATTTCTCATATTTGACTAGGGCAAACTGATTTAAAGGCTTCAGGTTTAATTAATACAATTGTAAAGACCAAATTAATGAAAATATATACTTGCAATTTGGGATGATTATTCAATAACTTGACAACTTTATTCGTGGAAACCGCGTTTTCATTATCCAATAATAAACGGATCGTCAGGTCCGTGTTGATTTCCATCATTTCGACTATCCGATCGCTGACCTGCGCGAACAGCCCGTGGCGTTCGATGACGCTGAATATGGATGGATCTCTTAACAATAAATAAATTTCCAAGGCTCTCTTAAAGTCACGCTCGTAGACATAGAGATGCGCGAGGACCTTATACAGGCATACCATGTCCTCTTCGCTGAGCGCCGTATTGTTGGATGAAGAGCCGGAAGAGCCCAACGTGTTTGAGGCATTCTCGGCCATTCGACTAATGGTTTTATCGCGAATAAAGCCTAAAATCACCGTAATATCCCTGATAATTTCTTATACTGGGTGACCAAAAAGTTGCACAAACTTTTTTCTTATACAAAATTTAACGGGCTACAAGATAAGCTAAACTCTAACAACATACAATGCCAATAACACTGCGAAATTTAATTTTAAACAATTTGTGCTCGAACTTTTTGATCACCCTGTATGTATACGATGAAATTGTGGAGCAGGAAAAGTCCTCACCAACTCGATACAAATCCGTGTTCCATTGTTGAATAAGCGCCAAAAATAGGCTCGGCATGGAATAGAGCGCGACAGTCAGCACGGACTCGTAGCATTCGGGCTCCAATTGTGGATTACCCACCGGAAGAACCGGCGATAGTTTCAGGATTTGACGGTACTTTTCGAATTGACTAACGTAGAATTCCCATTCGGCTTTTTGTCCGGAGCAAATCTGGAAGCAAAAAATAAGAAAAAGGAAAATATTGATCTCTGATTACCGTTACTCCGATCCCGGACCCAGGACAGGGCCAAAATTTAAAAAAAGTCAATAAAATTTTTATAAAACCGCGGCCAAAATAACGCCAAATTAGGGCTAGTCGAACCACACATTTTTTATTTTTTATATTTTTAATGTATAAAAGACCTGGGGCAATAATTTCGCGGCAGTCTCAAAGTCGGCGTCTCGCATAAGCCGCAGAATTAAATGGCGCCCCACTTCGATGACACTCGTCTCTTGGAGTTGATCCCGATGTTTGAGTGCGCAAGCTAGGGCCTCATAATGTAGTTCGTTTTCCATTAACCATGCGATTCGATTGTCCACCGAGCAGGGATGGGCCTAAAAAACGATATAAAAAAGCATACAGTATAGTATAGTATATACAGTGGGTTATTGTTGAATTGGAACTCGAATGTACGGTACCAAATTTCCTAATACACTATCGATATTTCATTCCACAATGCGTGTATGCATGTGCATTTTGTACCTCAATAAGCTCACGAGGTCCGCACAAAAAGTACAAGTTGTCTTGCGGCAGCGCGGCGAGAAAAAAGCGCGACGACGGATTATTGACGCCACGCATTTCGATGCTCTCCTCGGCGGCCAATTGAAAAGCGTCTACGTCGACGGGCTGTAAAAGGACCAGCTGAGCGCAACCATCGGCGACAGCATCCGAGCCGGTGATCGACATGTCGCTGCCCGCATTTGACTAAACGATATGCATAATAATTGGAATTGGGACATTTCGAAACGGAACATTTCAAGATGAGATATTTCGAGTTAAGACATTTCGAGATGGAACATTTCGGAATGTGACATTTCAGGATTTTAATGGAACAAGCCGGCAAAATTAAACTCGAGCCGAGCCGAGTCGGATAGTCGGCTAGGTCGGTCCGAACCGAGCAGGCTTGGCCCATCACTAATACGTTTTATATCGAGTAGAATGAAACTTGAGAAAAGTTCAATTTAGTTTCTTCAGGTTCACATTTACCTGATTTTCTTCCGTGGGATTCGACGACGAGGAACTAGCCTTATTATTGTTGTTGGACGCCGATCCGCGAACACCAAACACGGCGATTTCACACCATTTCGTGCCAGGACCGCCGGCTCGATTCGCGGAACCAGCCGGACTATTGACCCGTAGAGAGGCCTCATCGACGGCAACACTACTGATGAATCCGTTTGCAATCTCTTGGGACTCGTCCAATGCAATGGAATCGCCCAAGGTCAAGTCCTCGCTGGCCCAAGGCGTAAACGAAATTCCGCCGATAACAAAATTGGGAATGGTCCAACGATACAGCAATTGGCCTTGCTGAAAAAATTAAGAACATTGGTACAAAAAAGTTAAGAGAAGACTTAACGTACTGATTTATGTGGTAGAATTTGGCACACGCATACCGTATTCGCCCAACCAATGGCCAACGTGGTCGCGTCGAGCCACGAGTGTCGCGGCGTTGGCGACGACGCGTCGCTGGGTGCGCGTTGATGTAGCGGTTGAACTAGGGTGATTGTACGAGACAAGGTACTAAAATAAATTGAGATGATACTGTAAGCACTAGTGCTGTGTGACTTGGTTTTTTTATGAGAATATGAGCATGAAAAATGATTATATTTTTTTTGCGCCGGACTGACCAAAAACAAGTCGTGCCGGGTCAAAATTGGCCGGGCCAGCCAAAACGAATCAGACCATCCGAAAACGGGCCGGGCCAGCCAAAAATCGGTCGAACTGGGTCAAAACGGGTTGGGCCAGCCAAAAACAGGCTAGGCCAGGTCAAAATGGCCGGGCCAGCCAAAAACATGCTAGGCCACCCAAAAACGGGCCGGGCCAGCCAAAAACAGATTGAATCGGATTAACATCTCTACTATACAATATCGTAACTTATACGAACTTTTTTTTATTTCTTAATTTCTTTCTTATATTTGGCTTGGTCGTAGGCACGCACTTATTTCTTTTATGCAAACTGGATTTATGCCAAGAGAATATGAGAGCCATCGCAATTCGTACTTAAACCGAGTCAAACAGCCTTTCTGAGCTGCGTGAGAATTTTATGAGAAATTTAGAACCCGCGTACTAATCATAAATCCTCGTGCCGCTTTCGTTCGTAAATGCGATATAGGACCCGCGCCAGGACACTGCCGTAATCCATTCGTCGTCGGACTTGCCTAGATAAAGCACTTCGGCCTTTTGACCGCCGAAAAATCGACGTCTATACAAAGTTAGATCTCGTTCGGCGACGACAAATATTTGGCCATTTGAGTTGGAGCCAAACTCTTCCGCAATTGCCACACATCGCGCCGATTTTCGGACGGATAAACGCTTAAAAAAGAAGAAATTTCAAATTTTTAAGTATAATAATTTTATAGCATTATTATTATACGGTAAAAAAAGTTCTGTTTTTGCTTATGCCAAACTATTTTATCTATTTGGTTGAGACTAGAGGCCGTCGTGGCTCCGGCATAGCCGGAGTCCAAAAAAAGCGTGAAGAAGAGGTTGGGAGAAATTTCTAATATTTCAAAGATTCGAAGCCGAGCCGACAATATTGAACTTGAGTCGAGCCGAGCCGAATTCACTATCCTGGCCCACTGCTCAAGCCGGTTTGGCCAATCCGCCCCCGAACACCTTTTATTGAACAAATAATAAACCAAAATTGCTCTGTGAGAACCCATCACTAATTCGAAAGTTAGAACCTGATTGTATAAATCGTGTCCTATTCCGAACACAGCCACCACATAATCGTTTGCGCAGCTGACAAAGTAATGACCTGCCGCGTCGACAGAAATCCACGAAACGGCGCATTTGTGCTGGCGTACTGACTGGAAATTTTCGCCCTTTTTTAGTAAAAAAAATTATTGAACAACTCGGCAATTTATTATTTTTATTATGCTGTAAATTATGCTTTAACAATGCTTTACTAATTGTGCGTTGCCAAAATGATCGAATACACAAATCTTTCCCGATTTGCAGCCAAACAAAAGGAATTTGTCGTGAACCGCAATACAGGACACGCCATCCGTCTCGAATATCTAGGAAAAAAAACCTAATTAGATCTTTATCAGTGTTGTGACCTGACTCTATAAGTGGCTTCGACTCCATAAATGGCTCCGGAGTCATTTAGACCCGAAAATCTCCTTGTCATCGCCGGAGTCGGAGCCATTTGAAGTCAATTTATGGAGTCATCTGGCTTTTTGAAAAGAGATAACGGAACTGCTGGCGGCTCGCGGTTTCGGAGTCAACCCGGAGCTAGATTACAACATTGGTCTTTACCAAAATTGTACCGGAATTCCGATTTCCGCAAACAATGCTGATGTGTTTGAATATTTTTTTGTACTTATTGTTGTTTGAATTTGATAGAGAATTTTGTCACAATTTATGCACACGTTGTTTGTATTAATGATGGCAAAAAAGCTAGAAAATTCTCACTTTCGCCACATCCGCGAGAATTCGGCTATATTTGAAGCGGGGCTCAATTAATATTTCCTCCTCAATTTCGTCGGATTTTTCGCATGAATCTTCGGCGACTTTTGAATCGATTGGAAAATTTTCATTCATTTTAAACAAAAAATAATGTTTTTTTCCGGTTATAAATTAATTAAGTAACCATTTATCGAAAAGGAATTTTTGCTGTAAAAATCAAATTTGGAATAAAATTTTTAAAAAATAAATTGGCAAATTGTGAAAAATTTGAAACCGCTTTTTAAATTTTTAAGACACAATGTCTGTAAAAATTAATGTTTTTTTAGCCATTTTGGGACAACTTTTCTTCGGATTTTGCTGAAAATACAGTATAAGGTACTATCGGACGTGCTGTTCGATAGCCGTTTTGTACAATTTTGCATAATACCGTAATTACAGCCTGGCTACGGTAGCAAGGTTTTCAATTTTTTCCTATTTTGACTCATTTTATACAAATTACCATAACTTTCTTCAAAATGTATCTAAAAGTATGTTGAAAAGCATTTTGGAAAGAGAAATTCTTCCTCTTTAAGATCTTTAAAAAGACCAAATTTAGAATTTAATTTAAAAAATTTATTTTAAAAGAAATAAAACTTTGAATGGAATGTAATTTTCTTTTGAACTGTTCTTAAAAATAATATTTTGAGAAATTAACGAATCAATAGTTCGGTTCATCCGAGGGGGGGGGAGGAGCTAAATTAATTTAGAAGTGAATGGACGAACAATTGCGAATGACCAAAATTTAATAAGTAACTGTTTAAGATTACTTAACTATTCTTGAAAATAGTCAAAAATTTTTTGGAAGAAAATTGATCTATTCGAATACGCACAATTCCTTGCATTGGTTTCGTGTTTCAGGTGGAACTCTGAAAAATTTTCATATACGATATTGTAAAAATTAGGGAATATAATAGTAATGGGTCGAGTTGAGCCGGCTCGGCCCATTTTGGCACGATTCGTTTTTGGCTGATTTATTTTTATGCTCGGCTCAAATTGAAAATAGTCGGCCCGGCATATCTCTGGTGTAAAATAGTAGTGAGCCGAGTCGGTTACCCGGCTCGACTCGAGTCTGATGTTGCCGTCTCGGCTATTTTCACTATTTTGTATAGAACATAAAAACCTCAAGAATCCCAGGCACACGAGCAGATACTCGCGAATGTTGTAAATGGGTCGGTCGAAGTCGGATGTGGAAAGGCCCGCATCGCATCGCAGACGAAAAATGGCATCGTTAAGAAGGTGAAGTGCCTCATCAAGGCGGACCCTGTGGTCCTTCTGCTTTCGATAGAAAATTTGAAAGTAGAGCCTAAAAAGCCAGCCAGATGTGAATGAAATCAACGTATGAATTGTGATTGTTATAAATTATACGGTACAATGTAAATTTTACCAATTTTGTGGCGAAATCGCCAATTTCGAGTCGAATCGAGAAAAATGTTCCGTCAACGAAAAGCCAACAATTCGACTCAAACTTTGCAGAAGACCAAAAATTACGCCGAGCGCAGCGGAAATTTCGCTTTCGGAATGACCTGTAAGCGTTATTATTCCAATTTCAAGCGTATAACCCGTGATGGCGTTCGAACAAATTTTAAATTATAAGGTTTTTGGCATTTTGTTAATTTGCAAAATTGAAGTCGTATTTTTTTTGAATTTGCTTCATTCCTCTTAAATTCACTTTAAATGGTATTAGTCTGGGTCTATAATCCTTTATCAAGCTTTAGGATCATTATCGGACTATTCAAGCTTTTCGGCTATTATTGGATTATTGTAAAAGAATTCCAAAAACGCTAAAAATTTGAAATATGCTCAAAATCAAGATAAACAAAAAAAAACTTTCTATACAACCAATCAAAAGTCCTGTGGCCTTACACAGAAAAAGGGATAATTTTTCCAGTACAGTACCGGCTCGATGTTTGTGTTGTGGTAGATGCAACCCGCATATGAGATCGTATCTCTCACAGAGACATCTCTTTACAAATGTCGCACGGCGGGGTTTGTTGAGAAAGAATATTTCGTACAGCTCGAAAAGCGTATACTTTCTTCTTAGCTCGAGTTCGTTGCCAAGCCGAGAAATGGATCCGCTGAAAATAGTGGGAGGGGTTATTTTTCATTTTCTCTCCCTCGACTCTCATTCCCAATTCTCACCACAAATTCTCGTTGGTCGCCAGCAATTTTGCGCCCATTTCGTTCATCGAAATCGTTTCTTCGTGGCGAATTTTTTTCTCAGCTTCTAAAAAGATTTTAGGCTTAGGCTTAGGTACGGGTTAGGCCCAATCTTATACTTGGAATTTAGGCTTAGGCTTGGGCATAATCATCCCGTTTTGTCCGCTCCTGTGTTCGCTATCCCGCTTTGTCGCATCATCAAATTGACTCATCTCTTCCATTCGCCCTCTCTATCCTCCTCCCCCTCCCTCTCTTCTTCAAGTTATGTTTTACCTTCATTTGCCAAGTCTTCAACAAAAGCGCTAAAACGAAGTTGTGCTTTACGAAGTCGTTTTCGCGCTTGAGAAATATCCGCTTTTAAAATGCGCAAAATCACTTGCTGCTCTTGCATTTGAGCTGTCTAAGTCATCAAAATAAATTAAGAGTGAAGGATTTTTGCGGCCCGAACCGCTGAAAAAAAACCCAATCCAGTTTGGCCCAAAGTTGAGGTCCGGTCATCCTTTAAAAAATAGAGTAAAATAGAGAAATTACCAGCGAATGAATAAATTTTTTAAATTTGATTTTATTCATTTAGTTCATAAAAATATATTAACCGAAAAAAATAAATATTCAACATAGAATTTTAGGACCTACTAATTCTCGAATGGACGAGTCATTATTTACCAAATTTTCAATATTTGTCGCGTTGTCTTTGAGAAGCTTTTGAAAGCATTTGATCGTGTTACAAGTGGCACGTAATCTTAACAAATTTCATGAGTAATTGACGAAAATTGTCGGGAATTTATGGGCACAAATAGATCGAACCTATTCCAATCTTGTAGGTTATGCGATGGCTCAACATGCTGCTCCGAGATTGATTCAATTTCGTTATTCATAGTTAGACTTTTTCGCATTTAACATTTTATAAATTTGTGAGGCTGGAAATGAATTTGTTAATTCAATTTAGTTCTTTTGTAATATTAAAATATCGAAAATGGTTGACAAAGAAGATGGAAATTTTAAAAGTTTTTAAAGTTTTAAAAAACTAGTTTTGGTTTTTACGAAAATCTTTAAATTGGTTTCACAAAGCCAAAATATTATTTAAAATTCCAACGAACGGACTTGTAAGGGAATATGCCGCGTTATGCTACAATGAACTTTTTTCTTTTTTTGCTTTTGCGTCCAAAATTTCCGGAAAATTTCAAGTGCTTGTAACGCAAGCTGTTTACAAACAGTGTTGTAAATTGGCTCTACTTCGGCTTTATAAGTGGTACCGAGTCATTTGGAGCTGCTGAGCCAACTGGTCGGATTCATCTATCGGAGCTGGAGCCATTTGGAGCCATTTATGTCTTAATGGCTTGTAATTTATGAAGTCATCTGGCTTGTCGTGGCTCCAGCTTTTTTTAAAAAGAGCTAAAAGAATCGCTGATGGCTCCTGAGTAAAAATTCAAAATCAATCGCGGGTCACCCAACCAGGATAGGGCCTCAATTTTGTGGGTCGAACCGCAAAATAACCGGCCGCCCAATCCACGCTTTTGATTCAATTTAATAATTCGATTATAATCGAATTTCATTGTAAAATTTGTCTCGGAAATGAATGAAAAAATAATATATTTTTATGAGAAAAAAAAGTTTCAATCGTTTGTGTCCATAAAAATGTGCGTAGAAAATTTTCTAGCAAAATTTTCTCTCTTTGGACAATTTTCTTTTTTTTCTCACAAGCACAAAATTTGCAAAAATACAGGCCAAAATTAGTCATCAAATGAATTGGCCGACGAAATATTTTTCGCTTAATGAAATTGTAAATTTTTATTTGAAAATATGTCATTTAAGCTAAAATTTTAATTGAAATTTTATAGAATGGATAGAATGTTCCCGAAAAATAGGGATTATGTTTAGGGACTATGAATCGGTCAAAATATGTATATTTTTTGTATTCGATTTTAATTGGGTGTGATACACAATTTTCCGCCGAATCTAATGACATATGAATTTTTGGGATCGGATCTTTTGGAGTGTATTAAAATCAGACCTAAACGAAATGTTATTCCCCAATCAATTTTTAAAATTATATGAATCTCTCGCTCTCCTTTCTCTCTTTTTCCTTCTCTCTCTCCTTCTCTGCTTTTCTCTCTCCTTCTTCTTCCAACATTGCCTTGTATGTCTCTCCCTCCAAACACAAATAATATACCAATTTACATATTTATCCCAATTGTGACATTCCAAATACCCAAACAAAAAAAATCAAATCGGATTTGAACAAAAAGATATTTAAAATAAAAGAATTTCCTTTTGCAGATTAAAATTGGAACTTTTTTTTTCAATGTGAAAAGCGGAAAATTGCAAAAAAAAATTTAATCGAATAAAGTTTTTGTTGTTGTTTTGCGTAACTTTTCACGTTATTTTTTTCCCACTTTTCAAATTGTCCATCAAAAAAATTTATTTTAGTTAAAACTTTTTATTTCTTAAAATTTTCGCATTTATTATTTCTTTTAATTTCTAAATAAATTTAGGCACTTTTTAACGTAAAACAAATCACTGAAATTTTCCGATTTTTCAACTTTGACCAACTTTTTAAGTGTCAAAAAGTTACTTTTAAGAAAATTAATTTTACCATCTCGATTCAGAATTTAATTCTCTATCGATTATTTTTTAAATAAAATTTCTAAGTTATCTAAAAAAAATTACAATTAAAATTGTAAGGCCCGGTCCCGACCGAGTTAAAATTTTCCGGTCAGGCATATCGCTACATTAAATAATTTTTAACTGTCTAGATAAATAAAAATATATGCCGACGAAATAGTATTGGATTGTCTTCTCTAGCTCACCGGCGAAAGCCATCGCCCGTTTTTCGCGAATGAAATTCGGGGTATATAAGCGAAAAGTTTAACCCTATCCCCAAGAGTTGTATTCACTATTGCATGATTTCGATTTCGGTTTGACTCGGCCAAGCTAGAGTTAAGTCAATACCAGTGTTTGTGGTTCACTGGACCCTCTGGGCACCATTCCCAGTGGCCTCTTCGGAGGTTCGGTACGTCCCACAGCTAACTGAGTCAGCCGGATGAGAAAGTATTGTGATGGTGCACAACTATGATTCCACATGACACAACGAACCCGCAATTACGCCGGTGTGCGGAACGCGAACCGTTGGCTTGCTTGGCCGGATACGCTCTCTTTCGATGCGTCCCATTGCCCATATATCGCGGCATAGTCGAATCGAAGATTGAGCAATGATCCCGGCCGCACCAACCTTTTGCAATTTTTTTCAAAATATAGGCCAAAAAATGGACCTATACACGCGAAATTAGGGTGCTTTTTTAGTTAAATTTGAATCGATTATTTTCATAAATCATTTAATTCGTGTCCAAATTCATACAGATTCAAATTTTCATTTTTTTTCGAAAATGGTGCTAATTTTCATCAAAATTTTCCTCGCAATTTTTTTTCACAAAATTTTTTTTGTACATTAAAAATTTTCCGAATTTTCTTCAAAAGTTTTTTTTTTCTATTCTTTCCAAATTCCCAAAAAATTTTCCAATTGTTTTTAGTTTTCACCATTTTCAAACCATTTTTTTATTACTTTTTAAGGTGCTTATTATTACTTTTTTTTGTTTTTTTGGGATTCTTTCACTTTTCAATTTTAGCTGAAAATTTTGTGAAAAATAATCCCTCTTTTACAGTCATTTAATTGTTTTTCTGTATTAAATTTTACTAAAAATTTAGAAATTTAATATATTAGGTCGGCAAGAAAGTATTTTCCATTTTTACATGGAACGACATTTATTATAAAAACAAAACTACAACATCCAATTAATTTAAGAGTATTATCCATCAACACTCATGAAAAAAATGAATTCCCTTTGAGAAGAACTCGGCCAGATTTGACTCAAAGAATTTTGAATCGCCAAATTTTTGCAATCTTGAAGCTTTTGTCTCTATTTCAGCTACTGTTTAATATAACAGCTCGAAGTTATGGGGGGGAGGGGGGTAAGAAGCTAATTTTCTGGACTATTTGATGGTACCAAAACGGCTCTTGTATCTGACACATTAGCCGAGTTACATACAAATTTCCTTAAAATTTTTGAGTACCTCGATACTCCCATCGGCAAAATTTTTTTTCAAAACCATTTTTTTTGCTATGATAGTATTAATTAGGCTTGAGAAAAGTTAAAAAAAATAATTTCAAAAAAGTTGCTTCAAAAATTACGTTTTTATTGCAAATTCGGCACTTTTCAATTTTGGCTATTATCGATAAATAAAAATTTTTGCCCCAAAAATTGAGTTATTACAAATTTTTGTATTATAATATTCACAAAAAAACGCCCTTTCCCTAAGATAAACTTATTTTACAGAAACTTTTATTGGATCCAAAAAATAGTCGTTCCATATAAAAACGGAAAATAATTGTTTGACGACCTAATATGTATATGACCGGGAAGATATGTATGTATATGATTATGGATGTTATATATATATATATATATATATATATATATATATATATATATATATATATATATATATATATATATATATATATATATATATATATATATATATATATATATATATATATATATATATATATATATATATATATATATATATATATATATATATATATATATATATATATATATATATATATATATATATATATATATATATATATATATAATTATTATTAGTAAAAATGTCTTTAAAAAAATATTTTTTCATACGAGTTTATCGCAAAAAATTAATTATTTTTTTCAATTTTTAATCGATTTTTTTTCTTCGTTTACTTTTTTTTTATTTATTAAATAATTAGTTTTTCGTGGAGAGTTTTGCGCTTCTTACTCGATTATTATTGTCAATTGTAAATATTGTTAATCATTTCGGAATAATAAGAATAACAAAATAGTATAGCCAACAATTTTGAAATTTTTTTGCAAGGTCAACGCGAACCTGAAGATGGAGCTCCATTAGAAAAATGGCCTTAAACACAGAAAAAATCGAGAAAATAACAAAGAGAAATTACGCTAAAACTTTTTGTGTATAATCCTCAGGGCGGAAAAAAAATTTTTGCATTGGTTTGACATTCTTCTGTAATTCACGATATAATTTTGATTTTTGGAGATTTAGACGGATCAAAATTGAGAAAATGAGAAAATTTTCTCTCTTTCTTCTCTTTCTCACATTGTCCAAATAGTTTTCTCCGTGTTCAAGGAAATTATTTTCTCTCTCTTTGTCCAAACATTACAAAATAATTTTGGGTACTTGAAATGGACCTTTTTGAAACTTGAAGTGATTTTTTTTCCCGAATTTTTTGACTCTTTTTTTATGAAGTTGAAAATATTATAAATATCAATTTTGTAATTTTTAAAAGAAAAAGTAAAATTTTTTTAAAGTTTGTAAAAATTATTATTTTTTGATTTAATAATTAAATTGAGAAAATTGCGCGTCAAATTAGCGCATATTTACGCGAAATTTTTTTCTTTTTTTTTTGACAAGTGAAAAAAGAGAAACAAAGTGAAAATTGGAAGAAGAAGAAAAAGGAGAGAAAAGAGAAAGAAAGAGTAGAAAGGCTGAGTGAGAAGAATAAAAAGAAAGATGAAGGGAGAAGGAAGTGTGAAAGAAAGGGATAGAGAAGGATGGAGAGAAAAAGGAGAAAAAGAAGAAGGAAAACGATATGGGGAGAAGGATGGAGAGAAAGACATGTAGAGAAGAATGGAGAGAAGGATGAAGAGAGAAGTGAGAGTAAAAAAAGGGATTGAGAAGGATGGAGAGAAAGAAAGGGTAGAAAGACATGGAAAGAAGGATGGAGAGAAAGACGGAGAGAAGGGAGAGTGAAAAAAAGGGATAGAGGAGGATTGAAAGGAAAAAAAGTGAAAATTGGAAGAAGAAAAAGAAAAAAAACGGGAGAAAGACAGGAAGAGAAGGATGGAGAGAGAAAGAAGAGTAAACATTGGAAAAAAATAGAAAAAGATGAAGAAAGGAAGAGAGCGAAAGATTATGAAAAGAGAGAAATAAAAGAGTAAAAAGTGGCTTTAAAGAAAGAAAAATTTTGCGATTGCAAAATTTTTTTTTTTTGCATTTTTAAGTGATGAAAAAATGATAGAAAATTTAACGAATTTGATTGAAGAAAAAAAGGCATTTCTCGATATACTTTTACTTTTTACATTTTATTTATATAAATATGTATTGTTTGTTACACGTGAAATGATACCAATACTCTTTATAAAAAGCCCATCCATTTTCATACTATAAAAGATATAAAAGAATGAAACACCAAATAAATTCGAAATTTATTTGGTGTTGTGCCGGACCTTGCCCAGACCGGACTGATCCCCGAAATCGGACCCTTAGCCTGAGAAGAATGCCGGATTTTAACCGGTTTTTCGGACCCGAAACCGGACGAGAGTACCCGGCATATCACTCTTCCTATTATCCTAACCCTCTTCGCCCGGACTCAAAATGAACTTGAAGGAGCTCAGCGGGTTATATGCTGGAAATTAGAATAAACAAAACCAGATTTGAACAGGTTAAAAATGGATTCAAATTTTTTTTTTTTGAAATGGTTCTTAATAAAAACAAATGTTTTTTTTTGGGGTGAAAAGATTTTCAAATTTGATCACTCAAACCAGTTTCAAAAACTGTTAATATTTCATTGCTTAAATGAATGTTGATATGGAATTTTTCTATTTAAAGCTTTTACTTCACTAGAAACTAGATTATTCTTGAGCGCTTAAGCTTAAGCCCTCATCGGCCTCCGCTCATCTTGCTTGTTTAAAAAAGGGTTGAAAATATGAAAAAATGAAAAAAAAATTCACACGCGAAAATAAGCCGCTTTTTTCAACACAAAAAAATTGAAATTTTTAGTAAAAGATGGTCCAATTTCGTTTGCCTCTCCCCCCCCCCCAAATTTTGTTTTTTCTATAACTTTTTAATTTCTCAACCAATTTTCGAAATTCTTTCTTTTATTCGATTTCCGAGATTTCAAACTTTCGTTTGATACCAAGATTGTCGATATTGGTTTTGATTTATAATTTTGATAATGATTTTAACTTTTTTGGCTACGTTTTCAAAGATTCCAAAAATAACAAAATTTGCCTCAAATGAATTTCGCTAAAATTTAACTTAATAGATTAAATAATGAATTTATTAATAAATTTTATATTTATTTTTACTAATTCCGTCTCATTAAGATCCAAAAAGTTCGAAATATCCTAAATATGTTCACTCAAATGCTAGATATTTTTAATAATTTATCTCGCATAATTTTTTTTTAAACGATCCAAATTAAATCGATAACCGAATTTGTAAATCAAAACCAATTTTCTCAAGCTTAATGTCAAAGATTCGAAAAATAATAAAATTTGCCTCAAATAATTTCAATTTAAATTTCGTTAAGATTTAATTTAAAAAAAAGCCAATTTGGGCCACCCTGTATTAGATCTTGGATTTTTGAGCTTTTTTAAACAATTTTTTGTTAAAATCCAAAAAATTTCTTCGAAAAAATTTGATCGAATTTAAAGAAAATTTTCATTCCAAAAATTTTTTTCTTTGCGAAGAATAATTTTTCTCGACAATTTCTTTTTTCTTTATTATATTTGCTTTTTCGCTTTGCCATTTTAAAATTTTCGAATTTTTTAATCGGCTAATTGGGAGAATTTTTCTCTTTTTTTTCCTAATATGACTTTGTGAAAATTTTCGATGGAAAAAAATTATTTTTTTGATTTGTAAAAATATCAAAAAATAAATTTAATCGATTTTTCTCACTAATTTTTAGTTTAAATTAATTATTTAAATGATTTTTTTTAAATATTTTATAACTATTTATTTATTCTGATTTTTAGTAGAGGTGGCCGGACCAGACATAAATTCTTACGGTCAGGCCGAGAGTAAATTTTCATGGGCCGGGCAGGCTTGGGCCGGCTCTGGTCTTTATTTTGAGGGCCGAGCCGGCCCGAGCTAGGCCTAAATTTTTACGTGCTTGACACCCAGTTTATTTTTATGAGCCGGACCGACTTAGGCCTTGATTTTGTAGGCAGAGCCTGGCCGATGAGTCTTTATTTTCACGGCTCGATACGGCCCGTGAAAATTTATTACTTTGTTTTTACGGGCCGAGCCAGGCCCAAATTTTCATGGGCCGAGCTTCAATTTTAAAAAGCTGGCTCCAAGTCAGTGTAACATCAAAAAATTTTAAAAAATTTTACTCAACGCTTAATTGATCGAAATTATTGAGCGCTATTTACAACATTTGTTTATTTTTCCGGAAAAAAATTTCCTCCCAAAAAAATTAAACCACTTTTTTTTCCATTTTTCTTCGTTTAATCGAAAATCGAAAAAATATTTTTCTTTAATAGACGTGTGACCCAAATTTGAGAGGGAAATTTTTCATCGCCTCTTAAATATTTTTAATTTTGCTTTTTATTAGATAAGTGAAAAATGGTAAAAAAAATTTCTCTTGGGAGGAGGAGATGGAAACTTTTAAATTCGGACTTTTTGTGGCTTCAAAATCAGCCTGAAATTTCGGTAAATCCTGAGGAGCGAACAATTTTTCAACTTATTAGGATAATTGGAAAAAAATTTAAAAAAAAATGAAATCGAATGAAATGCGAGAAAATAAAACTATTTAAAAAATGTGAAAAATTTAAAAGTGAAAAGCGTAAACGTGCGAATGCGTTGTGTTGCGCGCCCGCGAGACACGCACGCGCTTTTCGCTCGCCTCTCGAGTAAAGCGCGAGCGAAGGAGAAAAATAAAGAAAAAAATGATCAGGATCAGCAAAATTTTTGACGAAATATGCTATGAGCTGAGAAATTTGTATGGGGAGGGGAGAACAGAGAGAAAGAGAAAAACGAGAGAGAGAGAGAGAAAGAAAAGAGAGAGAAAGGAGGGAGTAGTAGAGATAGAGTAGAGATAGAGAGAGGGAGAGATAGAGAGAAGGAGGGAGAAAAGAGAGAAAAAGGAGAGATAGAGGGAGAGAAGAAGAAAGAAAGGAGAGAGATAGAGAGGGAGAGAAAGAGGAAGAAAAGAAAGAGAGAAAGAGGAAGAGAAAGAGAGAAAAGAGAGAGTGGGAAGGAGAGTAAAAAGAGAGGACGAGAAGGAGAGTAAAAAGAGAGGGAGAGAAAATGAGATAACCATGGAGAGATTTTTTTGAGCAGATCGGATTGAGCTAAGAGAGATTTGTTTTAGGCATAGAAAAAAAGTAAATAATAATTAAAGTTGTCTTGTTTGGTTTTTTTTTATAATAATTTCGCTTTTTTTTGCTAAATGATAATCCACAAATTATTATTTTAATGGAATTTTGCTCATTTCTTGTTTATTTTATTTAAAGAATTGAATAAACTCAAAAGTTCATGTACATATAAGCCGCAGAGCGTTTGAATGATTCTTGAATCGCAAATTTGCAATTTCGAATTAGAACAAAATGCCAAGAACGTTGATATTTGAATGTCTCTGTGGGTATACGTCTAAAATTTTGGGTGACAAAAAATTATGAAAAATAAATGCAAAAAAAAGTTTATAAAAATATTTTTTTTTTAGTTTTTTTTATACGGTAATTTACTAGCTTTAATTCAACCGTAATCCAATACATCGTGATTCTACCGTGATCCAATCTACCATAAATTCCTTCGTAATTATCCAACCTACCGTAATTTCGCCGTAATCCAATCTACATTGATTCCACCGTAATCTCATTGTAAAATGGACTATATTTGGTCCTTTCGGGACTCAATCTTTTACGGTATTTGTTCCGCCAGCGCCCCGCAGCCCGACTATGACGTCATGCACAAAAAGTTCAAGTAAGTTTATAACTTTATGTCTATGTATAACCCGCACGAGAATTTCTCTTTTTTGTTAAACTGGCGCTCTTTTCAGTGGGTTCGGGCCCACGGATTATATATACAGCTCGTAATTAAAGTAATAAATATATTTTTATTTTATAACTTTTCAAAAAAAAACTTAATACACAAAAAATCGAAAAAAAATGGAGCGTAGAATAAAACAAATTAGGTAAAATTTTTTTTCTTATAAATCCAAAAAAATTAAAGTCAATTTTTATTAAAAATGAACATACAAATAAAATATCCAAGGCCAAATGGTAGAGCGACATTTTCAATTTTGGCTAACTTTTTAAGGGTTAAAAAGTTACTTTTAAGAAAATTAATTTTGCCAATGCGATTTAGAATTTTCTTCTCAATCCATTACTTTTTAAATCGAGTTTCTAACTTAATTAAAAAAAAAGTTACAGCCAAAAAAGTAAAGTGACTCAAAAAATTTTCAAAAAATAAATTTTCAAAAAAAATTACTTTTTCAACTATAACTTTTTTTCCAAATTATTTAAAGACTTGATTAAAAAAATAATGGATAGAGAATTAAATTCTGGATTGAATCGGTAAAATTAATTTTTTTAAAAGTAACTTTTTTGTTCTCAAAAGGTTAGTCAAATTTGAAAAATCCGCGATTCTGAAAAAAATTGACCAGATATTTGCATTTCTTTAAAATTAATTTATTTTTTATTTCATTTTTTACTTTTATCATTTTTTTTCTTTATTTTTGTTCGAAAATTTTTCACATACACCGATTTTTAGCTCATCTTTTTTTTCCGGATTTATCTCTCAATTTCCTATCCGTAAAAGTGCGTATTTATCTTTTTTCCTGAACGCACACAAACCTAAGCTTAAGCACAAGCACAACGAGTACATACTTGACTCGAGTCAACTCATTCAATTCCACGAGTCAAAGTGGAAAAATTATAATAATAATACATATAAGAAAATTTCAGTCGGTTTTTAATCTAATTTTCCAAAAGGTCAAAAAAAAGTGAAAAAGAAAAAAATTTTCACGAAAAATGACCCCTGTCAACTTAATTCTCTCATAAATACACATACAAAAACGACATTTGTTGTCGGAAATTTTTGCCGGCTGGGAATACTCAAAAAAAACACAATACAAAATTTTTTGAGATACAAATTACTGAAAATCTGGTGTTTAATTTATAAATAGCATACTTATTTCTGACCAAGCCTATTTTATGCAGAATTATCCACTCTATAAAATGTGTATAAACTTTTATTATAGTCAATTGATTCTAATTAAAAAATGATAATTAAAATTTTAATAATTCTTCTAAAAGGCGCTAATACTTCTCTTAGATTTTGGTTTATAAAAATGATTCCAATGAATATTTTTATTTCGAGCCAAGCCTATTTTGTTCAGAATTTCCTATTTTGTTCAGAATATAAAATGAGTATAAATAAATTTTATAAAGAATTGAATTGAATTTAGAAAATGATAGCCAAAATGAGCTCGGCGTTTACAATGATTCCTCTAAAGAATGCTAATCCTCTCTTAGATTTTGGTCTATAAAAATGAATTTAATGAATATTTTTATTTCGGACCAAGCTTATTTTGTTCAGAATTTTCTGCTCTATAAAATGAGTATAAATTTTTATTATGGTCAATTGAAATAAATTAAAAGATGATAGCCAAAAATGAGTTTAGCGTTCCCAATAATTTGTCCGCGATATTTTTGTCTTCACATATAAAACACATTTTAATTTGGAATATGTTTTTCAATGTATTTGTGTTCGGATAATAAAATCATTTGCATTTAATTTATTTTTCCAATTTTATTATTTTTTCTTTATTTCGTCACATTTTTCCTCTTTTCTTTTGGCTTTTTCTTTATTTAATATAAAAACAGAAAAATCATCCGGAAAAAAGTTTAACATGATGTATGATGGCATCACATCAGTGATGTATAATTACAATACATTAGTAATGTGTAATGATATCACATTATTAATGTATAGTGATATTATATCAATAATGTATAATGACATCAGATCATCGTAATCACATTACATTACCAATATATAATTACATCACATCACTAATGCTTAATCCTGTCACATCACGCATCACGCACACACATACACATACATTACGTCAAATGCAAATCAAATGACATAAGGTCAAAAATTTTCATTCTCAAACCGATATCAATTGATTTCAACTTGAGATGATTATTTGTCTTATTAATTAAATATTTTATTTGATTTTATTCCATTTTTATTATTATTTTTTTATTTTTCCTTAATTTTTGACGAAATTATTTTAATTTTTTAAAACTTTTTCCATTTTTTTATTGTAAATAAATTTTTGAAATATTTTTTTCTAATTTAATAAGTTTATACTCAAAAAATTTTTAAATATTTTTCGTTTTTTTTAGTTTTTTGACTTTTGCCGATTCTATTTCATCGTTTTATAATGGGAAAGCGTGACATTTAGGCCCATTTATTTTGATCCCTCCATTTCGGGTCCATCATCTCGGTCTCATTATTTCAGCGGTCTCATTATTTCAATCTCTCTATCTCAATATCTCCATTTCGATATCCCCATTTAGATATCTCTATTTTTTATCTCAATATCTCCATTTCATTTTCATTCCATTTATTTCATTCTCTATATTTTATTCGCTTCGTTTTGATTCCTCCATTTCGGGTCCATTATCTCGATCTCATTATTTTAGTCTGCCGATTTCGGTACTGATCATTTTGGTTCTTTTTAATCCCTCCATTTCAAATTCGTCACTTAGATCATTCATATCGATTCAGGTCTCTTCATTCCGGCCTTGTCATTTTGCTTTCATTATTTCAGTCTCACCATTTTAATTCCTACATTTTGTATCCATCATTTTGGTCCCATTATTTTCGTCTGTCAATTTCGATAACTTTACTTTGGGCCGATCATTTTGGCCTCATTATTTCAGTCTCTTCATTTTGGCCTATCCATTTCAATTTTTTGTCCATTCATTTTAGCGCAAACCCAAATTAGGCCTATGTAAGAAGCTGAAAATAAAAATTACGAGAAAAAAGCGAAAAAATTGAAAAAAAATTTGAAAAATGAAAAAAAAATCTTTTGATTTTGATGGGAAAACCGTGCAAAAGGCCTTGATCTGAAATAATTTTCTTAGAAAAATCATAAGTTTCACACGAATTTCTCACCACCATCCTTCTTCTTCTACTCATCAACATCATCATCATTATTATCATCATCATCATCATCATCATCATCATCATCATCGTCATTCTGTTTTATTATTATCATTCCGTCAATAACTTCTTCCCCCCCCCAAAAAAAAATTTTTTTTCATTATACAATCGTGTTCATTAAAGGTAAATTTTAGATTACCATAAAAATTTTCTTCTTTTCTTTTCGTACACTTTTATTTATTATTTATTTTTATACGGACATTTTTAACGGAGACAATCAAATCTTTGGAATTACTATCCCATGTGTTTAGGATATATAAATGGGGTCTTAGTAGTAATTTTTAGACTCAGGACCCGATTTATTTTATGTAGAATCTTCCGCTCTATAAAATGAGTATAAAAGTGTTTTATAAAGAATTGATTTGATCATATTAGACGATTATCAAAATGGGTTCCAAATTTTTCAGCCATCTGTTTAAACTCATTTGTTTAGGGCCTATAAACGGGGTTTCCAATGAAGTTTCTGTCTTGATAATATTATATTTTTGTTATTAACTTTTTCAATTAATAGTGATTCATTTTTTCGTAATTTGTAATTTTTTTAATCAATTTCAGCCAAAAAAGTGTAATTTTAAATTCGAATGTGTTATTTTTTATCGAGAATTTAACAATTTTTATTTTAATACATATTTTTACCTAAATTTTATCTAAAAAATTTTTAGTTGAATTTTTTTGAAATGATCAAATTTGTTTGAAATTCTTATATAATTTCTGTTGAAATCGCAGCTACAAATTGCATACATTATAAAAAATATGAAATTAATTCCGACGAAAAATTGGATGCCAAAAAAGTTGTTCTAGACATCCCGGACATCACGATCTAAACATTTCGGGCCAAACATCCCGGACTAGACATCCCGGTTTAGACATATCGGATCAGACATCCTGGACTAGACATTCCTGTCTTGACATTCCGGTCTAGTCATCCTCGACTAGACATACCGGATTGGATATCCCGTTCTAGACATTCTGGACTAGGCACGCCGGATTAGAAATCCCTGTCTACACATTCCGGACGAGACATCCCGGTCTAGACATCCCGGCATTTGGTTCTTCATCTCGCGAATTACAGATTAATCGAAACTGGACTATTACTTTAACTTTGGAAGTTAAAACGCCTCATTGAGCCCGTAAATTCGTATTATTTGACGGCCAAAGTAACCAAAATACGCGTAATCTCATATTTGTTTCGCCAAAAAAAACAAACAAATGGCGGACACGGTAGTGGGCCGGAAACGATCCCTTTCGATGCGAAACCTTCTTTTATCGCCAAACATTGGCGAGAATCGACGCCGATTTTTCGGCGCAAATTTAAAATCACCGAAATTTTCTCGAAAAATTAGGAAAAATCTCACGGTGGAAATCAGCCCGTCAATGACGGCTACCGTTGGCACGTTGACGTATTGTGCCTCGGGGGATACGATAGGCGTAACGGCTTGTTCCAACAATAACAGGGTCTACGGTAATATCGCGCAAATGGGCCGATCGTCGCTGGGCATATACGACGAATATAAAAATAATAATATTTATGAGGCGAATTACGAAGCAAATAATTACGGTAACGAGGATAGAAATACGCCGTGTACGTGCGTGATTACGATAGGCGAAACCGGGAAAAACGATTACCGTAAAAACGATTTCGATAATCGGACTGGTATTTTTGTGCGACGCGAGGAAATGCTCAGCCGACAGCAACAACATGAAAAACAACAGGCTCCCAAACAACGCCAGGAAAAGCAGTCTGACAAGGTACAGGAGAACCGGCAAAAGGTCAAACTTGAAGCCGAAAACATCCAAAAGGATCAGCAGAAGGCCAAACGTGAAAATTCACGAAAATCCAAGCTCGAACCATTTTTTCAAAACGCCATTTTTGAGAGACTTTCCAGGTTAGGTCCATTCAAAAATTTTACCGAAAATTTTTTTTTTATCCTATTTTTGAAAGGATTCGTTTGTTTTCTATGTAAAGTTCTCTATAAAGTTTATAATTATGTTGGTATAATATGAGAAAAAATTCTTCTTGAAAATCTAATAAAATTGGGCTCGAATATTACAAGTTCGCAAGTATAGACTGCGGCTTATATATTTACGTGCGGCTTATATTCCCGAAACTTTAGGGTAATAAAAAAAGTTTTTTTCATTTTCATTAAGCAATTTTTTGTTGAAATTTTAATGGAAAAATTTGCCGACAGATTTTTCATAATTTTCCAAATATTTTCAATTTTTTTTTCAAAAAAAAACTTTTTTATGGCTTTTATAAAAAATTTTTATTTATTAAATCTGAAAAATTTTTAATACAATTTTACGCCATTCATTTCATTTTGGATTTTTGGAAAATTTCCTGGAAAATTTCCGAGTGATTTTATGCGAATGTAAATTTTTCATTTTAAATAATTAAGAATTTTCTAATTTTTCGAGTATTAAGGAAAAAAAAAGTTTTTTTTGAATAAATTAAATTAAATTTAAAAAAGTTAAATATAAAATTTGATGATTTGTTAAAAAATTTCCCAAACAACCAATAGAATTCAAGATGGATCACTCTGGATTTTGGATACGTTTCTTTGGATTCCAAGATCCCAGCTTGATCATTTTGGATTCTAGAATAATCTTTTCGGATGCAAGATGGGTCATTTTGGATCTCAAATGTAGCTGAAATGACTCGATGATTTTGGATTCCAGAACGAGTCATCTTGAATCCCAAATGGGTCATTTTCAATTTAAGATGAGTAGTAGTCCTAGATTCGGAACGAATCATATTGGATTTCAGATGGGTCGTTTTGGATTCCGGAATGATCTTCCCGGATGTAGGATGAGTCATTTTTGATCCCAGCTCAGTCACCTTGAATTCTAATTTGGTCATTTTGGATTCCAGATGCATCATTTTGGTTCTCAGATTGGGTCATTTTGAATTTCAGAATGAGTCATCTCGGATATGAGACGAGTCATTTCGAATCATTTCGATTATCAAATGGCTTATTTTGGATTCCAGCTCAGTCAGCTTGGATTCCAAATGGTTCATTTTGGATCCCAGCTGAGTCATTTTGAATTTTAGTTGACTTATTTCTAAACATTTCAATTGGGTTTTTTTAAACAAAAATCTTCCGAAAATAGCGGAAAAAATTTTCTCCCATCAAAAAAAGCACATAAATTTAATTTAAATATAGGTTAGACGAAACCTTTTTTTATTGAATTACCAAAAAATTAAATTGCAATTTAATTTGCGCAAAAAAAAAATTTAATGTATTTTTATAACTTTACTGAAACTTTTACTTACATTTTTAACTTGTTTTAAATTCCCTCCAAATTATTGCTCCAAAATTTGAATGGAATAAAAGGGTCCGGATTGTAATAGCGCATTGATATTTGCGAATTTTTCAAATTTGACTAACCTTTCAAAAACCAAAAAGTTACTTTTAAGAAAATTAATTTTATCAATTCAGTTCAGAATTTAATTCTTTATCAATTACTTTTTAAATCAAATTTCTGAGTAATTTGGAAAAAAGGTTATAGTTAAAATAGTAGATTCACTTTTTATTTTTTGAAGACTTTTTGAGTGGCTTTAATTTTTTGGCTGTAACTTTTTTACAAAGTTACTTAGAGACTTGATTTAAAAAGTAATGGATAGAGAAGAAAATTCCGTTAATTTTCTTGAAAATAACTTTTTGATTCCTAAAAATTTAGCCAAATTTAAAAATGCCGCGAATGTCGTTCCAGATTTTCTTGAACGGTCGTGCGGGTTATAGACCAATAGAAAAGAAATTATAGTAACAACATTTCAATTTTATTTATAATGCCACGGCGGTTTTAGACGAAATTCAACACACGCCGACGTGTACTGTATCGAAGACGCCGTCCAGCCGCAATCCTATTACGATTATCAGCAGGAAGCGGATTGGTCGCATCATTCCGCGTCGATTTTCGCGCTCACCTCGCCGGTCATGAGCTCGACTCGACGAAACGGCGGCGCGCCGTCAATGCTACGCGGCTTTCCGCCCTACGGCTATGCGGCGCGTAACGGCTATGAAGTTAATGTAAATTATTCCATTTTTGAATTATAAAAAATGAATACCCAAAAAACTAATTATACTTATCGAAATTATAGGGTAAAAATGCTTTTTGAACGCATTTTTCTCATTGATTTAGTTGCGTTTTTTTCAATATTATTTTTTTATTCTGAAAAAAGGTTATTGAAAATAATTTAAATTGCGCGCCATTCATTTTGGCGTCGTATTAATTAATTAAAAAAATTTTTTTTTTGAAAATTTTATAAACGAATTTTTGAAAAAAAGGCAAAAGGTTGGTGCGGCCGGGATCATTGCTCAATCCTTCGAGACTACAATGTGCACTTTCTTCCGTGCACATCTGGACCTCAATCGAAAGAGAGCTGATCCGGCCAAGCAAGCCAACAGTTCGCGTTCCGCACACCGGCGTAATTGCGGGTTCGTTGTGTCATGTGGAATCATAGTTGTGCACCATCACAATACTTTCTCATCCGGCTGACTCAGTTAGCTGTGGGACGTACCAACACTGGGAATGGTGCCCAGAGGGTCCAGTGAACCACAAACACTGGTATTGACTTAACTCTAGCTTGGCTGAGTCAAACCGGAATCGAAATCATGCGATAGTGAACACAACCACGTGGTGATTGGCTCTCGGAGACGGGATTGAACTTTTCGCTTATATACCCCGAATTTCATTCACAAAAAACAGGCGATGGTTTTCGCCGGTGAGCTAGAGAAGTCAGACAATCTAATACTATTTTGTCGACATATATTTTTATTTATCCAGACAGTTAAAAATTATTTAATGTACATTAGGGCCCAAATTTTGTGCCCGGTTTCGTTTCAGTTTCATAAAAATGTGCACAAAATTTGGACTCGCTCGAATCCAATAGAACAAAATGAACTCATTGGCGCCAATTTAAATTTGGCTCAAAATACCCGGCCTTATGCACACGAATTTGCGATAAATAAAGAAATTTTTAATTTCCGTCTACAATAAAAATAAATTAAATGAATCGATTTTGTTTTTTTCTAATTTATTTTAGACGCATAATTCAAAATAATTTACGAAAAAAAATTCTATTTTTATTCGATTTTTTTATTTGATTATGTTTTTGTGTTTAATTTATTAGAAAGTTTTCAACTTAAATCTATATATACATTTATCCATTTACAAGTAATGAAATTGAAGCGCTTGCAGGACGAATTTTTCGCACTTCTCGAGCGAATGCAAAGCCAACGGCTCGACGACCAACGCTGCGAAATGCCGAACAAACTCGCCGGTGCGGCTTATACGGTAGCGCAATTTGAAACTTAAAATATTTAAAAAAAATCCATTTTGAAAATGGTAAAATTTGTCATTTTTGGGCTTCATACAAATTATTTTATTTCAAAACCAAAAATAATTTTCGAAAAAAATGAAATATTTTTGAATTTTTTACAATTCGCAGAACTACACACAAAATTAAGATATCGTATTCATTTGAGTCCAAATTTTGAGCCCGCTTTTATGAGAATATCATTTTGTCATTGTTTATTGGATGAAAATGACATTTGAAGAATTAGGTTCAGGACCCGGGTCCGCGGCCATACAAAAATGGCTCAACAATTAGAATACAAAAAGCAAATGTACTCTGCGGGTTATACGCCTTAAGTTTGACTATATACAATATATATAAAATAAAAATGTCAGCACAAAAATGCAAAAGGAATTTTCAATTTTTGAGCAAAAAAAATTTAATTTTTTTCCAATTTTTTTTCCATTTTTTTTTTTACTTTTTTAATCAATTTTAGAAAAAATAACCAAATTTGTGCATTTGTTTGAGAGAAAGAGCGTTTAATTGAATTCAATTCAAAAATGAATATTAGGAAATTTATATTTCTTTTCAACAAAACACGAGATTATTTCATCGCTCATCATCATTTTTATTCTTCATCATTTTTTTTCTATGAAATTTTTTTTAATGTTAATCCAATTTAAAGATTTTTGATGAACGATTTTTGATTTCAAAACTTTACTTTTGTTTGAATTCTCATTGTCTCCAAAAGCCCGTTTGGATTAGGGTCTAGTTTTTTTTATAACAGATTGAACTCAGTAAATTCGGCTCAATCAACCTGGGCTTATCCACACGAAATTAGAATAGAAATTATTCCAACGGCGCACCGACGCCACATTTGCGGATTTTCCAACTTTGATTAATTTTTTAAGAATTAAAAAGTTCCTTTTAAAAAAATTTACTTTACCATTTTGATTCGAAATTCAATTCTCTATCAAATACTTTTTAAATCAAGTCTCTAAATAAATTTGAAAAAAAGTTACAATTAAAAAAGTAAGATTTACTTTTTATTTTTTGAGATTTTTTGAGTGACTTTACTTTTTCAATCATAACTTTTTTTCTAAATTACTTAGAGAATTGATTTAAAAAGTATTTGATAGTGAATTAAATTATGAATAGAAATGATAAAATTCATTTTCTGAAAAATATTTTTATGATTCTCAAAAAGTTGATCAAAGTTAAAAATCTGTAAAATGTCGCATCCACTATTCCAATCAGTGATGAGTAAGTGGCTTGCGATGGCTCGCGACTAAACGAGCTAAATGCCAAAAAAATTCAATTTTTGGTTTGGATTTCTCACGAGCCATGAGCCATTTTCATGAAAAATTTGGCTCAAAATTAATTTTGTCGAATTCGGTTCAAAATTGAGCCATATGGCTCATTTTGGCTCGCCCATGAACCAAACCGCGAGTCACCAGCCACTATTGGGCCATTGATTCCAACTGATCTATTAAAATTAAAAGTGATAAGTGCTCTTTAAAAGATCATTTTCTTACATGTATTATATAATATAAACGCGATTTATCTGAATGGCATATGCCAGTGAAAAAAAAGTTTTTATTTCAATGCAAAAAAGAGAAATTTTTTTCTATTTTCTTTCCCATTTTCTCATCAATCTCCGTCCTAATTTTTATTTTTTTTTCTCCATTCTTTCTGCCAGCCGATTCCGAAAGTACAACTTATATTAACATCAATACTGATGAGATTACATACACACACACACACACGCACAAACATAAACATACAACGCGCCATTATTAGCGATTAGTGCATTCATTCATCGAGTTGTTATTGTGATGAAATATTGAGAAATGATGATGCGATGTGATGTGTATCGATTGATGTGATGTACATTGATTCATTCATTTTTTTGTGAATGCACACAAATTGAATATCTTAATTTTGCGTATATAAGGCCGGGTGTTTTGAGTCAAATTTAAATTGGTTCCAATGAGTTCATTCTGTTGTATTGAATCTATCGGGGTTCAGATTTTTACTCGCATCTGTTTATGTTTCATAAGAGTGATCTTCATACATGTAGAAAGAGCATGAGCTTGATAAAAGATGTGCCGGGCTGGCAATTTTCAATTTTAGGCTGAGTTAAGCATAAAAAATTTTTGGGCTTGGCCGAACCAGCCAAAAACAGGCCGGGCCGGGTCGGCCCGGAATGTCTCTCGTTATTTACGTGGAAATACAGAAAAACAAAGAAACAATTTGAATTAGCCTAAGTTCCTGTGTATAAGTCGCGGCCGTTCAACGAATTTTTGAATTTTAACTCGACCTTCATTCTGTTATAAACGAAGTCGAGCTCATAATTTTTAACCTGAAGGTTGGGTCTGCTTCAATGAAGGTGTTCATTAAATTTTATGCTTAAAAGATACAAAATAACAGAATGAAGACCAAGTTATTATTAAAAAATTCGTCGAACAGCCGCGTCTTATACACACATGAAGTTAGGGTTGTATATTGAATGAGACAAAAATTGAATGCACTATTAATATATTTATTAGTCATAGAAATATGAAAAAATAATTTCTATTTTTCTTTCTTTTTTTGGGAATTCTTATTTGTGCTGATTAATACTCAAAAAGAATTTTTTATTTTCTACTTTTTTTCCCGAAAATTATTACAATTTTCAATTTGAATTTTATACTTTTTTAAAAAATTTTCGTGTGTATAAACCGCACTGGTTTAAACAATTTCATTTAGAAATTTTGGCAATTTTCCAAAAAAATGTCACAATTTTGCAAAAAAAAAGAGAAAAAATACGGAAAAATAAACAGAAATTTGTCAAATTTGTCAAAGTTTTTTTTAGCTTTGCTTTTTTAACATTTTTTGGCTTCGAAATATTTTGCAAAAAAGTATTTTTGCATTTTTTTCTGCTAAAACCTCAAAGAAATTTTTCAAAAATGCATAATTTTTTGGTAATATTAGCTAAGGTGAAAAGAGAGAAATTTGAAGAGAAATGAAAAGAAAAGAGAAAAAAATGAAGAGAAATATAAAAGAAAAGAGATAAAATGGAATAATTTTAATAAAAAAATGAAATTTTAAAATTAATTTTCATTAGAAAGAAAATTTTTACATTGAAAAATGTTGTGTATGTAAAAAAGGTGATTTCCGTGGCAGGACTTGAACCTGCGACGAAGGCTTAACTAGAGCACTGCCCTACCGACTGAGCTACAAGGACTTCGTCGAAGTACTTCGAATTTCTTCTTATAACTCCATCATAACAAAAAAAATGTAAATTGAGAAAATATTTCACAAATTTTTTTTTCGATAATTTTTTTATGAAAGAATTGGGAAAAATTGTTTTGTAACCCACATTTTTGCGCACTGATAATCAATCAAATAATTTTTAACTGTTTTTTCAAATATTTTTACTAATTTTTTCTCTTTTTTTTCATACTTTTTTCGCCTTAATTCAATTAATTCTCGAAGGCTATTATTTCGATTAAAAAAAAAGTTGAACGAAATTTATTTTTGTGAATTCCAACAAAATTAACGCCAATGTTTTTTTGTTTTTTTTTGAGTCCATAAGCCGCATTGATTGGAACAATTTTTGTGGAATTGAGTCGGTTCGTTTTTATATATGTGTGTATGAGTTTTATTATTTTCAAACTTTCGGCTTTATTTGACTTTGAACAATTGTTTTCTCGTCATTTTTCCCTATGTATTATACATATCAGCCTGAAACATATCTCATTTATAAATCATTACACAATGATATCATTAAATATGTAATTGATGTTGAGCTTAAAATGACGAAAATATTATGAATAAGAAAATTATTTTTTTATAAAAAATGATGTTGGAAATTTGTATTATAAAAAGGCCGTTGGACAAATTATTAAAACCACTAGCAATTTTGGTTTTAATTTCTAAATTTTTGATCCTGATAAATATTGCAAATTCGGACTAGACCTGTTTTGTAGAGAATTTTCTGCTCTATAAAATGAGCATAAGCTTATTTATTCATTAGTAAAATTAATTACAAATACAAAGTTAAATTTTCTCACATTTTCTAATAATTCGTCCGGAATGCCCTTTAGTTTTTCACCCATAAAAATGATTCTAACAAATATTTTGACATTTTTGTATAAAATTTTTCGCTCTACAAAATGAGTACAAATATTTATTATAGTTAATTGATTCGAATTAAAAAATGATAGTCAAAAATGAACCCTTCGCTTCCAATAATTCTTTTAAGAGACGCTAATAGCTCTCTTAGCTTTTGGTCCATAAAAATAATCGCGATGAATATTTTGACTTGGGACAAGGACCATTTTTGTACAGAATTTTTCGCTCTACAAAATGAGTATAAACGCTATTTTTGGATATGAAAAAAACAGTAGTTAAAAATGAACAAATATTCTATTCACTAATACATATTTGCAATTTGCTCTACTTTTTTTTGTTTAAAATTGATTGTTTAATGAGGAAAAAATTTATTTTTAATCGATCAAATGGAAAATTTGAAATAAATAAAAAAAGCGACGTTCTCAGTAATGAGTAACAAAATAATGATTTTTATGTTTTGTTTTTTTTCCGATAAGATTGAGCTTAAGTGAATGAAAATTTGAGCTTGAGCTTAAAAGTTGAATTAATTTGTTTTCTTTTTTGTCATTTATTAATACATAATCTAATTAAAATGATTTATCGGATAATTGTGAGCTCAACAATTTGCTAGGTTCATTTTTCTATTTTAAATTTACGTATAACTCGCAGTAAATAAGTATTTCATTCTTAATTTACTCGCTGGACTTTTCGAAATATTTTCATTTTTTTGGCTCTTTTGGCATTTTAATGGGGGAATAATTCATTTTTAAATTTGAATTAACTTTTTATTGCGGCTTATACATGATTATATGAGCTTAAAGTATTCTAATTTTGCGTGTATAAGGCCGAATGAAACAAAGGGCGGGGCCTTCGTTTCAGTTTTATAAAAGCGGGCACAAAATTTTAACCCCCAACGGATCCGATACGAACAGAATGAACTCATTGGCGCCAATTTAAATTTGGCTCAAAACCGCACGCAAAAATAGGGTAAATCAATTTACATTTTTTAAATATGGATTTTTTTTGAATGAATATGTAAAAAATTTACTTTTTAACGCAAATTTTTTTTCAATTTTAATTTTCACCAAAAAATTTTTATAAAAAATTGTTCAAAAAGCGGTTAAAGCGATTTTTGAACGGTAAAAGCCGTAAAAATTGGATTAAAAAATTACAAAAGTGAATAATCGAAAAGGCTTAAAGAAGAAAAAAAATTGCGAAAAATAAAAGAACAAAGAGAAAGAAAATTTGTAAATTTTTATATAAATGTGTATATTTGTTATTAGCTATGACTATTTTATATATTTGTTATTAGCTATGACTATTTTATTTCTCAAAAAAGTTGCAAAAATTTTATTACATTTGGATTCTCGAAAATCTAACAATTTAATTGACACTAAGCTTGAGAAAATTGGCTTTAAATTACAAATTTGATGATCGATTAAACTTAAAAAAATTATGCTAGATAAATTATTAAAAATATCTAGCATTTGAGTGAACTTATTCAGGATATTTCGAACTTTTTGGATCTTAATGTAAAAATAAATTTTATTAATAAATTCATTATTTAATCTATTAGGTTAAATTTTAGTGAAATTCAATTTGAAATTTTTGAGGCAAATTTTGTTATTTTTCGAATCTTTGAAAGCATAGCCGAAAAAATTAAAATCGTTATAAAAATTATAAATCAAAACCAATATCGACAAGCTTGGTGCCAAACGAAAGCTTGAAATCTCGGGAATCGAATAAAAGAGAGAATTTTGAAAATTGCTTGAGAAATTAAAAAGTTACAACCAAAAACGAATCGGTACGTCGACTTTTGTGGAGCCTGTGATGATGTGTATTTATTTAATTCAATTTTTAATCGAAAAAAAGATTTTTTCATGAGAAAAATGGTTTAATTTAATGAAAACAAATTATCTGAGAGAAATGAGAAAGAATTTGTTCCCGATAGGTCTATTCTATTCATTCCCATTATATTTTTCTTTATATTTATTTTTTTTGCTAATTTTTTGCATTGTTTTATTTTCACGAAAAAAAATTTAATGAAAAATTGGAAAAATAATAAAAAAAATAAACAACTTCTAAAAGAAACATCTCTTTTTTTCTTAATTAAATATGAATTTGAGGCGAGTAATGCGACATTTCGGGGACGGAATAAATCGGGACGGTACATTCCGGGATTCGATATTTCGGGACGGACGTTAAAAAGATATTATAATAGCTCATGAACATAGTGCTAACTTGGCTCAAATTTGACTTCGGAGCCAGTTCATTTAAATGAATCTGGAGTCGGCTTCCAGGGCCATTTAAATAAAGTGATTCCGCAATCTATAATATGAAATTTGTAGATAAAACAGTTTCAGACATGTATTATTATTATAGTTAGATTTATATTTCTATGAATAAAGTTATTCCAAGCGGAGTCATCGAAGTTATATTGGAGGTTTGTGACTCCAGAATAATTTCGGAGCCGGGAGCCATTTAATTAGAGCCAACTTATCACACTGCTCATAAGGATGATGAAAACAACTCAACGTGAGGCTCAGCCTGAGACCAAAGCCAAAACAACGCTCAATGTCTAAGGCTCTAAGGCTTGTAGCCTAAATTTGTATTCGTCTCAAATTTTTCGAATCAAATGTGAAAGAAGAAAGCAAAAAAGAAGAAATTGAAAGAAAATTGAGAGTTAATTAAAAAAGCAAATCATTTTTTCACAAAAAAAGAAATTTTTTTTCGCTTTTTTCGGAAGAAATTTGTTGAGATTTTCTGGATATTTGCGATTCGAAATGAAAAATGCGAAAAAAAAACTTCTCTTTTTTTGATTAATGTTTAAACAGCTAGCTGGCTTAACCGCTAGCTGGCTTAATCCCATTTTATCTCTATTCTTTTTTTTTGCTTGTTTGTTTGGTTTAAATATAATTTAAAGCTGAAAATTTTATAAATTTCTAAACATTGAAAATGAATGCGCTCACGGAGGAGAGAAAAGGTCGACTCTATTTTGATCATTGTTTTCTTGCTTCGGATCAACACAGAAAATTTTTAAACATGCTTATACTCATTTTGTAGAGCGGAAAATTTTGCACAATTAGGTTATTGATCCAAGTCAAAATATTCTTTATTGCCCTTTTTATGGACCAAAAATCAAATAGCATGCATTAATGTTTTCAATAAATTATTGAAAACGATTTTAGATGTTATTTTTTTATCCTATATCGATTTTCATGGATTATGCTTGTACTCATTTTGTAAAGTGAAAAATTCTGTGTAAAATCCACATTTAGCCAAGTAAAAATATTCACATTAAAATTATTTTATAAGGCCTAAACTAAAGAATGAAACAATTGCAATAATTTGTGCGCGAATGTTTTTTAGCGTAAAAATTTACTATTTTTTTTATTCATACATTATGATAAAATGTACCTAATTTGTAGTTTTACTATTAATATCGTGGACATCTTAGAAGTAATATTATGGACGTTTTAAATGTATAGAAAGACATAAAACGCTACTTCAAAAGCCGTTTATTTTCAATTTTGAAATGGCACCAAATTTCGAGGAAAAAAATGTAATTCGAACCCGTCCGCATACTGTATATTTCGGGCGTGGTACTGTGGATGAAGGCCGAAGTGATTTGAATTCATGTTACAATGCTTTAAATTATCTGAAATTTATCGACGAATCGTCCTCGTCCTCGTCGATGGAGTCCAGCAAGGGGATTATTGCATCAAAAGTGATGGAATCCGGCGAGGGACTAGTGCCAAGAATGGTTCTAGGGTTAAGTAAAGGATCAAGCAGATCAAAAGAATCAAAACTTATGGGATCAAGCAGAGGATTGAGCAGCGAGATTGAAACAAACTCGGAGAAAATTTTTAAAAATTCGCCCAGCAATATTGAATTGAACGAATGCGTGGATAAATTTACAATGCATAATAATCCAGAAGACTCGTATCAGCTTCGCCGAGATTTGGCCAAAAAGCAAAGGGCTAAAAGCTGTGAATATAGTAGCTCGGCGATAAATGCCGGGAAGATGGATGAAAATGGAGTTGAATCAGAAGAATTCCGAATCGAAAAAAGCGACGACCACGTGAGAAAAGTCTTCCGTAACGATGAAGACCATTTGCGTGGCTTGCCTCAGGAATCGAGAACTATGCGGGCAGCAGTAGAAATTCCAGCGGGGACACATCAAGGTACGGTAGCACCGGCAGAAACTATAGTAGTAGTGCCACCAAAAACTACGGTGGTATATCGATCCGTGCGCGCGCGCAAATGCATCGCGGGCGCGGCGCGACGCCAAAATCGGCTCAGCGAAATGTTCGAGGCGTTTAACCGCGATTTTACATCGTCAAATAAGGAGAATGACGTGGATCGGGGGGACAACGAAACCACGATGTTGAATATACTGTTGCGGAGGAGAGTTCCGACCGAAAATAGAGTTGGATTGAAATCGCGGCCGGGTCAGGTTGAATTGCGAATGAATGACGATTATAAGGGTGAATCAAATGGACCAGAACCAATGGCTCAAATGGTCCAATCAGCTAAGGCAAATCAGTCAAATGGCCCAATCAATCAAAGCCAATCAGTAAATTCGACGCGTCATCGCTTCGTTCGATGCGCGCAGCGTCGGCCGCTGAGCGTGTTCGACGCGTCGTCGAGCTCGTGTGGTTTCGCGCAACTCCAGCAAAATTCCGCCCGCGTTTTCCCCTCTGGGGCGCTAGTGGCTCCCTCATCGCCTGCGAAATTCATCGCAGCGGCGCAGCCGCCGTGCTTCATTCCGCGCAAATTTTGGTGCGGAAAAGCGGTAGCGGAGAAGACACGCACGCCTCGGCCTGCTTCATGGCTTGTTAGCAATTATAGTAATGAGTCGAACGGCACGCAAAATTTCCAAACGCATCACATGCGTAAAATCTCATCGCCGCTGATTTCAATGGCGCCAATTAAAGAAGCGCCTGCGGAACGCCAAAGTTTTCGTCAATCCGCGTGCCGTCTGCTCGACGTACGGCCGTTACGCGATGGCGAAAAGTCGGCTTACAGTAGTCGCGACGGTGCGACGGTCACGGTGCCGGGCTACGGTGTCCAGGACGGTACGAGACCAACGATATCAAAGCCCGTCGAGCAATGCAATTATACTGCGGACGCGCCAAAAAGCGCGTCTCATTTGAACAACGCCAAATCGCTTACGGCTGCGTTTTTGGCGGCAATTTTTGGCCGCGGCTCGACAAATTCGAAATCGAGCGACGGCACAAAAAATGGCGCAAAAAATTTCTATTTCGCTAATTTTCGCGCGGAAAAAATGGCAAATTTACGCGAAAAAAGTTTACGCCCGCCCGGCGGAATTGAAACGGCCGGCGAACGAATTTCCAACCACAAGGCCACAACAAATTTGAAGCGTTTTAAATCAAAAAGTCAAAATGCAATTTCTTCGCAAAATTCACAAATTTTTGTAAGCACAAATGTACTGTAATTTAAAAAAACATTAAAAAATATAAATTAAATTTAAATTTGCGCTTCTTTCAAAATTCATTTAGAGAAAAATTAATTAGTTAAAATAATATTTATTTTTTTATAATAAATAGGCCAATTTCAGACATATACAACCAAATGAATGCCTGAAATTCCATTATTTTAAATACGATCAAACGCGTAGCGGGTTATATGACTGAAAATGGACAATTTTCCCAAGAAAAATTATCGATTTTTTCTTTAATTTTTAGTCCAATCCGACCAAGCCAACCGATGGATCAAAGGAGGTACGTAATGTACAGGATACAATACGCCAAGTAAGTAAATATCAACATTAAAGTAATATGGGCTTGCCCGATGGACTATTCCATTGGGCCGGGTCAAGTCGGACCAGTCCATCGGGTTAGGTCGGGCCAGTCCATCGGGTTAGGTCGGGCCTGCCCATCGGGTTAGGCCAAGCCAGCCCATCGAGTTAGGCCAAGCCAGCCCATCGGGTTAGGCCGGGCTGAACCAGCCAAAAAAAAACGAGGTCGAGCCGGCCATACCGGACCGATCCAGAACATTTCTAGTGCCTGTGGTTTATATAATTTTTTTTCAGATTTTATCCCGTGGCATGAGCCCGTATCCGCAAATCGTTTTGCCGGCGTTGGGCGGCTTCTGGATGGACGGCGTCAACGCGACGACGCTCGCCATCGACGACGAACTCGGCGCGACGCTTACGGCGGCCGACTGCGGCGCCGTGAATGACGGAAATGCATCGAATGTAACGCGTATAAACGGCGCACTGGGCGCGCATCACACAAATAGTTGCGCGCGCTTCAAACTCGAAACGGATGACACGTCGCATTGTTATAGGCGTCATTTCATTGGACGCGTGAGTCGTTTAACAAATAGAATTAAAGTAATTAACTATTCGATTACTCGTAAAGCGTATAGCCTCCAAGACCGTTTGAGCATACTTCAAAAAATGTTGGCACTTGTTTGGGACCACTATGAGACCACTATATTCAGCTGTAATGGTGCCATGTTGGTCCCAAATGAGTTTAAGAAAAAATCCGACTCTTGGCGGTTTTGGCATAACGAGATGCCAAAACCGCCTAAATTTGAAATTTCTTCTAACGGTGTTTACTTACTATGGATAAAAAATATTTTCTTTTTATAAATAGAATTGATTGGATTGATTTCTTGATGCATTTTATTTTATAAATATGAGATAATCTTTTTCAATATTTCAAAATTCCAGGAACATCACAACTTTTATGGTCACGACCGCCAATTGGGTCCGGTAATTCTCAGCGTTCGGACGGAGACAATCTCGTTGCAAGAGCATTTTCGCATTGTGCTACGCACCCGACAGGGCACCGTACACGAGGTGGTCCCGGCCACCGCGTTGGCGAATCGTCCGTCCGCTAGTCGAATGGCGAAATTGCTCTGTGACGACGTAACCACGGATCGGTTCTTTCCGATCGCGTTTCCCGGCGGGTCCGAACTTATTCTACAATACGATGAGCATATTATCACGGATAATTATAAATTCGGTGCGTTATATGCAAATTTACTAATTTCGAAAAAAATTTGAAAATTCTAAATCGATCTCAATTAATTGATTCGGACAATTTTCAATTTCAATCACATTGCCTATTGCCTATTATGGGCACATCAATAATTGTGCCTGCGAAATTTGCTTTGGCTAGCTTTTTGAGGATCATAAAGCTACTTTTTAGAAAATGAATTATGTTATCTGATTCAAAATTTAATTCTTTATTGATCACCTTTTGATTCAAGCTTCTAAACTTTTGAAAAAAAAAGTTACAGTTGAAAAAGTAAAGTCAATTTTTATTTTTTGGAAATTTTTTGAGTAACCTTACAATTTTAATTATAACTTTTTTTCTAAGTTAGATTGAATAAAAATTTAAAATGTGTATGACAGAGAACTAAATTCCGAATCCAATAGCTAAAATTAGTTTTCTCAAAAATATATTTATACTGCTCAAAAAATTAATTAAAGTTGAAAATGAGCAAATTTAGCGGGCGCAAACGTCGCTACACTTTATTATGACTTAATCTTGGACTCGGCTTTTAAGCTTAGATTTTAGGCCTAGGCATAGTCATCCCGTTTTATTAGTATGCCAATTTTTGATTAGTCAATAATTTTATTTCGACAAATTAAAGGTGTGATTTATCAAAAATTCGGTCAAACTACGGAGGAGGAGCTATTTTCCAATGCCACTACCAACAAGAGCTTCGATGAGTTCCTGGCCGTACTTGGCGATCGGATTCAATTAAAAGTAATTACATTTTTGAACTGTCATTTTTTATGCATATACCGGTCCGACTCGAATTGAAAATTGCCGGCCTTTACAACTGAAGAAATTTCTATAATGTGCTTTCCGCCAGTCGGTAACATTAAACGAGTCATTGATTTGTTATCAGACACTGATTTGTTATCAGACATTTGAAAATAATCGTCTCGTATTTTTAGGACTTCACCGGCTATCGCGGCGGACTCGACACGCATCATGGCCAAACCGGTTGCGAATCGGTTTTCACGCGTTTTCGAAAAAAGGAAATCATGTTTCACGTGTCCACGCTGCTACCGTATACAGCCGGCGACGTGCAACAGTTACAGCGTAAACGGCACATCGGCAATGATATTGTCGCGATTGTGTTTCAGGTACGGTATAATCGGTAATCTGGCATCGAAAATATGACGTAGGCACAATGCCAATTATTCAAATTTTAAACCACCATACAATATCTTTTCAATATTCTCAGGAAGCCAATACACCATTTTCGCCGGACATTATCGCCTCGAACTTTTTGCACGCCTATATCGTAGTCCAGCCCATCGAGCCAGGCACCGACCGTACCCGCTATCGTATAGCGGTGGCGGCCCGCGACGACGTACCGTATTTCGGTCCCACGCTGCCCGCGCCATCGATCATTCACAAGGGACAGGATCTTCGAAATTTTCTTCTAACAAAATTGATTAACGCCGAAAATGCGGCTTATAAAGCGCAGAAATTTGCCATATTGGCGGTGTGTTTTTGAAAATTTCATTGGGGTGTCCAAGCGGGAGTAGAGCAATCAGTTAAGCTCTGGATCGACTTCATTCAAGTCTTCAGACCAGTGATGGGCAAGTGGCTCGCGACCAAATGAGCTAAATGTCGAAAAAATCTGATTTTTGGCTCTGTTTTCTCACGAGTTCCCGAAAAATTTGACTCAATGTTGTCGAATTTGGCTAAAAATTGAGCCATCTGGCTCATTTTGGCTCGCTCGCAAACCAAAACACTAGTCACCCATTGAGCCAGTAGTTCATCAGTGCTCCTCACCTTTATGCAAACACTTATAATATTTGCGAACCTCTTCAAATCTTTTCTTAAATTAATAAATAAAAACTTCAGGAGCGAACTCGTTGCTCGCTTTTGGACAACTTATACGCGAACCTTAAGGAACGCGCCCAATTTTACGGAATGGCCTTTTTGGAGTCGACTGACGCGCCAACGACGGCGGCTGGCGCTGGCGGCGCTGCGTCGCGTCCGGATTGCGCCGCAAAGCGTCAGGATAGCGGCGCACGCCAGGAGGGAAATTCCTTGGGCCTTTTTCACTCCGTTAAAAAGGCGTTTAGCGCAAGGTACGGTCATTCGGATGTTACTTTTAAATTACTGTAGAATCCGAATTATTAGCGAGAATTTTCGAATTTCTCGTTGACGCAGTTCTACGGGTTATACACTGATAAAGATAAGAATAATTGTATTCCAGATCGCGTTCCGTGTCCCAGGACATTGGTCCACAAGCGGAACAAAAGCAACCTTCGCTATCAGTCGTGAGTCGGCTTTCGGTGACAAAGTTGAACTCGGACCAATCGGTCGCCAGCCAGCAATCCGGCTACATTAACCGCAGGGACTATGCGAGCAGCTCGCAGCTCGTGGCCGACTCTCATCGTTTCTCGGCTCCCAGCCGTGAGACGGTGAAAATGCGCAAACCAAGTTTTCCCGCCTTCCATGTGGGAGATACGGTGTCCGGTGATGGCGGTGGCCCTACAAATGGTACGTATTGTTCCTCATCCTCTGCGGGATCCTTGTCCATGGAGTCGTGCGAAACGCACAACAAATACGCCAAACATATGAGGTATTTAAGGGCATTAACGGAAATTATTTATGGATACGAATCAATTACAATTGTAAAAAACAGACAATTTGTGATTCAGCCTGGATGAGTCGGTGTACACGGTTCCGGCCTCTTTCTCGTTGTCGTCCGCCAATTGTCGACGTCACGACTCGGCGATTAGCAGCTGTAACGCGACGGTCGACTCCGCCGGAGGCGGCGGCGGCACGTCGACGCGTGGCATTCATTACGATACACGCCGACAAAAGCTGTACAATAAAGGCGTAATGAATAAGTAAGAAGTTTGAATGAACAAATCGATGAATTTTTTCGATTTAAATTATCCTAATTTCGCGTGTATAAGGCCGGGTGCTTTGAGCCAAATTTAAATTGACGCCAATGGGTTCATTCTGTTGTATCTGATCTGATCCGTTGGGGTCCAAATTTTGTGCCCACTTTTATGAAACTGAAACGAAGACGAGCACAAAATTTGAACCCGAACAAATTTGATATAACAGAATGAATTCATTGGCGCCAATTTAAATTTGGCTCAAAACACCCCGCCTTATACATTTGAAATTATGGTATTCTTAAAAATTTAAAATAGCTTTTACTAAAAGTAAAGCCTATTTTCAGATCTCCACAGAGTTCGTCGACCACGGAATGGGAGCTGTCGAGTCTCGATACGGAAGAGAATGACGATGAACACGAAATTGGCCACTGGACCAGCCGAAGAAAGGAGCAGAAAGAGGACTCGGATACGGGCATGGAAAGCATATCATCGAGCGATTTACACCACCAATGCCGTAACTATCGACCGTATTCCAAGGATGCGATGGATACGTTATTGAGTAGCGAATTTGATGGAAATGCTAGTGGTCCTAGACGTGGGAAAATCATCGGTCTCGTTGGCGGATACGCTACGAATGCGTACGACAGACGAATCGACGCGCACGGTAATCAAGATAGCACGCCGCCGCAAAATTCGGCGGCGTTGCGCGCCGTGCATCCGCCGGCGCGCAGCGCGACCACGTTTAGCGGCTTAAGCGCGGACGCGGAAGACGAGGAGGACGAGACGGAGCCCAACGATGACAACGCGTCGGACGCGTCGTTCAACGCGTCGCGGACGACGGCACGCCACGAGGATATTGTCAAGTTGTGCGGAGTTGGCAACACGCCGCCAGTTACCAGCCGGCAAAAGTTGTACTTTGCGTCAGCGAACGGGAACAGTTGGTCTTTCGATTTTAAGCCTATAACCCGCGGAAGGCCATTTGAAAAAAAAATTAATATAAAAAAATTTATTTTTTTAGCGGATTCCACTGGAATGACGCGCTCGAGTGTGTTCACCGGCCCGATTTCGTCGTCGAATGACGCGTCGACGGCGGTGGACGCGGATGAGGCGCGTCGGATAGCGCGGCTCAACGCGCTCGACATCGACGTGGCGCGATTGCGCGACGAGCGCGGCGCACTGCTGCGACAAAATGTCACGTGTAAAACGGACATTAAAAAGCTAAAAGAGAGGTAAAAATGTATAATTTTAGGGCGTATAACCCGTGGGCGCTTCTTCGAGCAGGTCTCAAAATTTTGGCGATTATTTTCGACTCTAATATTGATTATGGTCGTCAAAAATTGTGCCCAATGTGCTTAAATGGCCGATCGCGGGTTATGCAGCCGAATTGAGAGTGTACAAACACCATATTTTCTTAAGTATAATGCCAATTTTATAATCAATTTTTTTTGAAGGCAATCCCATTTGGCGCTGGAATTGGAGCGTGCCAACGACGAGATCCAAAGGCTCAAAATTTTATTGAAAATGCCAACCGGTTCGAGTACGATAGCGCCGGAATCGAGTACGATGACAGCGGCTACGGTAAATGCTCAATCGCCGGCTATCGTAACGCAATTCTCCGCCACGCCGACAAATCCTCAATCCACCGTATACCAAATGTTCGGCCGTTGAAAAATGATAAATTACCGAAAACTTTAAATGTATAAGACGAACTTATCGCATTTTAACTCACAAATTCTTTCGACATGGATTTGGCTAACCGTAATTTCTATTTTACTGTAATTTCCAAACTACTGTATCATATTTTTTTCTTTTTCTTTCATTTATTTCGTTTTAGGATCAAATTAATAAATTTCTTCCCACTTTTTCATATCTATTCATTTTTTGGATTGTAATTTTGTAAATTCAAAAATAAATTATAATTATAATTTCGATTTATAATTTACGAATTAAATAAATAAAAATTTATTTTATTTTCATTTGTTTGGCAATGCAAAATAAAAAATTGGCCGAGCCAGCTAAAAATATTTATGAGCACACCCTTTTGGGGTTCATTCACATTATTTTACACATTTCAAATTTCAAAAACAAAAATTTGGCTACAAATTTATTATGATTACAAGTGATTAATAAACTTTTAATTGTGTTAAAATTATATTTAGAAGACCTGTTTGAACAATTTTTTAATTTTAAAAATATTTAAAAATTTTCCAAAATGGCAAAAGGTTGGTGCGGCCGGGATCATTGCTCAATCCTTCGAGACTACAATGTGCACTTTCTTCCGTGCACATCTGGACCTCAATCGAAAGAGAGCGGATCCGGCCAAGCAAGCCAACTTTTCGCGTTCCGCACACCGGCGTAATTGCGGGTTCGTTGTGTCATGTGGAATCATAGTTGTGCACCATCACAATACTTTCTCATCCGGCTGACTCAGTTAGCTGTGGGACGTACCAACACTGGGAATGGTGCCCAGAGGGTCCAGTGAACCACAAACACTGGTATTGACTTAACTCTAGCTTGGCCGAGTCAAACCGGAATCGAAATCATGCGATAGTGAACACAACCACGTGGTGATTGGTTCTTGGAGACGGAATTGAACTTTTCGCTTATATACCCCGAATTTCATTCGCGAAAAACGGGCGATGGCTTTCGTCTGTGAGCTGGAGAAGTCAGACAATCCAATACTATTTCGTCGGCAAATATTATCCACTGACTTAATTCCGAATATAAAAAATTTACCCATGAGATAGATTTACGGTCTGAGGATAAGACAAAAGAATTCATTGATATTTGCGACCGGGTTTTTCCAACTTTTATCCCACCTTTTTATTTTCCAGAAAACTGATTTTAGCTATCAAAGTAAGGCCATTAAAAAATTTTCAAAAAAATAAAAATGACTTTATTTTTTCAAATTTGACTAACTTTTTAAGGATCAAAAGGTTACTTTTAAAAAAATTAATTTATGCTATTGGATTCAGAATTTAATTCTCTATTCATTACTTTTTAAATCAAGTCACTAAACAAGTTAATAAAAAAGTTATGGCTAAAAAAGTAAAATCACCTTTTATTTTTTGAAATTTTGAGTGACTTTACTTTTTTGGCTATAACTTTTTTACAAATTTACTTAGAGACTTTATTTAAAAAGTAATGGATAGAGAAGAAAATTTCGAATCGAAGTAATAAAATTATTTTTCTAAAAAGTAACTTTTTGATTCTTGAAAAGTTAGTCAAGTTTGAAAAAGTAAAGTCATTTTTATTTTTTTGAAAATTTTTTTAGCGGCCTTACATTTTTAATTGTAACTTTTTTTCCAAGTAACTTAAAATTTGAATCAAAAATTAATGGGCAGAGAAGATAATTCTGAATCGAATAGCTAAAATTATATTTCTGAAAAATATTTTTATGCTCCTCAAAAAGTTAGTCAAAGTTGAAAATGCCGTAAATGTCGCTAAACCTTTTCACTATCCAATTTTTCTTCTTTTTTTAATTTTGAATAATTTTTTTTATTTTTTTTATATTATTGCTACAAATTCGACGGATTAAATTTCATTTTTTTTTGGTTTTTTCAAATTTCAATTTTTTTTGGAAAATGACTCCAAAAAATTTGGAAATTTAAAAAAAAAATTGGGGATAAATTTTCTAACCAAAAAGACATATTTTTTTCTAAAAAAAAAATCGGAATATTTTTTTAATTATTTTTACTTGACAAATTTTTTTTTGGCCGAAAATTTTTCCGCTAAATTTTTTTTGGGCGTAAAAAACGAAAAAAAAATTTTTATTATTAAATTTTATTTTTCGACAAAATTTATTTTTTTTTCGCAAATTTTTTTTAAATATTTTTTCAGTTTTTTTTGGCAATAAAATAAATTTTATTTAATTTTTATGAAAAAAAATTGAAATTAACCTCAAAAATGTTGACATGTACAAACACTATATATATATATTAGAGATATTATACATACATATTAGAGAGTTTCCAACTAGTTTTGTCCTGGCCCGACCGGTTCGGCTCGGCCGGATTCGACCTGGTCGATGGTCATTCCGGCCAAACTAGTCCCCCTCCCCTCGGACATGAAATTACTATATTCTGGTCTGGCACAACTCGGCCCAAAATGACTTTAGCTTGGCCTGGTCCGACTCGACTCGGCCTCAAATGACTAGCCTGGTTTGGCTCGAAATGGCTTTATCCCGGCCCGAAATGACTACACTGGCCTGACCCCAAATGACTTTGGTATAGTCCGGCCTGACTCGGCCTAATATGGCTAGTCCGGCCTGGTCTAAAATGACTTTAGTCTTGGAGGTTTTATCCCTGCCCAAACCGACTAGCTTGGCCTGGCCCGAGCCGACCGAAGCCAGCTTAAAATGACGTTAGCTTAGCCCGACCCAACTCAGCCTGAAATGAGCCTAGCCTGGCCCTGTTCGAGGTCGCAATTTTGCAAAAAATCAATAAATTTTCTAAATTCTTTTTTATTTTTTCTTTGTTTTGTTTTTTCAACTTTTGAAAAAAAACCAAAACCAACAAAAATTGCTAAAATGAAAAGATGTTAATGAATAATGAAAAAAGCAATTTTTTTAAGCCGCATATTTGATGATAAAAAAGGAAATATTTACATAAATTTTTTCAGACAAATAAAATAAGAGAAAAAAATATTAAGAAAAATTATGTTTGAACTTATCTTTTTTAAAGCAATTTTCAACGTCAAAAATTTGTTGGTTAACATTAAAACATTTTTATAATTACATATTAATGACCAAACATTAATGAAGCTAATCTCTTTTGCAAATTATCATATCGATTTCAACTTTGAGCTAATTTTTCGGCATAATAAAATTAATTTTTTGAAAATTAACTTCAAATTTGACTGACTTTTTAAGAATCAAAAAGTTACTTTTTAGAAAAATAATTTTATTACTTCGATTCGAAATTTTCTTCTCTATCCATTAATTTTTAAATGATTTTTAAGTAAATTTGTAAAAAATTTACAGCCAAAAAAGTAAAGCTACTCAAAAAATTTTCAAAAAATAAAAAGTGACTTTACTTTTTTCACTGTAACTTTTTTACTAAGTTATTTAGAGACTTGATTTAAAAAGTAATGGATAGAGAAAAAAATTCTATTTTTGAAAAAAAATCTATTTCAAAAATTGACTATTTTTGTAAAAATTTTTAAAGGTATCAAAATTTTGCTCAAAATGTCGGCAAAAATATTTATGCACACATTTTTAAAAGGTTTCCATTTTTGCCTTTATTTTTTCACTTTAATTTTGCGCTATTTTTAATTCACCCAAATACAAATTCTACTTAATTAAGCTTAAGTTTAAGACTAGTTTAGTTTGCTAGATATTAAGCAAAACTATTTAGAGATTTTTTTTTAAAAAATACAATTTTATAAAAATAAACTTCCAATTTCATTTTTGTATTTTAAACAAATCCGTTAATTTCATCCGTTTCGAAAGAAAATTATTTTACGAAGAAACAAACAAATTAAAAAAAAACACTCTTAATTAATTTTAATAGCGTGCCGAGAAAAAGTTTTTCAATTTTTTTATTTTTTTCTAATTTTTGTCGATTTTTTTTGAAAATTTACTCGTCGAAATTTTTGAGCTTTCGAGTTTGAATCCAATAATTCTTTCTCTAATAGGACCAATTGGGAACGGTTCCTAACAACGTGTACTGTAGCGCCCAACAAGGTCCTATTTTTAAATGATTTTAATTGAATGTTTTCGAGGGTATTTTCTGCGAAAATGAGTCCCTTTTTTGGGCGGGACTCGCGAAATTAACTTGAAATCTCAAGTTATAGAACTAATTTTTAAAAAAATAAATTCCGATTATTGGATTTAGAATTTTATCCTTTATCAAATAATTTTTAAAGTTTGTTTTTAGCTGAATTGGAAAAAAAGTTATACTCAAAAAAGTAAAGTTACATTTTATATAATGTAAATTTTTAAAGTAACCTTAGATTTTCAATCATAACTTTTTTTCCTAACAAGTTAGAAATTTGATTTAAAAAGTATTCGATAAAGAATTAAATTTTGAATTCGATAACTAAAACTAATCTTTCTGAAAGTAAGATTAAGCAGCTTGAAAATTTGGTCAAACTTGAAAATTGTGCAAATTTCGGCGCAGAAATTTAAAATTTCCATTCAAAATTCATTCAATTTGGAGTAATTTTAAGGCTTTTAATTACAATTTTTTTATAAAGTAACTATTGAAGAGTATGATTGCTTTACATATCAAATGATATTGTGATGTGAGCAAATGCATCATGATATCATCTATCGTATGTTTCCGATTTTCGCTGTCATGGTCGAAATAGCGGACGCGGAAAAATTGAGCGCTCAATTGGCGAATCCGTGCGAATTTCCGGCGCCGAATTCGCCGCAATTCGCCATCCTCTGCCAGTACAATTATCATCAGGTGAAATTTGACGAACTGAGGCTTGTACGCGTAACAAACTAGACGCTTTTTTCAGCTACCGTATCTTTGTGATCCGTCCGGTATAATGAGTCGAACGGAGACGGAACTTTTGGACCGTCACGTGCGTCGATTGTCCGAAGCGTACAATGTGACCGGATGCATTTGTGCCGTCGAGAGTTCGCCGCGGAATAGCGCCTGCGAAATTGAGTATACAAACGCACTTCGCCTCGGCGTTGTACTCGTGCCATTTACGAGTATTCAAATGTATGTAGATAATAGATTAAATTTTTAAAATTTAGGCGCAACTTTTTGAGTATATTGATATTTAGTTGGAATGCATTCTATTGGAATCCATTAAAATGGAATCCATTTTATTGGGATACATTAAAGGATCTATTCAATTGGAATCCATTAAAAATGGATCCATTCAATTGGGATCCATTCAATTGGAATCCATTCATTTGGGATGCATTCAATTAGAATCCATTCAGTTGGGATCCATTCATCCATTTGGAATCCAATCAATTGAGATTCATCCATTTTGAATCAAATCATTCGATATAGATTTAAAATTAGTGGAATTATTTCAAAAAGCTTTTGAATTAATTTCAAATTTCTATACTGAATTTAGAATTTAGTATAAAAAACTGTCTTCACAGCCAGGCGAATTTTGCTGGCCATGCGACGCGAATCGACGTAAACAACTACGCAAACGCGTCGCTAGCGTTTGCGCGTTATTTGCTGGCGCGTTGGACGGCGTCAGGCCAGACGAGCGCGGGTCGCGTGTCCACCTGTCCACGAATCGACCTTAGCCTTTTGTACATACAGCACTGGATGCCCGACGATATTCGCAAGTCGTACATTGCACGCGTCTATGCCAATCGGCTGGACAGCTTTAAAGCACTGAACGACGCGCATCAAACCGCCGGCACGAATACTTCACCATTTAATACGATTCTCCGTGAACTCGGCGAGGCAATCCAAATCATCGACATGAAGAGACCAGGTGAGTAAGATGGATTCGTATAATCTGTTTCGACCTCATAACCGAGCCTATATCTAGCTTAAAACTGGATTTATTTCTGGATTGAAACAGGCCGGTTTGGCATATAAAAGAAGCTACATTTTTAAATTTAGGCTATAAACCTGCCGCTAAAGCTATTCGAAATACTTTGAAAAATAACGTGGAGAATAAGTACGGCACAAAATTGTTGAATGCCTACGATGGAATACCATTTTGGGCGTATATTCTCGGCGGCGGAATGGTGTTTTTCGCCGTCACGGCGGTTTACGTTGGAAATTGCGTTAGCCGGCGACTCACACAACAAGTATTATAATAGATAGATAAACGTTTTGGAACAAAATTAAGCATATAACACGCAACTGTTTGAGCTTCTATGAATGGATCCCATCTGAATGGATTTCAAGTAAATGAATTCAAAATGAATGGCTCCCAAATGAATAAACTCCAAATGAATAAATCCCAAATGAATGAACTCCAACTGAATGAATCTAAAATGGATTAATCCCAAATGAATGGGTCAAAAATTGGCATTCCTTACCATACTATTAGAACAATCCCAATAAGCTTGATTGATAATTATAGGCTCAAATTAGATTGTATTTAAAGTAGATTTGAGACAAATTTTACTTCTATTTGCTATTATAACAAAATCCCAATGACAATTAATGCCTTTAAAAAATTTGAAATATGTTCAAACGGCTGCTGCTTATATGTTTAATGTAATGTTTATATATGTATAAAAAAAAAGCTATCAAAATGAAATTTGCAATTTTTCAGCGTAAAAAATCGAGTGCCTTTCGGTACAGTACAATCGCCGAAATGAATCATTCGAGCGGTGGCCCGAGTCGGTCCAGTTTTGGCGGCTTTATTTTGGGCGCCCCTAGCTGTGGGATCACCGGCGGCGCAAGACTTGGCGCCAATACGAAGAGCTCCATGATGTTTCGGCATTTCGTTGGCGGCGGCGAACGTCGCCAGCCAACCGGCACCGGAATCATCAGACATGTACAAAAAATTTGAATATTATGTAAGAATCTCGAAAATTTATGTGTTTAAATAAAATTACCTTTTCGTGTGTATAAAGCCGGATGTTTTCAACCAAATTTAAATTAACGCCAATGAGTTCATTCTGTTGTATCGGATCCCTTGGGGTCCAAGCGAATCCAAACGGGTCGTCCAAATGGATCCATTTGGGTCCAAATGGATTCAAGCGGATTCAAATAAATTTAAGCGAATTCAAATGGATCTATTCGGATCCAAATGGATCCGTTGGAGTTCAAATTTTGTGCCCGTCTTTGTCTCGGTTTCATAAAAGTGGGTAAAAAATTTGGACTCGCTTGGATCCAATACGAACAAAATGAACTTATTAGCGTCAATTTAAATTTGGCTCAAAACATCCGGCCTTATACACACGAAATTGGAATAATAAAAAATTGTTTTTTTCAAAATTTATCAAAAATAAATTAAACAAAAGGATAAAAAAAATAATAAATTTATGGAAATTTTTATTAATCCACTCAAAAAGCGGCAAATTTTCAAGTTCAAAATTGTGGATTACACACAAAAAATGATTTCTATTATATTTTTATGTTTTCAAGAACCTGTTAATCACTAAATATTTGCTCGAAATTTGAATAAAAGAAAAAATTGAAGCCAACTGGTCGGAGTCATCTGGAGCCATTTATGTCTTAATGGCTCGCAATTTATGGAGTCCAGAAAAAAATAAGGTAATATCATTGGAGTGTCTGACTTGTCTAACCGGTTGGCGAAGCCCATCGCCGCTTTTCAGCCAATGCATGTCGGGTTATATAAGCAAAAAATTCAATCCCGTCTCCAAGAACCAATCACCACGTGGTTGTGTTCACTGTTGCATGATTTCGATTCCGGTTTGACTCGGCCAAGCTAGAGTTAAGTCAATACCAGTGTTTGTGGTTCACTGGACCCTCTGGGCACCATTCCCAGTGGCCTCTTCGGAGGTTCGGTACGTCCCACAGCTAACTGAGTCAGCCGGATGAGAAAGTATTGTGATGGTGCACAACTATGATTCCACATGACACAACGAACCCGCAATTACGCCGGTGTGCGGAACGCGAACTGTTGGCTTGCTTGGCCGGATCCGCTCTCTTTCGATTGAGGTCCAGATGTGTACGGAAGAAAGTGCACATTTTAGTCTCGAAAGATTGAGGAATGATTTAGGTCGCACCAACCTTTTGCCATTTTTTTCATCTATCGTCATTTATGTTGAAGCCATCTTGAGCATTTATGTCTTGGTGGCTCTCAATTTACAGAGTCATTTGGCTTTTTGTATTTTTGAAAAGAGCTAAAAGAGTGATTTGCGGCTCCGAAGTCGATCCGAAGCCAAGTCAAAAAATTACGAAAAATGGCACAAAAATTAAAAAATATTTTTTGAATGTCTTTGAAAAATTGTTTTTCTTTCATTTTTTAAAATATTTTTCGATAATTATTTTTCATCTTGTCATTAATTGGAGTCAAAATAACTCTGTTTGCTTAGTGATTTTTGGCGCGGTTATGGATTTGTGATTTTCTCTTTTAATTATTCACTTTTTATGTTTTTTTTATTTTTTTACAAAGAAAATTATTAGTAGAAAAAAAAATGAAAAGTGGGAGAAATAAGAAAGGAAAAGGATAAGCGAGAGAGAAAGAAAACGAAATAGAGAGAGAGAAGAGAAGGGAGGAAGAAAGGGAAAAAGAAAGAATGTAAGAGAGAGAAAACAAGAAAGAAATAAAAAGGATGAGAGATAGTGAAGGGGAAAGAGAGAGAAAAGATCAGAGAGAAACGATGGGGAGAAAGGGTGAGGGAGAGAGAGAAACGAATGGAAATAGAAAAAAAGAAAGGGGAAAAAGAAAAGAAAAATGAGAGAAAATGAAAAAAAAGAAAGAATGAAAATGTAAAGGTTAAAAAAAATTAACCAAACGAAACGATTTTCGAATCAAATTTTTTGTGTGAAAAGGATTTCACACCTGCAACAATCACCAAAAAATTTTTGTACATTCAACAAAAGAAAGTACATTAAATTATTGTTATTATAATTATTTGTTTGGCTTTTGGCTGGTTATTTTTAAAAAATAATTTGGTAGGATTAAGCGGTGGGGCAAAATTTGTGAATTCTTCAACTTTGACCACAATTTTGTAACTTTTAAAAAAATCATTGCTAATATTTAATATGTATAATCGATTTAGAATTTTCTTTTCGATTCATTACTTTTTAAATCATATCTCTAAGTAACTTTGAAAAAAAGTTACAGCTAAAAAAGTAAAGTCAGTTAAAAATTTTCAAAAAATAAAAATTGACTTTACTTTTTTAACCGTTACTTTTTTCTAGCTAAGTTAAAAATTTGCTTTAAAAAGTAATGGATAGAAAAGAAAAGTCTGAATCGAACTAGTAATATTAATTTTGTCACAAGTAACTTTTTGGTCCTTAAAAGGTTAGTCAAAGTTGAAAAATTACCAAAATTTGTTATGAAAAAATAATATTTTTGCAATTTTTAATATTTTTAAAATATTAAAAATTCCCACTTTTTTTCAAAGTTTTAAAATTTGTTCGAATGGCCCTTTACAAAATTTGCTTAATTTAATTTCAAACATTTGTTTGATAAGTCATATAAAAATTCAATAAAAAAACATTTTTATTAAAGAACTTTTACAATTTTGCAATTTTACAATTATTTTTGGCTTTAAAAATTCCGCGAAAAAATTTCTCTTCGAAAAGAGAAAATTTTCTTCAAAAAAAAAATTCTCTTTTAATTTTTGCAGATGTTTCGAATTCAATTTAAAATCGAAAATTTTTATTATTTAATTTTTATTTAATTTTCTATTTAATTTACGAATGGAAAAATTTAATTTAGCTCAAAATTTTTTCTCGTTTTTTGATTTTATAAAATTTTTTATTTTTTATTTGGCAAAATGTTTAATGCACATTTTTACGGGCGTGTTGGCACGAAACGAGACGTAATAATACAAAAAGATCATGCCTAAGCCTAAGTCTAACTAAAATCAAATTGGCCCAGCAAAAGCTGCGTCTAAGCTTATTCCAAATCTAAGCGCAGAGTTAAGCATAGGCTTAAAATCTAAAAACTTAAACTTGTCTTATACTCCATCCCGTTTTGTCCCTTTCCGTTTTGTCCAGTCCCGTTTTATCCCGTTTTGGTTTGTTCCGTCCAGGGTTGTGACATGCTTCACGGCCAGCTTATGAGTCATATAACACAATCAGCTAATTCGACTCATATGGCTTTTTGGCTCGGAGCTTTTTGAGTCATTTACTATAAAATAGCACCAGACTTCCGTTTTTTTCCGCCTTATTTACAACATGGCGCAATTTTCCCGCTTTTCTCCTCTCCTCCAAATTTGTTTTACCCTAATTTCGCGTGCATAAGGCCAAGTGTTTTGAGCCAAATTTAAATTGGCTAATCAGTTCATCCTGTTGTATTGGATCCAAGCGAGTCCAAATTTTTTGCCCACTTTTATGAAACTGAAACGATGATTGCACAAAATTTGGATCCCAACGGATTCGATACATTGGTGCCAATTTAAATTTGACTCAAAACACCCGATCTTATACACACGAAATTAGGATAGTTATAACTTTTTCATTGTTAATTTTTTTAACAATTTGAAATTTTTCACTAAAATTTTCGGATTTTATGCCGCCCTAAAAAAAGTGGGGAAAAATTGGCGTGGAAATAAATAAATTGAATAAATTTGTAATTGAATGCGAAATAATTGAATGCGGAAATAATTGAATGCGGAATTTATTAACCGTAACGCATTCTTCTTCATTTTAGCGGTACCACCCCTGACGGAATACGATAGCGATTGGAACACACACATTTTTCGTCACGGATCGTAATCGAGCATGTTTGAAAATTATTTTTTTTGAAAAAATGAAAGAAAAATTTTTGCATTTTGTCAATTTATGAGTTCATTTTTTCTCAACTTTTTTTTTCTGTGTATAATCCGAAAAATAAATTCTCCGAATAGAAAAATGGGATCAATGTCAGCAGACGAAATAACAACGGAATTTCTGGGCTGGAAAATATTTTTTGGAGATGGCGGGGGGAGGGAAGGGGAAGATTGACGGAAATGGTAGAGAAAAATGAGAGAGAAAGGAGATTTGAGAGAGAGAGAAAAGATAGAAATATGAGAGAAATATTTGAGAAATTTGAGAAAGAGAAATATGAGAGAAATTTGAGAGGAATATTAGAGAAATTTGAGAGAAGCTTACATCATCTATCTCCTTTGTCCTCGACTTTTATAGGCCCAAAAGTCAAACTCAATACTAGGCTTTTTAACTCGCTACTAGTTCAGGGCCGCGTGTCTAGATTCAGAACGTTACGCCGGGGAATTTCATTTATCTCAGAAATTAATTTTTTTTTGTTTTGCAAATAATTTTTTTTTTACATAACATTTCGCCGCAATTTTTTGGCACTGAGGCGTGACGAAAGAAAAAGAGAGAGAGAGAAAGAAGAGAGATAGAAAATAATTGGAGAAAAATCAATCGCAAAAAATATTTTCAATTAACCAAAAAATTAACATTATTTTTTCTATAATCATTTTCAATTTTGTCTAACATTTTGAGGATCAAAAAGTTGCTTTCAAGAAAATTAATTTTGTTATTTCAATTCAAAATTTTCTTCTCTATCCAATACTTTTTAAATTAAGTTTTAACTTACTTGGAAAAAAAGTTACAATTAAAAAAGTAAGGTTTACTTTTTATTTTTTGAAATTTTTTGAGTGACTTTTTCCAAGTTACTTAGAGAATTGGTTTAAAAAGTATTGGATAGAGAAGAAAATTCTGAATCTGATAGGTTAAATTAATTTTTTAATAGTAGGATTTTGGTTCCCAAAAAGTTGGCCAAAGTTGAAAAAGCCGCAAATGTCGGCGAGCCAGTCAATCCATGCATCATAATTATTCATGAATGTTATTATAAAGTACTTAAATTATCATTTTTTTTTTGAGAATTTTTAAATATATTTTTTTTAGTAATATTGCACGATTATACATTCACCGAATGCAGAACTAATAAAAGTTCAAATTTAATAATATTTTATAATTTACATTTTTAAATTTTAGAAATGAATAGATTTTTATGAAAATTTTCCCATTTTTCCCAATTTCTCTAATTATTTTGGTTGAATTTTCTTTTCTATATATTCACAAATTTTGTCATATGGCTCCGTTGATGAGCCAACTGGTTGAAGTCATCGGGACCGGAATTATCTGGAGTCATTTATGTCTTAATGGCTTGCAATTTATTGAGTCATCTAGCTTGTCGTGGCTCTGGCCTTTATTAAAAAGAGCTAAAAGAGTCACTGGCGACCAGTGTTGCGACTTGGTTTCGAGTAGACTTTAGCAAACTCATGACAGACGAGCAGAGCATCATGGTTTTTCACCATTTTTAAAAAAAAATATAATGAGTTTATCTGCTCGTCAGCCAAAAATGCCGAAGTCAATCCGAAGCCACGCTGCTCAGTGATATTTCGAGTACCCGGGTACGAAAAACCGTATAACACGGCTTGTTCTCAGGGTCCTGGTCCGGTTTCCGGACTCCGGATCGAGTCCGGGTTCGGTTTGAAATCTAGACTCCGGCACATCACTAATCTGGAGTTTCTTTCTTTGCTAGTTTTTGCATTGAAAAATATATTTAAAAGAATTTTTTTTTAGAAAAAAAGAAAAATTTTGCGCAAAAAATTGCGGAAATTTCGGCAAAATTTTTTTGATTTTTTTTTAATTGGACAAATACGAAAAAAAATAAATGCGAAAATGAAAAAAGGCGAAAAATGAATTTGTAAAAATGAGAAAATTAATAAATTTTTAAAAAAATGTGTCAAACAATTATTAGTTTAATTGAAATTTTAAAAAAATGATTGAAAAGCCAAATTTTATGTTAAAAATGCTCCTAAAAAGATGGACGCACCGAAATTTGCGGTATTTTCAACTTTGACTAATTTTCTGAAGACCAAAAAGTTACTTTTAAGAGAAATAATTTCAGCTATTAGATTTAGAATTTTCTTCTCTATCCATTACTTTTTAAATAAAGTCTCTAAGTAAATTTGTAAAAAAGTTATAGCCAAAAAAGTAAAGTCACTCAAAAAAATTTCAAAAAATAAAAGGTGATTTTACTTTTTTAGCCATAACTTTTTTATTAACTTGTTTAGTGACTTGATTTAAAAAGTAATGAATAGAGAATTAAATTTTGAATCCAATAGCATAAATTAATTTTTTAAAAGTAACCTTTTGATCCTTAAAAAGTTAGTCAAATTTGAAAAAATAAAGTCATTTTTATTTTTTTGAAAATTTTTTAATGGCCTTACTTTTTCAAATGTAATTTTTTTCAAAGCTACTTAGAAATTTGATTTAAAAAGTAATGGATAGTGAAGAAAATTTTGAATCCAATAGGCCTATTGAATATTATCAGCAAAATTTTGATGGTAACAAAATCATAGCTTTTTTTAATTTAAAAATTTAACTTAAAATTTTTTGTTTTTTGCTTAAAATTAATTTTTTCATATTTTTTTAAATTTAGAATATCCTAAATTCGGGCAAATAAGGCGCGGCCGTTCGAAAATTTTTTAAATTTTGACTTGGCTTTCATTCTGTTTCTGTTATACATAAAATTGAGCTCAAAATTTTTGAATTACAACCTGAGCCTGCCTTAATGAAGATGTTTATTAAATTTTATGCTTAACCGAACAGAATGAAGGCCAAGTTAATATTCAAAAATTCTTCGAACGACCGCGTCTTATTTATCCAAAATTAGCGGTAAATAAAAAAAATTTATTTAGAAAATTATACGCTTAAAATGTTTTGTAATTCGCTGATGGTATTCCTATGTCACAAATACAAAATTATTGCCGGCCGCATTGAGCTCAGCGAATGATCGTAATCCCATCGTACCGTAATAAACATTGGCTCTGCGGCGCGTTACTGTCGCTTATATTGTTTCTGATTCTCTTCTCGTTACTATATCTATTCTACGCTACTAGGACCATGGACTGTCATATAATCGAGGGCCCGTCAGATTTATCGTCACAATTCTTAAACTCGTCCTCGGATTGGGGTAATTAAAGCCCGACATAGACTTTTTTTAGGGCGTATAATCCGCAGAGCAAATTTCAAATTTTTTGGCGTTTTGGTGGCATTCTTTTACAATAACATCAAATTGAAGCTTGAATTTTCTTGAATTCACTTCAACTTCTGACTATAACTTTTTATTAGATCTTTCGACACTTTCGACACCGTTGTAAGATAATGCCAAAGAATTTCAATTTTTTAAATATGCTGTAACGGCTGCGGGTTATATATTTAAAAAAATGTAAAATAACATTAATTTCCAATTGACTTAGATGCGGAAAAATTGTTGTTGAACTCAAATTCGGGTTCGAATCAAACAAAAACCGACAGGACAAATGATCGTGAGACTTATATAAACAACAACAATCGAATTGTACACCCTCCCGGGAGTACGAATGTCATAAAGCGGATTTGGACATTTTATGGCGTTAAACAATGTATGAAATCATTTTTAAAATGTAAAAAATAAAAAAAAAAATTTCAGGCATAATGCCAGAAAAACGAATAGACAATTTGAAATTGGAAACGAAAGAGTGTCCGATACCGTACGACTCGGCGTATTGTTTCAACGGCGGCGAATGTTCCCTGATTAATTACGGTAGCGAGGACGGTGAATTCGTGCCACTTTGCAGGTTTGAAATACTGCATCTGGAAGATTATTTACTAGTTTTGAAAATTTTTTAGATGCGCGCCGAATTTTCACGGCCAACGTTGCGAATACGTTTTCGACACGGACGTGTATGAGTTTCCGCTGGACGATGGCGAGCCAACGACCAGTGCGAAAATGACCTCCGAATCCGAATCGCTGGACCAACACGTCAGCGTCGAGAGAGCCGGCCTCAACGCGTTGGCCATATTCTCGCTATTCTCCGTATTGATTGCGGCCGTCTTGGTTTACGGCTATCTAAGGTAATTATTTTTTAAACAGTTACCTTTTAACTGATTCGGAGTCGAGTCAGAGCACGAACAATGGACTCACTTGACGATTCCAAATGTCTCAGAATTATTTAGGGAAGTTATCGCCAATACAATTTTTAAATAGGGCTCAAGAAAATTTTTGCATAAAAATATAAAAATTTGAATTTTTAGAGTGACAAATAAACCGCAGAATTCGTCACAAAAAATATTGTCCTGTTCGAATGTTTGAATGGTGTTTTTGAAATTGTTTGCGTTGTGCCTTGACTCCATTTTTATATGAAATCCATTTTTCTTGAATCGCCTTGATTCGGCTCATACCAAACAAAATTAAGTGCTTCATGAGTCACAAAACCAAATGCCTCTTCAATGCCTTATTCGCCCGACTCAATTCTAATGGCTTAAAAAACCCGATTGAGTTCACAAGTCAGAGTCTTGAATATTCTAGTCTATGCGTATATAATAGTGATTGGCTCGGGCCATTTTTTGCCGGCTCGGTCCGATTAATGGGCTCGGCTCAATTCGGCTCGGCTCGATTCTTGTGAATTCGGCTCAGCCGACTCGACTCGAGTTCAATATTGCAATGAAAATAATGTAAGTTGCCGGCTCGACCTATCATTAGAATATAATGCCTTAAAATTGCATTTTTCTTCTTAATTTTATTGGGATTTTGCTCAATTTGGTCTCAGGAAAATTTCCATTTTTCGTTTTTTATCTCCTCGCAATAATTCACTTTTTTTCCACAATATTACTTAATTTATGTACTTTTATATTAATATGAATGCTTTAATTTATTAAATTTACCAATTATATGTATATTAACAAAAATTTGGCCAAAATTTGGGCTCTGAAAAAAGCCGATTTGATTGATCATTTTACATGTGCCTATTATTATAAAAGATATGATATTTCTATATAAAATAAACAATTTTTTAAAAATTATTTTATTCAAAATGTAACAAAAAAATATTATAAATCAAAAAATAAAAAATTAGGCTTCAAATTTAATATTAAGGCATATCATCAGGATTTTCATCGTTATTATTCGTATCAATGTTTTCGTGGATTCCATTAACATTGATATCCGGCTGAATTGTGCCGACATTATTCTCGATTATCCGATTGTTGTGGTTGTTGTTATTGTTGTTGTTATTAGCAAACAAGCTCAACAGCGAAGAAATCGACGCGGTCGAACGCCGGAGGCGCTCGTAGAGTGGCGCGCACATTCGCAGCGCCAACTTGAATGAGAGAAAATGAAAAATAAAACTAAATATTCTTAAGCCCAAAAAAATCAAAAAGAAAATTAACCCAATCAAATTGACCTAGCAAAGCTATGTCTGAGCCAAGTGTTGTGACTTGGCTAAATAAATGTCTCCAAGTCATTTGGGGCTATATGGCTATGCTTCGGAGCCAACTGATCGGAGTCTCACATTTCAAACTAACTTCATAAGGCGGAGGCGGTTCATCCACACCGATGTAAGGCATAATTAACGCGCCATTGAGCGCGCGTCGAAACGGCGACGCGTTCGGCGTGCCGCCGATGGCGACAATTCGCCGCGTGCCGCGCTCGATTACAACGCCGTTGCAGGCGTTACACCGCGCCGCCGCGAGCGCGGCGCTCTGCCTGTCGGCGATGCGCCGTGAATACTCGTACGAGTCACGCGCCGTTTGGCTATTATTCCGCGCGGGTAATAAGGGCATGCCCTCAGCAAAAGTGATCGAACGCGACGGAGGCTTTCGTACTCGGCTAGCATGTTGGCTGTTCAGCTTTTGCGCAATGCCGGCGCGTGGCTGCGATTGACGCGGTATAGCGCGTGTTTTCGTGAGCGTGTCAACGCTTTTGGCGCCAGCAAAAAAGCTCATCATCGATTGACTACGCAATTGGGGCGGCATTAACGCGGCCGGCGAAAAACGTCGTTGCGTGTGGAAATTATCGAGTCTGAAATTTTGCGGGATAATTATAATATAATCCAATTTTATGCTTTGTTTTCTCAATCCGGTTGAACTCAATAAATAGGCTGATTCTACCCGGACAGAATCAATGGATGGGCTGGCTCGAGTCCGGCCCTTGAAAAAATTTTGGCCTGCTATTCGTACCATGGCATAAAAATATAACATTTGCCTCATCGTCCAAATTTTAAGCTGTAATTGAAAAAATTTCATCTCCAATTTACCTACGATACGGTGACGCGAAAAATTCGCTGCCAAAATCGCGCGGGCGTCGCGTGGCGGCGCGACTAACACCAGCGAAAATTCGTTGAAGCGTATTGCAATAGGGTGAGTAGGATACGGCATCAGACGCGTGATAACATCGCGAATTATTATGACAACTATTACTGTAGTTATTGTAATTTGCACCATTTAGATTTTCGTAACGATCGTTTGCAATACGATTAATTGACGAATCGTCGATGGTTCCATAATTTGTGAGAATTAACGCTTCACCCGACTCATTTTGCGCCGAAATTTCAGTCGAATTTGGATGACTCTGACTCTGAAATAACAGTGAATTACAATATTAGGGATGTGCTGGGCCGGTCCGACCTGGTCTGGCTCAATTTGTTTTTGCCCGGCTCGGCCCGACTTGAAAATTGCCCGGCACATTTCTAATATGTACATAAAATAATTTTTAACTGTCTGCGTAAATAGAAATATATGCCGACGAAATAGTATTGGAATGTCTGACTTCTCTAGCTCACCGACGAAAGCTATCGCCCATTTTTCCCGAATGAATTTCGGGGTATATAAGCGAAAAAATCATTGCACAACCTAAATCAATCACCACGTGGTTGTGTTCACTATCGCATGATTTCGATTCCGGTTTGACTCGGCCAAGCTAGAGTTAAGTCAATACCAGTGTTTGTGGTTCACTGGACCCTCTGGGCACCATTCCCAGTGGCCTCTTCGGAGGTTCGGTACGTCCCACAGCTAACTGAGTCAGCCGGATGAGAAAGTATTGTGATGGTGCACAACTATGATTCCACATGACACAACGAACCCGCAATTACGCCGGTGTGCGGAACGCGAACCGTTGGCTTGCTTGGCCGGATCCGCTCTCTTTCGATACCGTGGTATAATCGGATCGAAGATTGAGCAAAGATCTCGGCCGCACCAACCTTTTGCCAAATTAATTTTTTAAAAAAAATTAATTTTTTAAAAAATTTTCCTTAAAAATACCCACCGTGCAATGACCATTTCTCAGGGTGTTCAGCATTCGTACCGTATTCATTTCGCCGTGATTGTGATTATGGTTATTATAATTATTGATCGGGTCGAGGAGAATGGCCTCGCTATAGCTCGGGACCAAAATGTAATTGTCCCTGTTAATCAACTCGAGCTCGGCACTCTCCATTGTTGATGTTCTTGTCAGCGGGCCGGTGTAATTGATACTCGACGGACTGTAACCATAACGATTTATTTAGTTGTGAAATTTCGCCGAGCTTTAGGCGTATTACCCACGGAATATCCGGCACAAACAAACCTGAGATAATTGCTGCCAAACAGTTTTGTGACCTGAAACGTCAAGTGTGCTGTTCTGCACTCGATTAGCATGCGAAGAGGCCAGCTCAATAGAAGAATCGATGCCGTCCAAAACGCCATCGAACGCAAATACCAGGGAAGGGCCCATTTGGCTGTATGTTCTAAATTTTGAAACTTAAAATTTCAGTATTTTAATCAAATTTTCTTGATGAGCAATAATAAAAGTGAAAAATTGCCTTGATCATTATTTGTGTCGGCTCGATTTTCGTCCGATGCGTAAACGAGTACATGCTCGATGAATGGCACGCCAGCCAGGTCCAGGCCCTCACGTACCTGCATTCAATTAAAATATATTAACGCAAAAAAATGAATAATATTTAATTTGATATTACCACATAAACCATTAATATTTTTGAATTTTTATACTTAATTTTCTTAAACCAACCTCCATATAATCGTCTCGGACCTCGTTTTCGTTAAAAAATCTCGTCCTCTGCTCGTCGAACTCGTCGGCGGCCTGAACGCACGCGAACACGAAGCCCTTTGTGAAACGCATTCGTATCAGTGAATATTGGTTCAAATCTACTAGCCGTTTTGTAATATCCTACAAATACACTCGTTTCACAAAAGGCCTTAGCCGCGAATTGTCAGCGAATCTTTTAGCTTTTTTTAAAAAAAGGCCACAAAAAATCCTTATTTGTGTCGGTTCGAAAGCCAGATGACTCGATAAATTGCAAGCCATTAAGATATAAATGGCTCCAGATGGCTCTGGCTCCAATAGATGACTCCGACCATTTAGCTCCGCAGAGGAGCCATATGGCTCCAAATTATTCGGAGCCACTTATAGAGCCAAAGCCATTTATAGAGCCAGGTCACAACACTGGAGACAAGCCCACTTATTTCCAGCATATAATTAGCGAGCGATTCAAAAATTGGCATTCATTAGAAGTTTTGTTATACCAAATTATGATAAAAAGGTCGAATAAAAAAGCGCCCAGTCTCAATTATACACGCGGGTTATATACTCGGCTTGAAATTAGATGTAAATACTGTTATTGGATTACCTTATATCCACAACTATCGTAGTGAAACACATTGCCGGATGAGTGGGAATTCACTCGCTCGTAATAAACTTGAGTCGCTGTGATCGCATCTCCATTCCGATAACTATTTTCAACCTCATTTTAATATAAATTAGTAAAACAATTATTTTTTAGAACATTATAACAGCTAAGCTGTCTGGCTAAGATTTTTTATTAAGTCATTGAAGCGGAATGTTAGCAAGCTAATATGTTAATTATTAAAATACGGCTGAATTATACACGCCTGTGGATTATACGCGCCCTGCGAGTTAATGAAGAGAAAAAGTCAATGAAGAGAAAAAAGATATTTCATTACATTTATTCATTAAATTTTCAAAATACCGCGTCACTTGTCGTGTGCGCCTCAAATAATGATAGCAGACGCTTTTCCACCAAACAATAGGAATCGCGTCACGCATTCGCTGCGCAAGCTCATAGATTTGCGCGCTCGAGTGAGTCGGCAGCGACAAAAGGGTTCTGCGATAGTGCCAGCACTCCGCCAAATATACGAGGTATAGTATCGCTGCGAATAGCGCCGGGGCCAATGCGTGCCCGGCGTGCGCGCAAAATCGCACTCCATCGACGCCATATCTGAAAAATGATCAAATTTGATCTAATTTTAAGAATTATAATAATGTTTTCCAGAAAATCCATTTTCAACGTTAGATTAATTTTTAAATCAAATTTCTAAGAAACTTAGAACAAAATTTTTAGTTGAAAAATTAAGGTTACCCTAATTTTGCGTTTATAAAGCCGGGTGCTTTAAACCAAATTTAAATTGGCGCCAATGAGTTCATTCTATTGTATTGGATCCAAGCTAGTCCAAATTTTGTGCCCACTTTTATGAAACCGAAACAAAGGCGGGCACAAAATTTGGACCCCAACGAACCCAATACAACAAAATGAACTCATTGGCGCAAATTCAAATTTGGCTCAAAACACTCAATCTTATAGACGCGAAATTAGGGTACTTTTTTTGAAAATTTTTGATGAGACTTTACTTTTTTAGCTGTAACTTTTTTTCAAAATTACTTAGTAATTTGGTTTAAAATGTATTCGATAGAGAATTGAATTCTGAATTAAATGGCAAACTTGATAGCCAAAATAGATGCTTGTTATACGCTCGAAATAAAAGCGGAAATGAGAGCAAAATCAAATACATAAGATTATAAGTTGTGGAAAATTTAAGAAAAAAAGTTGTAAACTTTGAAAAAATTGATGTGGCCGCGGTAAAAATTCCGCTACCGTATCGTTGCGCGAAATGACAATCAATGGCGTAGAGCATGCACGCGTGCACGAGCAACGTCGCCAGCAGGCATTTCCAGTGGAAATTGCGACGCAAGGTGTGCGTGAGACTGCTTCGCGTTGGGCGCGAAATCGCCGCCTGAATGAAGTTTTCATCATTATTTTGTTATGCCTAACACATCGTCAATAGTGAAGAGTCGGCTCGGCTAGTTTTGGTCCGGCTTGGCTCGACTCGGCTCAACTCAGCTCGGCTCGGCTCGACTCGGCTCGGCCCTACATGGCTCGGCCCGGCCCGGCCCAACTCGGCTCGAGTTCAATATTGCCGGCTCGAAGCATCATTGCCCTCCAGTAATTGATCGGAAGAGATGTTAAGCATAACAATTTCTTCAAATTTTACGTGTATAAGCCGCAGTGGCTCAAAATTTTTGTGTTATTGTTTTGGCGAGATCAAACATATCAAGTATGAAAACTAGCCAAAAATATTAAACGTATCAGGTATAAAAGATTCTCTTCTCCCATTCCGATACATTATTTTCCACATTTTCTAAAATATATTTCCCCAAATTTAATTTCCATCCAATACATAAGAAATAAATGAATGCGAATTCGATATTCAAAGGCTTGCAACAAAAAAAAAAACGGAATGTGCGGCTTATACAAGACAAATTGGAGTAATTTTTTTTATAAATAGAAAAAATGACTTTTTTAATAAAATTAACATTTTTTAAAGCCAAAACCTTTCTGTCATACGATGCACGGAATGTGGCCATTTTCAAAGTTATTTTACCTGTTTCAGGTCCAAATTTAAGACCGAGTCTTAGGTATAATAATTTGCCCAATAAAGCTGCGGCCTAACTGTAACGAATTTCGAAAATCCCATTGTACAAAATGCGGCGATGGTCATAATAATGGATTCACTATGAAATGACTAAAAAAATGACTAAAAAAAAGAAAATATTTTTCACGCGGGAGAGTTCCAAAAATGCGGAAAATTGGATGGAAAAAATGGGATTTTCTCTCTTTTTTTCCCAATTTTTTCTCCTTCTTTTCAGTCCATTTTTCTTTTCGTTGCTTCCAATTTTTCTCCATTTCTCTCCTTTTCTCTTCATTTATCTCTCCAATTTTCTCTTCATTTCTCCCAATTTTCCCTCTCATTCTCTCCTCATTTTCCCACTTTTTTTTTCTCGCCATTTATCTCAACTTTTCCTTTCATTCTTCTTATTCATTTTTTTTATATTTTTTTATTTTTACTTTCCATTCTTTTGCATTGGGATTTTCGCATTAAATTGACGGGAAAATAGCGAAACGTCAAAAAAAGGGAGGAAAAAGAAGAAATTTGCCGGAATACAAAGGAATAGTTTTTGTTTTGTTTTTATATTAGAACAACAAAATTTTATGCTGCATTTGAAAGCGAAAGTGATGTGTCCAACGTGATGTTGGCGAAGATGGGGAAGAAGAAAAAAAGAGCTGGATTAACCGAAATTTTAAGCTGGAATATTATTATTTTTTGGGCAATATCTTCTGTGAAAATAGAAGCAATTCATGTTAAAATAGAACCGATTTGAAGGCTAAAAACATGGGTAAATTTTTTTTGTACTACATTTAAAAGCAAAAATTTAAAATGATGTTCAAAGTGATGTGTCCAATGTGATGTAGAAATCCAAAGTAATGTGATATCCAAATTGATGTTCAAAATGATGTCCAAAAAATGTTAGACTAACTCGAAAGTCAAATATTGCCCGAACGCTTTCCGGCTTATACGGTTGGCCTCTTTTATTTTTAGCAACTTTTTTTCTTGCAAATTTCTCAATAAAACCTCTAAAAATGGAAAAAAACTGAAACATTTTGACGTTTTTCCCATTTTTCTCTTTTGTTTACTTTTTTCAATATATGCATAGCAGAAAAAAATTATGTATTGTGTGTATAAGCCGCACAAAATTTTCTTACGTCCGTGAATGAGAATGGAGATTTATGCGCTAAAAAAAGAATGAATGAAAAAAGTAAAAAAAATTTTTTCTAACTAAATACAAAATGAAAACATCGCCGGGACTCATTTATAAAATTTCCGCATTTTATCAAATGCCCAAAAAAAGGCGTTAAAATGTTTTTTAAAAAAAAAGGAAAAAGTTTTTGTGGGATTGAAAATTTTTTTGGAAAAAAATAAAAAATCTCGGCAAAATTCAAAATTATATATTTTTAAATTATAATATTATATTTATAACCAGCAGTATTGGGACTTGACCCTCCCTCCCCCTCCGCTTGACTTTTCAAGAGTTTCATTTGGAAGACCCGGAGCAGGACTTTGCTCGGTTACTCAACTTTGCAGACTCTAGATCCGGACCCAAACCCATATTAATTAAGTTATTTCCCCATATTAATTAAGTTATTTTTTGACTAAAATCAACGAAAATAAAAAAAATTTGCCAAATGGAAAAGATTTTCCATTTAGCTATTAGAAGGAATATCGCCGTGATACAAAATTTTATTGAGCATCGAAAGCCAAAATACAAAACCACATTTTATATTGCATTAACAGTTTTTACGCACGACTCAAACAAAGCTAAAGATTATCCAATATAATATATTTGCTATTATAATAATCCCAAAAATATAAAAATAAGCCATGTTGATCAGAATAATGAAAAAAATTGAAGTGAAAAGTCAACTCGTTTTAAAATTTTTTCACAAAACATTTTAATAGAAACATAAAAATTGTCGTCCAAATTCCATCGAATCCATGAAGTCTATAAACACTTTTGATATTTGAATATTTCCCTTTAATAAAAATTTTCAATTTTTTCTTCTTTTAATAAGATAATAAATATATTTTTAATATATTTTTGAATATGTTACGGGAAAATAAGGTGCATGGCCAAATATGTCCTGGCTAAATAGGTAATCTTCGCCAAATAGATAATCTAAATATATGATGAAAAAATCTAATATGGTAGGGAAGATACTTATTGGGCCATGGATACTCATTGGGCCGGGGAAAATATTTATTGGAACGGAAAAGATATTTATTGGGTTGGAAAAGATAATCATTGGGAAGCTATTTATTTGGCCGAAAAAGATATTTATTTGTTTGGCAAAAAATTATAAAAAATTCATATATAGCTATGCATCTTATTTTCCTATAACAAATATATTTAAATATTTAATTATATGTAAAAAATATATTTAATTATAATTGGATTTGATTCATTTTAAATATTTTATTATTTGTTAAAATTAATTTTTTTTTAATTTTTCAATAAAAATTTTTAAATAAAAAAATGCACTAAGATTTGAATTGGGGTGGCATGATTCAGACTCTCGAGTGCTAACCGCTACACCATGGAACCAATTCAAGGAAAATTTTATAATTTTTTCTAAAAATTAATTTAAAAAAATTTAATTTTTATTCCATTTTCAACATATTTTCAAGTAATTTTCCATATAGTTCCATAAAATTTACTCATTTACAAAATGAATTTAAATAAAGCAATTTAAACCGTGAAATTAATACGTGAAAATCCCTTCAAACGCCTTTATGTAAAACTTTTACAAATATTTTTTACAACTTTTTTCTTGTCTTTTGAATTTCTTGTTTTTTCCCCTAATTACAAGAATATTCTCATCACATAATAATTTTTGATTTATTTATTTTTTGTATTTGTATTTGTATTCATTGAATTGAGAACAAAATTTGTTTTTTCCCGTCTTTTTTTCCCTCACTTTTTAAAAACAAAACGAGTAATTTCGGAAAGGTTAAAAGAATGGGATTTCAATTCTTTCTTTTTTTTGTTTTGTTTATGATGGAAAATCATGAGGAAGAAATTTTTTATGAATGGAGTTATAGGACGAATTATAATACTTGGTTTCACAGTAGATAAAATGGGGAGCATTAAGGGTTTATAGCAAGCAGTGCTGGGATTTGACTGCCCCCCTTCCTCGCGCGTGAGATCATTTGCAATGACGACAAGTTTTATTATAAACTTTCTATTTTCTACTGACTTTAATGAATTTAGAAATATTATCCAATAAATGACAAAAATCAAAAAATTGCTTTTTTGTTTTGTTTTCGGTTAGCTGATCACATATTTTTTTTAAATTTTTTCATTATATTTTTTTTATTCATTCATAAATTTTTCACAAATTAATAATTGTCGCATAAAAATCCAATTAAAAATTGAATGGGAGAAAAGTGAGATACTGAAGAATTTGCTATATAGCTCTTTGTGTGAGAAGCTTCAAGTCCAAGTAAATAAGATTGAACTTGACTTAACTCAACTCCTATATGAGGAAATTTATTTCAATAAAAGCCTTAATATGAGGTATTTTGGTGGTTGTCCCATTTATGCAAATTGGCTTAGGAAATTGTTAAAATTGTCCCAATTATTTTCTTTTTTTTTTGTTTTGCATAAAATCCAAAAATTGGTTTGGTTTTAGGCTTAGGCATATTCATTCCAATTTTTCCAGTTCCGATCAGTATTGTGACTTGGCTCTATGAATGGCTTCGACTCTATAAGTGACTCCGAATAATTTCGGTTCTACAAGTGGCTCCGAGTAATGAGAGCCAACTGGTCGGAGTCATCTATTAGAGCCAGAGCCATCTGGAGCCATGTATGGCTTGCAATTTATTGAGTCATCTGACTTTTTGTGGCTCTAACTTTTTTTAAAAAAAAGCTAAAAGAGTCGCTGGCGACTCGCAGTTTCTAATTCAACCCGGAACCAAGTCAAATCCTGATTCATCCCATCCCAATTTGGCCCATTCATTATGATGGCTTATAAAATGAGCTAATTTTTTTGCTAGTTTCAAACGGCTCATTTTAAGGCGGGTCTAATCAACGGCTCATTTTAAGGCGGGTCTAATTAAAACTACTATTCAAGCCTAAAAGAACCTTATAAAATACATTTTTGGATTATATTTTAAAATTTTTGCAATTTACCTCAAAAAAAATTTTTTTCTCTTTTTTTGGATTACAAAAATTGCAAAGAAAAATTTCACATAATAAAATTTTTTCCAGGAAATTTTTATTTATTATTTATTTTTTTTTTGATTTTTGAAATGAAAAGAAAAAAGAAGACACAAAAAATACATATAAATACAAAAAAAAACACAAACAAAAATGTGTTGGAATAATGTGATTAACGCCTACGAAAATGGATTTCGAATTTTCGTCATTTTTTTCACTTTTTTTTTGTTATTGAGTTACGATATATGTTATTTATCGTATTATTATGATATCGCATTATCGTATTATTATGATATCGCATCATCGTATTATAATGATATCACATCATCGTATTATAATGATATCACATCATCGTATTATAATGATATCACATTATCGTATTAATATTATATCACATTATCGTATTATTATGATATCACATTATCGTATTAGTAAGATATCACATTATATCACATCAAAATTCAAAAATTTTGACTCGGTCAATAAATTTTGTTACATTTTACAAATTTAAAAAAAATATCTTTTTTACTTTTTATTTTTTTTTGTTTTTTGGAATTTTTTTTATTTGGCAACCATTTCAGAAATATGCAATTTTCAATTTTCAAGGATTTTTGTCATTAAACTTATTTTTTAAAATTTCTTTATACATGATACGTTAAGGCGGAAATTTGAAATTCGAATTAATCCCGTTGGAAATTATTTTGGAACTTTGGAACTAATTATGTTTCCAAATTTCTTTATAATTTTTTTTTAATAGAATGCGATGCCGGATTCCGACTTTGGACGGCGCGCTGCGCGACGCGTTTGCTCGCTACACGCGCGACTATCTGGTGGACTTCTATGGCGCGTTCATCGCGTTGCCAATCGCGTTGACCGCCTTCCTCGGCGTGGGACTCATTTGGGCGGACGAGTTGACCATTTTTGACGCCAAATTACTGTATACGCCGGCATCGGCGCCGTGTTGGCAGGAGGAAAAATTATTCTCCGAAGTGAATAAATAGCTTTTTTCAAATCCGTATAAGCCGTGGCCATTTGAAAAATTTCTCAATTTTGAGTTTTTTGACGAATTTCTGCCATTCTGTTATAGCTAATGTGACCAGTCAAAATGGCAGAAACTCAGAAATTTTAAATTCTCGTAAACGATCGTGCGGCTTATACACATACGATTCAAATTAAGGTCAGCAAAAAAAAATTCCAAATATAAATTCAGCTTTGGCCCATTCGTCCGCATGAATTTTTACCGGAACGCACCTTCGAATGGACGCGTTACGTGTACTTGGTGGTCCACGGCCGAAATGTGGACCGCGCCGCGTCCCATACCTATCCCAACATACTCGACGGCGATTATTTGGATGAAATTGCGCGGCTGGAGGCAGAACTTCCACGGAACGTCCTCGTGCAACGTCGCCAGCGATGGAAAGTCGGCGTGGGCGGCGCCAAGGCGCCCGGAAATTCCACGCGGGACTACGTTCGATTTTCGGTACATTTCGAAATATTCCTAGTAATAATTTGTAAATTGTGGTTTCAAACCGTTTCTCTAGGACATTTGTCTCAACTGGAATGGCGATTGCCATCGACAAACGGGTATAATCAATTTGCTCAAGCAACGCGCAAAATTTGAGGCACGCGGCGTCGCGGTGACGTTTCCGCGTGCCAACACGCGCGGCAATCCAATCTATTTGGCCTTTAACGTTGGCGGCGTTGAGACCGCGGCCAATGATTCCATTCAGGTGATCCTCAGCTTATAAGCTTTATTGCGAATCAATTCTTTTCGATGGTCTAATACATAACCAATAGGCCACTGACTGAAATTTCGAAAATTAAATAAATCGATTTATGCCGTATTGGGACCCTAGCTATATAATTAATTGGGATTAGAGTCCCATTATAAAGTTTAAGTAAGAGAAATGTATGGGACTTAGAATTTTTGAGTTCTATCTTGTTCAATATCCCATTAAAGATAGTTGGCTAAAGTGATTTAGGTGGTAAGAGGAATGCGTTTGTGGTATTTTTTACGCTCAGATACTCCATTACTCGACGAGTTGTCCATGGCGTGGGAGGACGCCGCCGCCGAATATGTTCAGCGCCATTGGCTCGACAATCCGCTAATTGAGGTGCGAAATTACTAGTGATGTATCGGATACTGAATTACAAATCAGATCCGGACCCAAACCTAACACTAAGTCCGGACCCACCGACCCGGATCCAAACCTGACACAGAGTCTAAACCCACAGACACAGTCCCAAATCAGTGTTTCCAGTATATCACTAGAAATTACCGTTGGGTCCATTCTTCATGTCCAAAATGCGGCTTATACATAATTTACCTTTTTTAGGTTCACGTAAAACACTCACGAAGCTACGATCTCGGCCTCACCAACAACGCCAGCCGATTGAAACCGTATTTCGCTGTTACGATCGCCGTGTTGATCGTATTCACGACGTTTTACGCGATGAAATGGAATTTTCGTGCCAAAAATTTTTGTCACGGTAAAACCAAAAAAAATTTAATAGAAAATGTACAGTTCAATTTGTTTGTATAAGTCGCAGTCTCAAATTTTTTTATGTATAAGCCGCAGTTTGAACGCAATTTTTTCTCAATTGGTTCAAATTTCAAGAAAAAAATTTGATTTTTGCCCCGCGGCTTATAGTTTGATGATTGATTGGCACACACACATTTTCCAGGCCAAGTCGATTGGCTGCGCTCGAAGCCGATTCTCGCGTTGGGCGGCGTGCTTTCCACCAGCATGGCCATTCTCAGCGGCATCGGCCTTTTGTTGTGGTGCGGCGCGTTTTTCGCTGAAATCACGCTCGTCGCGCCATTTCTCGTTCTCTGTACAATTTTCCGAATATTTTTATAAAGTTTTAATACGTTTTGATACTTAATTTTTTGATACTTAATTGATCTTATAAATTGAACTGATTCAATTTAAAAAATGAAAATTTTTCGGCATTAAAATATTGTATCACGCTTTAAACGTTTAGCCATTGGCAATATTATATCAACATTTAGCCATTGGCGTTGATGACATGTTCATCGCGGTAGCTGCTTGGCACAATACTGAACTCAAATATTCAGGTATATTAAGCCTCAAATAGGATTAAATACTCGAATGTATTAAGCCTTAAATAGAGCCAAATGTCCAAGTATTTCGATCCCTAATAGGCTCAAACATCAAGATATATCATGTCATAAAATAAGATCAAATACTCATTTATATCATCTCTTAAAGTAATCTCATATATATTATATAGTAGCCTATCATTTCGGCCTGTTAACATCCTTCGGGCCTGGCTGCTTTTTCGAATTGAATCCTTGCGGTCAGCTTTCAAAAATATAGATCCGAATCTTTTCCAGGACGATCCCATGAGGTTCTGAAGGCTCGCATGGTTGAGGCCATGTCCGAGTCGTCGGTGGCCATCTTTATCACCAGCATCACCGACGTTTTCTCGTTTGCCGTCGGTTGTTTCACGGATATTTTGGCAGTTAGGGGTTTTTGTATGATGACTTCGGCGTGTATGCTTTTCACATTTTTCTATCAGGTTTTTCTTTGAGTTAATGCAAAAAAATATATTATTAGGCAGGGAGGCATGAACGAGCGCTTTGGTTTATGTTTATTTTCCACTTTTAGATAACATTTTTTGCCGCGCTAATGGTGCTGAGTGCGCGAACTCAAATGCGTCAGCGAAATGCGTGCCTTCCGTGTCTCGGCGCCGAAGATTTTTACGCAAAATCTACGCAAAAAAATTGCTCAAAAATGTTGAAAAATTTCGAGAAAAATGACGTCATGAATAAGACGTTCGAATGTTCAAAACAAATGAGCGGAATGATTCAGGATGGTAAAATATTAGAAGACTAAACTTATTTGTACTTTCATATCTCGAGTGCGTGGAATGAAATACATACGTTTCGATGTATAAGCCACGTAGCAATTATGATATTGAACTTAAACTTAAGCCAAAACATTTTTCCAGGTGTAATGCGGCTTAAAGTGGGTAAAGTCAACGATTTGAGTGAGTCAATTTCAAGTTCGTCGCTATTTCACCCATTTGTTCATTCTCAAATCTCATCTCAAAAATCTCTTCAAATTGATGAAAGGGCCTTCAAAAGTTTTAAGCCGGGCGCACAATCGTCTCATAGTCTGATGAGCGCATTTTTTCGGTTCGTTTATAAACAGCATCTTAATAGTTATGTTCCAAAAATGGATAAAACATATGCGTTAGGAATAATATTTTTTGAAAAATTTTTTCAGAGATTATTACGTGGATTTTATACTAAATTCTCGGGTGAAATTACTCGTGGCTATCGTCTTTGTCGTTTACTTGTGCCTAGCAGTTTGGGGCATTGTCACAATGGAACAGGGACTCGACTATGAGAAATTACTCTTGAAAACGGATCCACTCGTGCGTACAGTAGCCGCCGAAATTGAGCTCTTTCATGGCGGGGATCAGGCATATTTTTTCATGCCTTTCATTATTAACTAAATTCAAGCGCATATAACCTGCGATCTTTCATGCAATTCCTTGAGGATTTAGGTGGAAATTGCGATTGTCAACGCGCCGGATATGAGCTCGCCGGCTAGTCGGGCGCTAGTGGAACGAGCCGTCGTCGAATTCGAATCCATTGACTATGCGATGGGCCAGAAAGGCACGCAATTTTGGATGCGCGAATACGTCAAGTACGCGAATCAAACCGGCGCATTTTTAAACGACGATTATGACTCGTGGGTGCGCGGCGTACACAATTGGTCACAGTTGTTCGCCTATTATAAGTTATGGTAAGCTGTGATCCTTCTAATCGTATCATATGCCGTAATGGAGCTTTAAAATGGGCTCTTATTTTGGTATTTAGATACGTAATGATCTTCCAATAATTGAAATCTTACAACCTTTTTATAATTGTATTGAAGGTCCTAATGAGTTTCGAAAATAGATTCGGGGAATGGGCCAGTATTTAGGTATTAAACCCAAAAATGGACTCATATAAAAAGCAATATTGAGCTTCAAAAATGGCCCCCATATCAAGGCTCGAAAATTGTCGCGTATTGAAGCTTTATCCTCGCAATTTTCCTTCTTCAAAAAACGAAAAAAAAACATTTTTCCAGGTCTCAGGACTTTGTTTGGGATCATACAAGTGCATTCGAATCGAGGTCCTTCGACGAGACTCAGCATGATGAACATGCCGACCGGTTCGTAATGCGTTCGTTTCGCTTTCGAATCGGCGTCACGGAATTCAACACGGCCTCGGATCTGGTTCAAGTTACTCGGCAATTGCGTCGAGTGGCCGCGCGCTTTCCCGAATTACGTATTGTCACCTACCAACAGAGTCGTGCCATCGCTGATCAGGCATCTTTACCACATATACATATTACCCCTCTTTTCAAGTTGTCAGAGATTCAATTTCAAAATGGGTAAAAAATAAGCCTGCATTGAGACCTAAAAATAAACCTTTATTTAAGTATTGAGTTCGCCGTATTAACCATAATGCATCTACGTTACATATTAGCGATTAGTCGAGCCGATTATTTGTGACTAGAGCCAGAACGCTCTGAGTCCTGGCTTCAGGCTCGAGCCGAGCCAATCGATCCATGACATACCTTATCAATTTAATTTATATATTTTTTTCTTTAGCTAAATGTGCTCTTGCCAAATACAATGCAAAACGACTTTCTGGCAATGTTGTGCATGATTATAATTTCGCTTCTCTTCATCCCGAACCCGCTTTGTACTTTTTGGATCGCGCTAGCGATGGTCACTATTGACTTGGGCTAGTTTTTAGCCTATTGAATAAATTTTAATATTTTCTTTTAAGATATTTAAAAATTTCTGAAAAGATTAAAATAAAGTTCATTTAATATGCTGGGTTGTTTATAGGCGTAATCGGATTCCTTTCGTTGTGGTCGGTAAAATTGGACCCTATTTCGATGATAACCCTAGTACTTGCTATAGGTAAAAAAAAATTTTTTCTTTAAAAAATATTCCAATTTCGTGTGGATAAATTCAAGATGTTGTTTGAGTGCCTAAATTAATGATTTTTTCGCAGGATTCTCGATCGAATTTAGCGCGCATGTCACGTATGGCTTTGTGAGTAACGCGCAAAATTTATCGCCGCGTCAGCGTTGCGTTGAAACCATGGAAAAGCTCGCATGGCCAAGTTGGTTAAAAGTTTTCCGCGAATTATACGCCCAAAATTATAAAATATTTCGTAATTTTTATTCCTATTCAGTGGTTCACGGCTCAATGTCGACAATAGCTGGTGTATTGGTGTTGGCGTTCATCGATTCGTATATGGTCCTGGTCTTTTTCAAGACCATTTTCCTCGTGCTAGTCATCGGAATCGTACACGCGTTGGTATTTTTGCCAATTGTGCTCCACGACACGGCGCCATACACGGACGGAGTATATGTGGCCGCCGGCGCCGATAATGCGACAACGTGCGCCTCGAAATTGGACACGAGTTCCACCTCGTGTCCGTCGGCGTCGAGATGCTGCTCTACATGTTCGCACACATACTTCTCACGGCTTTCGATGACGGATTCGTTCTCTTCGAATTCCACAGATTCCACCGCGATAGTCAAGTCAATTAACGGTACAAATGGTACGATAAATGACAATATAGTTAATAGTAAAAACGGTACGATAAACAGCGATATAATCAACGGTATGAATACGATCGGTATGGTAAATAAAGATAAAATCGTAAGCCAATCTTTATCATTTATTGCATACGATGATACAAGGCCAATCGATAAGAAAAGTGGCGTAAATTCGAATCGAAAAAAACATTCAATAAATAGAGATAATATCGTAAATCAATCTTCATCAGAGGATATAGTGTCAATAAATCAGAAAAATGCCGTAAATTCGAATCGCAAACAAAAGTCGACATTTAGGCATAGTGGCAATGAAGGAAGAGTTCAGAGAAGAAAAGAAACTAAAAACGAACTCAAGGCTAATACCACCGTAAGAAATTTGTCCCAAGATAATTCGAGAAATGTGTACGATGGTTCGTCAACTTACGATATAATTCAAAATTACGATAGACCCTATTTACCCATTGTTTTGTGCGGTAATTATCCGAGTAAATTAAATTTTTCTAACGAGAAATCAATCCTCGATCAAACGGATCGTTTCAAATCTGGTAATTCAGCTACCATTTCCTACCGTACAACAAGTTCTTCGATAAATCGCGAGCTTGCAAATGACAAAGTCGATACTGTTCATCGTACCAACATTACCGTACATGATGATAATGATAATGCCGGTCATTAAAATTTCACAAATTACAATAAATAAAATTTGTTTGAATTTTTTGTTGCATTTTGTTTTTTTTAAATAATTTTACAATTAAATTATTTTTTTTAATCGCATTTTAAAATAAGATCGAAAATTCCGTATAATTTGAATTGGAGCAAGTTCATTCTGTTATATTTGTCCATGGGTACGGATATTTTGTAAAATTTTGCTTGAAATTTTTTTAAAAATTACTCATATTTCATCGACCTTAAAGTGGTCTTGGAACAAAAATTTCTTTCTATGTAAGTGTATATAATTCTGAAACTAGACACTTTAGCAATATCAATGAACTCATTTCTGACATGCTATAAAAGCCACATAAAATTTTTTTAACATACTGCAATTAACGTAAATTGGTGAAATTTTTAATTTTTCCAGGCCAAATATAAGTAGATGTCCTATTTCTGTGTCAGTCGGCGAAGTCCATCGCCGCTTTTTCGCGAATATAATCCCGGTTATATAATCAAAAAAATCATTCCAATCAATAAGTTGTGTGTATTCACATTCCACCTCATTCAGATTATGACTCTAGCCAGCTGAATTTAAACCTCTCACTAACGCGATTGGTCCCGTTTTTGTGATTCACATGGACCCTTCCGGTTTGATCCCGGTTGGCTCTTCGGAGTGGGCTCTCCCTAGTGGGCGGCCTGGTACTTCTCACAGCACCAGAGTCGTCTTTCGAATGAGAGGGATGTGATGTGGTTTCACGCTTGACTTTTTCGTTCGCCCACCAATTACCAAATTTTTACAAAAAATTGAAAATTTTTTCATTCAAACATTTTTCGAACGGCCTTTTTTTGAAGCCTTTAAGTCTTTAACGACCCACTATTTTAGAATCGAATTCGTGAGTCAAAAAAGATCCCTAGAAACGATCCAAATGATCTACAGTCATTTTTTCATTTTTGGGTGTATTTGTACTCAAAATGGAATTGTGACGACACAAAATTTTCGGCTAAATTTTCCATTTTTTCTACTTTTTTTCAAAATTAACCAATTTTGTTATTTTCCATTTAATTAATTTATTTTTCGTTCAAATCAACGTCATTTTGAGTACATTTTCGATTCAAAATTTCAGAAAAGGTGTCTTAAGTGCGTTCTATAATCGATTTCGACGTGTTCAAACGCATTTTCGCCCATATATATTTTGATATTAATTTTTTGCTACGTGTAAAAAGTGAAAACAAATTTTTTTTCACTACACACTTTAAAAATTGTATTCAATTCGGTTCGAGTTGAATTTTGCAAGATCGATGAAACGTCACTCTACGTCACACAATTCAACTTTAAACTGTATTGGCTTAATGGGAAATCATTAAAACATTTGCGGTTTTTAGTTACTTTTTCTTGTCGGAACAATTCTTTATAGCACACGCTTATACATATTTTGTAGTATGGAAAACTAGTCATAAAATAATTTTTGATTAAAAACAAAATGTTTTTTAATTTTTTTTATAAGCCGAAAACAAAACGGGCTATGGCGTCTTCAATAATTTGTCCGATTTATTTTTTACTCTTTTTGTTTTGCATATTTTTTTAATGCCATTAAGATTTTCTAAAAGATTATTATACACATTTTGTAAAAGGAAAAATTCTGCATAAAATGACATCAGTACTATTTTAAGATATTCAATAAAACTCAAATTTATGAATCAAATACTAAAAAGCTATTGAATCTCCAATATTTTATCCGATTTATTTCTTTTACTGTTTTTGGTTTGTATATTTTAAAAAAAGCTTGACAAAGTAATTAACTTACTTTTGAAAACAATTTTATTATTGAACATCAAATTTTTGAAAAAATTTAGTAAATAATTTAAAAATAGCAAAATTTATTTACTAAAAATATTTATTTTTTTGCAATTTCATTTTTTAAAAAATAATTGAAATTTTTGGAAAGTCCCAAAAATTATTTTTGCAAAAGTTTTTTGTACGATTGGAATTTGTGACGTGATTGAAAATTTAAAAGTAAATAAAAAAATTCTTTATCAACAATTTTTGTGTTTTTAATTTACTAAAATATTTCATAAATCGTAAAATTTAAAAAAAATAAAAATTAACCTTACTTTTTTATTTGTAACTTTTTTTCAAATTACTTGTAGACATGGTTAAAAAAGTATTTGATAGAAAATTAAATTTTGAATTCGATAGCTTAAATTAATTTTCGCAAAAGTAGCGTTTTGGTTTTTAAAAAGTTGGCCAAATTTGAAAAAACCTTCGCCCAGAGCCGATTTTTGACCTTGTTCAAATTTTGGAGGGGAGCGGTGGCCTAGTAGTTGTGCGATAGGTTTCACTTTGCTTGGGATAAAGTTCAGTTCACCCCATTTTTTTTAAAAACTTGTTAAAAAATTACAAATAATTCAATTTTTTTATATAATTCATTTGTTAAGGATTTTTTTTAAAGCTATATTTACTCAAAGTTCCGGAGCGATAAGTATTTGGCCAGGGTACGTGTAGCTCAGTCGGTAGAGCAGCACTCCGGTTAAACTTTGGTTCCAGGTTCAAGTCCTGCCACGAAAGTCACCTTTTTCACGTACTAACACTTTTGATTTTGTTTTTGGCAAATTTCTTAATTAAAATGACGATTTTTAAAATGAAAAAAAGAAAAAAAATTAAATTAAATTTTTAAATTTAAAAATGATAACGTGTTCAAATGGGAAAAAAAGGGCATTTCCTCCTGTTAAAAGGTCGAAAAACATTGGATAAATAAAAAGTTTTTCGTAAATAACGAAAAAAATTTAATTTATTTAATTTTAATAAAAAAAACTATTTTCTTTTAAATAAAATTAATTTTTTTAGTTTTTTTTTCACGAAAAAAAATTTAATTTAATTAATTTTAATAAAAAAATATTTTTTTTAAATAAAATTAATTTTTTTAGTTGTTTTTTCCACTAAAAATTTTATTTTAAAACTTTTTTAATTATTAATTTTTTTTATAAACAAAATCTTTTTTCTTTATAAACAAAAACGAAAATATTATACGTAATGTACTTTTTAATTTAAAAAAGTATGTAAAAATAGCTTCAAAATTCGCGAAATAAGACCAAAATTCAAAATTATGTACTGAAATAAAAATAATATTAAAATTGATAAATTATATGTCGTTCGATGCATGATTTTATGCTGAATCTAATGTCGAAAATCCCATGTGAATTGGTTACATGTACTTATAATTATAGTCCGAAATATAACGAACAATTTTCAAATTCTAAAAAAATATCAAAAAATACCTATTTTTTAAAGAAATTTTCCAGCCTAATAATAATATTGTTTATTGAATTGAATTTATATAAATCATATGCCATTTGACGCATGATTTCATCCTGAATTCAATGCCGAAAAACACATGCAAATTGGTTGTTTGATTAAAAAGTTACAACCCGAAATGTGGGGAGCGATTTTCCGCAAAATATCGAGAAATGCCGAAAAAATTTTTTGGCAAATTTTTCGACTATCGACTCCTTGACGTCCGTGGTCTAGTGGATGTCCACTCGCTCGTTTCTGTTTTCTTCTTCCTCATGTGGCTTTATCGCAGATGTCCACTAATGTGTGGTGTGCATCCCGTGGCATCACTTCATAGTACCTAGTTTTGCGTAACATTCTGGTCATTCTGGGATATAATTATTTTTTCTAATTTTCATTTTTTTATATGTTTAAACAATCATTTTATACTTTTGAATACGAGTGTTATCAAAAATTAAAATTAAAAAATTTTTATTTAAATTAAACATTTTCCAGGGAAATAAATTAAAACCTAATATCAATTTTGATTCAGCAAAAGCTGCCTCAAAAACTTAAATGCTCATTGGCGAATCGCATATCATTGGCGATAAATGATTAAGTCATGGCTCAATCGGGCGGCTCGTGACTCACAAATGGCTCTGAGCCATTTAATGAGTCGAGTCACAGCCCTTCTCACATGCCTTGTGACTTGCCTCATAAAAGACTTGAATAAATTTTTTTTCGATATTTTGAAAATGATGAAATTATTTCGAAAATTTTCTCTGATTAAATTATTTTTTGCATTTCTTCGCGTTTGTATTTGGACACGTGTAATTAAACAAGAAAATAGCAAACGGAAATTTTCGGGGTAAAATAAAATCCACACCGTGACTCATTTTTCCATCATTTCATTGTTTACGTCAAAAAATTGTGAGAAATTTTTGAAAATTTGCGTCAAACAATTATATTTTGGAAATTTTTCGGAAATTTGATCTTTCTTTAAATTTGATCTTAAGCTAATTTCGTCTTTTTGCTTTGAGGAATTTGAAATTTGCGTTTGAATTTGATCGAACTCGAAAAAAATCAAATTTTTGCTTACGCAATTCGAAAAGTTAAAAAAAAAATTTTTTCTTAAAAATTATTTTTTCTATTTTTGTTTAATTTGATTGAATGAAAATTGATAATTGGATTGTCTCGAAATTTCTAAAATTAAACTAAAAAAGTTATAAACAAAAATTTTTTGCATAAAATTTTATCGACGAGATGTTATGCATAAGCCCCGAGGGTTATGAATAATTGCATTATACAGCATCGAATCGAAAGTCGAAATTTTTGGCGCTGGCACCAGTGCTGGGCAATCGGCTCAATTGAGGCTCGCCTAAGAAGATGGAGCGACATTTGCGGCATTTTCGATTTTAAAAGACATAAAAATATCCTTCAGAAAAATAATTTTAATCATTGGATTTAGAATTTAATTCTCTGTCGATTGCTTTTTGAATTGAATTTCCAACTTACCCAAAAAAAAGTTACAATTAAAATTGTAAAATCACTCAAAAAAATTTAAAAAACAAAAATTGACTTTACTTTTTCAAGTGTAACTTTTTTCCAAAAATTTGATTTAAAAAGTAATGGATAAAAAATAAAATTCTGAATCAAAATGATTAAATTAATTTTCTTAAAACCAACTTTTTGATCCTTAAAAAGTTAGTTAAAGTTGCAAAATTCGCAAATGTCGGTGTGCTCCTAAGAATGCGTACAAGATTTTTGATTTGATCCCATACTGTACAGAATCATTTCTGATCCCATTTTCCAAAAATCAATGACTAACGCTAGTCTAATTTCAGCCCAAAATTTCTGTCCGTCCTCCCGAAATGTTTCAGCATCCGCATAATAAAAGTATTTTTTTGTTAGATTATTTTTTATTCTTTTTAATAAACTGCTGTGAACATTCGTCGAAATGTTTTCTTGTGAATTTTGTAAAAATATTTTAACCTTTTGGAAAAAACTGTACAAAAAAGTATGCAAAATTAAAATAACATTAGTTTTACCTATTAATAAATTCCAAATCATTTTTTCAATTTTTTCTTTTTTACGTCATATTTCAAAATAAATCATCTTTTAAGTATTTTCTCACATGAAATTCACAAAAATATTATTTTTCAATTTTTTAAAACTTTTCTTTACATTTTTTTTGTTTTTTTGCATTTTTTGGAATGGCTCGCCCACGAATTACTCGCTGATTTTGCGCATTTTGTATCCACGCAAATTCTCGCTAATTGGTAATAATTACTGATAAGACAAGATAAGCACGAAATTCTTGTCATAAATTCTTTAAAGACATATCAAGAAATTTGATAAAAACAAAACAAAACAACAAAAAAATGTGGACAAATTATTGAAGACGATATAACCTTTTAATAATTGGTCAATAAACTGGAAGTTTGATCAATATCTTAAATTAAGATCTTGTGCAGAATTTTTTGCTCTACAAAACACGTATAAATATGTTTCATAAAAAATTGATTTGATCCGAATAAGCCATAGTTAACAATGACCTCAATAATTTGTGGCGAATGCATTTTATTGTTAGTCGAAATGATATGTAATTTTTTTTATTTATCATTTCTTTATCATCCGATAGTTCGATTATGAAAGCATATTTCTCAATCTTTCATATTTTCCCTGTTTTATAGAATTTTTCTGATTAATTTGCACCCAATTTGCACGCAAATCGGCTAAAAATAAGAAAAAAGAGAGAATATTCTTTGCTTCTCTTTTTAAATAGCAAAATTTTTTTTTTTTTTGGTCTGCTATTTTCTCCGAAAGACAAAGATGAAAATACACGTCTGTTTCAAACACACAGACACACATAAACACATAAATAAATGCTTAATGCATATTATTAATTGTACATTTTTGTTGCTTATTCAATTGAAATTCATCACAAAATAATATGAAAAATAAATGTCCATTTTGATAAAGTAAAAACAAAAATTTTCCTGGTCACTTTATTTATTCGGCTTTTGTCACTTTATTTATTCGGCTTTATTATAAATTACTCTTTCTTCCAGATCGAATCAATTTTCATCGAAAATGCTTGTGCACATTTTGTAGAGGAAAATTTTGCAAAAATAAGTTTTGATCCAAAGACAAAAAATGCTTATTCATTATTTTATGAATAAATAAACTTATATTGCCGAAGTTAGGCTAATAAAAATATGTGTCTGACTTTCATTGATACAAATCATTTTTTCCCCATCAAATTTTGTCACAGCCGCATAATTTTCGTAATTAAAAAAATTCACAAAAATAAAGCAAAAGCGGATCATTTCCGCGTATGAACTAGATCATTTTTTTTCAATGTCTACGTCCTTTTTTGCGTAGATAAATATTAACCACATGATAAATATTAACTACATAATTTGATTTGTACGTAAAACTAACTGATCGCGTAAAATGAGAATGATTTTTCAATGTGTCTACGTGCTAGCCGCAAATTGCCCTCAACCATAACGTAGATATTGTTATGATAATGATGCATTATTATTATCATTATTAATCACCATTTCTAAGTATTAAGTATCTTTATCAATATATCTTTATCAATAAGCATTTTTGAGAATTAGAATTATGCTACTTATTAATATCATTATTAATCAGCATTTTTAGCATTTTTGCTTATTACGATACTTCTCATTATCATTATTAGACAGCATCTTTTTGGTACTATGATACCTGATATCAGTAAGGTCAAACGTAATAAATGTAAAAAAATACGCCAAACATTTTTTTCCTTCACATTTTAATTTTTTATTTTTTTCATTAAAATTTTTTCTTTCATTTTATAAAATTAATTTTTTAATTCTATTTTTTTCCCATTTCTTCACATTCAACCTAATAACTTAACTAACCATAAACATCACCGCAAAAAAAGCACAAAAAATGAAATAAAAAAAGTATAGAAAAAATAATTTTTTGTGGGCGTAAAAATGAAAAAAAAATTAAAATTGAGTCAAATTCGAGAAAAACATTCCAAAAATATTTTCATTTTTTTAATAAAAAAGCCCCCTCCCCTCTCCTTCCCAACTCACAAACAAAAAAAAAAGTTCAGCCAATCCGCAACGTCCATTTTTTTCTCTCGCACATTATTAAAAATGCACTCACTATCAAAAATGCACTGATTATCAATATCAACGAAAACATTTATCAATATCAAAGTGTTTTGGTTTGTTGTGGAATTTGTGGAATGTGCGCGACTTTTTGTGATATTTTTTTTGTTTAACTGTTTACTTTTTTTTCACTTTTTACATTTATGATTATCATTTTTGTTATCATTATTATTATCATCTCCTTTTCTTTTTTTAATCATCATCATTTTGATTTCTTATTTACACTTCTGAAAAATTGTAAAAACCCCGCGCCAAAAACACCTTTTAGTTTTTGGCTCGTAAATTGAGGTCCAATGATTGGTTTGCCTTTAGATTAAAACCATTTTGTGCAGAATTTCCCGCTCTACAAAATGAGTATAATAATGTTTTACAAAAATTTAATAAAGTAAAAATAACACAAACCAAAAAAAGCTAAAAAATAAATCGAACGAATCATTGGAAACATTATAGCCCGCCAGTTTTTAACCCAGAAAAAAGGTCTAAATAAACATTTTTTCTTTGGACCAAAACCATTTTGTACGGAATTTTCAGCTCTACGAAAAGAGTACAAACATGTTCCTTATAAAATAAGTATTCCTTATAGAATTAATTAAAGAAAATATGACTAAAAATCACTCCAGACGTTTACAATGTAATTTTTGTGAGTTTCAAAATAAATCTTTTTTTTAGCTTTGTTATTTTATTTTTTATTTTTTATTGTTTTCAGATTTAATTTTCTATCGTTTTTCCTACTTTTTTCTCATGTTTTTACACTTTTTTGTGGTTTGAACCTTCAAAATAATAAAAAAATAAAAAATATGAAATAATGAAATAAAAACAAAAAATATTTATCAATTCATTTGGCTTTAAAAGTAAAAATTTTAAAAATGTTTTGAAAAAATTAGACAAATTTCTGGATTCAAAGAAATTTGAATTAGCTGAAAAATTTTAAAAGCCTTACAAATTAGTGAAAAATCAACAAAAAATTGGAATGAATTATTTTATTTGTGTTATTGTTATTGTATGGGTTCAGAAAAAGGAAGCAAAAAAAGAAGAAAAATGTAAAAAAAACAAAAAATGTAAAAAATTACACGGGAGGATGATAAACTATGGAGAGCCACGCCCGAAATTGAAAAAAAATTCAAAGCACAGCACACATTCCCGATTTTAATATGTTTCGTGATTTCGTGATGGCGTTTTAAACACACACGAAACGAAAATGAAAAATGGAATGAATCGACAAAGAAAGTGCAAAAAGCTCCCTCATTTCTCTCCTCCCTCATTCGCATTTTCTCTGTCTCCTTTGTTCCTCCACTCCTTTACTCTCTTCCCTCGCATCATTATTATATACGCATTCTACAATCACACGCAAATCAATGGAAATACGCCGGGCTCATTATTAGTTCTTGTTTCGTTCTTTTGGATCAATTCCTTGTGGGTCATTTTATACGCATTTCATAGAGCTGAAAATTGTGTACCATAATGATTCCGGCTCTACGTTGAAATGTTTATTTAGACCTTCTGTATCAACAAAAAACTGAACGGCTATACATTATTTTTCTTCACCCATTGAAAATACAAAACTTGTTATTTATCATTGTTTTCTTGTCTTGGATCAATTCCGTATTATGTTTATACACATTTCATAGAGCTGAAAATTCTCTACAAAATGGCTTTAATCCAAACTAAAACATTTCATCAAAAAACCTTGTTTTATGTGGGCCAAAAATCAAAGGTCTATCTATTACTATACTATATGGAGTTTTCATCAATGAATGGCCTGCGGGTGTATCAAATCATTTCAAATTTTCCTCCGAGAGTATTAGAGAGAAAATGTTTTCGCACAAAAATTGTTTCATTTTTTATTATCACTTTATACATTTCTTTGTAGTGTATTTGATGTACTATCTAATTTTCATCGACGAAAGAAATTTTAGAAAATTTTTTTTTGTCTGCCTTTTTTCGAACACAAATTTTTTTTCTCTTGATTTGTTTTTAAATTTTTTCAATCATTTCACTTTACCCGTTTTTTCACTTTTTTCTCTTTATTTTCTCTTCAATTTTTATTCTTTTCACCCTTGTGGTTTAAGTTTAAGAAAGAGAAAACAACAAAAAGAAAAACAACAAAAACGTTCAACTCAACATATGCACACATTCACGCACACGTACATACACATGCATATACATTCTGAAAATATGCAGCATTATACGGCCTCGTCATCTTTGTACTTTTTCGACAATATTGTCCACGCCCATAAAATAACACGCAGTGCGTATTTATTAATGTAACGTAAATAATTTTCTGTGATAAAAATAGCAGCACAGCATCATCAGCAGTATTGGTAGTTGATAATTTACTCCCCACATCGCAACAGCCCTGCCTTCCCTTTGCCCCCTCCCATCCCATTCCCTCCCCTTTTTTTCTTCTTTCTTTCATTTCGTCTTCGGCTGGCGAGTATAAATATCAGCGATCATTACACTTTTCCAGTTTTGCGGTTGCTTTGCTGTTTTGTGGCGACAGCAACAACACAGCCCATCCCAAAAACGCAAGCTCAGCTAAACTGACTCAGCTGAGTTGAGTTGAGCTAAGCGTAGAAAAAAAATTTTTTAATGCTTAATATTTTTAACATTCAAATTTTTTTTTAAATTTTAATTTGAATTTTTTATTTTTTTCAATTTTATAAGTTTTTATATACTTTCGAAATTTATTCATTTCACTGTTTCACTGTATATCTCTTGAATTATTAATTTATATATTCCACGTGCCTATTAATAATGTTACTTTTAAGCCAAAAATTATTTTAAATTTTCATATAGCTTTTGGACATTTTCTATTATATTTTGGACCTATTTTTCATACATACAGCTTTTAGACCTATTAATTTCTCTATAAACTCCTTGAACTAAAAATCTTTCTTATATTATTTCCTATTGGATCTGTTAACAATTATTCCATATATTCCTTTAATTTATAAATTTTTGTATTCCATTTTTATACTATAAATTGTAATTTATTAATTTTATTAATTTTTCCTTTATTTCAGTGACTCAATTTTGAAATATTCAAAATACGATAATAAATTAAATTCGAATTCAAATGGCTTCCTGTCTTCCACCATGGCGCTACGGCATGGACGATTGTGCGGATTTGTATTAAGAGGAAACCAATATACTAGAATTTCTATCTACCAAACGCACAACAAGAAGCATATTTAATTTTGCGGTCTTTATTTGAATAACTTTAATCGAACCAATACGGTGGGAATGAGCTTGTCACACTTGTCACACTATAGAATATTCATGACTTCACGTGAGACATTCGCTACCGTATCAGCAGCTAAAGTGCAATATTGTCCGAGAAGAAAGCGCTTACGACAAGCTACAATTAATTCGATCCTGCTATCTATGAGGTTAAGGTCAGCGCTAAAAAGGCGGAATGCGATCCTGTTACGACTATTGAGACGAACAACGATATTTATGGGATTAAATTTTCAACGACGACAAAATATACGAGAGGAACGAGGAGTTCGACGCAAGCCTCAACAACACTGGCAGTGGACTATGAATATGAATATGATGCGAGCATATTTCAAGCCGGAGTTCTTATGACATACGCACAAAACAGCTTTCGATTCTAATCGAATTTCGTCGAATTTTCTTGTTACTTTTTCTATCATTTTTCACGAATCTAATTTACCGATTAATGCTTAAATTATATTAATTAAGCCCATTTATTATTGGCTTAATAAACCAAAATTCAGAGAAAATGAAGAATTGGCATTGTGTCACGAATCGAATAGCCTCATTATGGCTTCGTCTATCAATGGAATTCGATTTTTTTGAGCTGAATAAAATTTTCGGAATTTGATTGGGAATAGTCAAAATGTCAATCTTGTAGACGAAATGTGCCAGTAGAAATAATGCCAAATTTTCAATTTATTTAAATTTTGAACACAATATCAATTGATTGATATTTTTATTGATTCGTCTTTAAATTTTTCTTATCTTCATTGTTGTTATTGTTGTTGTTGTTAATTTTTCCCGCATAGCTTTAATGAAACATTATTGTTTCAAATTCTTTATTTTCTCTCTCTCATTAATCTAAGTCTTAATTTGTTTGGAAAATTTTTTTAAAGAGCTTTAAAAAAATTTATTTTTCGTTAGTATTTAAAAATTAATATTTAAAAATTATCATTAAATGATACTTAGTTTATTTATAATCAATTTTTTATAGAATAGTAATTTAGGCTAGGTAAGTATTTAGTGCTTGCTTTAAAAAGACTGATAATACATTTTAAATTAAATCATTTTTTTCATAGCTTTTTTTACTATATTTTTAAAAATTAAATATAAATTAGCATCGAATAAATCTCACTCACTTAAGATTAATTAAGTTCAATCTTGCTCGTGAGGCGGAACACAGAAAAAAAACAGGGATTAACATTTTAATAAATTATTTAATAATAATGATCTCATTTCAATTGTAAATACATGTTTTGATTTTAATTTATTTAAATTATTGAAATAAAAAAATGAAATATGTATTAATTTAATCTTTTCATTTTGCATGACACATTTAAATTATACAAAAAAAAAATATTAATTCAAAATAATTAACTTTTAATATTAAGTGATTGATTTATTTATTTTAAATAGCAAAGCTTTTAAGCATAATTTTAAAGAAAAAAATTTCCACATGACGCAAATTAAATGATAAAAAAAGTTAACAACTTTAGCATAACAAAAATAACATTTTGCGGAAATAATATTTTTCGAAATTAAGTGATTTATTATATATTATAAATAGATTTTATGTGATTTATTCTAATCATAAAATTTTATAATGCGAATTTTAAATAAGACATTTATTAACTAAGCATCAAGTCATTTAATATTAATTTCAATATATTTATTTATATGATTAGGTTTTTTGTTATTTTTAAAATTTAGTAAAAAAAATTATACTCCAAATCCAAGCGTATAACCCGCAAAACCGTTAAAGTGCATCCATCTTTTTAAAAAACAAGGCATTCTCTTAGAATAGTCCCGAAATTTCTGTTGATTTGTTAAAGAATCTTATCAAAGATCTAGAATATATTTAAAATAAATTCGAGAAAAATCAGAAAAAAAAACATTCTATTTTGTACTATGGAATATTGATTTTTCGACTGCGGGTTATACGCCTGAAATTAAAGATAGTTAAATTACCCTAATTTCGCGTGTATAAAACCAGGTGTTTTGAGCCAAATTTAAATTTGCGCCAATGAGTTCATTTTGTTGTATCGGATTCGTTGGAGTCCAAATTTTGTGCCCGCCTTTGTCTCGGTTTCATAAAAATAGGCACAAAATTTGGACTTGCTTGGATTCAATACAACAGAATGAACTCATTGGCGCCAATTTAAATTTAATTCAAAACGCCCGGCCTTATACATGCGAAATTAGGGTAAATTAACTCTAAAACATTCTAAAACATTATTTTAGGAATATATCAATCAATTTGAAATTTTTTTTCAAAAATATATTGATCGATTTTTCATGATTCAAACTTTCTTTAAATAAATTTTTAAATTATCTACTAAAATTTTTCAATATTTTTAAAATGTAGTAAAATTATTTACTTATTTCAAAACAAAAAATAATAATTATAATAAATGCACTTTTTGGTTATGATATTATGTTTGCATGTGATGCGATGAAAACATTTGCGAAATTGAACTAATATCGTAACTTACGAAATTAGACTATTTTTAGCCGTAAATTTTATTCATTCGTTTTTAATTTCGACGAAAAGTCTGATTCAACCAATACATATAACTCGAATACAGTATTATGCAGTGATATGTTAAATATTTTTTTTTATTAATTGATTCAATTAATAAATGATCTGATTAATTGAGAATTTAGCAAAAAAATTTCTTCACAATTCCGAACTTAAAGAATTTGAGAAAAGAAAACAAATCATTAATTTTTTTACTAATATTTCTCTTTTTTTTTCTACACAAATTCAATCAAAAGTAGGTGGTAATTGACGGATAAAAAAAATAATTTATAATATTTTTTTTATTATGTATGTGTAATTCATTCAATCACCCAAAGATTACCACGAAGAAAAAAATGAACAAATGAATGAATGATAAATCAACAAATTTGATCTGTTTTCACTTTGCTTCAATGCGTGTGTATAGTCAGCCGGCCTCATCTTTGTGCTTTATTATTGACGCAATAAATTATTCTCATTAATTTATTACTTCTCATTCGATTTTCTCATCATCGATATGTACATATGCACTCTAATAATTAAGAATCCATATGCACCGATTTTTGGCGTGAATAATTTTACCAATTAACCAAACCAACCCAAAGTGTGCTTTTTTGGAAAAAAAGGGTAAAAAATGATAAAATCAAAAACCAAATTTAAAGAAAATATATGTAATGTAATATATGTAATAAAAATGAAAATGCAACAAAAATGAATGATAAATTCAAAATAATCCTTCGGTTTTATACTACTCCAATTTCAGATGCCCCGTAAATCCCCTGCAGGGCCTAATAATTTTTTAATTATTATCTTTATTTTGTTATATAAAACCGAAGGATTTATTTTGAATTTATCATTCATTACTTTTAAACTTATTTAATCTTAAGTATGATCCTTCATAAAACTTTTCAAGTCCATTATAACAAATAAAAAATTCATAAAATTTGCCCAGATCATCGCAGATTACTCTTAAAATTATAATAATTATTTTAACATAACCTTTTTTTATTAATGCGTACAGTAAGTACATGTATACAAAAAATATATGTATGCAGAAAAATATTAATTTTACTGACATGACGCATTTTTTTTCTTCTAAAATTATCATCACTTTTTTGCTCATATTCGTTGAATTTTTAATTAGAATTCTTTTCTGCACTAATCGAAAATGGGGAGAATTTGTTTATTTGCAGCCAGCCTATGTAGATTTTTGTGAAAAATCCATGAACTTGCGCTGATCAATCCACGGTAACATTTTGTTTGTAAACAATTAGTTAATTTAAGTAAAAATCCAGACCTACAATAATTGATATATTATACAATGTACAACATAGATACGATTTTAAGTAATAAAACTTTTTTTTATAATTTGTTTTATTTAATTATTTTTTAGTTTATTTAAAAATTAGAAAAAAATGGTTTTAATTGCATTTTTGTTTACAAAATTTAAAAATTTTACATTAATTACTGTCATACGCATTCCACTTTTGCGTGTAGATCATTATGAACACACAAATGTATATGAAAATATATTTATCTTGTTCATGTAATTCACGCATTTTTCTTTCGCATATTTTCTCCACATTTTGTCCATATTTACTCAAAGAAAAAAGAATTTCTTCACAAAAAATTTAAAAAAATTTTTTTTTTGTTATTTTGTTCACTTTTTGGTGTTAAAAATGTGTTGTTTTCATAGCTTCGTTGAGTTTGATTGCGCTGAAAACATGATAATGAAAAGGAATAAAAATACGATTATTTAAAGGGATCGTGTTATAAAAAGTTGGCGTTGGAAAATTTGTTTTGTATTTTGGTTTTGTTTTAAGTGTTGCTTTCGTTTCAGTTTGTACAGTGGCAACCCAAAATTACTTTAAAATATTAAAATATGAGCTTAAATTGTAAAATTAACTAATTTTTCCCATATTAAATTATAAAATATATTATCTATATATTTCTAGTGAGGTCTATTTGCTCTGGAGCACTCTAAAAATTGTTTTCAATGCTAAAAATGAGTTCGAAAATTAGTTTCAGCTCTATGTATCTCGAGCAAATCCCATAAGACACTTGAACACTTGAAGATCCGTGTCACACGTTATTATTCCGTGGTGGATCATACAATCGCCGCTTATATTGTTTTTCTGTCTTCTGCTAATTGTCTCCAATTAGATCCTATGCCCTTTTCCATCAAATTTCGCCATCTTTTTGCTGGTCTTCCCCGTTCCGTGTCCACGTTGTCGTTCGTGGAGAGGCTTAGCTGGAAATTTGAAGTTTATCGGGAGATGGAAAGCGACTAAGGACTGGATAGTACGCCAGGGCTAGCGACCCGCACGTGCGAAACATTCATATGCTAAAAAGAATCCCATAAGACATATCATTTAAATTTTATTTGCATAGATTCCATTTTTTTTTATGAATATGTATATTTGCTTTATTTCTTCACAATGATAAAATAGGAATAATGCATAATCGAAAAAAGCGATGCACTTCCTTGTTAACGGATAATTGCACACACTCTACAAAATTAGTTTGCGCCACGCCAAAAAATTCTTAATTTTAATTTGATTATATCCAAAAAAAATTTTTTATGGAAAGAAAGCGATAACTACGGGTGCTTGATCAGCGAATTATTTATCATCATAAAAAATGTTGATTAAAAACATCTTTTCGGAATTTTAATTATTTATTTTTATGAAAAAACATTTTGTAAATACGCAAACATGTATCAAAAGTACTCGATTGAATTCGTCGCTAAGAAAATTTAATTAATATTTTTAACAATAACAATTTTAACAAGTTCAAAATATTTAAAGTACAGAATTTTTCGAATATTTTAAATTGAGAAAAATGAAAAAAATAAGATTTTAAAATATTTTGAACCAAAAATTCAGTGATTTAATTAAAATAATTTTTCAATTTGAGACATAACAATTAATTGGATAGATAATAAACAATAGATAATAAATGTGATGGATAGATAATAAACAATAAAATAAAAGTGTAAAAAAAATTAATTAAATTTAGAGAAATTTTTATTTAGACGAAATGTCTGATAAATAATTGTAAAAAATGTTAATTTTGTAACTTGTAACTGGGAAAGGCCCTAGAATATATTTAAAAAAATATTGAAATTTTATTGTGGCCCCAGATCAATCCTCCCCCGTTGGAAATGACCTTTACGTATATACGTATATTAATAAAATAAAATTTCAATATTTTTTTAAATATATTCCTCGAATTTTGATATAAATCCCAGAAACAGACTAAAATTAAAAGGAATTTGAAAAAAAATGAATAACACGTGGATTTCACGTAAATCTTTTTTTTTTAAATTAACAATATTTTGCTAAAAATAGTCGAAAAAAAGAAAGAGAGAAAACTTGTACTTAAAAATGCAAAAAATGCACCTGTTTTAATTTTTTTTTCGCAATCGAAAAAGAATTTTTTTTCGCTAAAAATAACTTATAACCAGAAAACGAACCAAGCCGATCGCTATACGATTTTTCAAGACAAATTTATATTTTAAACAATTTAAAAATATAAATTTTGAAAAAAAAAATTTATGACGCTAAAAATTTTATGACGCTAGCAAAAAATTTTTGATTTAACTTTAAGAAAATTTTCGATAAAAATAAGTACGGAATTTTCAATAAATTTGGAATAACTTTTGTGTTTGTGAAGAGTTGGCTCCGACTTGACTTTAGAGCCAATTTGGCTCGAAAGTCGGCTCTGGAGCCCAATCAAAAAATGCTGAATCATTCTCATAACCGTAACGATTATTGGTTTAAGAAAACAAAATCATTAGGGTCTTTTTTCATAAATTTCTTTCTTTTTTGATACCGTTACAAAATAAAAAAACAAGGAAAGAAAAGGTAAATAAATAGAAAATTAAAATTAAGGGAATACATTCGCCATCAGACCGTATAAATTTGGGTGTGGCAAGGTATGTTCATTTTTTGAGAAAAGGGAAAATTTTAATTTTATTTAAAAATATTTTAAATTTGGGGGGTCATATAATGTAAATTAAAAGTGGCAAATAAGACTAAATAATTTTGTGTAAAACTTACAAAAAATGATGAAATAAATAAAAAACAAAACAATAATTAAAAACAATGTTGTGACTTGGCTTCAACTTGACTCCGAAGTCATTAGAGTCATATTGCAGCCATTTAGTGAGTCAAGTCAAGTCACCACGCTGTTCAAAACTATAAAAAATTAAATTTAAAGTACCCTAAGTTCGGATAAATAAAACGCGAACGTTCGAAGAATATTGACTTGGCCTTCATTCTGCTATTTTGTGTTTGTGAAGCGTTAAATTTAATAAACATCTTCTTCATCAAAGCAGGCCCAAATTACAGAAATTATGAACTTAATTTCAGAATGAAGACCAAGTCAACATTCAAAAATTCTTCGAATGTCCGCTTCTTATTTACTTGAACTTAGAGTAATTTTTCATTTATTTTTAGTAAATTTAAAAAAAAATTTAACTTATTGTATGAATTCATATACTTAATCAAAATTCATATTTAACCGTAATATATCAGATTTAATGGAATTAAACTGCCTAAAATTTTCCATTTTCTCATTTGTTCAAATATAAATATTAATAGAATTTGATTGATAAAAATTAATGGTTCTCCTTAGCTTTTAGTAAATTTATCATTAAAATCAGAGCGTTGCTTTTCATTTCTTTCGAAAAAAAAATTTATTAACAACAATGAAGAGAGAAAAAAATGAAGAAAGAAAAAGAAAAGTTCGTTTTGTTCAAAGCCGTTAAAGCGAAATTTCTAACAATTAGGGTGCAATTTTGGTGCTATTGTACTCAAAATGGTCTTAAACGCTATTATAATAGAAATAATTTTTTTTGTTATTAAAACTTTTAAAAATATTTATTTTAATTCCCGATGTATAAGCCGCTGCATAGTTTACGTTTAAATACAGAGTGGCCCAAATTATCGTCGGGATTTGTTTTTGTTATAATTTTTTATTACACAATCGATTTTCAAAATTTTTTTTTGCATTCCATTTCCAAGACTTTACCATTTTGTTTGACACCAAACTTGCCGATATTAGTTTTGAATTACGAATTTACTAATCATTTAAACTTTTTTGCCACTTTCTCCAAAAAGTAAAAATGTGTAAAATTGACATTAAATTGATGCAATTTTTGCTAATTTTTTATTTAATAGCTTAAATAATGCTTTGTAAAACGAATTTTACCTTAATTTTCAACTAGAAAGTCATATTTTGACTGTCCAAAATAGGTTTAATGCTTGGGATGAGTTGATCCTTATGCCACCAACTCTAATGAATGCCTTGTTTTTTGAAAAAATGGTAAAAAAGTTTAAATGATTAACAAATTCATAAATCAAAACCAATATTGACGAAGATGGTAAAGATTTGGAATTGGAATGCAAAAAAATTTTACAATTTGGTTAAAAAGTAAAAGTGTTATAACAAAAACAAATCCCAACGCTAATTTGGGCCATCCGGCAGTTTAAGCGAATTTCAAATTTTAAAAATTCATTTATTTTGCCCAATTTTTTTAAATTTACTAAAATTACTCGTGAACTTTGCTTATAATCTAATTTTATAAAATTTGAATTAAAATTTAAATTTTTAAATAAAATATTTTAAATTTCAAATGAAATATTTTAAAAAACTTTTTTAACTTTAATTTTATCATTAAATTTTTATTAATATTAAAATATTAAAATTATTTTTGAGATTTTAAAAAACTTTTTTAACTTTAATTTTATCATTAAATTTTTATTAATATTAAAATATTAAAATTATTTTTGAGATTAAATTTTGTTTAAAAAATTTTCAAATTTAATGGTAAAAAACCAAAAGTTTTCACATTTTTGGAATTTAAAAAAAATATGTTATTTTACAAAAAAATGAAATGATATATTACAAAAATATTGGAAATTTGGAATTTTTTTAAAACATTTAAAAAAATTAAATTAAATTTATTTTCCGCATTTTAACAAAAACTCAAAGTAACAACTTTTTGAGGCGTTCGAATTTTCGGTTGGCCTTCTTATATTTGTGTGACATTTAAATAAATAAAAAATATTGTTTTATTGAGTTAAGATTTGTCTCAAAAAAAGTGCTGTAACTTGACTCTTATTTGAGTCTAAGCCATTTAAAAAAACGACTCCTTATTGTGAATTTAAGAGCCATTTAGACTCAACTTATTGTTAGAAAATTTGGACTCATTATAGGAGTCATTAAAAGTCTTTATGACTCCTTAATGACTCCTCAACCCGGACGGAATAAGAGACGTAACAACAAAATGCAAAAATTTAAAATTCAAAAATTTCTTTGAACGGCCCGCAAAAATATAATTTAATAAATTTTCTTTGTTCCGCAATAAAAAGATGGAATGTGTGACTAAGAAAATTGGTTAAATAAGAGATGAAATAAATTACACAAGTTTATTTTTTAAACAAAAAAAAGTGAGGTCCCATTATTTCAAGGAAAATTTTAATTTATAAAAAAAAGAAATTTTTTAATTTTAATTTGTCGAAAGAGCTAAATATTTTTACACATTTTCACATTATAAAATTTCGTGGCTCGCATTGATTTTTTTAATGGAACGTTAAAATGGGGAAAAAAAGTAGTGAAATGTCAAGGAATTATCAAAATTTATGGATTTAAAATCCCATTAACTCAGCATTTGCTATTTTAGGAGCAATACTCTTTATTTTTTGTGACTCTATTTCTTAGATCCTATATAAACATTTAGTGAAATTGGAACCTCAAAACTTTTATTGTAAGTTACGTGAACTTTTGGCAAGAAACGAAAAATTTTATATTTTCGACGAAAGTTAATTAATTTTAACCTAAAATGAAAGTCTGATTTCTTCTTAAATTTCTTCGTTTTATTGATTAAAACATTTGTGCACATGAGAGAGAACACTTTTTTACGATAAATAAAACTCCATTGGTACTTTGAGATGCGGAAGAAAAATCAAGGGAGGGGGGAAGAGAGAAAACACGCTAAAATTCCAATCGAGTTTGTTATGAAATGAGCGAAAACAAAAAAAACAAAAAAGCAAACCCAAAAACACAACGCTTGAAAAAGAAAACGCGCGCGAGAAATTTCCTTGTTTATCGGAGCATTTTTTGGTGAAAATGGAAAAAATGCGTTTTTTCTATTTATAGCGTTTTTAGCGCATTCAAAAATGTCTGATCGAAAGAAGATTGAACCAAAAAAATGCGATTTCAAAATTGCAGATGGAAAAATCTTGCTAAAAATTGGGATAATATTATATTATATAAATATAGTAAATTGTAAAATGATCGTAAAAATGGTTGCCATCTCAGCAGTGAATATTTGGGGTAATGAGCGGTGTTGGAAGCAGCCAACTTAACTCCGTAAACGAGTCCGACTCATTAGATGATTCCGGCTGGGTCAATGAGTCATTTTGAAGTCATAATAAAAACAAATGAGTCCCAAATTTGTATGAACGAGTCCATTTTATCTCCCAAATAACTCGAATTCAAGACTCGGATTAAAGTCCAGACTATATAAATGAACCCACACATATAAATGAACCCACACATGAAAGAGAATTGTTAGTTTAAAAATTTTAAATATGTAAACTAAAAGATATTTGTTTCAGGTTTAATCAAAAATTTGGCTTTTTCCATTATCGATTAAATTGTCTTTAAATGCACCGTCTTTGGAATGCTCTTTGTGAAAAGCGTTGTGTTGAATTCTGGCGTGATAAAATCACAAAATGATATGAATAATAATTGATAATTTATGTAGGTAAATGAGAAAATGCGTGGGAAAAAGAAATTTGTTTTATTTTTTTTTATTTTCGCTCAGCTCTGTGAATAATACCTACATTTTTTAGATTCAATTTAATCCTTCCTCCTATACCTCGAAGCCTCTTGTCTCTCTTAAAATTTCTCATTTCCTCACTGAAAGTCCTCGTCTCCTTCCGTCTTCAATCTAAAGCCTCTCGTCCCTTAAAGGTTCCTCATCCCCTGCCGCTCCTCTCTCGCCTTTCCCCATCACGTCCCCCTAGCATCTAGTCCTCTCTCTCCCTGAAGCCCCTAGTCTAAGTCTTTCGTACTCTTTCTTTTCTCTGCCAGTCTTCCAAAATTACAAACTTCTAGTGCAATTAACAACAAAAAATTTTGCTAAAAATAAATGATCAATTAATTAATAAATTCATGATTTTCATTCAACGTGATCTTTAAAAGACAGCAGAAAAATAATTTTCTGCACAAGTAAATTTTAAATTGTCTGCAAAAAATTTTTTTTATAAATATTAGTTTTATAAATATCAAAAATTTTCTAAGAAAAAATGTTGAAAGTCTTTGATAAACTTGTAAGACAACTTTATTGGCGTATAACCCTCAGGGGGATGTTTTAATCGTTATAATAAATTTTAAATCATTCAGTCTGTTATAAAACAAAATAAAAATTTGCTCAAAATTTTTAAAAAATTTTCAAAGAATTTTTAAAAATAACATTGAAAATTATAGGAAAAATAAAAATGGAGAAAATATCATTGAATTCTCATTTCTCTACCAGCCGGCGAAAGCCGTCGCTCGGTTTTCGCGAATGAAATTCGGGGTATATAAGCGAAAAAATTAATCCTACTCTTAAGAATCAATCACCGTGTGGTTGTGTTCACTATCGCATGATTTCGATTCCGGTTTGACTCGGCCAAGCTAGAGTTAAGTCAATACCAGTGTTTGTGGTTCACTGGACCCTCTGGGCACCATTCCCAGTGTTGGTACGTCCCACAGCTAACTGAGTCAGCCGGATGAGAAAGTATTGTGATGGTGCACAACTATAATTCCACATGACACAACGAACCCGCAATTACGCCGGTGTGCGGAACGCGAACTGTTGGTTTGCTTGGCCGGGTCCGCTCTCTTCCGATACCGTGGTATAGTCGGATCGAAGATTGAGCAATGATCTCGGCCGCACCAACCTTTTGCCATTTTTGTAATAAAATAATTTATTTAAATTAATTCAAATAAATTTTTAATATTTTTTCAGCTTGAGCCTTAAGTTCTTGATTTCAACATGTTCTTTTAGATACTTTTAAAGCGATTGGAATTAAATATTATGCAAATGACACATAGAGCATAAAAAAGGCTTATTTATTACTATTCATCACAATAAATATGTAAATTATCAAATTTTAAACCACATTTCCCTGGGCGATTTGATTTTAGGTTTTTGTGTGTTTCCGAATTATATCAGGACGATTGACGAGCTCATTTGGTATCCAATTTGACTTCTGGAATCGGTTGAAAATGGTTCTTTTTCTTGTGTTCCTGTTCTTTGCGTTGTTCGCCCACTTTTTCGTCGTCGTGCGTGCACAGTCTCTCCTGTACGCACAGCCCTTTGGAGGTAGTTTTGGTGATTCGCTGCAATCGCTCGTCACTAACGCGTCCAACACATTTCGCCGTTTTATTGGTGTCGCCTAACGAATTGCAGCCGGAAATTATATCCTGAAAAATGACCATGTAAGTCCAAGAATTCGAATGCAATTTAGAATAATTGGCATAGCTCAAAAAATCAATTTCTCTCACCTTTTTAAACTTTTCAACATTGGCGGAAATTCTTTCCTTGAACTGTGTCATTATCAATTGGCAGAAAATGCACAATTTGTTCTGCGAAATAATTGTCACATTTAGCGAGGAATTTTCGTCGATTCCCGCGCCGTTTAGCTCGAATAATGTCACATTTGTCGGAGTTGCGTCCTTCGTCGGCACAATAGTCTCGACATTTTGTGCCACTGCACGCAAGAGATGGATCAATTCAAGGGTCTCGTTTAAGTTCGAATTATTCGTGGAATTTTTGCCTGAAGCCGCTTCATTTTCTTTGCTTTTGATTGATTTCGACTTCGATTCGTCCGATGAAGACTCTTTCGGTTCGGAGTTTGATGGGGGCCCTTTTGTCTTGGACTTTGATGAAGATCCGGATGTCCCGGAGCTGTTATTAGTTCCAGATTCTATTCCAGATAGCTGAATGGAATTTGTGCCTTCATGGATTTTATGCTCCTCGCCGTGTTGTGATGTATTTTTGAATTTTTCGCCATTACACGAATAAATATAAATATTAAAAAATAAAATTGCTAAAAAGTAAATTGCAAATTTTCGATTTTTCCCATTCGAAAACGCCATAATAAACTTTTGAAATGTGAAGAAAAATAATGAAAAAAACAATTTTTAAGCAATGCGCGAAAAAATCAAAGAAAATTTATTGAAAAAAAATCGAACAAATTGGAAAAATCGAAAAATTCGAGTGTAAAAATCGAAATTAAATTTTTACGAATGAAATTGAAATTGAAGAAATTTTAAAATCGAAAGAAATTTTTTTTACATACAATTTTTCCTTTTATTTTTTTTAATAATTTTTATTTAACTTAAAAAAATTTGTGAAAAAAAAAATTATTTTTTATTTTTTAAATTAAAAGAAAAAATAAATGAAAAAAATTTTTGCTGTAAAAACAAAAAAAAGGAAAATTTTCATACATTTTGAGGCGAATGATGTTGATTTGAACGATTTGAATGATAATGATGCCGAGGAGATCATTGAACTCTGTGACTGTGCTGGTGCAACTACAGTCGGCGGCTGAGTTGGGTTTGTAAACGGCTGGCTGGCGGATGTTTCGTAGGTGGAGCATGGCCTCGCGGAGTCTAATGTCACCAAATACAACATTGACCTCCTCAAAGTTGGTCCAATCCCGGAAAATTTTCTAATCATTATTGTTTTTAGTAGCCCGCGAACGGTCGTACGAATATTTCGTCTCTGGCGCTCTTCACTTCAACATCAATTAAAGTAGAATTTTTTTAGTGTATTTTTTATTTAGTTTTTGATTCGGTTAGGCTAGGTGACTCACCTTTATAGTCTCTTACCAAAGGGCAGTCTTTTGAGGTTTCTCATCTCTGGGCTGGACCACTACTCCTGTTTTTTATGGAAACTCATCGCAAGCGTTGGTGTTCCCTTCTCGTGCAATACGCAGTGTAGTTTCGGTTATTCGTTAAGTTTGTGCCACTCCGCGTTGGACAGAGCCGGTTCGGTATGTTTTCATATGATAATAATCTCGGAAAAACGTTACAGTGTGACGCGTAGCCATGTGCATACTGCTGATACATCAACCTCTGATGTGTCAGACACTCGCACTGTTACTGAACGCGAAATGGAACTTCGATCCGCAAATAATGCTCGAAAGAGGAACAATTTAATGATGCATAATTATGAAAAAAAACTCTTAAAGAAATAGGAATGTTTTTGAAGAAAATCCCTAAGAAGAATTTTCCGGAGAATAGAACTAAACACAAATGTGTATGTGTGTAATACAGGTGTATTTGTATTTTTTTTCGTTGCTTTTTGCTTTATAAAACAAAAATTTTTTGTGTCCTTTTCATTCCTGATTTAATTTAACTATTTATGCTTTTTTACAAAATGGCGAAAAGGAAAAGAAAAATAAAAAAATTTAAGTTAATATAGCGAGATTGCGAGACAGCAGAGAATAACAGAGTAGAAATTAAAGAGTAGAAATTAAAAATAAAGCAAAAAATAGCATAAAAAAATTTTTTTTCTTTGCTTTCCATTATTTTTTTCCAGCTATGCCCGATATGAAGTGATGTGATGTTAGTAAAAAAGGAAAAAAAGCGAATAAAATGATGGCGGCCACTTTTTCGATTTATTTTCATTTTCCCTTTTCTTTCTCAATTTTTTTATTAATTTTTTTCTTTAATCTTACAGTAAATTTCATTTTCTTTTCTCCTATCCTTTTTTTGAAAAAAATTTTATTTTTGATTTTCCTTTTATTTTTTCATTTTTTTATTTCTTACATCCCATTCCTTACTTTTCATATTTTTTTCATTGCTTTTTTTCTTATTTTTATTATTTTCGGCATACAAATTTAATGGCATTTAAATTTTTTGCTAAATTGGTATAATTTTAGAAAAATTTAACGCATTTTTTACCGACAAATTTTAATTTTATCGCATTTATTTGTTTTATCTTTTCGTGCTTACACTTGTTTAGTTCAATAAATTTCTAAAAATAAAAAAAGAAGAATGAGTTCACAAAACGAAAAGGCGGAAAATGTTGAGGCACTCGTCACAGTCACCGACGACGCCGCTACCGCTGCGCCGTCACTTCAAGTAAGCGACCAAAACGGCAACAGTAACGCATTGGTCAACGATGAACCTATCAATTCTGATGGTATAATCATTACTTTATTTTTTTCGTATTCGTTTTATTAATTTATTTTTTGAATTATAAATAATAGGAAAGTAGAACCTAAAATTTCTCGAATTTTTGTTTTAATCAAGTCATAAAAGAGAATCATGCTTGATTTGCCCATTGTCAATAAAAAAAACTTAATTACTTTAATTAAATCTGGAACAATTTAAGGCACGACTAAACCGACAAAAACCAACGAATCCGAGAAAAACGAAGAGACCAAAAAAGATGATTTGGGTGTATCTAAAGATGATAGTGTTCAAAATGATAGTTCTAAAGCCGACGAAAATACCAATGAAAAGGTAACTAAAGAGAAAGACGCCGACATATCTAAAAATCACGTTGCCGATCAGATTGGAGATACTGTAGAAAATTTTGTCGCTGAAAATGTCCATCAGGTGTCCACCAATGACCATGAAACGTCAACGAACGGCGTAGCAAAAGTACAGTTTAAATAGATTAGCATTCGCAAATTAATTCAAATGAAGAGAATTTGAACATTAATTGCATTAATATTTATTTATTTATTTTTATAAATTTGATTACATATAGGCACAAAAACCAATTAAAAATGAATTTAGGCGCGAAAGCGCGAGGCCGACAACGAGGACAATGTGGATGAGCTGCCTAAAAAAGTGCGATCTGAGCAGGCCAGTCTATTTTCTGTTAAATTATTTTAGAATCAAAATAAAATTTAAAAAAATGTGGTTGATAATCAAGAGATAGAGCACTAATACTTGATAGCACATTCTCGTCCACAACTAAATCCGTAATGTAAAAATGTGCAACAAAAATTTTTTCCTTCATTTAATCTAAAAATATCACCAATGTTAAATTTATTAAATTATTCAAAAATCAATATTTTCATATGGCTTTTACAATATTAGTTAAAATTAAAAATGTATTCAAATGTCGATATCTATATTGATTTTATTTTAGGTCGAGCCCGAGGCGCAAACTGTCGCTTAATTTTATGATAACTAACTATTATAATAAGGTATATCATAATAACCTCCAATCATTTTTTGTTTGTTCCTTTTTCATTTTTCTGAATACTCATTTCTCATTTTTAATGTAATTTTCGGCTTTTGAATAACTACAGTACTAGATATATTGTTATTGCATGCTTAACGTTCTCTTTAAAGTTATTCTACTGTATGTTTAAAAGCAGAAAATTCGATATTTACAAATATATGATATTCCGGTTATTTTTATTGGCTTTATTTTATAAGTATGTTCGTTTTGTTAATTTAAATTGAATAATTCACTAAATTAAGAATTGTCTCTCAAAGAAGAATGAAAATAATCAAACCTTTAAAATCAAAGTATGAATTATTAACTAAATTTCTAAATTTGAGTATCAATGCATAGATCCCAAAATTTAAACTTTTAGATTTAAACTTTAAAAATGAAACAAATAGAGCTGCTTTTTTAGAGTGGAATTTACTTTTAAATCGCAAATTTAGATTTTAAATTATTTTATCAAAAAATTTTCATTTTTAATTCGATGTTACTTTTTATTTAAAATTTTGTTAAAAAATTGTTTTCCATTCACGACATTTAATAACAATTTTTAGAAAACAAGAATCAACGTTTGAAAAAAATTAAGATCTTTATAATTCAAACAAATTGTTGCAATAATATTCATTTTCTATTTGTAAATCCGAAAAATAAATTTTAACCAATAAATTAAAAAAATAAATTAGAGTAAAAATCAAGTTCAAAAATTATTAAAATTTTTCGTTTCCAATTTCCCATTCATTTTTTTACTCTTTTAATAAGATTTTTTGATTTTAGGCTTAGATATAGTCATCTCGTTTTGTCGAATTTTCGTAAGTTATTATGAATTGACCAAAACATATATTAAAAAATACTTTAAAAACAAAATAAATATATAGATAATTTTTTAGCATTTAACTTAAAAATGATCCCATGAACAAATTAATCGTTTTTTTTCAATCATATTAACTGTTTCCCAAAAAATTTCATTTTAAAATTCAATAAAATTAAAAAAAAATTAATTTAAATTGAACAACAAAATTAAAACGAAACTATTAAACATTTGCAAAAAAAATAATTTTTTAAAAAAACAATTAATATAATTAAACACAAAAATTACATCTGTCAATAATCAAAAAGAATAATTCTCCATAGAATTTGAATTCTATATATTATTGTTATGTCTGTTGCTATTAGAATGACAAAGAAAACCTTTGTTATTCCAATGAGTGATAGGCTACACACCTCAGTACAAGTTTGCAATATAAACAAAAACTTTATTTGTCTCTTGTTAAGCCACTACAACGTATTTAGAATAGGTAATACGTTAATAATAAAGATCTACATAGTAGAATATAGCCGTAGTGATACACAATACGGTATATGAGATCGTGGCGAGATAAAATGATATTTAAATAATTAACCATTTCACTCTACCACAACAATTATTTTTTTAAATTTAATTTACTATTTTTCTTGAACTCTTTATAATAGTAGATATGATGTAGGATGATTCACAAATCATTTAGAAATTTTATGGATTCAGGAATTCAGTATTGAGATCAAAAGGTCAAATCAATAGAAAATATTGCCAATTAAAAATTCTACATATTATATAATATCATTTTAAAATTCTTTTTATAATTTATAATACAGCAAATTCAAAAATTTTAAAGGATTAAGCAGTATATAATGCCGAATTATAGTTCTCATTAATTTAAGACGTATGGTCGGTGGATAAGACGCGGAATTCTGGTCGGACGCACATTTGTGTCTTTCGAGAAATCACAATTCAAAAGCTTCGGAGCACTCAATCGCGGTTTTGCAGCCAGATTTGTAATCGTTTTGTCGTTGTTGTTGTGTTTGTCCACCGACGTAATTGCGACATTCGAATTGGCCAAAATCGAGCTATGAGAAGGAGATGACATAACGAAAACCGAGCCGGAATTTATCATCATCTCAGAAGAATTAGACAAAGACTTGTGACTGTTGCCGCTTACAGGCAAAGTCTTTTCAATTCTTTTCATCTTAAAATATAAATAATTAAAAAATGAATGCCCACATTTATAAAAATCTATAAATTCCACCATAAGGTAAAAATTTTTTTATTAAATATATTTTATTAATTTTTAGCAAGAATTTTAAAAGCATAAACAAATTAATATAATGAAATCTTAATGTTTTACCTTTATTTTCGCCGGCATTTCGTCCATCGAAAGTAGTTGTGCAGAATTTTTTTGCATATCTAAAGACAAAAAAGTTGGAGAACCATTTGGAGCTACTTTCAAGTATATCTCTTCAATCTGAAAGAATATAGCAAAATATAATGTATTTATTAAAAACAGACATATCAACTATGATATATGCTATATATGTTACGGGAAAATATGTTGCACGGCCAAATACGTATTTTCCCGGCCAAATATGTATTTTCCCGCCCGACGGCCAAATACGTATTTTCCCGGCCAAATACGTATTTTCCCGGCCATATAAAAAAATTTTTTCACATTTATTTAAATTATCGTAAACTTTTATCGATAAAAGTTTACGATAATACGATAAAATTTACGATAAAAGTTTACGATAATTTAAATGAATGTGAAAAAATTTTTTTATATGGCCGGGAAAATACGTATTTGGCCGGGAAAATACGTATTTGGCCGGGAAAATACGTATTTGGCCGTGCAACATATTTTCCCGCAACATATATATGTATTAATATTCAAAAATAGTTATACAAAATTACCTTAGCCATTTTGATTTTATCGCCAACTAGTTCGCGGCCGAAAAGCAAAATGGCGGCTTTAGATCCAATAGACTTTTGAATTGCGCCCAATGCCATACAAGCCGCGTTGCGCAACTCTGCATCGGATTCGCTAGTGTGCTTTACAATGAGCGGGGTTGCCATTTCAATGAAAGCTTTTGTAGAATCGAAAACGTGAGAAGCCTTGAGATTACGATAAATGAAAAGGTCAATTTGAATTTTGATACACGGATTCGACATTTTCAACGCGTCCAAAATAATATTCGTCATCTTGCCAATTGACTATAATGAAACTTTAGTTTCTAATCCATATCTTTATTAACATATGTATTCGTTCAAACTACTTTAAAAAAACTCAAAAATTACTGCTCACTTTATTCTAAATTTAAAAAATTATGCTTAAATGTTTTGAAAAATTTGCCCACATACAATAAATTATAGCATCAATTAGGCCTTGCTCTGTGGATTAAAACAGCACTTACAACTATATTATAACTATTTCAAAACAAAAAGTATTTAAATAATCCATGCCAAATTTAGTTGGCTTTAAATAAAACTAGAAATTAATCAATTTAATCAATTTATTAATCAATAATTTGAAAAATAAAACCCACACAGTATTCGCCGATGGCGTCGAGTGCGTCGGCGAGCGGATCACGTAACAAAGCTTTTTTCTCCTTAAACTTAAGCAAGGCGGATGGTAAGATATAGGAAATATATGGAGCAAAATCTTCACGTAAACCACGTGCTAAACCCGCCACGCATTTTGCAGCCATTGCCAACACGTTAATGTTCGAGTCGTTTGTAAAAATCTAAATAAAATTTAAAAAAAAAAAGAAAAAGCTTCAAAAGTCGACAAAATTAAAAAAAAAACTAAATTTAAGTCGGCTTATTATAATTTCATTTTATTATAATTTCAATTAATCTGAGTATAATATAATCACAAAAATTAAAAAATACAAAATCGCAAAAATCATACTCTAGCGAGTTTCTGCGCCAAATCGGTGTATGATATAGAAGAGCAAAGTCTCGGGTTGGCACTGAGAAGCGCGTAAAGGCCGTCCAGCGCCTCTTTACGCTCGGACCATTTGTTGCTTTGAAGGTCCGTGTAAAAAGAACGTGGTAATTTCTTAAAAATGTTCACCGGCTCCAAAAGATTCCAGTCATTTATAGAATTAGATTCAATCTCCATTGCTAGTGAAATCACATCGGTTGATGATCCAGAAGCGCCATTTTCTTTACAAGTTCCTCCATTTATCGACGTCTTAAAATGAAATTCATTTAAACAAATATAAGAAGATAAATTTTAAAAAAATCAAAATTGATTTTAAAAAACTTGCCGAATCGGTGCTTAATTTTTCAGATTCGAGCTGCTCTTGCATGGCTTTCACGCAGGCTTCATCGATCTAACATAATTAAAATAGATAGCTTGTCTTAAATTGAAATTCATAAAGCATAAATCAACTATGATATATGCTAAATATATGTATAAATACATGAAAAAATATTTTTACAAAATTACTTTAGCCATTTTGGTCTTGTCGTTAACTAGTCCGCTGCCGAAAAGCAACGAGGCGGCTTTAGATCCAATAGACTTTTGAATTGCGCCCAATGCCATACAAGCCGCGTTGCGCAACTCCGCATCGGATTCGGCAGTGTGCTAAAGAAAAATAAGTCATTAAAACCGAGTTATACGAATATAAATATGTAATAATAATCTAATCAATTTTAAAAAGGCTCATTACTAGCTATGCAAAGTTCTCAGAATGTTTATTTAAAAATTGATTTTATACATACAGTCTGTCCAATAATTATAGGTTCACCCCATTTTTTGGCTATAAATCGAGTATTTCTGATTCAAATGGTCTGAAAATTGAGCGCAAAGTTGCTAAAGGGTCATAGACACAACCTGTAAAAATTGGTTACATTTGAAAAAAAAGTTTGGTTTTTACACCCATTTCCTCAAAAATTGCTGTCCAAAAATTATAGGTTCACTATGTCTCACTTGATCTTAAACCCATCAAACTTTGTTCTGCGTTTATGCACAAGTAAGCATGCTTTCTTCTATGATTATTTTCAACATGGCAAAAGGAAAGCAGCTGTCTGATTACGAGAAAGGTCAAATCAACGAGCTGAAGGCCGCGGAATGGAGCAACCGCCGCATTGCAAGGCACTTGAAGCGCTCGCTCAACGTCATCAATCACTACGTTCTGGATCCTCGTTCCTACGGTACGCGGAAGTCTGCAGGCGCGCCTAAAAAGCTTACCGAGCGTGAGAAGCGTCAAATTGTGGCAGCCGCAACGCGTGAAAACAAAAGCTGTCGTCAAATTAAACGCGAATTGACTTGCAATGTGTCGAAGAGCACCGTGTGGAACGTGTTAAATCTTTCACCGCACGTGCAACGCGAAAAGATGAACGCTGCGCCGCGTTTGAAGTCTCACCATAAAGTCGCGCGCATTGATTTCGCTCAGGAGCACATGTCTTGGACACATGAATGGAATAAGGTTTTGTTCAAAACATGCTTGTTAGAAATTTTAAAGTTTTTCTTTTCATTTTTTATTGAAGATTATTTGGACGGATGAGAAGAAGTGGAATTTGGACGGTCCAGACGGCATGCGCTACTACTGGCGTGATCTGAGGCATGAAGCGCGTGTGTTCTCAAAGCGCAACTTTGGCGGCGGAAACGTTATGATTTGGGCAGGTTTCAGCGCGTATGGAAAAACGTCACTCGCATTTATCTCATCTAAAATGAACAGCGAGAAGTACCAGGCTGTCTTGCAGGAGCATCTGTTGCCACACATGCGACGTTTTCGAGCGGCAAAGCTGATCCTGCAGCAGGACAATGCGGCGGTGCACGCAAGCCAATCGACTCAGACGTGGCTGGCAAAGACAAAAATTCCGGTGATGCAATGGCCGGCGATTTCCCCGGACTTGAATCCTATAGAGAATCCCTGGGGTATCATGGTTCGAGATGTTTACGCCAATGGCAAGCAGTATGATACGGTAGAGCAGCTCAAAACAGCGATTCGTAACGCTTGGGACCGAATTGACATTACCGTAATGAAAAATCTCACTGGAACCATGCCAAAGCGCATTTTTGAAGTGATTAGCAAAAATGGAGAATGCACCCATTATTAATTTGTTGTTATTTTACTATTTTATTGTTAATAAAGTTGAGTGAACCTATAATTTTTGGACAGCAATTTTTGAGGAAATGGGTGTAAAAACCAAACTTTTTTTTCAAATGTAACCAATTTTTACAGGTTGTGTCTATGACCCTTTAGCAACTTTGCGCTCAATTTTCAGACCATTTGAATCAGAAATACTCGATTTATAGCCAAAAAATGGGGTGAACCTATAATTATTGGACAGACTGTATTAGCTTTCCAACCGATGCTTAAATTTTAATCAAACTCAATCAAAAGTATAATATATAAATTTTCTCCCCCCCCCCCTTAACTAAGTTAATTAATAGAAATATAGAATATTGTCCCACTTTTCAAAAAATTAATTAAAATTTTATTAGATCATCATTTCAAATCTTTAAAAGCTCCGTAAAGCGTTTGCTATAAGTTAATAGAAATATTGACATCATTCAAATCCCTTAATAAACTTCTTAAGATGTCTAATTAAAAAAATCGTACTCAAGTCAAATTAAAAACAAAAAGCAAAGCATCAAAAGTCATTGTCACTTTGAGTTTACCTTAATAAGTAATGGAGTAATCGCTTTAATAAAATCTTTTGACGCTTTCAAGACGTTAAAACGTTTCAAATATCGATAAATAAACAAATCCACTTGTGTTTTAATGCTTGGATTGGATTTCTGCATAGCATCCAAAAAGTCATAAGTTATTGAATCAATTTCCTAAATATATTTTCAATACATAAAAAGACATAAACATAACAGAAATTCAATTATGTTTCGTCTTCTAGATTAAAATAACACTTACAACTATATTAAGAGTAATTCAAAACAAAAAGTATTTAAATAATCCATGCCAAATTTAGTTGGCTTTAAATAAAACTAGAAATTAATCAATTTAATCAATTTATTAATCAATAATTTGAAAAATAAAACCCACACAGTATTCGCCGATGGCGTCGAGTGCGTCGGCGAGCGGATCACGTAACAAAGCTTTTTTCTCCTTAAACTTAAGCAAGGCGGATGGTAAGATATAGGAAATATATGGAGCAAAATCTTCACGTAAACCACGTGCTAAACCCGCCACGCATTTTGCAGCCATTGCCAACACGTTAATGTTCGAGTCGTTTGTAAAAATCTAAATAAAATTTAAAAAAAAAAGAAAAAGCTTCAAAAGTCGACAAAATTAAAAAAAAAACTAAATTAAAGTCGGCTTATTATAATTTCATTTTATTATAATTTCAATTAATCTGAGTATAATATAATCACAAAAATTAAAAAATACAAAATCGCAAAAATCATACTCTAGCGAGTTTCTGCGCCAAATCGGTGTATGATATAGAAGAGCAAAGTCTCGGGTTGGCACTGAGAAGCGCGTAAAGGCCGTCCAGCGCCTCTTTACGCTCAAACCATTTGTTGCTTTGAAGGTCCGTGTAAAAAGAATGCGGTAACTTCTCAAAAATGTCCACCGGCTCCAATAGATTCCAATCATTATACTCAGGTTTAATCTTCATTGTTGGTGAAATAATAGCGTAATCAAATGATAGTTCAGAAGGGGAAAGTTAAAACTTGGCTGAAAATTTGAAAGTTCTATACACATATGCGTGTATTATGTAAAAAATGAATGTTTACAGTGGCTGGAAAAAATTCTCCGCTTTTCAGCCATCTTGTAATCTGTGCGGAAGTAAAAATTGCGGTCATGCAATTCATAATTTGTAATTATGCAGAAGCATTTTTTTGTAATATAATTTTGTGAAATGTTATAATTTCAAATCATTTCTTCTAATTCAAAAAAAATTTCAAAGTCTTTCAAAACGGACTTGAGTTGGTTTTCGTAAAAAAAATACTTTATTTTACGAAAAAATTCGTCGACAACAATGCTATAATCAAATGCTTGGTTTTTCATTTAAAAAATTTTAAATAATTTAAACATCAATTTTCTGCGTTCTGTTTTGAGCGCTTTATTTAAAAAAATTTTAAATACTCTAAGTTTGGGTAAATAAGAGGCGGCCGAAGAATTTTTGAATTTTGACTTGGCTTTCTTTCGGTTATAAACAAAATTGAGTTCGGTTATAAACAAAAAAAAATCATAATTTTTAATCTGTAACTTGGGTCCGCTTTAATGAAGATGTTTATTAAATTTTATGCTTTACAAACGCAAAATAACAGAATGAAGGCCAAGTCAATATTCAAAAATTTTTCGAACGGCCGCATCTTACTTATCCGAACTTAACGGAATTTAAACATCAATTTTCTGCGTTCTGTTTTGGGCGCTTTATTTAAAAAAAAATTATTAGTGAAAATAAAAATATTTTAAAAAATGGCAGTGATAATACATTGTTTGTTTGTTAATATCGTGCTAATTTTGCGACTACAGTAGTATATGCTTTATAGTAAATGCTTTATAATAATGTAACACATTTGAAGACTTATGTGTCATGTTGGATTTCATCGTCGATTGGGCGCACTTTTGAACAATCATTATTAAGGAGCTAAATTCAAAATCATATTATTGTATAAATTTAGTATAAAAAAATTGAAAGGCACGACCTGTACGCATATGCTATCTGACATAGCGGTTACGGTACTCGTTTTTGAAGGTTCTACGGTAGTATAAAGAGCGGTTTTAAGGGAGTTTGTCTCGTCTTTAAAATTCTAAATCAAACTCATTGAATTTATTACATCGTAACCAAGTTATGGCCCATAAAATAATTTTAATTTTTCGTTTTATTTGAATTTGGAAACATTGATCATAACTAATCACACACTACCCTGCGATCGAAGGAAGCTGAGCAACTGTTGCGTTGCGCAATTCGAGCGATACGCAAATCGCAAGCGCACAGACAAATGTCAAAGGTGGTGCATAGTAACATCACAATGAACGCTGAAAACTGTAGCGACACGATCGTGCACAACAGCGTGATAAGTTTTTCTGTTTCGTCAAATGAGTTATAGAAATGTGACTAAATCAAGTGCTTTTTAGATATCAAACAAAAGAATCTTATTATTAGTTTTTGTTTTACTCTATATGGTAGCAAATTTGGCACTGTAGTGGTGGGGCTTAAAATTTCATTTCTCTTTTTCATAAGACATCTGCTATTTTTAAATTTATTGAAAAGCTTGTGAGCTTTGAATATAATCTGGATGTAAAAGTTATGACTCTCAATGTCTTAAAAAATTCTACTTAAAGGATTAGTATACCTATTTATTCACAGAAAAATCCAAACCTGAATAGATAGGGAAGAGAAAATAGCGGTAAAAATGCTATTCCAGAGATCCTCTGCGAAAATATTTGCAGACAAAACAGCGGCGAACGCAAATACCCAACCAGCGAATGCATAAGCACACGATAGGCCAACAAGCACACGATTTTGATGAATTTGTGGTGCGCGCTCCTATTTAAAAAAATATTGTTTTTTTCTCAAACTTAACTATAATATTATTTGGACTCTCCTTTATCAAATAAAACTTTCGCTATTTGCATTTATTGATTTTTTTACGAATTGGCTGCGAAATTAGGTATCCATTTAGGAGTTTTGACAAAAAAATCATAACGGAATACTGCTCTTTAGTCCTTTCAACCTCCCCCTTTTCAACTAATTAATATCAATATTTATCTTACAACGATTAGGCGAACCATTGATTTAGCGACCAGAATTAGAGTCATTGCGAAGAATGGTACGCCAACAAATGCGTAGCATAAGGAAAAAATCTATTTTTATAAAAATATGATCAAATATTCCCAAAAATTGTAACGATTTGAAGGTTTAAAAATTCCATTTTCTATTATATTTACCTGTCCTGATACAGTAAGCGGTTGACGAGTAGCGTGGCCTAGTGTGGTGAGCAGTGTTAGTGCGTAGTTGAGTGAACTACGCAATGTCCAATGCTCTTCAGCGAGAGGGGCGCCGTCGGCGTCGCGCGATAATGATGTTGGGCCAAAGGGCTTAAACCGTTGATTGTGCAATTCGAAAAGACGCGTTTCGTATGCCTTTAAAAGGTGCATGAGATTTTCCTAAAGAAAGTAAAGCTAATTAATAATTTCGAAAAAAAATTAGCTGAGAATTAAAAGCTATTATACTACCTATATTTCTATTCTTAATTCAATATTTTGGATTTGTTTACATGAATTCGTTTGGAGTGGGTCTTGTCGACGATGATAAGAATGTTTTGTGTATCGTTAAATATCATTGTTTCCACTTGACGGGAAAATTGTCGCCTGAACATTTTTTTATATTATTTATATTATTAGATTGGTGCAATATGATGTGCGTTCGGTTGTAAACACAAAAATTATTATAAAAATTATTACAACAATTAAGTGTTAGTGAGTAGTTTTACGCGCTAGGAATGGTATTAATTTTCCATAATTATCTGCCATTTGTTGTTATGATCCACGCTAAGAATTGGTGCTCTTATTACATTCAAAAAACACACAAACAAATGTGACATTCATTTATATTGCACCAACCTGATAAATTTAAAAAAAAAATTAAAATAAAATACTTTTAAAATCAGATATATAGTACTAAATTTTATTTATTAGGATCAAATCCCACTTTTTGACTTTCACCTATTTAATAGCTGATTGAAGCGAAATTTTGTAAGTGCATATTCACTAGGGCGATGTTCGAGAAAGAAAAAAACAACGCTTCCCATTAATAAATAAACCGCGCACACGGTTACTGCAAGAGGCGCAGCAGCTGCCAGCACTGCGCGTCGATTACGCATTAACGTGGTGGCAAGCGAAGTAGATGAGCGATGCGTCACGTTTTCCATTTCCTCATCGGCACTATTGCGCAAATTTACCGACGACGTAAACCAGCAACTTTTCGCCCTATTATTCCAACGTATGGTTGTATGCGATAAATATTGTAACTAACGATTAAATATGTCAATATGTGCTTTAATCATTGGTATAAAAAATCATTTTTATAAAAAACTTTTTTTAAGATCCATTTAATGCTCTTTTGGTAATAAATCGTTGAATTCAATGAAAGCAAAAGTATTCAAATGGTAGAGTTCATTAAATATATACAGTTGATAACTGCAGGTTTTATATAATTTATCTTTTCTATATAATATAACTGTAATAAACTACATAGTATATAACCAGCGAGTTGAATATTATGTCATTATCGAATGAAAAACATTGTTTTAAATGGAACAAAACAAAAAAAGCTAAAGTCAAATTAAAAAAAATAAAAATTATTTTTTATTTTATTCTTTTTGACACTTATTTTAATTTATCCGCAAAAAATAATTCTTTTTCTTCCTCAAAAAATCGTTTCGGCTTCAATGAATTTTTATTCCATTTTTACTGTTTCGAGTTCATTTTTATACGATAATTTCATTTAAAAGTGGAAAAATATTACATACAAGACAAAATAAATATTATTCAGTACTAAATAATCGACTGTAAACGATCACAAAAAAGATGATGTAAGTTGATGATAGAAGACCTAATTGGCCTAATTGAAAGCAATTAGCAGAAAACTATATAAATTGTGATTATATGATCCCAGCACGAGATAATAACGGGTGACATGGATCCTTAAGTATTCAAGTAGGTAAATAATTAAATCGAACCAATGATTAATCAAAACTACTGAATAAAAAATAATTATAAATTAAGATTAAGTACAATTAACTTCGTTTTAAAATCAAATGCGCTCACCAATAATTTAAGTTTAAAAAATTTTTATTTTTACATGCAAATTAAATTTAGTCTAAAATATTATAAATTAAAGAAATTATTTCAATTTAACAGTTGAATGAAACAATGTTTCCAAAAAATGAAATGAAATAAAAAACTAATAATAAATCCGACAATTTGCCGCTAGAAAAAAATCAAAAAGAGAACATAATGAAGCTTAAAGCCAAAAAGTCCAAAATTTTAAATTTTTGACAAACTAAAAAATCTATTTTGAAATAAATAAGAAAAAGAAAAAAGAAATAATAGAGAGAAATGGATATAAAATTCGTAAAAAGGAAGTGCCAAAAATTTCTTCGTTCCAAAAAATAAAAGAAAAAGGAAAAAAAGAGATTCAATAATATGATTTAGATTTACGCATTTTTCAAAATTTTGTTCCCTTTTTTCTTATTCAATATGGCTATTGATTTAGAATTTACTTCTCTATCAATTTCTGAATAGATTTCTAAGTAACTTAACTTCTTATTTTCAACTACCCTAATTTCGCGTGTGATCCGATACAACAGAATGAACTCATTGGCGCAAATTTAAATTTGGCTCAAAACATCCGGCTTTATACATGCGAAATTAGGGTAATACAATTGGTACAAGACCAACATTATTTGAATATATGACGAAAGGCCACAACAATTTTCAAAAAAAAATTTAAAAAATTAATTGTAAATTAAAATTAGTTAGATTTTTTAAAATAATTTATTTCTTTCAAAATTTACACATAAAAATTCCGTATTAAAGAAAATTAAATTATAAAAATAGAAACAAACATAAAAGTGATCAAAAAAAATTAAATAAAAATTAAAAAGTACATAGAATCGTAAATTATTATTTAATTTTTAATTATTTAATTTTTAATTAAAAAAATTTACAAAGTGAAAAAAAATTTACAGCATTAGCAGAAAAGAACTTTTTAAAATTTGATTGTCAAAAACATAAGATACGATAATAAAACTCCGAATTATTATAATTACTCTTATTTCGCGTGTATAAGGCCGGGTGTTTTGAGCCAAATTTAAATTCGCGCCAATGAGTTCATTCTGTTGTTTCGGATCCGTTGAAGTCCAAATTTCGTGCTCGTCTTTGTCTCGGTTTCATAAAAGTGGGCACAAAATTTGGACTCCAACGGATCCAATACAACAAAATGACAGAATGAACTCAATGGCGCCAATTTAAATTTGATTCAAAACACCCGGCCTTATATACGCGAAATTAGGGTAGTAAAAAAAATTGAAAAAGGTGGTCAAACTTTTTAAATTTTCTTGTCATTTGCGTTAAAAAAGGAGTGTTTTTAACATTTACTTAAAAGCTTACAATTTTTCAGTTAAAATTTTAAGTTTAGAAAATAATTTATACAATGACAATAAAAATAATGACAATAAAAAATAATAGATTAAGATAAGAACCAGAATTCTTAAATTTTACTGTATTTTATAAGATATTTTTGTTGCTTGATATCGTAAAAATTTCCATAAAACTACGACAATATTTATCATAAATTCACTGAATGATCGATCAAGAATGATAATTTATATACAAACATACAAAAATATATTTTTTCCAAAATAAAGAATAATATAAAAATTTAATAAAAATAAAAAAAATATTGCCATTAAAACAAAATAAAAAATATATAAAGAAATTATAATATGGAAATATAAATTAACAAATTATTTTCATGTTAAAATCAATAATTTGAACATCATTTTTTGTTGTTTTAAAATTAGAATTCGATTTAAATAATTAAGCTTCACACAGGGTGTATACAAATAAAAAAAAATGAATTCGTAAAATTTTCACACTCTTTCAAATACATATTTCAATAGGATATACGTAATTACCAAATAATTAAACAACAATTTTTAAATTCTTAATATACATGCATACATATTAGAGATGTGCCGGGCCAGCAATTTTCAATTCCCATAAAAAATTTTTAAGGCTTGCCAGTCAAGAACAAATTGGGAGGATTAAAACGGGGCAGGGAACATCTCTAATGCATATGTGCATTTTAAGACTTTGTTTAATTGTTAATAATTTGATTTGTACATTCAAATTCGTTACTAGAAGATTCCAAAAGTTCATTTTTAAAAAAGCGTAAAACCTTTTAGACATCATGTATTTGACTTCTAATAGAGTGTACCTTTAGACTTTTTCTAATGAAATTTTCTTATTAATTTGATATATTTTCCTTGCTTTTTTGCCGAAAAATGCTTAAGATAAGAACGAAAAAATGAGAAAAAAATATGTTTACAATATGAAAAAAAGTTTATGAAGAAATAAAGCAACGAAAGACAATTTAGGTTTTATTTTCTCTCGAAAGCATTCGTGTAGTAGAGTAAAACAAAAAGAAATAGGGACATATAAAAAATGAAATAATTACGATTACGATAACATTAGTATAGATTCTCAAGAGAAATGTAAGGTTTACAATACCAAACTAATCTAAAAATGCGAATCGCTAAATAACTCTCATAAAAAGCATTTTTTCTTTTTAAACTTTTGAGAATCGAATTTAAGGTTTTTCAAAAAAAAAAATATATTTGCTTTTTCTATCTCATTAATTTACCCTAGTTTCGCGTATATAAAGTCGGGTGTTTTGAACCAAATTTAAATTAGCGCCAATGAGTTCATTCTGTTTATCGGATTCGTTGGAGTCCAAATTTTATGTCCGCCTTTGTCTCGGTTTCATAAAAGTGGTCACAAAATTTGGACTCACTTGGATCTAATACAACAGAATGAACCCATTGGCGCCAATTTAAATTTGGTTCAAAACACTCGGCCTTATACACGCGAAATTAGGGTAATTACGAATTTTGATTTTAAATTTAAATCGATCTTGTAAAATTGAACCTTAAAGTATAAATGTCTTTTTTTTCTGATTATAATTTCAACCTTTTGTTTAATTTATTTTTTCAAAAAATCCAAAATTATTTTGGATCGATTGGCTCATTGATGAGGTTTGTTGATTTCGGCATTGTTTCCGTTGAAGTAAAACTATTAGAACAATGTTTATTAGCATTTTGTTCTTCCTTTAAAATTCCGCATTGTCCTTCTTGTTGGCTGGTCAACAGCGCTGCTTTTACCGTTGCTGTCAACGTTGTTGACTTGGTTATTGGCGAAAATTGTCCGGCCAACGGATTCGGCAATAGTGATGGCATTTGTGGGCGAATTTTTTCGCCATTTTCTAATGAAAAATAATATTTTAGATATTGATAAAAAATAAAAATTTTTATTTTTTGATAAAATTAATTCTAAGTATACATTATTTTTTATAATTAGAATAAATATTATTTTACCCTAATTTCGCGTCTATAAGGTTGGGCGTTTTGAGCCAAATTTAAATTCGCGCCAATGAGTTCATTCTGTTGTATCGGATCCGTTGGAGTCCAAATTTTGTGCCCGCCTTTGTCTCGGTTTCATAAAAGTGGACACAAAATTTGGATCCAATACAACAGATTGGCGCCAATTTAAATTTGGTTCAAAACACCCGGCCTTATACACGCGAAATTAGGGTAATTTCAAGCAAATAGTGTGTAGAAATTGACAAAAAAAAATTAGATAGTCTAATATTCAGATTATTAAGTAGCTATTATTTTAATCATTAAATATCATAAAAAATAATAAGCACAATTTGAATACCTATTTGTTTTCCACTGCATTTATTCATTGGGACAAGCAATGCTGGCAAATATGTTTTATTTTTCAGTTTTGCCGATTTGTCGGATGGCGAATTAAATTCCCCAGTGTAATAATTAAAGTTGTCATTCCAATGAGATGATTTATTGCGGGTTGAGTCCTCGCAATCGGGCGTGCACAAAAGACTACCGGTAATCGAATGATTATTATAAGGCAGTAGCGGAGAATGATGAGGCGGAAACCAATGCTTTAAGCAATAATCTATTACATAGGCTAGCAGAATATAGACCGAAGTCAGCACACACAATATTACAAGATATTTGAGCAAAATCACTGGAAACACAGAATCCATGAGGACGTCCGAGCAAAATGCCAGCTGAAAATATTTAATTTAAAAATATTATTCAGGTATTTAAAAATGGATTAACCTTTATCATGTATTGGGTGATTAAAAATGGAATTATTTCAAAAAATTAACCTTCTCACGTGGATGAATGGTGCATTGAAGCGCGTTCATGAGGCGCTCAGCCGAAACCGATCGATGCGCAACTCGCATAGACTCGGGTAGACCTTCGGTAATACGCGTTACGAGCTCAGCACGAGCCAATAGCAACAATGGCAGTGTAGCAAACGACACTAAATCCACGACACCAATCTAAAAAATTAGTAAATTAATAAAATTTAAAGTATGCATGTATAGAAAAGATAAAGGTTAATTGTAAATGAATTATGCTGTTTGAATTGCTTTTACTAAAACTTATATTTGATCATATTGGAAAAAATTTTACGAAATTATGCAATAAATAAAATTTGACTTACCAAATATAGATTGAAGCGTCGCACGCTGCGTGTAATTGGCAAAATAAACAGAAAAAAGCACGAAGTGGATAACGCCACGCACATTGCTGCCACAGTCATCCAAACGTTCTTTTTGTACTGTAAAAGAAATTTATACACATTTACATATTTTTTCGTATTTTACAATTATAAATTTATGAAAAAATTTAGTAAAGCTTAAAATACGCACGTGATTGAGTACGTCGACTTCGCGCTGAAGAGTAACTTTAGCCTCGCTTAGCGACGCTAGGCTTGAAGCCGAACCTACATTCTTACTTGCTACATCCATTTCCGCGGAAAATTTTGCATCAACCTTCGACGAATAGTCCTCCAATAGCGAAAATGTGTCGAGAAAAGGCCGAATGTAGAAGACGTGTACCAATGCAATGGTAAACAACATTAACAATTTCAGACAATACGCGTAAAAAGTCTAAAAAATTTATTAATTTAAAAAATTATGTATTATTTGAATGTTCAATTTTATCTCTTATTTATGTACATATACATAAAAAAACTAAAGAGGAATTGAAAAATGGTGATGTAATAAATTATTTTTTATTATGAATTTCTAAAAGAGTTTAAAAAACTATAGTATTTAAATTTGATATTATTATATGCATTTACTTGACGATATACAATTTCCTTTAAAAGTCCAGATTTTTGTTTAAGGCGTTGGTTTATTCGTTTCAATAGATCGGTCTTTGAGGAATATGATGCAAGAGACGACGCGTCCGACAAGGTACACGATTGGGCGTCATTTTCCGTTATAGTCACGGAAATTTCATCCTCTACGATATTCGATGCATTAGCAGAAATTGCAGCTATCGTAGTCGATGCACTTGTCGAAACTGTGCTTTGCTGGAGATGGTTTTCAACGCTGCGAATTTTTTGTTGCATCAAAGTCAATTTTTGAGTACTATCTAAGTACATACTGTCAATTCTATGTACAGTAACAATGTGATTAGAATAAAGCTAATTTTGACGAATAAATAGAGATTAATTACACGTACTAACCTTAATACGTAATAAATAAATAAGAAAAATATTGCACTCGAATACAGTAATAATGGTGATGTGGCAGAATTTTTGAAGAGGCTTGATGTGTAAGAACTACGCTATTTACACAGTGATAGCGGCTCTATTCAATATTTGAATATTTGTACTGTAACGTAAAGACTAATTGGAAAATGAAAGCTCTATGGCAAAATGATACGATTAAATATAAAATACGATCAGCGGGACAGAAGGCGCAAGTTGACGAGCAAAAAACGGTAGCTCAGATTTTCATTTTCCGGCAAAGTATGAAAAATCTGGTTTCCGTGATAAAATTTGGTGCTTCCTAAATATTTAATTTGCTTTATTAAAAATCTGAAAAAAATATTTAGAAGTAAAATAATAACGGAAAAAACTCAAAAAACTACTTAACAAAAAAATGTATTTTTTATAAATATATTAAAATAAAGGAAAAGTGCAAAGAATATATAAGTAAAACTAATTTTAAGAAAAATTTGAAATTTGAAAAATGTAGAAATGTCGGAATATACATGTATGTATATAGAAAAAATTAAAAAGGGAATAGATGAAATCAGCTTTCGCTTAATATGTTCTACATAGTACAAAGCAAGGGTGCATTGGAAATCATCTTAAATATAGGAAATCGGAATTCCGAAGAAAATTGAAAAATCGGCCTTATACACGCGAAATTAGAGTAAATAAAAAACTCGGAAATCTGGTAAACCACTGGTACAAAAGCCTAAAATTGTTGTTGTTAATATTTATGTTGCTTTTAATATTGTGTTGTTGTATTCGTACGTTTAAATGCTATATTTCTTTTGTCTTGTTATTATTGTATACTTTGCTTTTTCGCTGCTTTTTTTCGTTTATCTTTTTTCAATTCGTCTCTTTTGAATTTTTATGACAGATCACCCAACGTAAAAAGATGAAATGATAATTAGAACTTTAATGTTTGTTGCATTTTTCATAAAATTGTGAATTCGTATTGTTTTATCGTTTTTCTATTGCAATATCATGTATCAATAAAGAAAATTTTAAAAAAAGCTTGAAAAATCTAGTAGAAAGTTTATGATATTGATACATTTACATACGTGATACGTGATACGTGAAAACCCCAGATCAATTCTCCCCCGTTGGAAATGACCTTGGAACTAATCATTTCGCAGATTTTGGATGAGAGCCATCCAGCCACCGAAATGTCGGCTGGTTTGCTGCATAAACATGCGGTATTGCTGATGCGGCTTGCAAGGCCTGGTCAGCCAGCACCGCCGTATCACCCACACTGTGCAATGTGGTACCTATTGTCTTCCAAATATGGAAACACCTAGGTGGGATTGGGGATGGAACTGAACTTCATTCCAAGCAAAGTGAAACCTATCGCACAACCATTAGGCCACTGCTCCCCTTGATACAGTTATAATTAATCGAAATATACATACATTTATCCGCTTTTCATTCTAAATTTAAATTTATATTTTTTAAAGTACATAATTTAAAAAAATAGTTTTAAAGACACAATTTTCTTTAAAAAAATGTCACTCAAAAATAAAGATGCAATTTTAATTGGAAAATCATTGGGAAAAAAAGTGAGTGTAACCTCAAAATTTGCATCAAACACATCGTAAATGTAAAAAAATGAGGAAAAAAACTTGAAAAAATTCGAATTTTATAAATGGCTAGCGTTCTATTCATTTTCAAAGACGAAGACGAAATCTAGGTTTTATTTAAAATTTAAAAAAAAATGGAGGGAAATTCTGAAATGAAACAATGAAATGAACATATCTCTAGAGCTCTAGAGCGCAAAAATAATACATTAAAAAAATAAAGCATTTAAAATACATATCGAAAATATTTATCAATTTTTTTTGGCTTTTCTCATTTGTTTTACATTTAAAAATTACATTTAAAATTATTTGGCCGGAAAATACACTTCCCTAGGATGAGCTGCATTTTTTTCTTTTGAAAATATTATCAATAATGATGTGATTGCTATTCCAAAAACAAAAAATAATGCAATTAAAAAAGTTAAAAGTGCAGAGAAATATTAAGATGCATATGAATATTATCTTTTAATATTAAGGCATATGAATATTACCTTTTAATATTAAGATGCATTAAAAAGCATTTTAAATTTGCCTTAGTTGACACTTTCATAAAAGATTTTATCCAGAAAAGAAATTTTAGATGAATGTAAAATTTGAACGGACATTAATCAATAAATAATAGTAAAATACTTTTAAAACAAATGCATATCATTTCGAGATTTCAAACAAAAATAAAATTTTAAAAATCTGTCAGTTATAAAAAGTGATTGATATTACCCTAATTTCGCGTTTATAAGGCCGGGTGTTTTGAGCCAAATTTAAATTCGCGCCATTGAGTTCATTCTGTTGTATCGGATCCGTTGGAGTCCAAATTTTGTGCCCGCCTTTGTCTCGGTTTCATAAAAGTGGGCACAAAATTTGAACTTGCTTGGATTCAATACAACAGAATGAACTCATTAGCGCCAATTTAAATTTGGTTAAAAATATCCGGCCTTATACACGCGAAATTAGGGTAATTTTATACATAATAAAATTTATAAACAAAATAAAGCATTTTATTGCTTTCTTCGCCCTGTTTTTTTCATTATCTAAAAACAAATATATCGTATCTCATTAGTAAAAAAACAAGTCAAATCGTTAGACTTGTCTTGCTTTGTGCGTTTCGTACAATTTGACATCAACTTTTATATGTTCCCGTTATATTTTGTTATAATTAAATAAATTCAAAAAATTTACAGAAATCAAAAAATGCTATAAAAATTCTAAAATTTAGAAAGGATAATAATTTCAATAACACAAAATTTTGATTATAAATGTCTATTAAATCATTAAAATAATGTTAAAAAATGATGGCTAAGCTTAAAAATAAGTTTAATAAAAAATAAAGATATTTTTTCTTTCCTATCAATTAGTTTTACCCACAACCTTGAACCTGATCGGGTTTAAACAGATTGAAGGTATATTTCAAAAATCAAGAATAAAAAATTAAATAAGAACAAACGAAAAAAAAAGATAAAAACTTAAAAATAAGAAAAAAATTCAAATAATATTGGCTTGCTGACCAAATGGAGCTAACACAAATGTGAACGCACACGAGAAATGAACATTAAAAGCAAAAAAAAAAAATTGAAATGGTCAATTGGAGCGAAAATCAACGACAACAAACAGCATGAAGAAAGAAAGAAATTATAAAATATAAAATAGAATGAATAAAAAAAACACGATGGTACTAAACAAATAACACACAAATAAGTAATGCATGTAAAAAAAGAAAAAAAATATGATGAAAAATGCAGTGAGCGTATGGCATTTAGAGCAAAATGAAAAAAAAACGAGAGCAGAGCAACAACATTTTAATCCACTGTCTACTGCCACCGTCACTGTCACCGTCTTGTACGTGCATATGCATAAAATACGATAAAAAGGGCATGTATGTATGTATAATGTTGAATATAGTAGTTGTATCGTGTATGGCAATATAAATAGTATGGTGTGGTGTATGGCGGCACAACACACGCGATCTGAACTTACTTTTTATTCCATTTTTCCCTATTTTTTCCGTGCATAATTATGCATTTTTCATTAAGATGAATTAGTTATGAAAAATTGGTCTTTTTTTCATTTCTTTTTCCGTTTTCTTTGAAAAATTCTATTCATTCATACACTTTCCTTCTTTTTTTCTTTTCTTTCAATCAACTTTTTTTTAGTATTACTTCCCCTTTTTTCCCATTCATTTTCTTTTTTATGTTGTTTTTTTCTTTTTCATTCACTTTCCGCTTTTAACCTTTTTTTTCTTTATTATTATTCTTTACCATCCAGCCGGCGAACACCAAAAATAAAAATAAACGACTAAAAAATCGATCAGAAAGAAAAGAACAGAAAAAATAGAAAAAAATAAAATTTTTTCGCAGTGGCGCTGACCGGCACCACTGCACAAAGCAAGCAAAAAAATTAAACACACTGAATACGTATGTAAATACACATATTTTAAACAAACAGCCTAGCTAAAAAGGACATTTCCATACATCGTCATCGATAGAAATTTCTTTATCTTTTTTCTTTTTGTATATTCGCTCAGGAAAATGTATGTGTATTTCATTTATTATCTCCATCGCAGTATAAAATTCATATCTTTATGTGTGTTTCGAACACAAATGGCGATTTATTTAAACGTAAAACGAGAAATATTAAAAATGAAAATGTGAGATGGCCAAATGACGAGTAAGAACACAAAACAAAAAACATAAATGAAAAAACACATTTTTGTATGTTATCTGATGGGATCTTGTGTTCTGTGTATATGCAAATAGATGCGGTCTATTTGTGCCTTGTATAGGTTTTCTTGTATACTGATCATGACCAACATGTCAGTCATTTTATTTGCCGGACTTTTTTCTTTATTTTTTTTATTTTTGTAAGTATTCAAATCAACAAAGGGGAGCAGTGGCCTAGTGGTTGTGCGATAGGCTTCACTTTGCTTGGGACGAAGTTCAGTTTCACCCCCGACCTCATCTAGGTGTTTCCATATTTGGAAGACAATAGGTACTACTAAATTCTAGAAAAAATGATTGGAAAGGCTATTAACTCAGTGTTATCTCATAAAATTTATGTTTAATATAACCTAATTTCGCGTGTATAAGGTCGGGTGTTTTAAGCCAAATTTAAATTCGCGCCAATGCGTTCATTCTGTTGACTCGGATTAGTTGGAGTCCAAATTTTGTGCCTGCCTTTGTCTCGGTTGCATAAAAACGGGCACAAAATTTGGACTCGCTCGGGTCCGATACAACAGAATGAACTCATTGGCGTCAATTTAAATTTGGTTCAAAACATCCGGCCTTATACACGCGAAATTGGGGTACTTTGACTTTTTTTCGCAATATTGCTATTGATCAGTTGGCCAAAATGATAAATAACCATTTTTAATATTTAAATATTGTTTTTTATTAATAAATTGTTGTTTATAGTGTTTTTATTATATAATTTCTGATTATAAATAGTGTAGTCAAAATTCATTCTTGAAATTTATAAAAAAAACTTTTAAAAAATAAAAAAAAGGGTAAAATGAAAACAAATGTTTTTTTCCAATTAAAAGCTCACGTCAATTATCTTTAATTTTTATTCTTTTCACTATTTTCTTACATTTTTACACGTTTGCTTTAAAAAAGTCCAAAAATCAAAAAAATTGAACAAACGATTCAAAAAAAAATCAAATAAAAATATTCTGCTAAAACTATGAAGTTTTACTTAAAAAATAGATTATGCAATGCTATTATTAAAGTATATTATAGATGTTCCAGACAGGGAATGCTAGGCGACATAAAAATAAAATGAAGAGACGCAGACAAATAAAGTAAAAAGCCCATAAAATTTTTACTCTATTTTCCTGCGTCTCTTCACTTTATTGAGATATTTTTGTTTCGTTAGCCCGGTCCGTAACATCGCTAATGTATGTGTACATGCAGTACATATACATACGCTTATCATTATTTTATGATATCGATTTATTTACGATGGGAAATTATATTTTTAAATTCAAATTTTCACATAAAAAGCAAAATTGGAGAGTACATAAAGCTGAATAATTGTTTTATCGCTTTATATTTAAAAAATGCAAATTTTAATCTTTAAAATCACTTTTTTCTCTATATTATTTTTACATACATCCTCTTCAAAGTAAATTTATCACTATTTTCCTTTTCATTTTTTTTCTTTTAGGTTTTTTTTGTAGTTTTTCTTTCCTTTGTCTTTACATTTTCCAATTTTCTTTAAGAAATTTACTCCATTGATTAAAATCGGGAAAATTTGCAAGAATATGGAAAATTTGCATAAATTTGAGATGCAATTTGTAATTGTAAATAATGTAGAAAATAAACAAATTAGCGGCAATTTTGAAAAAATTTTCGGAAAAAAATTATCGTCAAATTTTTTCAATCTTTTTTAAAGAGGTCAACTCGTCAAATTAAAAAATTTTGTTCTCTGGTTAATTATTCCAATTATAATTATGAACTTTGAAGATCTTATTTTTAATTTTTATAAATTTTATAGTTTAAATACTTTTAAAAATATTTTTATGTTTCTTAAAAGAAAACTTTCAATATGAAAAATGCGAGAAAAAATAATGAGAAATAACACTAAATTATAACAAAAAAACATTAATGTTAAAATAATAAAAAAAAATTTAAAATTTAATGTCAAAAATAATTTTATTAAATTGAAACGCAAAAAAAACTGATTGAATTGAAGTTTTTAAGTTTTTAAGTGAATTTAAATATATAAGGGGAGCAGTGGCCTACTGACCAGGCATTGTAAGCCGCATCAGCGATACCGCATGTTTATGCAGCAAACCAGCCGAGATTTCGGTGGCTGGATGGCTCTCATCTAAACCCGCAAAATGATTAGTCCAAGGTGATTTCCAACGGGGGAAGATTGATATGGAGCCTTCACGTATCACGTATTAAATATACAATAAAATCATTTTAAATTTATAATGTTTTTTACATAATCCAAAAATCAAAAAAAAAATTGTTTTTATAAAATGAAATTTTTTAGCATTATTATTAAACTTTTATTATAATTTTTACATTTAAATTTTTTTAAAACAGTATAATTTGTTAATGTTATGATGTAATGTAAAGAAATCCAGGCGCCAATTTGGAATACCCTGTATATGTAGATAGAAATAGAAAGAACGTCAGCGAAAAAATGAAAGAAAAATTGAAAATATCAAATTTCAAACTTTACAAATCATTTTCATTTTCAATACTAAACAACAATGAATTGAACGAAAATAATAAAAAAAAGTACTTGAAATCGTGGACTCATTAATTAGATGTCTTAATAAATAAAAATGGAAAATTTTTAAAAAATCAGCGGAAATAAAATATCTTACTATTTTCAATTTTTTCAATTTTGATAATTTTTAAATTGTTTAAAATTAATTTTTTCATTTTTACCCTAATTTCGCGTGTATTCGCGAAATTAGAGTACTTTTTTTGCTATATTTTCAATGTATATAAATTATTATAATTCTAGTAGTTAAAACAAGTAAAAGCTAGAAATATGGCTTAAAACTTTAACTTATATGTTCGCAAATATTAAATTTGAAATTAAAAAATTTCTTTCCAAAATTCCTAAAAATAAGCTCGTACAAGCTGGCACAAAAAACAACAAAAAAAGCAACAAAAAAAATTAAAAACCGCTTGAATAAAATCAAAAATAACAAGAAAAAGAAGAAAAATAAGCGGAGAAAATGATGACAACAAGACAATAAATATGAAAATGTGAAAAAACACAGCGAAAAAAGATAGAAAAAAATAAATAAATACTGATAATGATAATATGTTGTTAAAGTTTTCCAAAATATACATATTTATTTATGTATTGGATACACGAATCGGCTCGGATCAACTCGGCCCAGCTCGTTCGTTGTTTTTAAAAAAAAAATTTTTATTTGGAAAAATATCAGAATTTGAATAAGGAAAATATACAAATGTAGATTAAAATTTTCGAAAAATTAAAGTTCTTCTTGGAAATTTTTTTCTGAGCATACACTATTTTTTGTCTATCAAGAATAAATAAAGTAGAAGGAGGGATGGAAGGGAGGGAAGAGGAGTGGAGGGGAGAAAAGAAAAAAAAACAAAATAATGGAAATGGAATTGCGCGAAAAATGAGGACAAGGTCAAATTTTGCAAAAACGCGCCGTTCAACGCATTGATTTTTTTTCCATTTCTCCTTTGCTTTTTTCTTTTTTATTTTTCATTTAATGTCAGGGATTTGGTATAAAAAGCACTATTTAATGCGTTAAATTTAGCCCGCTAAATTGTGCCGATTTGTGCTTAATAACATGAAATTCTGGTTTGAACTCTTCTATTAATCAAATTATTTTTATTACCCTAATTTCGCGTGTATAAGGCCGAATGTTTTGAACCAAATTTAAATTGGCGCCATTGAGTACATTCTGTTATTTTGTTGTATTGGATCCGTTGAAGTCCAAATTTTGTGCCTACTTTTATGAAACCGAGACAAAGGCGGGCACAAAATTTAACCCCAACCGATCCGATTCAACAGAATGAACTCATTGGCGCGAATTTAAATCTGGCTCAAAACATCCGGCCTTAAACACGCGAAATTAGGGTACATATAATTTTTTATTATTTATCTAAATTTGCAAATTACAAAAATTTAGGAATTTTTTATTTTTAAATTAAAAATATTTTTTTTTATTTTGAAAAAATTAATATTTTTTAAAAACATTTTTCGCACAAAAACTACAAAAAAAAAGAATAAATTTGCTAGCTTTATTAAAAAATTTACATAAAAATGAACAAAAATTTAAAATTTTTTTTTATAAATTTTCCAATTTTCTGAATTATTCTAAAATTTTCAATCAAAATGTAAAAATAAATGTCATTTGATACATATTAATTTAATAAATATTAGATGCGTTCCTAGTCAAAAATCTTTGCTCGAAATTCAAGTTAGCGCGATTAAGGTTTAATCACACTAAACTAGTGGAATTAATTTGTTCATACAAATTTCCATTCGGCCCAGTAAAGAGACACCATTAATAATGAACCCAGTTGACTAACTGGTTTTAATCCACATCATTCCCCTCCTCTCCTCGTGATTATTTTCTCAATCAGCTAAAGAAAATTTTGAACTCATTTTTTCATCGCCCGTTACATTTTTTTATTTTTCTATTTTGTGCCAGCCGGCGCTTTGAACAAAACAAGAAAAAAGCGACGAGAAAAAAAAGTGCAATGAAAAAAATGCGAGACAAGAAAAAGGAAAAAAATGTTCAATGTAAGTTTTTTCAATGCGTTTTCTTCTCATAATACATAGTAGTGGAAAATGAATTTTTTTTTTAAATTTAAATCTGAAAAATTTGAGTTAAACTGAACTTATTTTTATAAATTTTTATTCAGAGCCTATAAAAATATAAATATAAAAAAATATATATATTCCATCAAAAATAATTTCAACAATTTTGAACAAATTTGCTTTTTCATAAACAAAATAAAAGTTAAAAGATAAATTTTAAATATATGAATTTCAAATATATATTTTCGCACTTCAAAAATAATAAGTAATAATTTGAAATTTATATTATATATAGGTATATATAGGTAATTCAGAAGATGCAAAAATATATAATTTTAAAATGATGTGGAATTCTCCTAATTTCGCGTGTACAAGGCCGGGTGTTTTGAATTGGCGCCAATGAGTTCATTCTGTTGTATCGGATCCGTTGGAGTCCAAATTTTGTGCTCGCCTTCGTTTCGGTTTCATAAAAGTGGGCACAAAATTTGGACTTGCTTGAATCCAATACAACAGAATGAACTCATTGGCGCCAATTTAAATTTGGTTAAAAACACCCGGCCTTATACACACGAAATTAGGGTAAGTAAAAATGAAATAATTTAGCTAAAATTGAAAAATATCCCTCTTTAATCAAATGAATACATGCATCGCATAGGTATCTCATTAAGACTGCAGAAAAAAAACAAATAAAATTTGTTTATGTTATATTTTTTATAATAAACTTTTTTTAAATTTACCTAAAATGCATCAAGTTGATATTAAGTGTTGAAACATGAATTGAATTAAAAATATAATTAGGGTATAAATACAAATACTAAAGCTTTATATGAGAAGCAATTTAGGCTATTGAATTGTAAATATTTTCTAAAAGGCTCTAATAACAATGCAATTTTTGGAAGTAGCAATAAAATGAGAAGGACGATTCCTGAGGTAGACTAGTACAATTAATAGAAGATTCAGGTTTACATTTATCGATAAATAAGAGGTCAAGCCTTAAAAAACGAGTTTATAATTTTTCTAAACCTAAAAGATTTAAACGCACATCGTAATTAGATATTATTTTAAAAGCAAGGTCTAACAATTGACTCAGAAAATCATCTTAATAGAGACTCGATTTTTTTTACATTTCCAATAATATTGGTATTTAATATTGGCGAGACGAATTTATCGTTTAAGAGAAGTGGCAAACGCCCCCATTGAGTTCAATTTTTTAGAAAATTTTTGCTTTAACACAAATAGCTTATAATTAAATACTTTTTAGACACATAATTTAGCTACCCTAATTTCGCGTATATAAGGCCGGGTGTTTTGAGCCAAATTCAAATTCGCGCCAATGAGTTCATTCTGTTGTATCGGATTCGTTAGGGTTCAAATTTTGTGCCCACCTTTGTCCCGATTTCATAAAAGTGGGCACAAAATTTGGATCTCAACGGATTTGATACAACAGAATAAACTCATTGGAGACAATTTAAATTTGGTTCAAAACATTCGGTCTTATACACGCCAAATTAGGATATTTATATTTTTTCAAAGTGATTTAATTTTTATATTTTTTATATGATACATATTTATTTTAATAGTAACATTTTTTAGATGCTTTTGCAATTCTTCCCAATTTTGACGAAATGATATTTTTAGACAGTTGTCGGGCCATTGCCATGATTTTTCAGACTGCCACATTTAGTATTACAATTGAAGTGAGAACTTCAAAAAAATTCATCGTATAGGCTATTATATAATTGATTGATTCATGGAAATATTAATACATGTATAATAAATTTAGCAGCAAATTTTTGGCACGGCGTTTGGCGAGCGTACCTACGTATGCGAACAGTACGTCGCGAGGGTTCAAGGGCCGTCGAGAAGGCGCTTAACCAATTGCTAATTGGTTAAGCGCCTTCTCGACAGCACAGAATTTTTTGAGCGAGCATGTCGTTTACGGAACAAACATCGTCCACATCCGTTTTCTGCTAGCATCGCATAGGCTTGTAAAATGTGTGGAATTCGCAAGCCAATTTTTCAGATTTGAATGAGCTTAATTTGCTTGATGAGAAGGATGCTTTGTCCATGTTGAGATATTATTCCATTGACGTCATTTTAGCAATATTTTGCGCTTTTTCTGTCTTTGGAATAATTGTTTTTATGATCATTAAGTATTTTTTTAAAGAGATTTACACAATGTACAAATTGTGCAAAAATTGAATAATAAATTTATTTTTTCCCAATTTCAATGTCATCAAAAAATTCAAATTTTAATTGTAAATTTCTGCTCAAAAATATTTTAGTCAAAAATCTTATCCCAAAAGAATTGAATTTCGACTTTCAATTTATTAATATTTTCTTTTCAAATTTTTTTTAACTTTATTTATACAAGAAACTTTATGAATTTAATCAGAACTTTAATTTAATTAGTTAAAATTTTTATAAAAAAATTTCGGAAAAAAGCTTTTTCTTGAAGAATTTGAAGATATCTTCCCAATTTATCTTCCCAATTTTGCGAAATTAATTCTTAAATATTAATATCAATCAGTTTATCATTGAAAAAGTATTTTTTTATCATTTTTTTAATGATTTTTGAAACTTTCGAAAAGCTTTTTTAAGAATATTTTTATTAAAAATTTGCAAATTTAATAAATAATCAATATAAATGACAGCCTGCAGTTACTATTTTTAAATGTACATCTATCCTAATTTTAAATGTACATTTATCCTAATTTCGCGTGTATAAGGCCGGGTGTTTTAAGCCAAATTTAAATTCGCGCCAATGAGTTCATTCTGTTGTATCGGATTCGTTGGAGTCTAAATTTTGTGCCCACCTTTGTTTCAGTTTTATAAAAGTGGGCACAAAATTTGGACCCCAATGGATCTTATACAACAGAATGAATTCATTGGCTCCAATTTAAATTTGGTTCAAAACACCCGGCCTTATACACGCGAAATTAGAGAATTTATTAAATATAAACCTATATTATAGAAATGAAACTCTTAGCTATCGTAACAGTTATTTGTATACAGTTTTTAACGCTCGCGATAATTGATGCTTGCAGGATTACGGTGGTGGTAAGATCCAAAACCAAAACGCCGTTCAAATTTCGAATTGTAGTGCCTTCAGTAAATGCAATGACCGAAGAAATTCTCTTCAACCATGAGGCCCAACAAAAACAAGTCATTGTGGGTTTTATCAAATTTGATTGACCTATTTTTCTATTTTTGTTAGATTATTCAGATTAGTTAGATTCAAAGCGATTATAAAATAAAATTTATATTTTAAGGATAAATTTAATTTTAAAGTCTTTAAAAATTTTGTATAAAACTTTTTAGCAATACACTTAAAACTTATAACCCCAAATAAATTCTTTTCCGTTGAAAAAAAAAATGATCTTGAAACTAATCAATTTGATGATTTGAATGAGTGCCATCTGGCCATCGAAATCTTGGCTGGTATGTCCGACCTTAGAGATATTAAATAAAAATTTAATTATTTACATATCTGGACATGTATTTGCTAAGGAATCAGGAAAAATTTGTAAATTAGCAAACTTTTAATTTAATTCGTTCCGAAATAACATCAGCCTGGTTTTATGCTTAACGTGGGTTGAGCTAAAAATTGCAAGCAAGCGAAACATATATTATTACCAAGTCTGTTCAGATAGACGGAGGCTCTTGCGTTAGTAAGCCATGGCTTTTTCAAACATCACATCAAGGAGAAAACGGCGAATGGCAACGTGCCAAAGAAGCCACCGCTAAAATTGACGGTCAGGGCCGAATGGTGGTCAGCATCGACGATGCGCTCGATCCCCAAATCGGCGATCGTTTCGCAGTGTTTTGCTCGGAAAGCGTTATTTGTGGTTAAAAATTTTCTAGAAAAATGTATAAAGTAAAATTAAAAGAAAATTTATTCAACTAAAATTAGAAAATGAACTTTGAGAATAAATTAAATCGATTCGACCTATTTGTGATTGCCATTTATTATATTTTCTAGAATTTTTTTAAAATTAATTTTTTAAATTTCGTCAAAAAATACAATTAAAAAACATTTTTTTTGTTTTATTTATATTTTTATATTTATTTTTTTTTAATGATTAAAAATAATGTTATTACCCTAATTTTGCGTGTATAAGGCCAAGTTTAAATTGGCGACAATGAGTTCATTCTGTTGTATTAGATCCAAGCGAGTCCAAATTTTGTGCCTAATTTTATTAAACTGAAACGAACGCGGGCACAAAATTTGGACCCGCATGGAGCCCATATAACTCATTAGCGTAAATTTGGCTCAAAACACTCGGCCTTATACACGCGAAATTAGGGTATTGAAATGAAGTTATTATTATAATTATTTTTTTACTTTGCCAAATGACTAAAAGTGTAAAATTGTGTAAAATTTATGCATTTTTAAAAGGGCATTTTAAGCCTCCGGCTTTTGAGTTGTTTAAACCACTTCCTTTTTTATTATGTTTAAAGTCAGAATTAAAAAACATATAACTTATTTTTTTTTGTCAAAAACATAAAATTAAGATTAAGCTTTATTTTTAATTTTAATTTAAAATAATTTTTTTTTAATAGGAACAAATAAAAAAAATAAGAAAAAATAAAATTAAAAAAGAATTTGACGCCATCTTTGATTATTTTTTATTAATTAATTACTTTTATTTCACTTTTTTCTTTCTATTTTTTTTGCAAAAATTTTATTCATTTATTGTCTATTTTGAGCTTAAAATATGGAGAAATCGCTTTAACTATTGAAATGTTTTTATAGGAGTACTTTTCTTCTTAAAAGTGCATTGCGCTTAGTGTTAAAAGTGCATTAAAAAGTGCAAATTTCGTTTTGTTATTGTCTTCTTGACCGTCTCGGCAAGAATATGTTAAAAGGGCAAGATAGAAAAAATATTTTTTGCACATTTTTCACATTCTCATATAAATACGGTTTCTTCGCCTAAAGTTCTTTACGATAGCTTGACACTTTTTAATTTAACTTTGCCTCTTAATTATAATCAAAGCTTAAACCAACGAACGTCAGTATGCACCAGGCACGTACCAGAAATGATTTTAAAATTTCGAAAATCGGAATTCCGAAAAAAATTGAAAAATCGGAAATTGGAAATAAGAAAAAATCGGCCAAAAATCTCAGAAATCGAAAATTTTTAGAAAATTTTTTTTAAATTTATTTTTTAAAAAAAATTTATTTTTTCAAATTTTAAATTGAATTGCAATTTAGAATTTTTTAGTATAATCCGGCAATTATTGATCTAATTAAATATGATGATTTTTTGATTAAATATTAGGTTTAAATTTTGAATTTGAAATTTATTTAAATTTGAATTAATTTTTTTTTAATATTTCTTTGTTATTTTTAATATAATATTTAAAAAAGATACGTCATTTTAGTAATTTATTGAGAATAATAACTAAAAAATGTAAAATATAAATTATAAAAAAATATATTACAAACAAAAGAAATATAATTCAACGCGGAATTCATAATCAGAAAAGGAAAAAAGGATTTTTGCACATTGAAATTTGTAAAAATTTGTCAGAAGTATTTTAAAAATCTTAAAAAAAAAGAAAAAATTGGCAATTTATTAGGAAAAATTTGTTGCAAAAAAATAATTTCCTAATATTTTTAATTTAAAATAATGTTTAATAATATAGAAAAAAAATTTTTAAGAAAAATGATTGACTAGAATTTTTAGAAAATATAAATCCTAATTTCTTACTAAATAAACCGCGAGATCGTTCAAAAGATATTTGAAATCCCATTCATTATAAATTATAATGAATAGGAATTTCCAAGATCATTTCAAGCGAGGATTGGCCTTCACTTATCATGTATTTATTAAATATTAAACAAACATTTCTTAAAAAAGAAAAAAAAATGATGACAATTTATCCTTTATTTATTTATTTAAAATAGGACAGAAATCTTTAATTTAATTTTAATTGAATATTCTATAACGTTTTATCACTAGCACACAAATTCGAAATGTTTGAACGGTCCTTTTAGTTGTACAAAAATTGAAAAAGAAATTATTTTTTCCGATTATTTTACCGATTTATTTTCCCAAACTCTTGGTTTCATATTGTTTGAATATTTAACTCATTGATCTTAAAAATAGGTTGTTAGTAACGACGTGTTACTCTTTTACTTTTACTGCTAATTTTTTTTTTTTTGCCGTTATCCTCAGATCAGTACAAAAAATTAATATTTTCCTTTTTTTTCCCACTCTTGGATATTTACCTATTAAGCTCTTTTTTCTGTGTTTTTTAACCGTTTGTTCTTGTTGTTTAAAATTAAATTTGGAGAAAATTTAAAGCTTATGACAAAATAAATCGGCACTGAGCAAACACGAAAAATACATACAAACAAATTTTTCTCGACCCGTAAAAAACCAAAATAAAATTTTTTTAATTATTAAGTTCAAGAATTTAAATATATGTATACGAAAAAATTTAACGATTAAGTAAATGAAATAATGCCTCAGAAAAATAAATTTGACGCAACTAATTTGCGTGTAAAATGCTCCTCACATTCTTAATAAAATGTTGTGCCTTTTTTCCATAATGAATTTCAAAATGTGGTAAAACTTTTTCTTTAAAAACTCAATTCTATGACTTTTATCGATTAGATAAATACTAGAACGAAGAGCGAAAATGCACACAAATTGAGCACTCTTTTTAAAGCTGGATTTTTAAAGTTAAAGCTAATTTTAGATAAGATAAAATATTTAAAAAAATTATTGCTTACTTAGAACAAAGAATATTTACCCGGATGTTTTGAGCCAAATTTAAATTGACGCCAATAAGTTTATTCTGTTGTATCGGTTCCGTAGGGGTCCAAATTTTATGCCTACTTTTATGAAACTGAAACGAAGGCGGACACAAAATCCCATTGGATACAATATAACAGAATAAACTCATTGGCGCCAATTTAAATTTGACTCAAAACATCCGGCCCTATACACGCGAAATTAGGGTAATAGAATTGTATCATATGATCAAAAAAAGTTTAACTAAAATAGAAATATGTTAATGTGCATTTTGTAATTATAAAATTAAGATTATCTTTGTTTATATGAAAAATGAAATTTATCTTATTTGTAAATGTTGTGCTTTCGTGATATTTTTTTGGAGTTTCTAGAGAGAAAACATTAATATATTAATGTGTGTTGTGTTTAACCCGCAAAAATTCAAATATCATATTCCCCAACTTTGTTTTTATGGATCATTTCGTTTACTGTAGATCGCGCGGTGTCGAAATCGCGCATACGATGGTGCAACCGCCTGTTAGGGTTTGACCGAGTGAGTATGCTTAAAAACCGAAACCGTCCACCAACTCGTCGGCTTTTGTGCTGCGTACCATCAGTTTGCCCATCCACAAAGCCGTTCTCCGAAGTTTTGCCGCCGTTCGAATCTTGCGCCTCATTTAACTTTGATTCAGCCTCTAAAAAGTCGGAGCCGTAACAGCGATTTAAGCAAGCGGGCGTCCGACAACACGCAGTCTCGAAGCGTCGCGTCGTACATTGCCGTCCATCTTCACAACATTGGCGCGCTAGTCGATTTACTACGTATATCTCGGTCTGAGCAATATTTTCGCCTAATTTTGCTGAAAATTTTATGCATTAAATAATTGTGACTAAAGCGATAATTATTTTAAAATTCAAATAATTAATAATTATTAATGCATACGGATCAATTATATTTGAATACTGTTATATTTTAGCGTTGTTATAAATAATATCAAAAATTTTTATATTTTATAGAAATTTGGTTACCTTTAGTTTGCTTGTAACAAGGGCTTTGTGTGCCAGGATACCGGCAATGTGAGTCAATACGGCTCGCATATGACGCGATGCATTCGTCGGGATTGCTGCTGCGTTTAGCATTATCAACATGTTTTTTTCGCTTTCTTCGTTCACTAATTTTTTCATTGTTTATGATTGTTACGGTCGGCATTGAGGAATGCGATGGAAATGATGACAACTTTATTATGATATCGTATCGATCGTTGTAGAAAACATTAGCCGTGTTGCCATTCCATAAATAGCCCATAATGATAAAGGATAGCGATACGATGATTTGTTTCATCGTGCAAAGGAAACTAAAAATTAAATTTATTTATTTACCCTAATTTCGCGTGTATAAGGCCGTGTGTTTTGAGCCAAATTTAAATTGGCGCCAATAAGTTTATTCTGTTGTATCGGTTTCGTAGGGGTCCAAATTTTGTGCCTACTTTTATGAAACTGAAACGAAGGCGGGCACAAGATTTGGACCCCAATAGATGCAATACGAACAGAATGAACTCATTGGCGCTAATATAAATTTGACTCAAAACATCCGGCCCTATACACACGAAATTATAATACTTATTTGTAATGTTTGTTCACAATTTAATAAAATTTAAATCAAGCATTAAGTGTAATAATTTTTTAGTAATTTTAAATAAGATTTATATTGCTAAATTAATTTTTTTGCATGAATAAACTTCGAACGTAAATATTGTTTCATAAAGTGCAAACTTTTTAAATAGAAAATAAGCGCGCAAAAGTCGAAAAAAATTGAATTTTTAAGATGAAATTAACGGAAATAAAATTTAAAAAAACGTTAAAAAATGGGCAAAATAAGGCTTTTAAATGAACAAAAATAAATAAATGCGAATATATTTTAACTATTAAATGAAAAATATTATTATTATTATTAAAACTATTAAATGAAAAAATTTATTTTTAATGTAAAAAGCCAAAAAATGTTTTTTTAAAAAATCCAAAAATTTTCCTTTAAAACTGTAAACGTAATTCGATTTATTTCACAGGTTAAAATGAAATGAACCGTTCCACCGCTTTTTTTCAACACCATAACAAAGAAGTATTTGTTATGATAGTTTTGTTCAAAAAACAGCAAGGACAACAAACAACTTATAAACGTGCGATAAAATGCTCCAGAAAAAATAAAATATGTTTTTTTGCCATGAAATCATAATAACCTGAAAAACAAAATATATTCAATCCGTCAGAAAAAATAATTAGAAAACACAACGTCATCAACGTGGAAATGAAATATTCACTTAACTGACTTTATGCTTCTTGGATAAATACGTGTATATTTTGTAGATACGGAACCCAAATACTATAAATTTTATACATGCATTAGGATGTTATATACATAGAATATATTCAAAGTTAATTTGCATATTATTTATATACATAACTTGTTATATATCTACCGTGACAATGCTAATGAAAGCAGAAAATGCGCAAAATATGTTCATCTTTGAGCAGCCAGGTGTAAATTTGACAGAAAAAAAGGACCAATGCGAAAAATGCTTTGCGTTTAATGAAATATAATGCACTTTAACTGAATTTTAAGCATCAACATCTAATATACAAACATATGTTTTATAATAAGTTATTGTAATTAGGTAATTGGAAATTTTTCTTAATTCAATTTGAATGGTTATTTTATGGCTGGTAAAATGTGACACACAAATTTAAATGTAAATATTATTTATGAAAAAAGTACAATCCGCATTGCATTGCATTCATAATTAAATATATTGTATCAAATCAAAAAAAACGTATAAAAGCAAAAATATTCTTAGAATAATAACGAAAATACAAAATCACAAATTGTGAAAGATAAAAATTTAGCTGAAAACAAAAATGAGTATAAGATAAATATCAAAATCGAAATGCTATGTTTTTTAATGTCATTATTTTTTTGTATTTGAGTTTGAAAAAAGATAAGTCGGTCAATTTTTACCGATCCTAAAAAGGTAATATGTATTAATTGAGTACAAAAAATGTTTCATCCAAGTTATCAAAAATTTCAGATATGTAAATGCTTTAAAAAATTTACCAATTTTTTAGTTTAAAATACTAAATAGTTTAAAATACTAAAGTACGGTTAAAGCTACATTAATAATATTAACTAAGAAACTTTACAATTTTTGCTCTACATTATATATGTATATAATCTTCAATTTGTATTTCTCACAGAAAATTTGAAATATGAAAAAATTTCAAATTAATTTAATTGACTTAAACTGTAAATAATAGGAATAATGTATAAATTATATTATGAATTAAGCTAAAAATGAACGAAAATTAAATTAAATAGTTTGCGCAATGTCAAAATGAATTTAAAATTGGCCAGAGAGAAATTCACATGCTCCAGAAAGGTATTTTCAAATAAAATTTGCGAAAATGAGGTTAACGCGTGTAAAAATACGACCTTTTATAATTTTTCCGCCCCACAGGCATAAATGAACAAAGTTTCTCTCTCTCTCGCTTTCGTTTAAAGTGAATCCGATTTAAAAGTACATAACTTTTTTTGTTTCTTTAAATTTTCGCTTACGTGCAATCTCGAGTTCGAATGAAAATAGAAAAGAAATAAGGAAATTTGAAAATATTAGAATCACGAGAAATTGATGAAAGAAAAACAAATTGGAATTGGAAGAAAAAATAGAAAGAAACGAAAGAGAATAATAAGTAAAAAAATAAATAAATAATAAAAAATAAAATCACCAAAAACATAAAAGTTGGAAAACAGTATTGTTCCGAAATCAATCTGATTTTAACTTACAATTTCGCCCTCGATTTTTATTTAGCGTTGTATTTTAACTTCAAAAGTGTAAAATGATTAGAAGTAATTCGAAAAGGAGCCATTTTAAAATATCAAGAAAAATAAAAAAAATAAATAAATTGCTATAATCAATATATTTAGTAGAAAATTGAAGGTGGAATCGTAAAATAATTGCTAAAACTTTTGCTTTAAATTATGGTCAAATTTAAAAAAAAACGCATACTAGTTTTGATAATGAAAATGACGAAGCAAAAATAATATTAACAAATCTTAATAAATAGCGTACGTACTACGTAGTTTTATACTGTTTTCTAATTTTTCGTATAATAATAAATTATTGGAAAAAAATCTATTCTCAAAAAGTACACTAGTAAAAATTGCCGCGGAAAAGAGCATCTATTAAACGTGCTTTACTACCTTAGATAATATCGGTTAAATTTTTAATGCAAAACTTTAAAAGCCAAATACTGTATTTGGAATACAGTCGACGCCCCCATTAACATAACGCCAAGGGACTGCGCGTTAACTATGTTAATGGGAGCGTTATGTTAAGGGGGCTAATGGGTGAAAACCAACCAAGCTGCCAAAACGATTATGTTAATGGGAGGTTTATGTTAATGGGAATTTATGTTAATGGGGGAGTCGACTGTACGTAATTTGAGGCAAAATGATGAAAAAATGCCTCAATATTTTTTTTAGTTTTGTTTATTAAGACTTATATGAAGAGAAAATATGAAGTCGTTAAAGGACGCATGCCATCAGATACAAAAAATTGCAGGTTGGCCCAAAAGTTTTGATACATCTGTATTTATACGTCAATAAAATTTTTTATTATCATTGTTATGTATGATGAATATATGGTTTAAAAGCTCGTTTTCTTGCAAACATTTTGGTATATAAAAGTTCGGTTTAGTTTAATTTATTGTAAAGTTATAGGTTTTTTAAAGGAAGCTCATTATGTTAAAAAATCGTCAAGAAATCAGCATGCTCATGTTTCACAGCAGGGACACAATGCAATTTATTTACATTTATAGAAAAGTCTTTTTATAAAAAAAACAATTTTATTTTTATTTATTTGTTTATTACCATCTAGGAAATTATATAAGTAATAAATTAATTAATTAATATTTGTATTTTCAATTTTTAATTTTTAATAAGTTTTAAAGATTAAAAAATTTTCAAAAAAAATTTTCAATAACTCTTTTTAAAATATTTTTTTTAATAATTTGTATAAAAATAATGTAAATTTGAAAATAATGCATAAAAAATCAAGTAAAAATAAGTTTTGTAATTAATACTTAGTACATATACCAGTATCATTAATTTGTCGAGAAACAATATTGAAACATATATTGTTCCTTTATGAAGGTCGCACAATCGATCAATTTTGTGGACTAAGCTTTTGGCTCCGACAAATTCATAGCAAATGAGCAGGGCACCATTATATTTCAATATTTTTAAAAAGAAATATAATGGGTTTGTCTGCACATCTGTTAAAAATATAGAAGTCAACTCAAAGACAAGTCACAACATTGTTCGTGGATGGCTCTCCAGATTCACGACAACATTTACTTTTGTCGGCGAAACGGCGTCGTCGTCACCTAATGGATATTATTGCGTATGAATCTAAACAGATTAAGAACTCTAAATACCTTGTGTCTTATTCAGAAATTAGACTCATTTAATTCCAAATTTTTTCCTTAATCTAAAGCAACTCATGTTTTTATTTACAAAATGACCCAAATTCGTCCACGATTGCATTTTTGTTATAACTTTTTTATTTCGTAATCAATTTTAAAATTATTTTTTTATTTGATTTAGGCAACTGTTTAAGACCAAGCTGATCGATATTGATTACAAGTTATGAATTTGCTAATCATTTTTTGCCAATTTTTCCAAGAGTCAAAAATGTGAAAAATTGACGTTAAATTGACGTAATTTTTTGAATTGATTTTCGCTAATTTTTTATTTAATTGCTTAAATAATCAACTTAACTTCAATCTCATTAAATTTCCTAATATTGAATTCTTTAATTCAGCCATATTAAAATTGCTGCGTATCTCATGTTGTTTTGTTTTGTTTCCATTTATTTATTTCATCCAATACATTACTTGTCTTATAATTATTCATTATGTATTATGTGAAAGTAATGCTTACGTATAGTTGCAATTTATCTAAATTTTATTAAATTAAATAAATTAAATTAAATAATGCCTTTTAAAACGAATTTTATCTCCAGTTTCAACTAAAAAGTTAAATATAGAATAGAAGGGAGAAAGATTGAGGAAAACAATAATCGAAACTTTAAATATGAAAACATAAATTCAGCAATTTTAGCTTGAACATCTGTAGATTTCAAAATAAATTAATAAGGCCAGCACTGAACTTCGTATTAGAAAAAACTTCTAAATTTGAGGTTTTTTGTTCGATGTTTTTCTCATGTCTTTAATTGCCTTGTTGAAATTTTCTTTTAATTATTAAACAAAAATTTGAATAAAAAAGGTTATTTTTTATTTTCTAATAATATCAAAAAATAAAAGAAATTTTGAGTTTAAATGTATTTTTAGCTAAAAAAATGTGTGTAAAAACACACGTAATTACATACACAAAAATGTATTTCAAAAATTCAAAAATGCTATGGAATTTTTGCTTATAAATCGATTTAATATTAGTGCTATTGATTAGAGGCATACGAAAAAATGCACGTAAAATGACTGATATAATGATGAATGCCGACGGTGTTAGCATTATCATTAACACAATTATCAATTGTGTTCTTATTAGTAAAATAAATAAAAGTTGGAGCGTTTTGGGAATTGAAATCAATTTGAACAATGAAAGATAAGCAAAAGAAATATATGTATGGAAAAAAGAAGCAATATTTTGAAGGAAAAAGAAAATAATTATTAGCAAGAATTATTACATTTTATTTTCAAAGAAAAAAGCAAAAGCAAAAGCATTTTGCATTTTGCATTTTGTCATTTGTCCGATTTTTTTTCCATTCTATGAGATCAAATCCTTCCTAATAAAAATAAAAAGATTTTAAGTTTAATGAAAATGAAAGAAAATGAAAATTTTTTTAAAAGAATTATAGAGTCAAAAAAGATTTGTTTTTAAATTCGTTTTTAAAAGTCGAAATCAAATGAAAAAATATGAAACAAATTGAGGAGCTTAAGATCGAAAAGAAATTAAAGAACTTAGCTATTTTATTTAAAATTAAGAAGAACGAAAAATTTCGAAATGAAAGTTTTGTTAAAGAATTTTGATTAAAAATTTAAAAAAAAACTTTAAATTTAAAGAAAAATTTCAAAGAAATAAAGAAAAAATATAAATAATGTTCATCATACATACATGTATCGTTAGATTTTATAAATTTTCAAACAAAAATCCATTTGACAAAAAAGTTAATGTAGTGATTTTAAAATGATAAAACTTTAAAAATTCAGCAAAGTTGCAATGCGATGTAAAACTTAATTGTTGTTAAATTTTTCGACTGTTCGAAAGCAAATTTAGAATAAAAATATATGCACATCCGCGAAAATTGTGGACAAACAAAAATAAGGACGCATAAGAGCATAAAAGAATGTAGATCACCATATCACATCACCAACTGTAGATCATTATATGTATATTTTGAGAACATTGTTGTGTTTGTTATTTTTTAGTCTCGGTCTCGGTTTAATTAATTTGACAATACGCTTAATTTTACCAGATTAAAAATGAAGAAAATGCTCCTTTGTCATATACCTTGATTCATACTTACCAAAATCTTTTTTTTTAATTTAAGCATCAATACGTGATACGTGAAGGCCCCAGATCAATCCTCATATTTTAAGTAAATAATAAATAAAAATTGAATGTCCTAAATGAATTTCCTAAAGATTATTTTTAAGCTTGAAATCTTGGGATAGTGATAAAAATAATTCAAATCGGTCCAGCAAAACTACAGGTAAGATTAATAAATGCACAATATTTTTTATTTGTTTTAAATTTTTTTAACGAATTTTTAAACGAATCTTTTATAATTTGTTTTTTTTATTTTTACATTTTTACTTAATTGTTAATTGTATTAAATTTATTTACATAATTTAATTATTAAATTAAATCCATTGTATTGGTATGTTTATTTTCATTTTTTTAATCGTTAATACAATATAATATTTTTAAGCAATTCATTCGCCTAGCCAATTAATCACTTTATATTTCTTAAAAAAAGTAGCCTATGGCTAAAAGCTATGGCTAAAAGCTAAAATAATAAAAAAATGAATTTTTAAAGAAAAACATGAATGAGTGAATACGAATGTTAAAAAACGACTTTTTTAAAAGTATTTTTGAGAACCATTTTTAAAAAAAATTTACCCTAATTTCGCGTGTATAAGGCCGGGTGTTTTGAACCAATTTAAATTGGCGCCAATGAGTTCATTTTGTTGTTTTGGATCCAAGCGAGTCCAAATTTTGTGCCTACTTTTATGAAACCGAAACGAAGGCGGGCACAAAATTTGGACTTCAACGGATCCGATACAACAGAATGAACTCATTGGCGCCAATTTAAATTTGGCTTGAAACACCCGGCCTTATACACGCGAAATTAGGATACTTAAAATTTTTTTTATTGTTATTCAATTTTCAATTTTGAAACATTAGTATAAATGAAAATATTGCGCATTTTAGTCAAATTCGTAAGTGCGCTACGAGCCGAAAATGCGCCGCGTCTTTCGTCAATTTGCAGGCAGCAGGTTGTAATTATAAGAAACGAATTAAATTATTAAATGAATTTATTGCATATTATTTGCATACATTTTTATATACATATAATAATAATAACTTATTGGACAAACAGGTACTATAGGTACACTAACTTAGTCATATTACAGCAGTTTAATAATAACAATGATAATAAAGTCAATAAAAACCTTGGTTTAATTGTTTATAAACAAAAAAAGAAGAATCCTTCTATTACTTATAATATTTTTCTGGAAGTAAATCTATTTCTAATATGTTTCATATTCACATGAAATTTTTAATTTATTTCAATTTTTATGTAACATTTTCAATAATATTTTTGTATTTTATAATAGTTAAAAAATCTTTAAAATATTATTAATAATATATTTATTATAGAGAGAATTCTGTGGAAGATGGCGCGCCACCAGCACAAAAACCTCATCTTTTGCAACAACAACAGTTTCCATTACAACAACAATATTTACCACAACAAATACAACAACAACAAGATTACTACTCCGCGCAAGGTTATCAATTACCACAACAACAGCAATCTTTTAATTCAGAACACGCTTACGCGCCGCGTCAGACACCGCTATCAAGAAGAGGTTTTTCGCGTTCAACTCGAGGCGGTAGTGTTGGAAGCGGTTTTCTACAAGTAGAATTTATAAATTCTAATATAAAAAAAAATTTTTTACAATATTTGTTATTGATTTTACTAAAATCAATAGCATTTAGAAATAATTTTTTAATTAATCTCTCAAAGTGAATTGTTTTCAGAAGGCGTTAAGAGATGCAGGCTCAAGCGAGCCGCATTCGCCATTGCGCGAGCCAGCCAGCGCATGGACCCTACCTCCACAACAATTTTTGCGACAACAACAAAAACAAGAATTATTTTTGGCACGAGAACAGCCAAGTCGATTTCCGTCACAACAACATTTACAACGTCATCCACTAGAAATTGATTTGGACTCGGACTCGGGCGATTACGCAGAAATTCGCTCTACTCGCCAGAATGATGGCAACAAAAAACGCGAAAGTTTGTTGAAAAACAATAAATTATCAGTTTTGATTAAAATTTAACGTGATATGTGATACGTGAAGTGCCCAAATCAATTCTCCCCTGCTGGAAATAATCTTGGAACTAATTATTTCGCGGGTTTGGATGAGGACCATCCAGCCATCGAAATATCGGCATAAGCGGCATTTGCGCATTTTACATTTGCGCACTCGACATTATTAAATGAAAATTTGTAAATTAAAATTAGTTAATTTAATTTAATTTGTTAATTATAAAAATTTTATTTTTTTGAAAATCGTTTTTTGAGCACCGTCATTTACGCACAGGCCCGTCATTTGGGCATTGTATGAAATATCTTAGATTTTTTGCATTTCTTTTATGAATTTTTTTATTCATATTAGGTATATATTATGTCAAAATAAGGCAGTTATTCTTATTACTTTTTCATACAGGTTTTTGCATTTTTGTCGATAGAGCAAGGCCTAAGCCTAAGCCTAAGTCCCAAACTTAATCATAAGCCCAAGTTCTAGGTCTAAGCCTAAGCCCCCCACCCCCCTCCCCCTAATGTGATCGCTCTGCCAAAGTATAAAACACTTTATCAAAAATAAATAAAAAGAAAGAATTCATGAAAGTATAAAAAAATACGATAAACGTAATGTATTTCGTATAATGCGCAAATTGGTCTGTGCGCAAAAGACGGGTTTGTAAATTTTTAAAATAAAATTAAAATAATTAATAATTTTAATTAAATTTTTAATAATTATCATTTAATGTGCAAAAGTCGGGATGTTTAAATGTCGTGCCCAAATGACGGTACGCAAAACTCGTGCTTTATGATCTACATACTGAGTCATTATTACTGACTCATTCACAATTAATTAGCAATTGAATTTTTTGAGGAATTAGTGTTTAAAATTAGATTAAAATTTAAATTTTTTAAAACAGAAAATTATTATAGAAATGACTATTTTTAGTGAGTGTGCCGATTTCGCCAAAATCAGTGACTTTTCACGACCAATACAAACGAGGCCAACAGATCGGTAATTACACCTCTCTAAATCAACAACATGTACCTAGCGCTACATCTGGCCCGGAATTCTCCTCGCAGCGTGCTGAGAGCGCGCACACACCCTTGCGAACGCCTTTTCCTACTGCTTCGACGTCGTACACAACCGTGCACGCATCCTCGCGTGGTCGGTCTGCTGAGCGGCGATTTCCGCATTCCAGCGCCGGCGCTGAAACAACAGAACCACTTAGACCGTACAGTTCATCATCGTCTAGTGCAATACACGCGGCAGCAGCTGCAGTCACATCTCAAACCCCCGAACGACTGCAGGCGCAATTTGCGGCAGCTGCTGGACGCGTCGGTTTTAACGCTTACGAACAGATGTTTGCGCCAAGTGGTATGGCAGGCGCTGCAACGCCGTCGCGTTTGAGTCGTGCCGCAGCACCGCCTCCTGATGAATTGCTCAATGGTGGAGATATTGGTTCTCTCGATGAAGCCGCAATGGACTTGTTGCGCTTGTCAACGGAGCCAGCAATTACCGCTTATAACAACCGACAACGTTTGCCGAAAGCCGCATCGACGAGTACTGTACCGCGACAAGTTTATACACAAATGACAGTAAATTTTCTATTGATTTAATGCGTATTTTGATATAGTATTTTAATAATACGATTTTAAAGAATTGGGAGATTTGAAAAATTAAAATGAAATAAAAAATTACTGATATTCTTAAAATTGAAAGGAATAAAATAATTTTTTCCACATTCTGATCTAAAACTTTGCTTCAATTTAATAATTAGGTTTGTATTTAAGCAGTAAATTTTAGGTCTATTGTCGATAAATTTCAAACTTAAATTAATAAATATAAAGTATTAAAGAAAAATGTCAATTCTAGAGTTTATTTGAATTTTGAAAGCACATATCTGAATTGATCATATATCCTCTAATTATATAATACTGTAAACATTCGAATAATTCAGGAGTCTGGTAGCATGTTCCGCTTACCGTGTCTAAATTTGGGAAGCGTTAGTAGTCCAACACGCGATGATTCGCCGGACACGTTGATAAGTACGAGTGGAATTGGACTCAGAGGAATTATGAGCCCGGCGTATACGGCGTCACCAGGCGCTACATCGCTGAGACGTTCACCCTTTCGCCTTCAACGTCATGATAATCATTTTTCACCGCCTCCTGGTCTCTACGAAACTACGGGTTTTTTTTATGTTTTAATAAATAGAGAAAATAATAAATATTTCCATTTTTTAAATTGAATTGTTAATTATTTGTTATGAATTTAATTAATTTCCTACAGATCGTAGTCAAATGTCACCATTCTCAACATCGGTAGTTGACGATGAAAGCGGCCGATTGCACTTTGAGAGACACGCTGAACGCGAACATGTTATGGACAAAGAAGAACGCGTTACTGGCCCACCAATTGTTCGCACCACCGTTGAAGGTGCATACATTTTATAAATGATATGATTTTGTTTATTAAAAAGTTAGAATTCAGCTTATATTCCAAGTGAAAATTTTGTTTTATAGGCAATTTAAAAATGGAAAAATCAGTGGGTGCTCACTTGCGCCACATTGACCATTCCATCGCCAAAGCTTATACGATTCGTGATACGACCACACGGTACGTGATTCGAACGATAATCGGACGCCGAGAAATCGTTTTGGAGGAATACGGTAAAACGCCGATACAAACGCGTTATCCTAACGGTACCGGTAGTCCCACCGTACATTCGTCCGGTACTTATAGGTTAGCTGTCTTCGAAGATGGACAGGAAATCGGACGTCACGAGGCTGATATAAACATTCCCAATAATATGGTACAAAAATATTTGCAATATTAGAAAAAATATAATTTTTTACAATGCAATAGCTACAAATTTTATAAATTTTAGAATAAGCCTGAATATTTGGCGAAGCTAAGCGAGCGTCTCTTAGCGGAACTGGCGTCACTAGACGGCTCTGAAATTACAGCAGCCACACACGTGGAAATTGAGCGCATCGAGAACGTGACAGATATTGTTAAGACCTATCTAATTGGTCAGGCCATGCCAAATACCGAGGAAATCGCCCCATTCATTTTTTTGGCTGCTCCAAGCGAATTCGATGTGGAATCAACTTCGGATAATCTCAGCGAGGTCCCACAGGCTGAAACACTCAGCAAATCTTATGTGGACAGATTAGAGCGTGAAGATGTGATTATGGAAGAGCCACCGCCGACAATTCGTCAAGATATTTACCTTCGGCAGGAGGGTCGATCATTTGCCGATGATGCAAAAATCACTCCACTGAAAAGACTCGAGTCTGACACGGAGTCTGTGGACTCTGTTCGCCGGCCTTCATTTGAACCAATGGTCATTGCGGACTGCGATTTGAATCGAACTGAAGATCGGAGCTCAATCGAGGTACTAATTGCGCAAGAACGCTATGACGCGCTAACATTCATTCTGCGAATTGAACGACGTCACGCGCGTAAAAAACTCGGTCCCGTCGCTTACGAAATGGAACGACATGGCAAGAATTTTCGTGACAAAACCATTCATCGTCCGTACGCGCGTCGACCCGAATCGGAGGAGGAAGAACCTCCGGAAGAAGCTAAATCTATGCCGCAAATTAAGATCGATACAGTGGAAGATACAAGGTCCACTTCAGATGAGGAATTTGACGGAAAGTATTACAAACGTAAAATTTTGGAGGAGCCTCCACCGCCAAAAATCGCGAAAATTACGGATGAGGAGGCAGAAGGTGGTGCATACAACTTTGAAACTTGCGGCCAACATCATGAGGGCAAGTCAATATTGAGGCGCCTGCATCGCTATGAATCCGAAACATCAATTGACTATGAAAAACGGCGTAAAGGTGGAAGTATTACGTACGTAACACTTTTCAAAAAAGAAACTGACGGACGTTTTGATGTAATTATTGAATGTCCCAACGTTGGACCATTCACTGATCTACGAACTAAAGCGGTGCCAGAACAACGCTACGAGAATTTAGAGTATATGAAAGTGATGGCACACAATGCGCCCGACCGTCTCGAAGTAGGAGCGTGTCTGCGCGAGGCGCGTTTATGTCAAACGGCATTTAGCGCAACGGCTTTCTCGCGCGAAGAACTAAGCCAATACGTGCATGTTGAGCGCAAAGAGAACGATCTTCGCCGGCTGGATGCAGACAGGAGCATGAGCGAGCCACGTCGCTATGAACGCATTCAACGCCAGCTCCGCGAACACACCGTAGAGAATGAACATTGCGCGGTACTTATGGAGAGCCGCGGAACATGCGTCGAACGAGCAGCAACCGATTGGGCCACACCTGTTATAGGTAGATAGATAAGAAAAATAAATATGTAGCTTATTTTTGCCACACATCTTTTTCAGTCACTTAGTTCGCAAAAAAAATTCTTTACAAAAAAAACATATGTTTAGTTAAATATTTTGTATAGATTATTTATAGTGTATTTATAAAAAAAATTATTAACTTTTATAACTATTTTAATTAATTTTTATACTTTATTATTCAATTAGTTTTAACTCATTTTTAATAAAGAAATCAAATTTTTGAGAAAAAAGTGATTGAATCAAAATTTTGCGGTGATTGCAATTGAATAGCAAATTATTTTCGGTATTAATAGGAAATTTCTTAAATTGGTTTCTGATAATCGAGATCTTGGTTTATTAGCTTTTTTTCTTTTAAAATATTTTGAATCCCAATACTCTCAAGTCCCATAATGTTCCGGCCCACTTTGCGTTCCGCCGCCGCCTCCACCCGCCGTGCCGTCGCCAAAAAATTTTAATGAAGCGATGACCAAAAATGGTCCTTGGCTCTGTGTTTTATGCTTTCACAAACACACGCAAAAAACAAACGAATTACAGACAAATGAAATATACAAATACATCCCCAGACACCTAATAAGCCTAAAGCCATTTAACATCAAACTAGTAAATCATTTTTTTATTAACAAAGAATGGATTTAAAAAATTTAACCTTTCATTTAATGATTTTTAAATTTAAAATAGTTATTTTTTATTCTTATTAAATTGAAAAAAAGAAATCAGAGTTAGAATGTTGTAGCTGTTAAATATAAAATATTGAAACTAAATACAATTTTAACAATTCCAAATTTAAATCATTAACACACTCACTCATATTACACAAAATTATCATTAATTAACATAAATAACAGTATTTTCACGCAGCACATTATCGTTGTTCACGTTGATAGGTTTTAGTCAATACGCGCACTGCACACACTCAAGCAAAAGCACTATGCACTACGGTACACAATGTACAGACACGATCACAAGCAGAGCAAATTCATGCTTCAATTTTAAGCCCAGTTCGTTCGATCAAAATTGAAGCCTGTGAGAAGGAGCAAGAAACAAAAAGCATATCAAAATGCATGCATTTAGCTAATTACAGAACTATTTTGCCGATGTACGGTAGCGCAAGCGTCGTATGGCCATCTAGTGAAAGTCGTGATCGTGCATCGTCTGCAAGTGCTGGAATACGTTATTCATCATCTACTACGTTGGCAATTACTGGTTTTGTAAAAGCAGCTTCCGAAGGAAAACAAATATGCGATGTAGAAACCGGGTCGCACCACAGCAGATTTGTAACGAAAACGACTTATACAAAAGAGGATTTGATGAAATCGGAAGAATCTCGAAAAATTCAACAAAGACGAAAGAGTTGTGATGATAAAAGTACTTATCAATATCATGATGAAAAAAGTTCTCAAACAATGCCAATTATTAGTTCTTATTCTGGAATTCTAATAGACCAAATTTATCAAGCGAATGAAGAGATGTTAATAGAAATTCAAGAAAAACAACACAATTATACATCGATAACTAATGATACATTTGATGAAGAAGATCGTTTAACGGCATCGATGATGACCGATTTTGGTATTCAGGATCTACCCTTTACGGTTGTTGATTACCGTAGAGAAATGACTAGTCAACCAGAATTTGATGTTATTGAAATATGTCATGACATCGACTTAAACGAGTCGTCCACAGCCCGAATTCCAGAGCCTAGTACTAAAGTTGCCGATTTATATATTCAAATGGAAAATAAATTCATTCTTAATAATACATTTGAAGAATCTCAAGGTATTATTAACATTAAGAAAGAAGTTGAAAAGCAAAAAAAAGAAATCACAGAGTTTTCGGAAGTTAACGCGGAAGCATTTTTATTGGAAAATAAAATTAATAAAGACATTTGCTCTTTATTTAATCATGTGAACAAAAATAAAGCCTCACAGAGGCTATCAACAGCTCAAAGTACAGAAAAAAATATTTCTTTATATACTAACATGGAAAAAAATTTCAAATTTGATAATTTAAATACTGTTGCTTTAAAAATATGCAAAGAAGCAAATAAATTGGCCTCAGTACAAAATTTAACAATGTATACTGAAAAATATGCTAATTTAATTTGTATTTACGAGCTAATGGAATGCGAATCACGAGCTCATGCTCAATTGAAGGATTTTCATCAAGATTGTTCTAAATTATCTGCCAAAGCATTTCAAGACTTTGAAGAGATTGTATTCAAATTTTTGGCCAATAAAGATCATGTTGAAGATTCCGCGAGAACTACCTCAAAGGAACAAGGAAAAATAGGTCAGGAGGTACAGCGTTCTTTCTCAATTGAAAGCCAACAAACAACAGGACAATTTAGTAGTAATCGATCTGATTCAGGATTTCGTGAATCGGTTATAAAAGAAATTCTCCTAGCAGAAGAGCAGTCAATTAATGCATATGAGCCTAAAGTTCCAATCAGTGCCGAATTGTCTGCCCATTTGATAAGAATATATCGAGATTCTATTTCCGAAGATGTTTTATTAAAACTTAAAGAATTTATAAAACAATTTGTGATGGTTAAAACAAAGAGTGTTTCTTCAAAAAATACTAAAAAACAGACAAACTTTTCAAAATTTTCTGAAGATGAATTGGCAAATATTTTTTTAAGTCTAACGAATGAATACAGTGATAAAATTAATTTCTCGCTTAAGTCCAGTAACCAAATTCAAAATGAGCTTGAAAAATTTGTTGCATCGCAGTCAAGCGCACCGGCTACGGATATAGTAAAAGTTGTTTCCATTGTAAAAGCAGCAATCGAAGAAACGATAGAAGGAATGCGAAAGGAAAAGCGTACGATGGCGGATAACAGCAACTCAGCTGAAATTCAAGACTATATAATGAAAAAATCAGACATAAAAAAAAGAATATCAGAATCTAAAGAAGAAACTCAAAATGTTTTCCATTCTATTGAAATGCTAGAAAATGAAGAAACGGTCCAAAACGTTGTAAAAATGAAACAAACAGGTCAAAAGTTGGATTATAACATGGCACAAGATAATCTTAGCGTGGAATTTCAATCACAATCAAAACAATTTATAAATGAAATAAGCTGCCATAAAATGTTTGAGACTCCTCAAAAAGCAGAGGGATTAATTAAAAATCTGAAAGAAATTTCTGAAAAAGAAATATCAGTGGAATTTGCTACAAATAGTATTCGCGAACAAGAAAATGTTATGCATTTAATAAATAACGCAAACGTACAAAACCAACGAGCAGACCTTCAAGAATTTGGCAGTACGGAAGTTTTGTCGGATGCTCATTTTGTTCGTCGCGTAAAATCTGTTGAGCGATCTGAATCAGATGTAATGTTGGCTAGCCGGAGAAAAGTAGAAGAGTGGTTGCGATCAAAATCGGTAGATACTGAAAACGTGGAAATTGAACCAACTGAATTTACCGAAAATCGATATGAAAGACTTTTGAACGCAAAACTTAACACTAAAACTGTAATTTCAGATACCGCAACAATGCTCACTAAAGCCGCACAAGTCTCAAATGTTAAAATAGAACAATTATTGCAGAATAACAAATTGGAAAATTTGGAGTTTGAAACAGCCATATTTGGATTAGTAGATAGAAAAAAAGCTATTTTATATACGAAAGAACATCCAGAAGTTTCGACATTTATGAATCTAGACATTAGTGTACTTGAGTCTGATCCGTTGGCTAGTATAAATATTCCCAAATTTCTTGAAACATCAAAAATATTCAAAACATTGGCTTCAACTGAAAAATATGAAGCATTATACCATAGTTTACAAAAAATGATGAAAAATGAATTTATTACGGTTCTCGAAAATATTGCTAATTTTTGTACGGTACAAAGCACACTAAACATTGAAGAAAAAATGGAAATAAAGGAATTTTTACAAACGGAAAGTGTTGAAATTCTTTTCGAATGTTTTCCAATTCCATTACAAGATCATATTAAAGCAAATCTTCGTGAATTTGGTAAAGAAGAAAAAGAAGCACTTGTTGTTCTAGAAAAAATTGCAAATATAGAGCGGAAAAACAAAGATGAAGTTGTTGCTATTTTGGAGAGTAAAAATGAACTGTTTAATAAATACACAACAAAAGCCTCAAAACTTATGGATATTAGTAATAAAAAAGTGATAAAAAAGACAGCAGACTTAATTTTGGAGACGTCCACGAGATTAATAGAATCAATAAAACGAACTGTCGAATTATATTCGAAAGTATCTCCAAATGAAATAACAAACTTAGATTATCAATTAAGAGATGATATAAAATGTCATACAATAGAAAAAATGATCGCAAGCATTGGAGCAAGAGTAGAGAAGCGAATGGCGGAGGCTAGCACGGAAACGGTAACATTAATGTATACTGGAACAATGGGAAACATACCTGAAGCACGAATTACGATACCAACATCAGTGCTGCAATCAAAGGGAATTTTAGAAATTTTAGAACCTTTACAAATAGACAGTATCAAAGAACTTTCAAAATGTTTTCAAACTGAAGAAGCTAAAAATATATTCAAATTAATAAATTATGAAATGGTTGAAAGCGTGCTATCAGATAAAGAAAAAAGTGAAATATTTAAATTTATTCGATCTGATGATGTATTAACTGTAATAAAATGTCTTCCTGAAAATATACAAGAAAAAATCAAAATAAATATGAAGAAATTCAGCATTGTAGATTCCTCAGTTTCAGTGATTCTTGATAAGTTACACCGTTCTGTATCTCGTAATATTGACGTCACAACTATTATTAGTCAATTACCCGAATTTTCTATATTGAAATGTGATCTGAGTGCAGCAAAGGAGTCAATAATTAATAAATATAAAGAATTGCAAGCTTTTTCAGATCTCACAAGTGGGACGTCGGTGTGGCTTGAAGAAACATCTAAATCAATGGCTGAATTAACTACAATATCACCAACAAACAAATTTATTGATATGCAGACGATGTTAAAACACATTGTACCGAAGACATATGAAGCTTTTGTTTTGAATAAAATTACAAATTTATCACGAACAGAACAAATAATTCGAGAACAAAGTGAAAAAAAGTCAAATGAAATAACAAACTTAGATTATCAATTAAGAGATGATATAAAATGTCATACAATAGAAAAAATGATCGCAAGCATTGGAGCAAGAGTAGAGAAGCGAATGGCGGAGGCTAGCACGGAAACGGTAACATTAATGTATACTGGAACAATGGGAAACATACCTGAAGCACGAATTACGATACCAACATCAGTGCTGCAATCAAAGGGAATTTTAGAAATTTTAGAACCTTTACAAATAGACAGTATCAAAGAACTTTCAAAATGTTTTCAAACTGAAGAAGCTAAAAATATATTCAAATTAATAAATTATGAAATGGTTGAAAGCGTGCTATCAGATAAAGAAAAAAGTGAAATATTTAAATTTATTCGATCTGATGATGTATTAACTGTAATAAAATGTCTTCCTGAAAATATACAAGAAAAAATCAAAATAAATATGAAGAAATTCAGCATTGTAGATTCCTCAGTTTCAGTGATTCTTGATAAGTTACACCGTTCTGTATCTCGTAATATTGACGTCACAACTATTATTAGTCAATTACCCGAATTTTCTATATTGAAATGTGATCTGAGTGCAGCAAAGGAGTCAATAATTAATAAATATAAAGAATTGCAAGCTTTTTCAGATCTCACAAGTGGGACGTCGGTGTGGCTTGAAGAAACATCTAAATCAATGGCTGAATTAACTACAATATCACCAACAAACAAATTTATTGATATGCAGACGATGTTAAAACACATTGTACCGAAGACATATGAAGCTTTTGTTTTGAATAAAATTACAAATTTATCACGAACAGAACAAATAATTCGAGAACAAAGTGAAAAAAAGTCAAATGAAATAACAAACTTAGATTATCAATTAAGAGATGATATAAAATGTCATACAATAGAAAAAATGATCGCAAGCATTGGAGCAAGAGTAGAGAAGCGAATGGCGGAGGCTAGCACGGAAACGGTAACATTAATGTATACTGGAACAATGGGAAACATACCTGAAGCACGAATTACGATACCAACATCAGTGCTGCAATCAAAGGGAATTTTAGAAATTTTAGAACCTTTACAAATAGACAGTATCAAAGAACTTTCAAAATGTTTTCAAACTGAAGAAGCTAAAAATATATTCAAATTAATAAATTATGAAATGGTTGAAAGCGTGCTATCAGATAAAGAAAAAAGTGAAATATTTAAATTTATTCGATCTGATGATGTATTAACTGTAATAAAATGTCTTCCTGAAAATATACAAGAAAAAATCAAAATAAATATGAAGAAATTCAGCATTGTAGATTCCTCAGTTTCAGTGATTCTTGATAAGTTACACCGTTCTGTATCTCGTAATATTGACGTCACAACTATTATTAGTCAATTACCCGAATTTTCTATATTGAAATGTGATCTGAGTGCAGCAAAGGAGTCAATAATTAATAAATATAAAGAATTGCAAGCTTTTTCAGATCTCACAAGTGGGACGTCGGTGTGGCTTGAAGAAACATCTAAATCAATGGCTGAATTAACTACAATATCACCAACAAACAAATTTATTGATATGCAGACGATGTTAAAACACATTGTACCGAAGACATATGAAGCTTTTGTTTTGAATAAAATTACAAATTTATCACGAACAGAACAAATAATTCGAGAACAAAGTGAAAAAAAGTCAAATGAAATAACAAACTTAGATTATCAATTAAGAGATGATATAAAATGTCATACAATAGAAAAAATGATCGCAAGCATTGGAGCAAGAGTAGAGAAGCGAATGGCGGAGGCTAGCACGGAAACGGTAACATTAATGTATACTGGAACAATGGGAAACATACCTGAAGCACGAATTACGATACCAACATCAGTGCTGCAATCAAAGGGAATTTTAGAAATTTTAGAACCTTTACAAATAGACAGTATCAAAGAACTTTCAAAATGTTTTCAAACTGAAGAAGCTAAAAATATATTCAAATTAATAAATTATGAAATGGTTGAAAGCGTGCTATCAGATAAAGAAAAAAGTGAAATATTTAAATTTATTCGATCTGATGATGTATTAACTGTAATAAAATGTCTTCCTGAAAATATACAAGAAAAAATCAAAATAAATATGAAGAAATTCAGCATTGTAGATTCCTCAGTTTCAGTGATTCTTGATAAGTTACACCGTTCTGTATCTCGTAATATTGACGTCACAACTATTATTAGTCAATTACCCGAATTTTCTATATTGAAATGTGATCTGAGTGCAGCAAAGGAGTCAATAATTAATAAATATAAAGAATTGCAAGCTTTTTCAGATCTCACAAGTGGGACGTCGGTGTGGCTTGAAGAAACATCTAAATCAATGGCTGAATTAACTACAATATCACCAACAAACAAATTTATTGATATGCAGACGATGTTAAAACACATTGTACCGAAGACATATGAAGCTTTTGTTTTGAATAAAATTATAAATTTATCACGAACAGAACAAATAATTCGAGAACAAAGTGAAAAAAATATAAATTTATATTATTCAAGTAAATTGGAAGAGCAACCTTTCACAATAGCATGTCTTCCTGAAAGTATTCGAAAGACAGACGGCTTTAATTTGTTAGCTTCATCAAATATTTCGGTAAATATTCTAGCACAATTAAACAAAATGTTGGGCGCAGAAGGTATTTCAATGATATGCAAGATAGCTAATTATGAAAAGCTGGCAAAAGTTCTTTCAGTTGCAGAAAAATCAGAAATAAAACGTTTTTTGAAAGAAAATGCAGTCGAATTTATACTGAAAAGCTTTCCTATTCCAATCCAGGAGCAGCTAAAGACAAATATTAAATTATTGGCCGAAAGCGATGCTTCATTAAATATTTTGCTTAATCGTTTTATTCGTGAAATTCCTAATGAACTTGAAAGTGAATTACATAGAATTGACGTTCAAAATCTTACTAAAGTAAGAAAAATTGAGGCTAGTAAAGAAATAGAGAGTAACCGCCTTGAAGATCTTTGTAAATTTACGAAAAATATTTTACATGCCTCACATATTATTGAGGAAGCAATTGTCAGTGCTGCACAATTAAGTATTCCAGCTGTTAAAATCAATGAAATTAGTTCGCAGTTTTTTAATTTTGAAAAAAAGATAAATATACTTGGACAAACAACAGAATTAAAATTGATTGATTCCTTAAAAAGTCCTTCAATTTTAGGTTCTCAATTAAGAGAATTTAAGGAAGAAATTGTTAATATTCATTATGAAAGTATAGTGGACCATAGTCCAAAAGTTGCAATTTCCTATCCGGAATCTATTAAATACACTGATGGATTGCAAGCAATTGCACAAACACAGCAATCATCTAATATTATAACAAATTTAAATAAATTTTTACAAAGTGAAAATGTGACAAAAATTAGAAATCTGGCCAATTACGCAACTTTTAAATATAAATTATCAGATTTTTCAATAAAAGAGTCTATAGAATTCCTTAAAACTGAAACAGCATATTATTTAATAAAAAGTTTGCCTATACCAATTCAAGCTCAAATTTTTGAAAATATAAGAGAAATGACTAGAGAAGATGCGTCGTTAGGTGTGGTTCTCGAACGGTTGGCTCGTCCATTATCTGCAGATGACATTGCTGTAAGCATGCCTAAAAGTGCTTCCGCTTCCCATGGAAAAGATATTTTTATCGACGAAAATGTGGAAATTTTCAATGAATTAAAAGAAACTTTTGAACGTATTTTGGGTGCTACAATATTGCTCGCCTATGATAAAAAAGAAGCAAAATATAGTGACAACGTATATGTTCAGGCGGCGGCAAATCATTTAAGTCTAATTAAAGACCCTAAAGATGAGAAAATTTGGTTTAATGAACACATGAAAAATAACAAATTTATTTCAGAAAAAAAGAAAGAAACGACTGAAAAAATTGTTGAATTGGTTAAAAATGAATTAACTCGGGAGGAATTGACAAAAAAATCTATATTTATGCCTGAAGTTTTATCATCGAAATTACAAGTACATGAATGTATTGATGAGCGACAAAATCTGCATTCTGCGATTGATATTGTTAATATTGATGAATCTGTAAGTGCTACTATTAAAAAAAGAGTGTGTCACAAAAGCGACATGCTCAGCACAAAAGCAGCATTGACAAATGATATTTTTACTACATTTCAAGTTGATGCGCCAAGAACATGTGATAAACATGTTGAAAGTTCTCGTTGCCAACATACAGTTGAACGTGACGAGCGTAGCTTTTTCATCAACAGCGATTCCGTCGATCGCACATTTTCTGATGTACGTAACTCCGATATTCAAATTACACGCGTATTTAATAGATCTGTAAGTGAAGTTCCGGTAAGATCGGGAGTTTTAAAAGAGATTCAACACGCTAATATTGAATCAGCTGCGTATTTGTGTCGAATTACATCTTCGTCTCGCAGATGCCAACAAGACATTGAAAAATCGATTAACATTCCACGAAAATGGGTAGAAAATTTGAATACGTTTGAATCTGCTGAAAATACAGAAAACCTATCTTATACAATTGATAAACCATTTCCATATAATTCAACAGATCGACTTTTGAAAATAAAAAATGAGCAAAAATTTGTGAAAAACATTCATGCTTCAACCATAGAAAATTTAAAGCCCATTCATGTCGATTTTTCAAATTCTAACTCAACATTTAGAGAAATGTCTGGAGCTAAAATTATCGATTCTCATACGCTGAAGACTGAAGCTTGGCTCAGGGAACAAGCTTTTAGAAAAAATAATTTAATTTCTGATTTAAGAATTGTGGACAAGGATTTAAATGTCCAATGGCTCGGCAAAGTGACTCCTATCATTCGTGAAATAATTAAAATGAAAGCAAGTGAAACTGTATCTGTAACATCTGGAGAAGAGTTCATTACACCTCCACGCAATGCTGAGAGTGCAGAACGTATCGTAAAAATATCAACGAATGTGCAAGGTGCATTATACCAATTAAAAATTGATACTTCTACTATAGAAGAGCATATTAATAATAGTTTGAATTTATTAACTAAAATTGATTATACAATAAATGAAAAGTTTTTCCAAAAAGAAGGTTCAGTAAATATTCGAGAATTCGGCGACGTAAACAGCGATATTGGCATACTCTTAATGCAAATGCCTACGCGTAAATCGCGTGCGACCGCTGATCACATCGTAAATGTAGCACGAGGCTTGCAGCAAACACTTAAGTCGGCTCATGCATCCGATACTAATGCAATGATGAGCGCACAATGGATAGGTCGGGCGGCACATGAAAAAGTTAGCAAAATTCTTAAACAGACAAACAAAATTACAAGTCAAGAGCTAAAAACACCAGAGTCGAGTGTGAAAAATGTGATTAAAGGCGAGTTCATATCGCGTGAAAGCATTAGAGAACAACAGTCGGATCATTGTATTTTTACGGCACGGCGGGAAAAAAGTTCTGAACGCCTACGTGAATATGACTACGATCAAACGAGCGTTGTGACCCAATGGCAAACTGTTGATCGGGATTTGTTTGCTGATGCGTACATGTGCATGCCACTAAATACATGTGCAACAATTCACACCCTTGAAAGCATCGAGGAAGTGCAAAATGTTGTGAATTCATGGTGTAAAGGAGAAGAGGCAGCGATCTGTACACATAATGTTGCGCTCGCTTCACATGCAAATGCTATTCGCAATTGGGAAATCCAGCCTACACTATACGTTGAATGCACGTTAATGAAGAAAAATTTACTGTCGGACTCATTGAAAACAGAAATAACGCACTTTATTAAACGAATTTACGAACCTATCGCACATCAAATGCGAGAAAGTAGCAACGAAAAATTAAATTTATTTGTGGAGCTAAATTGTGTCAGTAGGGCACCTTTATTATTGATAAATCCAATCCATTCAATTAAACAAATTCAAAATATTTATGTAACTCCATTTGTTGTATTCGTAGATTCCGACAATGCAAATGTCGACTATCGCATTGCGAAAGCAGTCAAGGAAGAAAATACCACAAAGATCACAAAATTGGCAAATTTCACATTGCCTGTCGGGTTTACCTGCGACGCATTTAGCGAAAAACGCCAAAAATTGGTAGTAAATATTCAGGCGCATACTTATGCACAAGAAAGTGTTCAACATATAATTCGTGTTCCGCGTGTTGAAAAGCACAAACGCGTGCATATTGACGAGTTTGTGGAAGATGAAGCACTAATATATGCTCAACTTACGACACGAGAAACTAAGTTCCTTGAAACATTTATAACGCTTTTTATACAACGCGTCCACGAGCCGACGCCCGTTCTTATAACAAACGCCACTAGCGATTTTGTTGTAAATGTTAGTGAACAGATGGAACATGCGGATAAACGCGAAGAAAGAGCATCAATAACAATAAAAATTGCACGTGCTGAAGCGCCAATGAAAATAAAATGCAAAGAAGTTAAAGAAGAGAGCGTTCAAATTTCATATGCTTATGATAAAGAATTGTCAATGGAAGAGTTTACAACTACTCTAAGAACACCAGGGTATGGTGGTGAATACCATCTTGGAACGTTAGCAGCGGGAGATGCGGTACGTATTATTACAGCCACGCTTTTACGACCTGCACAATCTGAAATAATACGCAGTCGATTACCATATCGATTGAAAATTGAGCTACCTATTAAACATTTATTTAATTCGATACAGAAAAATGCCAACATAAATTATTTATTCCAAAAACTAGAAATATTAGAAAACTTAACCTTTTCGGCAATGTGTGCACGGCAAATTGCGCCGGCGAAAATACGTTGCTGCGAATCGCTTGAAGAAAGATATACAATAAATTATGAGTTGAGAAATAATGTTGATCAGAATATGCTGCCACAAAAAGTTGAAAAAACAATTAATATTACCAATCGTGGAGGAATCGTTTCTCTTTCAAGTTCAATGCCAGAATTTAATGAACTCAACGCGCTGCGAGAGCTTAGACGAAACGAGAAATTCGATTTTAAAACAAAGACAATCATTCATGCAAATGAAAGTGAACATCATCCTCTACTTCAAACAAAGGCCTCGAAATTTGAAAATCAAGTTTATAATGAAGGATGGGAACGAAATGAAAGTAAAGAAATAGTGGAACATTTATTACGTGATAAGAATCGTTGGTTACCATCTTCGAAATTAAAAACAAAAGAAGCCAAAAACGAGATGGAAGTTAGTTATTTTAAATATGAGAAAAGCGCGCAGACCGATTTTCTACCGTATACTTTATTGGAGGCTCGATTAGGAGGCATTTTTCGTTTGAAAACAATGGCCGCGCAACAAAATGATGCAACCTTTATCCGTGAACTAGAATCTTCTCATATTCAAGTTGCTCACTGCTCAAAATTAATTGTTAATGCTAATAAAGCTACTCCTTTGATGCTGCATACGTGCGCTTCGACAGCTGGCGGTGTAGATGTGCAAGCGCAATTGCAGCGCAGCGCATCGCACGATCGCGTGAATCTTGTGTGCCGTGCCAGTAATCACTTGACCACCGCACTGTTTGATGTATGCGAAAGCACTGACGAATCACAACGTGTCTATTGTGAATATAAAAAGTCCGAATCACAAAGCGATTTAGAGCTAGTCGTTGCTATACCGCGCGACGGCGGTGCTGCAACGCTTATCTCGAAGGCAGTAAGTGATCTACAATTCAATAACGCGTTAAATTTGATACGACGTTTGGACACCTCACCGGCGCCAGCCCGGCTTGTCTTACTATGTGCGCGCGGAGTTGAACCCGCCGCTTTACGCGCGAACGCATCAAAATCAATAAGCGTTTTTATTGAAGAACAATGGACACGCGATTATGCTTCTTCATTCGCTAACATACTCAAATATTTTCCAAACGGGATGACACCGACATTATTTCGTACAAAAGAATCGCGTTGCGTCGATGAAATAGTTAATTACCAATATTCACGTAAAGAATCGTCAGAGACCAATAAATTAGTTAATATGTATCGATTTGGTGGCATTTACAATTTAAAAACTCGTTGTGCCGGTGATGAAATATGCAAACTAGTAAATAATCATTTACAGAAGAACATTATTTACCCTAACGTTATAACTTTAGAGAATATTTTGAGAACAACAAGACTCGAAATTGCTCCGAGATTGAGTACGAAAGCTGCTGGAAATGTGAATGTAATGCTGAGTAGTGTGCTCTCCCGAATCACCGCTTTAGAATACATTAATTATGTGAAGCGTGCGTACAATGAAATTTGCGCATCATCGCGTATTCAAGAAAGTCAGGCACACAATGAGTCGATAAATTTTACATTCCAACGGAAAGATGCAAATTTTAGCGCTTATCATATCGCTTACATTCCATACTTTGGTGGCGCGTTCGTAATGAGAGCAAAACATGCTCGTGATGAACAACGAATTCTTTCCTTTGACTTGCAATGCGCAAAACCCACCATATTAAGTGCATCTCGTCATGTAATTATTATTGCTAACACACCAGTTGGCTCACCATTTCCTACCTATCGATGCCGAGCAGCTGGTGCGGCGGACGTTTTTGTGGGGGAACACTTGTGGCCAAAATTAAAATTCCCACAAAATTTACTTGACGTATATGTTTTTTTGAAAATTGCGCGCATTGGTGATTTGCTTGCACCGTTTTTTGCATACGAGAGCACACATGAGCACGAAACCGTTAATTGCCATTATACGCACACTGGTGTTAGTCTTAATTTTACAGCCATACTACCCGAATCGCGTTTTGGTGGCGCACTTATGTTGAGCTGCAAACCGACAGAAGAAGATTCGCGTGCCGTACAAGCGACGCTGGCGAATCGCCTCTCCGATAAAAATCATCAACGCGTGCAAACCATTCGTCATGTACAACGAGAAATCGTACCTACTTTATTGCACACAGCAGCTAGTTCACAAGCGAGCTGTTCAACTACGAATCAATTACAACGTCCTGAACAACGTGAATATGCTGCACCTCATAGACGTGTGGCGGCTCGAAACTTTGAAAATTCGTCGAGCATTCGCGTGACTGAGAGCCGGGAAGTGGAACAGTTAAACAACGTACAGTTTCATCGTGCCGAACGCTTCGCCTTAACTGATAGCACTAGATATGAATCTCGATTCGGCGGTAACTTTTATCACTCTACCAGTTCAGCAAAAGAAAGCGTGCAAAGCATTGCTTACGTTTGGCGAAGAGAAGAAGAGAATTTGGCGGCGCCAGAAAAATGTATTCAAATTGCCCGCATTGGAGATACAGTACCAATGTTACGATGCGGACAAGCCACTGCGTATGAAATATATGTGAATGTGAATTTGTCGAAAACGCTAGACTTCCTTGGTGATGCATCATTCACAATTCGAATTTCCAATAATCTTCCGCCAACTATTTATCGCACATTGGAAATAATCAATGAGTTGACAACGACAAACGTGGAACTTATTGCACCCTCATTGACTAGTAACAGCGCGAATGCCGAAATTATCGTAGATATTGTGCATCGCGGTGGTATATTCCAAATGCATTGCAAAGCGTCAGGCGAAATCGATTCGGGCGAAATGATCGTCCGCTTGTCTCGTCAGCCGAATAAATTTTCGGCACGCGCCTATAGTATATGCATTCCGGCTACGATGCCGCCGATATCATTGCGAGCTATGCATGCCGAGGAAGCTCATTTTAACGTCGAAGTGGCGTTGCGGCGTCAATCTGATACGGCATTTTTCGAATTTACGGGTATTGAGGCACGTTGGGCAAATCCAATGCTTCTTCACTCAGGTGCCACACTTGATGAGCTATGTCATTTGGCGACGGCCCAAGTGTGTAGGCGGTTGGCGGCGGTGGAAGTGGAAAGTGTATGCGCGCGGGCTGCGCGTGAAACCTCCCCTATTCTTTTGCATACAGAATACGCCAAAGAGACGGTGATACGAGTAAACGTAACGCTGACAGCGGAAGTGGAACGCGCGCCACGCTATCGGCGCAAAGTAGAACGTATTTTGGCTCTAAATGTGTGCGATATTAATTTTTTTTCTTCCGAGGCCGTCGATTTTATGCGCATGCGTGAAAAGGAACGTGAAAGCAAAGAGAAGAGGTCAGTTTTTTTTGAGAAAAATATTATTAGTAACAGATAAATTATTATATACATATAGTAAAGTCCAGGAATGTCGCAGAATTCCGATTTCAGAAAAAATGGCCAAAATTTTGAAACTATAGGGTAGCTGAATAAGATCAATTTTTTTAAAGCTAAAGCCATATTAAAAAATTTTCTAAAATTGACTGAAAAATTTACAGCAATATGATAAAAAAAAATGGTAATTTAAAACAAAAATTTTTAAAACAATGAAAATTGTCTTGTTTACAGACTACCAAAATTGCAAAAAAATCGCCGAATATTTTTAGAAATTTGAAATCAGTTTGTTGTTGTAAAAAACGGCTTTTAAACCTTGTAAAAAATTAAATCTAGAATAAAATGGTCGGAGCAAATTTAGAAATTCGTTTAAAATAATTACGAAAGGAGTCTTTTATATATTAGGAATATATTTTTTTAGGCCACAACCAGAACCCAAGTCAACGTTAATTAAACTCAAGGGTAAGTGGCTCGCGGTGGCTCAGCAGCATGGCGAGCCACAAGCCACAATTGAGCCATATGGCTCACTGACTCTCATTTTTTTTCATTTTTTTATATTCTTTTCAAGCAAATTTGCGAGATTAAGAAAAAATTAATGTCATATGTTATGTCACAATATTTTTTGTGACATAACATTATTTATAAATAATAGAAATATCCAGTGATGGGTAAGTGGTTCACCGACGATTTGAGCCAAGTTTTTTACAATGGCTCGTGAGCCACGAGGCATTTGAAATTGGCTCAATTTTTCGTATTTTTTTACGAGCCAAATTCGAAATTTTTTACACGTCGGCTGAGTGGCTCGCGATCCGGTGAGCAAGATTGAACCAGTTACCTATCACTGGTAACGATATAAAGTGTAAACTTGACCCAGAACTCCCGAGCTGCGACACACGAGCTGGCTTGTCGAGGAGTAAATAAACATGGCCAAATAAATTTTTAAAAAAATTCTTCTATTTGAACTATAATTTTTTTATATTTATTGAAATTTATGCAATTTAATAGACAAATTGACAAAGATATCCTGTAATCAATCGACTCAATTTTCATTTAAAAATTTTTAAAAAATAATTATTATTTGTTCTGGTTTCTGCTGATTTTTCCGTACCGATTTTCGATTTCCGAAATCTCAAATTTATTTTCCCGACATCCCTGGTAAAGTCATTATCTTATTGGCATTTTTAGCAGAAAGTGAAAAAAGTTGTAACTTTTTTGATAAGTAGTTGATATAGAGTTTATATTCAAAATTATCTATTAAGGGTAAGCTTCGCGGCGGATGTTTTTGAAAAGACCATGGACGTGAGTGGCGAATTAGCTGCCTTCAACGCCAATAAGCCATCCATCATTCGCAAGCCGATGAAAAAGGAGCGCGAGAGACTCCGAAACGAAATGAAGGCTAACGAGGCGCCTTCTTTGTAAGAAAATTAAGATAAATTGAGAATATTTTGGAGTAAAATTTAAAAAAATAAAATTTCCTTCATACTCCCATATATAATGCGCGAGAAAAGTTTTTCAACTTTAAAAATCATAAAAGATTCATTTTTTAACATTTCTAGAATTTTTATTTTATTTTTGAACTATAGTATTTTTTTAAAGCGAACAAAAAAATATTTTTTTCAATGAATGTCATTTTTAAGATTATTGTAACTTTTAGTAAAAATAATCGTTTTGTAAAAAATTTATGTGTATATCCAAAAAATAATGGAGAATCCGAAAATAAAATAAAAATGTTAAAAATTGACTATTTTATGGATTTCTAAAGTTGAAAAAAATTATCAGTTTATATTCTCGCATCCTATATTAACTTACGTAAAATTTATTATTTGGCTGAATTTATAGTGCTCCAGTACGTCGCAATTCGTTGCTAATGGTGCTTAACATAGGAAGTCCGCATAATATGCCTCATTTCAAGACTCTGCAAGACATTATTAACGCAATCAAAGAGGTCATTTTTGGATGACAATTTTTCAATTTTTTTAATAAACAATCATAAAATTTTTAGGCCGGTTTGGAATACTCTAACTTGATTTTTGGCATCGACTATACAAAGTCGAATTATTACCAGGGCGAGAAGACTTTCGATGGCAATTCGCTCCATCGAATTTCGTCTACCGAACAAAATCCATATCAGCAGGTTAAATTAAATAATGGCTATAACATATTTTTGTACTTGTATCTAAAAATCAAATATTTAATAAATATATGCTAAATAAATATACGACTACGACTACATACGATTGATTAGAATTTGACTTAAGGTAATCGAAATAGTCGGCAAAACACTTTCCTCGTTTGACGCGGACGGAATTATTCCGGCATATGGATTTGGAGATGAATTAAGCACAGACAAGGCCATTTTCAACATCGTAGATCACGACGATATGGATGCGGCGTGTAACGGTTTTGAAGGTAAGTTTAATGGATATTCACACTTATGATCTATTTGCTTCCCTCCTGAGTTCAACTCCATCCATTAACTTTTGTCTATTATACAAATTCTTACTGCAGAAGTATTGCGTATCTACAACCAGAAGACTCCAACCATTCAAATGTCCGGTCCCACCAATTTCGTGCCTCTTATCGAGCGTGCCATCGAAATCTGCAAGGAAAAGCACTCATATCATATTCTCGTAATTGTCGCCGATGGACAAGTGACCAACGAGAAGATCAACCAAAAGGCCATCGCATATGCGTCCCATTATCCGCTGTCCATTATAATGTGAGGAATTGTCGAGATACTTTTTTAGGCATAAAGCCTTTTTCATCTACAATTCTATAACTTAAATATTGTTTATAATTATGTATCTAATATTTTCATAGGGTCGGCGTTGGTGATGGACCATGGAACATGATGACACGCTTTGATGAAACTCTACCGAAACGTCTTTTCGACAATTTCCACTTTGTCGACTTTCATAAAGTATTTTATTTAAAAATATGTTTTAAGTAAATGTAATTAACTATTTATTGTTTTATCATAAATAGAACTTATATTATTTCTAAACTTATGTTATTTATTTTTCAAAGTTTAAATTAAAATAATTTATTTACATTAAAATAAGTTTCTAATTCAGGTCATGTTCAATGCGCCGAATCCTGAAGCTTCTTTCGCTCTTAACGCCCTTATGGAGATTCCCGACCAGTATAAAGCCATCAAAGAACTCGGTCTTTTAAAGCTTTCGAGAAGAGGCTAGGCAATTTCACTAACAAATTCAGTATTTACAACTTCGATTATAAATGCTTCAATCAAAAATAAAAAACACGATAATATCAAAAGAATGATAATATTACTTTTTGCAAGCAATTATACAAAAAATTATTTTAATAATGAAAATTTAAAATTTGTGCTTGCCTCAAAAATTTTTTTTAATATAATTTCTCATTTTAGCCCAATTCTTACTGAAAAAATAACTCAAAATTATAAGAAAATGTTTTTATAGTATTTATTTAGAATTTGAAATTTTATATTGCAAAGGCATTTCACAAAAACACTTTTATTCCAAAAATCGTATTCAATTCAAGGCATTGAACATTTTTGTCCCATTATTTATATTATAAAATAAAAATAAAACAGCTTTAATTATTTTTTTCTTTTTTTCATTAAAAAATGAATTCGTATCAGTCGTTTCAAGAAAAAAAATTTGATACGCAAATTTTGGCAAAAAAGTACTAACAATAAAACTCTTTTTACGAATATTTATTTCTTTATGGTTTATTTTTTTTTTTTGCATCATTTTTATGTTTAAAAAGTTTTAAAATTAAAGAAAACAAAAAAAATGAATATTTAACAAGAAAAAAGCAAAGAAATTATATATATTAAAAAGTGGCTAGCAACCAACTTGGAACATTCAGTAGCAAATTTTTAAATTTTACTACATATTTTTTTAATGTGGAACCCAAAATATCAACTCTCTAGTGTCAGAGATAGCGTTAGAGATAATTAAAATTATACACTCCTGCTCAAAATTATAGCGCCACTTTAGAAAATGGCATGATTTTAAGTAGAGATGCGCCTTCGTTTTGGTGCATCGCCCGAGTCCCTGTTTAAAAACATCTGGAAATTCAGCGATTAAAGCAGATTTTAATTCATCTAACGTGTGAATAGTAGGCACGTTTACGGCGTAATAATTAATTGAAACCCTTTCAGTTTGATCATTTTGATTTATTAATATTATTTTTTTTCAATTTTTGATTCTGAAAATAAATTTTCCATTTTATTTGCATAAAAATCTTTTTGAGAAAAAATATGAAGATTAAAGAACAAATTTTTATAGATTTTTACAAAAATTATTTGCGCTGAGAATCAAAAAGCATTCGAACCGTTTGCGTATCCAACAAAGAATTTCGAAGTGCGTTTGTTTGCTAGGAAAAATTAAGGTAAATCTTTTCATTACTCTCATATTTTTTTACTATAATAATTAATTATGGCTCTGGGCAGTTTTCTCTGAGCAGTAATAACCAACCAGCAAAACATCGGGAAATATCTCAAAGTGGGCCCGACGATGAATGGCCTCGAGCGCACGCAACGCGACGTCTGCATGACCATTGAATAGCGCATAGTTTACACCATTGAGGGACTCAATAAGGAAGTAAGACGATACAACGACACGCGGCTTTCTTAACAATAATATTAATGAGTGGATTGAAAAAGCTTATTACTTTTTTAAATAAATTGAATTACAATTGAATTAATAAAAAAAAGAAATACATAAAAAATTACAGGTTGTTGTAATGATAATAATATTACCTGGCAAAGTCGCCGAAGAGTTCGTCACTTGCATCCTCGCCAAGAACGCGTTGCCGAAAATCGCTTTCGCCGAACGAAAAGCCGCTTTTGCATATGCTCGTTAAGCTAAGGCATAGGTGTCGACAAACTACCTCCGAGCACATTTGACTCAGCGTGTTGTTCACCTAAAATGGAAAATTAAAATCAATTCTAAAATAAAAAAGCAGACTTCTAATTCAATCTATCTCAAAATGTTAAAAAGGAAAAAAATGTGCTTACCACTCTTAGAATTCGTGTAAGCACAATGTAACGATTCTCGGCAATTATTCGATCCACGGCCGGATAAGGTCCTATGCGTACCGTATTCTATATGAATAAAAATAGTTTAATGGAGAGAAAAAGCTCAATTTTTATTGCGAAAAACTAATCTGTCTTCATCAAAATTGAATTTATGAATTATTTGCGAACCTGAACGCAAGCTAAAGCATTGCCTCCGCTGGCGGCTGTAAATTTAGAGCTGTCCGAAGTCGCGACTAAACGTGATGGGTCGTGATAAACACTAGGGAAGCGTGTCACCGACGGAATACGAATCTCATCGACACGTTTCGTCATTGATGGTGAGCCGGTGCCGCCCTCAAGAATTTCTTCATTATAAATAGCAAGAAAGAAAAGTTCAAAGAGCTCTGTGCACTTCTTCCATTTCTTGGCCAACGTAACGAGGTAGAGATGAATAATCGAGGGCATCAGCTGCAAAACAAAGCAACGTAAAACACCTAAAAAATAATGTAAAATGATATTTTTGCTTTCAATTCTTCGCTGACGCTTTATTAAAAACTAAATAAATGTTCAGAATAATACCCAATCTGTAGTAAAGCGCCAACAGTTGGGCGATAATCGGCTGACACAACTCCAAATCATCAAAATTTGCGTTTAAATAATTAATAAGAATGTGGGTTTTGAGCGCGGATTCAGTGAGTATCTTTCTCGAATCCAATTTTCGGTTAGTGCTTTTGCATAAATCACCGATATGCGTGAGCCAGTCCTGAATTTGGTCGCAATTCATCACACCAAAACGCTGAAAATAGCTTAATAAGGAGCAAATTCACTCAAAAAAAACAAAGTTATGATCCCTACTTTTTGAGAATAGGGGCCTTTATTCTCAAAAATTTATTCTTAAATTAATTCAATGCAGAACGCCCAAAAAACTCGGCATATTTAAAGTATTTTTAAATGGTCTTGGGAATTGTTTTATAGTCTTAAGTAATTTTTTTACCACTTGAATTTTTTAAATAAAATTATTTACCTATTATAGATTTTTTAGGTACATATTACAAAAAATGTAAATAATGTAAATAATTTAAAAATTTCACTATAAAATGTGTTTTTGGCTGCAAAAAGTGAATTTGTTGTCATGGAAATGAAAAAATAATTTATCTTAAATATATTTTTGTAATTTCTTCTTTATTTCTATCAAAAGTTTAAAAGAATAGAATCCAACTCCGGAACTTAAATTGAGTGAATCACAAAAAATGCAACAAAAATCGAATCCGTAAGTTTAATTTGTCAATTAAAAATATTTGGATCAGAATTCAGAAGATGATTTTTAATCATGATCAGAAAAGTTAAATAATTCATTGTTAATATTCTAGAACAAATGTTCTTAAAAGTACTAGTCGAACAATAAACGAAAAATTCGAGCTGGACACATATCAACGAAAGCTCGAGCGTGAAAATCAGATTCTCGCTCAAAAGGTCTGTATGACATTAATCAAATTGGTCAGGACAAATTTGTTCATGTGCTTGATGTTCGCGGATTTCAATAATCTGAATTTTTAGCTCAAAGTTCTTAAACACCAACTAATTAATTATACGAAAGCGGAGTCCAGCTACGCCAAGTCCTCATCGCGCATTATAATGCCTGTTGCAGTGAAATTTAACTACTTAACGATTTAAATTATTGTAATTTTTATCTCTACATATTTATAGAAAGCTCGTAAATCTACAGAAAATCTCACATTAAACAGCGAATTGGCAAAAACGGACTCATTCCAACGGATACAGTATTACAATTTTGGAGTGGTGTTATTTTATAATTAACAATAAAAATAAGAATAAATAAATTTAAGAAGCAAGCGTAAGAAAGCAATTCATAACGACAAGGCCGATGAAAGTGATGAAAATATTCAACACAAAAGCGCAAAGTAGAAATATTTCTATAAAAATGGGTTTGGGCTCGTTTTTTTTAAATTTAATCTGATTCGGTTAAATATTTTTAATACTTAATATAGAAATTCGTTACATATCGACTCAACAGAGGACATAGTACGAATTCACGTTCACAATCAAGAATTACAAAACGAATTGGACGAACTTCGGTTTCGGCTAAAAAGCAATGAAAAGGTAAAGAAGAAATATGGAGTTAAGGGAAAGTAAGATTCCCGGCAATATATGTATTTTCCCGGCCATATACGTATTAGATGAATGTGAAAAAAATTTTATATGGCCGAGAAAATACGTATATGGCCGGGAATCTTATCTTACCGTAACATGGATAAAAAAATATAGTTTTTAAAGCTAAAAATTAAAAAAACTCGATACACAGTAAATCCTTTTGATTACAGAAATTGACTATCCTCGCCGATGAGTACGATCGACTTGTGAGCGAGCTGGACGTATCGCGGAAAAGTCTGCGCGACGCTGAACACCGCTTGGCGGAAGCGCAGTCGCGTGACGTCGCGCAAGAAGGCACCGAGTCTGCAGCCCAACGCGATTTGTGCATTGCCTCTATGGAGTTGAAATTGTTGAAAGAAGAGAATTGCGTTTTGAAGTCATCACATGAGCGTTTAATATCCAGGTGCTTATAATAATAATTTATTGGACAAACGGTACTATAGGTACACTAACATAGTCACAATACAGCAATTAATATATCTTTTAGAAAAATTTTATGTATAAAAATATTTTTCTTTAAATAAATTCCAAAACAGCTTTTGATTAATACTTAAAATAGAATATTTATTCCTTTATTTAGTTCCATGGAACATGACTTGATTGCAAAAACGTCAGCGGAGGAATTGAGCCGCCTAAAGAGTCACATAGAATCTCTGGAATACAGAATCGGCGAGGAACGCGACCGACGCAAACGTGGCGACGCGCAAATTGTCATGCTGAAAGCCGACTTGGCTAAATGGCGGCAAAAAGCCAAGAATACGGAAGCGAAGGATCCCGTCGTTGGAATTAATGGAATTAATAAGAATAATAACGAAGAAAAACGAAGCGACAATGAAGACTCCGAGGATGGCAGATATTACCATTCCTTAAATCATTATCGATTGAATTCCTCGAAAGAAGTTGGTTGATCAAAGGCAGAAATTTTTCGAAAAGTTTGAATAAACTAATATATTTGTTTTTATATGATCAGTGAATTTAATGCCATTCGGTTCGCAAATTTTCAGTCGAATAAGCGTTCTTCCAAAGCGACGGAAAACATCTTCGAGCGACTTTTCAGCGATGTAATTGGCATTGTAAATGCGCACATTGAAGTTGATCGAACCGATGAGAATCGATTAATTGATACCGTAATCAATGCCACCGGAGATGATGGTGTTGGACAAAAGAAGCAACGGTAGAATTCAATAACTTGACAATTATTTACCAATGTTCTACATTTTGAGGAATATGGTTAAACTTTAAAAAAAATTTAGTGCTCTTCAAAAGTGGCAGAAAATGTACGAAGAAATTTATGTTGAATTGGAAAAAGTGCGAAATCTTCTCCTCGATCAATACAACATTAACGAATGTCTTAAAAAGGAGGTTTGATTAAACAAGGGCGTAGAACAATAGAGTAATAGTGTTGTAACATAAAAAAAAGATTTTAAAATTTTGCAAGAAATTTCATTATGATTTGTCTCAATTTTACCAGATGTTCAATTTAAAAAAAACATTGTTTGACTAACATTTTTTAAATTTTTAAATTTTCATAAAAATCTTTGGTTAAAGCTGACGGAATTACGCGCTGCAGGAGCCTGCGAGGCGCGCCGCTATGAAACATTGTGTGATGAAAAAGCGCATGCCATCGAACAATGCGACCGACAAATTCAGGTTCTGAAAAACCAATTGTGCAGCCTCGCATCCGGCTGTAGACCTCTAAACTCCATTCAAGAGGCACTTACAGTAATTATAGTTTTTGTTCTTTAAGAAAATGACTAAAAAATGTTTTATTTTGAGAATGACTCCATTTCCCAAACAAAAGTATTAGAAAATCCACTTATTGGGACTCGTAGCGACGCTGAATTAACTCTGCGCTTTACGAAACTTGCTCTAACTGCCGACGCGCTGAAATATGCCAAAAGCCTCACGCCGCTCATGTTTTTGTCTATGGAGTTCTTTGACTTTGAACTAGAAACGACGCCACTTTTGAGAGGACCCGAGTAAGAAATGCCGAATATTTAAATCATATATAAAATTGGAGAAAAACTTTTTTATAAAATTTATTTCCAAATTTTGTTAACGAAATTCTTTTAGAAAATCTAAATTAGCGATTTTTTAGAACAATCTTTGACTATTCTACAATATACGATTTGATAATTTCCAACTTACTGATTCATTATTTGGAAACGGTATTTATTTTATGGTTTTCTCATGTTTTATTTATTTTTTTAAATAGATAATTATTACATTCAAGGATGGCATTTGCGTGGAACTCTTTGAGGTACAAGGTGCATCGTATGAGCTCAGGGGGAGCGCGACAATTACTCTTAAGGAACTACTCCTTCCAGGGGCTTCGGAGAAATCTAAAGTGACGCGTCATTTAAGCGGTCAGCTTAAGTTCTATCGAACCCCAGAGGCACATATTCAGAATCAAAAACAATCTCAAGCTCAAATTCAAGATCAAACTCTGGCTGGATCTCAGGAAAAAGAAATTTTACTGGCAGTTTTGGACTATCACATCGACGCGCCATTTAATTTGTTGAAATTACTCAACGCACAAAGGGTTTAGTAAAATCCATATTTACATTTTGAATTATACAAGAATTGAGGTGGTGAATTATATAAAAAATTCGGAAATAAATTTAAATTTTTCCAGTAAATATTTTTAGCGTAAAATCACGGCTTCACTTTACCTACCAATCGACGGCGAAACTCGCGATGACTACAACGAGCTCTGTGTGGAAATTCACCGATGCCGAGGCGTGGGTTCTCTTTGCAAAGGTACATATATTTAACTATGAATTTGAAGAAGTCTAATTTACTGCTGTCACCTTATTAATTTAATTTTTCTAGCTACAGATCTGCTTATAAAATATTTAATTTTAAGGTCATCAAGAAATAGCCATCTATGTGGCTTACGAAATTTTCGACCTACCTGTACACTTAAGCAAAGTGCATCGTATACAGAACGCGAAACAAGATGATGTGCAGTTGAATGACGTGTACGCGTGGCGTCTACCAACGTACAGCGACTCGTTTCATCGCTACTTAAAGAGTCAGGTAGTGTCAGATAAAATCATAACTTTGAACTAAATATGACTATAACATATGTAATTTTAGGAACTTTTAATTTATGTGTTCGAAGATGTAAACGATGTCGCAGGTATTGCGACGTCAGACGCGTCGCACACCGAGTTGGGTCACGTGAATTTGCCGCTATTTCCACTAGCCAAAAATATGAATATTCGCGGCAGCTTTCCCATAGTTGATGTGAGAAGCTAGTAGAAAATTCTCAAATTTTCAATTGGCTCTTAAAAAAGAAATTAAAATTTTTTATTATTTATGGGTAAACTTTGAGTAAAGCAAAATTCATTTTAAGTCAAATGGCGAACTACTAACAGAGACGTGCCTAGACATTTCGCTGTATTGGCGTTTTGCCTATATTCAACCTCACGACTTTGAAGATGCAGTTGAAATAAAAGTAGAATTATAAAATTATTTATTTGAGATTTTATCAATTTTCATTTAAATCGATTTAGAAATCGGAAATCGAAGCGAATAAAATATTAAACTACACAAAGTTCCCAACGAATTTATACAAAACAGAAAATGAATGTAATGTTGAGTCAAATATATCTCGCGAAGAATGCGCTGTTGAGGCAATTGACCAACGAAGCAAAAATTCGAAAGGTGAAAATGAAGATCATAAGAACGAAAAAAATGATAATATTATAAAAAGTACGAGTCAAATTGTAAATAATAAAATAAGGGATTCGAGCGATAAGAAGTATGATCCCAATTTTGATAATCAAATTTTGGAAGTAATTAAAGGGGAAAAAAGCGAAAAGCCATCTGGGCTTATGGTCCAAGAAAAATCCGAAAAGGAAGATAAAGTTCATGAAATTGCGAACGATCTGGCCACTAGCGGCAAATGGTCAAGCTCATCCTCTTTGGCGTCTGACGCCACATATTCGGCAGCTCGTCGCTCGCCCACCGATGAGGACATTATCTTGGACGGATCCTTTGAGAAAAACGACGAGAAAAATTTACGAACTAAAATTAAAACGAACTCCACGAAAATTAACATCGAAGAAAAAGCCAAAATTTTCAACGCTGAATTTGAAACCACAGAACCAAAAAAAGAGCTTAAAAATGATAACAATAAAAAAGGAGAGGAGAGCATCGAGACAGATCCGTTTGAGCCCGACTTGCAGGCGTCATCCACGGGACTTGTATCGAGTTCTTCCACTGACTCCTCAATAGCACCGGTGGCGATTTTGTCTCAAGATGAGGATTACGAAAATCACACAGATATAAAATTACCAGTCCTACCTGCGCAGCTTTCGCTCGCCACTGCGCAGCATGTACGAGTCGACGAGACCCAACGTGGCGAAAATACTAAGGTGCATTTCAATGAGCCTCTTCATCATTCTATACCGCGTAAGTTTAGTTTGTCCTTTTGTAATATACAAAAGTTCCTAAATTTTATATGTATTTTGTTTAATTTTTTTTAAATTAAATTTTCTTGATCGTTAATTTTTTACATACATACATTTTTTCCCAAATACAATTTGAAAAATTCAAATAAGTATTTACAAAATAATATTAAGTGTCTCATTTCTCTACCAACCAGCGAAAGCCGTCGCTCGTTTTTCGCGAATGAAATTCGGGATATATAAGCGAAAAAATTAATCTTGCTCCCAAGAATCAATCACCACGTGGTTGTGTTCATTATCGCATGATTTCGATTCCGGTTTGACTCGGCCAAGCTAGAGTTAAGTCAATACCAGTGTTTGTGGTTCACTGGACCCTCTGGGCACCATTCCCAGTGTTGGTACGTCCCACAGCTAACTGAGTCAGCCGGATGAGAAAGTATTGTGATGGTGCACAACTATAATTCCACATGACACAACGAACCCGCAATTACGCCGGTGTGCGGAACGCGAACTGTTGGTTTGCTTGGCCGGGTCCGCTCTCTTTCGATAAGTCTCGTTGCCCGGGATACCGTGGCATAGTCTGATCGAAGATTGAGCAATGATATCGGCCGCACCAACCTTTTGCTGTTTTTAACAAATTTAAAAATGCACTAATTTTTTTTAAATTTTTAGCTAGTGAAACTTCAAGTTTTGCGGAAACGCTTAGCGAGAGCGGCTCTAAAAGTGGTTCGCCAGGCGCGGGAGTAAAACCGCCAGTGGCAAAGCCTCGGACTAGATTGAAGGTGCAACAGCACGCAGCTAACGCTCTGATTGCTGGAGCAGTCACACCACAATCCCTACTTCGAACGCGGGCCATTCCAAATGAACAAGAAGACTTTTCCGGCATTGAAGTGGAGACGCACGACGCCGTAGTGCGTGTTCGCGTCGGTCGCATGCGCCTCATCGACGCCTCGCCTCTCTTGCGCGCACACTTTGACGAGGCGCGTGTTTTTATCGAATGGAACTTCCTCGATTTTGCGCGCGAGTTGTGCGAGACACATGGCTCGCGTACGCTACCGCGCAACACACGCGACTTTATTGACTTTAGTGAGGATGAGCGAGGTACAATAGTATGTATAAAAATTACGTATTTCTATTTTAATTGTTTCTAGCTTACGAACTCAAACAGCAACAAATCGCTTTGCTGCGTCAATGGACGAACACAAATAACAGGTCACAGTCCAAACTGTATATTTGCAACTACTATAACTTTCATTATTTACAGACTAATGTTTACGATGGTACTAGACTCCGGCGATGACGATACTCTCGACTTTGACGATTTGTGCGTGGGCGAACTTCCACTTGCCGACGTTTTACTTAACACTAGACATTTTATTACAAGTAAATGAACAAAAGATAATTCTTTTAATGTATAATGTGATAAATTTTAGTGCGTGACGTGGACGGAATCGCATTTGCATCAATAGAAGTTGAGATACAGTATTCGGATAAGCTTCGTAGTTATTTATCAAAAAACTTTCATTAGAAACACATACCGTATTTTGAATTTTTCTAACTTATTCTTATATTGCTAATAAATTTGATAAAAAGATAAATAATATTTAATAAGTTGATTTGAAAATATTAAATATATTTTTCCAATTTCGATATATTTCTCAAATTTTGACTAAAATTTACTTTATAAATAGTCTTATTGTTACAAAGAATAAAATTTTTATTATATATAAAAATTTTCTGTTAGTATGATTTAAATTTGTGCAAAATTTTTTGACATTGTGTAATTTTTGCTCAAAAAATAATTTTTTAAATTTTATTTCTTGACAAATCATCACTATTCTATGCGAAATATGTAGGTATAAACAGTATTTTTTCAGTTTTTACTCATATCTTCTTCAAGCCATATTATATTGTTATGTGGATTGGAATAACAAAGAAAACCTTTGAGTAACTGAGTGATAGACTACACACCTCGGTACAAGTTTACAATATAAACAAAAGAACTTTATGCGCCTCTTATTAAGCCACTACAACGTACTTACGTAATACAATTACGATTATGATAATAACAATGATCTACATAGTAGAATATAGCTATACAGTGATACATGAAACGGTACATATGATAGTGGGTAAAATGGTATAAATAATTAACCATTTCACTCTGCCACAACACCTCCCCCACGGGAAAAGCGTGCGAGAGAACGCTAGACTCGGACATCCGAACTGCAGCACTTCCTGTACCGTATTGCCGTGTAAAATCGTTCCGCCACCTGAAGAGGGAAGTAACCAACGGTTACGCGCTTTCCGGGTTTCATGTCCATTCACGGTTACCGTGAATGGACATGAAACATGAGTGTTTTAACTTAAAACAAGAACCAGGTAACACTTTAGCATCTTTCTACTCAAAGGTAAATGGCATGTACAAGCGTGCTATGTCTAAACCGCTAACGGTAGAAAGTTTAAAATGTCTAATCTTTATTACAGGTTTAAACGTCGAGTTTCAGGATCTTCGTCTCCATTGTCTACGCTTTTTAGAAAAGAAGACGTCGGAACCAGGCCATACCTAATGCACATTGTCGGAACTCTACGACGAGTGCCGCAAGCAACAAATGCTTAAAGGGGACATCACAACGCTCACCCAACAGTTTCAATCGCTCAAAACGACAAATGCGGTCAATCTCTCCGGCAATAAATACAGATCGAAATCGAATCAGCAAACAGGTCAGCAAAAATGCCGGGGTTGCGGAAGTAATCATCCGCGAGACAAGTGCTTCGCCAAGGCGATGAGAATCTTTTTAAAAATTACGTATTTTTATTTGAAATATTTTACTTTGTATTGGAAGATAAGACCGTTTCAAAATTATAGAAAATGTGGCCAATAAGAAATAGACTAATTTGATGAAAAAAGTAAAGTGACAATAAATGTTACTAGTGGAAAATTTCTTTTGAAGAGGGGAGGACCTTTGAATAGATCATTTAAATTTGGAAAAACTTAAAAGGAGAAAATTCGGAAATTTAAACTTCTTTTTTGTTCCTCATTTTTGAATTTTTGTAAAAAATTATTTTCTTTGATATTTTGTTTTTATAACTTGTTTTGTGAAATATATTAAAAATAGGGAGTTTTACTTTTTCCTCTTTACGATTGTGAAAAAAATTAAAGAACGAAAAAATTATTATTTTTTATCGGTCGAATTGTCTCGAAATTTGTCGTTCGTTTTCGTCTCTCTTCTTTCTTAAAATTTTGTTATCAGTCCAATCACTTTTCGTTAGTTATCTATTAAACATTTTTCATAATTCTTTCTTTCTTCCAACATGAAAATTTTTTATGTAAATTATTCTTGTCATTACCTATATGATTCTTGAAGTCCCTTAAGAATTATTGTGAATAATAATTTTTATACCAGTATTACCATCGAACATAGAAAACAAAGTGGAAAGAGAATTTTGCTTCTATAATTCTTCAATATTCTTTATATTGTTTGAAAACTTCATATATGAAAAAAATACACACGTATTTGGCCGCCGCCTGTACATTTAAAGGCAAAGAACCTTCTTTTAATTGCACCTCTTCTAATTGTTGTATTCATAAATTCAATTGTATTAACGAATATTATTATAATTATCATTGCTATTGCCATAAGTCAATATTGAATTATTTCGATTGCTGTAATTACATTGAATTTATTAACGCCGTAATAAAGTGGTTTTATACGTACTACGTGCATTTTTTGGCATTATTTCAATCGTGTACGGTATTTTCAAAACCGACAGTAGTGTATTGCTCCCTTTCAAAGGTGGTTTTACTGTGCGTTCGTTGTCGAGTGTGGAGGGCGTCTCCTGCCGGCTGCAACTCGAAAAACAACAAATACGGGCATTACATTATTCAATTGTTGAATGAGCTAACGCTGGCGAAAGTTGTTAAACAAGCGACTGTCTGGTGCCCATTGTTGTTGTGCTGGTTGGGTAGTGGCCTCATGGCTGATTTGAACTATTAAGCATAAAAGCGTAATAATAAAAAGAAGTTCATTGACTTTATTTGACAATAATTGTTGAATTTGATTCGGACCTGAATTTGAAAGCAATTTGTGGCGAAGCTATCCGATTGAAAAAGTTAAATTAGTTCTGAAAAATGTCAGGTCCACGTCGTGCAGCTACCGCCAGCACCTCGCAAAAGCCTTCATTAAGGACTAGTATATTGGACAAGAACTTGGAGCGCGAACGTCGATTTTTGCTCGAAAATTACAATAAAAGCCATTCTATTAATAGGAGCTGCAATGAACGAGCTTCACTCGCGTCGCGTGGCTCAAATCGTTTTTATTCGTTAAATAACAATTCTGGCGGTTACGGTAGCTTGCAGCCGTGTTGCGAATCGTCATCACATGACAATGTCGTCAACAATAATTGTAACGGGAATAATAATGTGGACAAAAATGAAATTCTACCCAATAATATTCTTTCAAAGCCACCGATATATATGCGAAGTTTTAGTAGTGGCCCGCACTACGATCAGCGACTTCAGGAGGAAGAAAACCAGCATCATCATCATCACGATCAAGATCGCCACTCCAACAACGAGGACGAAGGCATCAGTTTCAAGACACAAGTGCTTAAGCCAACATCTAGCAATCAGTATCATCAGCAAGAGCATTCGTATCATCAGTTTGGATCGACGAACGGGGACTTTAACGGCTCTCAATTAAACTCTATCTGCGGATCGCGGAGCGACGTTTGGACATCGGAGAGCGGAGTTGTGCCATCGCATTTGCTCGACTTTAGGCGGCCGAAACGCTACGAAATTCCGGCGATTTATTTTGGCGGACGTGGCTCCAGCGCACGTAATTCCTTTAGGTACAATTTGTTTTAAAGACGAAAATTTAACGTTTTTATTTTAATAAAATTAATAGGATTTTTTAGAAGAAAATTTAAGCTATAAGGCTTAATAAAATTTTGCTTTTTGAATGATACAAAAATAGATTTTCTTTAGTTCCGTAAACACACAAATTCGTGTTTCTTCGGCGCGAAACTTCCAACAAGTGTCCTCTTCAGCGGGTTTGACCTCTCCGCAATATCAGCCCAATTTTCACGCATTTTACAACGGCGATCACTCTGCGGATAACCAGACTGATCAGGATCCCAATCATCTCTGCCTTAAAATGGACGATATGCAGCCGCTGGCAAATGTTTTGGTAGGCACATTTTTTTTTGCAATTAAGACTGATCGAACTATCTGGTAGAAATTCAAAAGTAACAATGGAAAAAACTCAAAAACAATTTTTAAAATAAATCTACAGCACTAAAAATTTTTCAACATTATTTTAATTTACGTATAATTCTTTAAAAAATATTTGATAAATACACTTTTGACATTTTATTTTCTGTTATTTTTATGTGTCATATGCAAAAATGAAAAAAAAATGATTGGACTGGGAAGAGTGAAGAAATTTTAGAAATGTGCGCAAAATGATGAAATGAATGAATTTTGTAAATGAAAATTTTGTTTTATTTACCCTAATTTCGCGTATATAAGGCCGAGTGTTTTGAACCAAATTTAAATTGGCGCCAATAAGTTCATTCTGTTGTATCAAATCCGTTGGGGTCCAAATTTTGTGTCCCGCTTTTTTCTCGGTTTCATAAAGATGGGCACAAAATTTGGACTCGCTTGGATCCAATACAACAGAATGAACTCATTGGCGCCAATTTAAATTTGGCTCAAAACACTTTGCCTTATACACACGAAATTAGGGTATTTTTATATACATGTATGTATATATATATTTGCAATCCTTGTTTTTTTTTGTTAAATGTTAAAGCATTTACATAATTGTATTTATATGTTTATTTGTAAATAAATTTTTTTTGTGTATTTATATTTATTTTTCTTTATTCGATTTGTTTATCAATAATGGATTTTTTTTGTCGAATTTACATTTATTTCAAATTGTTTGATTTTTTTTGTATTTTTTTAAATTTTTAATTGGAGTTACACGACAAATAAATGGTATTTGCGAAATTATTTAAGGTAATTTATATATTAAAAAATATTAGAACGAAACGAACGGAAAAAAAATAATAGGGAGAGGAGTTTGAACTTTTCAAAATTTTTAAAAATTCTTTAGTCGAACCAACGCAGTGCCGGATTTTACACAAATGCGGCAAATTTTGCCGCCGGCGACGTAGCTAGCGACGCGTCGGCCACACATTTTGACGAAGATGGCGAGTGAGTTATTTTATTTTTGGAAATTTTTTAATAATATTTTTTGGGGATATACTTTTTTTCTTTTAATAAATTTTCTGTTTTTATTATATTTTAACTTTTATATAGGAGTCCATTCGGAAGCTCTAAACATTTTACTTTACCTTTTATCGTTGAACTTTATTTTGATGCTATTATTGTTTCCAGTCTATTCCTTAACTTCAACGAGACATTGGACCGGTTGCCGAATCTTCAGCGAGAGTTAGGCCAGCGGCTGAGGCGGCATTTGCAATTCTTCTTTATGAACCCTTTGCAAAAATATCAAATTCGCCGGCAATTTCCATTTAAACTTTTTTTGCAAATACTAAAAGTCGCTTTTATTACAATTCAGGTGAAAAACTTTTATTGAAAATAAAACTTAAGTTAGATAGAGTTTCTGCTTATATGTATCTCAATTTCCTTTTGGGCATTTTCCTTTTTGATTTTTGGAGAATCTGAAAGTTATGATTTTTCGAACTTTGTTTGATTTTATTTTTATTAAATATACAGGGTGACAATAAAGTTCCCGTACTTTTTTGTTTATGCATTTTTGGTACTTATGCAATGTTTTTGTGTTATTTCTGTTAATTTTATTGAATTTCTTGTGCAATTTTGATCCAGAAAGTGCTTTATTCGTCTTGTTATTTTTAGTTGCGTTGAAGTTATGACACGTGAAAATGAACGTATTGCAGTTATCGAGTTGCACAAGGCAGGAATGAGGACGGCGGACATTATTCGAACGACAGGATACAAGAAGCAAACCGTCTACGATGCCGTGAAGCGTTACAAGGAGACTGGTGAGATCTCGGACCGTCCTCGGAGCGGCCGTCCATCTACCGCGGTTACTCCGCAGAACATCCAGAAGGTTCGGCGTCGAATTCAACGAAATCCGGAGCGCTCGATTCGAAAAATGGCCTTGCAGCTTGGAATCAATCGGGAAAGTATTCGAACCATCGTCAAAAAGAAGCTGAGACTCCGTAGCTACAAAATCGCTCGAGTTCACTTCTTGAATGAATCTATGAAAGCGAAGAGACTGCAGAAATGCCGTCGGATGCTTCAGTTGCTCGCTTGCAAAAGGTTCTTTTTATCGACGAAAAGATTTTCACCATCGAGCCCTTCCACAACCGTCAAAATCGCCGGCAGCTGCTCAAGAAGGGTCGGCAGAAAACTTCGGCAGCAAAAACCATTGGCCGTAGTAATTTTCCGGCCTCTGTCATGGTATTGGCCGAGATTTGCGCCACTCGGAAGACACCCCTGGTTTTCATTGAACGAAATGTGAAAATCAACGCCGATAACTATCAACAGCGGGTCCTCCGTGATGCACTAGAGCCGTGGGCGACGGAGCACTTCGGCCTGGGAGGATTCACGCTTCAACAAGACTGGGCACCGGCGCATTCCGCCAAATCAACGATCGCCGTCTGCGAGGAGCTCTTTCCCGGCTTTTGGGGCAAAGATGTTTGGCCGCCAAACTCACCGGATCTCAACCCCATGGACTACTCTGTCTGGTCCATCCTAGAGCAAAAAATCTCGGCTACACGACACGCAACAGTGGAGACGCTCAAAACGGCTTCGACGCGTGCCTTGGAAGAAATAACGGTTGAACAGTGTGCGAGCATCGTCGGCAACATTCGTAAGCGGCTGAAGAAATTTAATGAGGCCGACGGAGGCAATTTCGAGCAATTGTTGTAATTTTTTTGTTTATTGTTATTGTTATGGTTCTAATAAATGGTATTTACCTTTTAGTTAGTTTTATTTGATAATTTATGGAGCAGTTTTAAGCTGTTAAAATATCCCAAAAAAGTACGGGAACTTTATTGTCACCCTGTATATTTTCCGCATAAATAAGAATTATTTTTTATAAATGAATTTATTATCAAAAATGTAATTGGAAAAATACGAATTTTTTTTTAGTTAATTCTCTTCGCCGAGCTTCGAATATCACACGTTGACTTTCTTGACGACTCCGGTGAATAACAATTAATAAGCGAATTATATAATTAAAAACAATGTTTTTTTCAGCTACGGTAATGCGTCATCGCTTTTTAAAGGACTGGGACAATGATCGCGACGAGGTTGTGTACCCGCCGGACTCGGGAAAATATTCCGTTTACAGCGGCGATCAAATCTTTGAGCACATCGGATTTATCGTTAAATCGGTTTGTTATTGTTATTATGCTGATAAGATGGCACGAATTTGTCCAAATTTTTTTTTTGAAGAGGTGAAAATGGGAGATGTATATGGGTAATGTATATTTGGAATTTATGAAAATGGAAGATGTATATGGGTAATGTATATTTGGAATTTATGAAAATGGAAGATGTATATGGGTAATGTATATTTGGAATTTATGAAAATGGAAGATGTATATGGGTAATGTATATTTGGAATTTATGAAAATGGAAGATGTATATGGGTAATGTATATTTGGAATTTATGAAAATGGAAGATGTATATGGGTAATGTATATTTGGAATTTATGAAAATGGAAGATGTATATGGGTAATGTATATTTGGAATTTATGAAAATGGAAGATGTATATGGGTAATGTATATTTGGAATTTATGAAAATGGAAGATGTATATGGGTAATGTATATTTGGAATTTATGAAAATGGGAGATGTATATGGGTAATGTATATTTGGAATTTCGTTTTGCTTCTACAGTCAAACCTCGATCTAATGACACCCCTAGGGACCGAGCCAAAGTGTCATTAGATCGAGGGTGTCATAAGATCGAGGTTTTCGAAATTAGCTAGCATTACTGAGGAATCTGTCTCAATTTCTGCCAATAAATGCACTTTATTCGCTAAAAGACTAGGGAAGCAAAAAAAACTGTAAAACAATAAAAGTTCAAATAAATAAAAGTTTCAAATAACGCTTGGCTTTCGGTGTCTCCATTGGTAAATTTGTTAAGTTGGTAAGAATGTTTGTAAAAATGAATAAAAAGAAAAAAATATTTTGGTGGCAAAATTTGAACATAATGCCAAGAAAAGATGAGCAAAAAGAAAATTTGAATTTAAAAAAGAAATTTGAGATCAGATAATGCATTTTTACCTTGGGGGACCAAGGTAAAAAAATGGCTAGCTGAGCGCAATGGGTGTCATTGGATCGAGGTTTGGATTCCTTACAACTGTCATTAAAAAAAGATTTTTACGTTAATTTTCGTCGGGACCGAGCCTAAGTGTCATTAGATCCAGGGTGTCATAAGATCGAGGTGTCATTAGATCGAGGTTTGACTGTAGTTAAAATTTTTTTTATAGATTTCTTGAAAAATAAGGAATTATTTTAGTGATTTGATTTTTTAGTATGTAAAGAAAACTATTTTTAAGAATAAAATGAACACTATTGAAAAGTTTTATAGAATAGAATTTTTTTATAATTTCAGATTTTTTTTTAAAAATTGTTTGAATTGTTGTTAGATTTTTTTTTTAGTACTATACGATACACAACGACTCGTTTGCGTCCTTCAGTTACGATACCACCTATCCGCATCGTAATTACCATAATTCTGAATCTCGAGAAAGCGCTGCAATAACTCGCGACTCACTGACAGCCAACGTTGAATTTGCGCGAATTCCGCCGATACAATTCTGTCGGGATCGTATTGCTGATGTCACCATTCAAAACGACACCTACATTTTTGACATTTCGCCAGTAAAAGGCAAGTGCTGATAAAATTAAACATTTTTCGATTATAAATCCACTTTATCTGACACAAATTATGTGAATTAAATTGGAATTAATTTTAAAAAAATTTTTTTAGAATGTTTTTCTTTAAATTTGACCCTCTCTGAAGTAAAAAAAGTGATCCGTGACTTACACGCCATCCGTGACATTCTTCGTCAGCGTAACATTACATTTACGGCCGAGGACGCGCTGAGCATGTCGAAAGCAACCTTGTCTTTTAATTTGCGAACCATTCATTTTAGTCCACTCTCTACGGATCAGAAACCCGAATGCTACCTTATAAAGGTTGATATTTTTATATTCCCGCTTTATATCGAGATTTTTTTCCGTAAGGATCGAGAATTGTATTTGAACTATTTTAAAAATTTAATTATTTTTATAATAGTTACAATAGTTTTTTTTATAATAGTTATATTTATTATAAATTTTTTTAAGTCTTTAAGCGGTTCATGGGATGAGAATAAATAATAATTAATTTTTTAAAAAGATTTCTATTGAATTCGACAACAGCAGACACACGGGACAAGTGTTTATTAAGTTGAATTCGATAATCAGCTATGTGAATCTATGCAATGGACGTGTCCTTCAAGGTTTTCCTTTTTATGATTTGACTTTTGGCTATAATTTTTTACGAATATAAAAGGAGAGATTGAGAAGGATAGAATTTTTTAAAAACTTTGAGTTTGCTTAGAATTAAATATAAAAGGTAGAAATAAATCCAATGAATTTGACAAAGAATTTTAACCAAATGTGGACTTAATTTTGCAGTGTTTACGTTGGGTTTGGACGCGTTGGCTATTGGCGTAATCGATTGCATGGTGCTGACAATGTGTCTAATGTCATTGTTGTTATGTACCCGGGCCTTAATCAAAGCTCATTTACTTAAAAAGGTTTGCGAATATAGAAATTTTCATTTTTAATGAAAGCTTATTTTGAAATTTTAGACCACCTGTGACTATTTTGCGACGGTTTTTGGTCGCCGCCTCACAGTAACGGATCAATTGGAGTTTTTTAATTTGTGGTACGTTATGATTTTGATTAACGACGTGCTTATCGCTTTGGGCACCATCTGCAAGGTAACCATCGAGTTTCGCGATTTTGACAGCGATTTATTCACGCTAACTGGAATTCTGCTGGGATTAGGCGCACTCTTGGTTTACATTGGACTATTGCGTTATCTCGGCTTCTTCAGCCAATACAACGTAAGTATTGAATTCAATTAATTTATTTTATGATTTTAGGAATGGAACATAGCGAATATTACAAGATATTTTTTTCCAGATTCTTGTACTAACTTTAAAGCGTTCGTTGCCATCGATTCTAAGGTTTATGGTTTGTACGATCATTCTTTACATGGGCTTTTTAATCGCCGGCTGGGTGATCATCGGCCCGTATTCCATCAAAGTTTCTATTTTTTATCGAAATTTCTTGTTTTAGAGCTAGGAAAAAAGGTAGCTTCTAGGCTTTATAGATCATAATTATGGATTCTTTAAGCTGATCTGGTTTTTTAGACATTTAGAAGAAGGAATGAGTATGAGACTAGATTTTTTCGGGAATCTAGGATCTATTAGGGTTTTCGGAAAGAAACCGCGTTTTGATCCAAAAACAAAATTTATTATAAAAACAAAATTACAACACTTTAATCCAAAAGGTATTCTCCATTATTATCAACTACTTGTCGCCAACGTCCACGCAAAGAATGGATGCCTCTCTCGAAGAACTCCGCCGGCTGCGACTCGAAGAAGTTGGACACCCAAATTTCGATCTCGTCGTGGTTTTTGAACTTTTTCTCGGCCAGTGAGTGCTGCATCGACCGGAACAGATGATAATCGGATGGTGCCAGGTCTGGGCTATATGGCGGATGAGGAAGAACTTCCCAGCCCAATTCCTCGATTTTCTGCGAAGTGACCTTTGCGATATGCGGCCGAGCGTTGTCGTGGAGGAATTTCGTCGACGCCGTGTCCACGCCTTGTCGCCCTAAGGCTTGGTCAACGCGGCTCAATTGGTCTTTGTAGAGGTCCGCCGTAACCGTCTGACCAGAATCCAGAACCTCAAAATACACCAAACCTTTGCTGTTCCACCAAACACAAAGCATAACCTTTTTGCCGTGTATGTCCGGTTTTGGAGTCGGTTTTGGCGCCTCACCGGGGTCCAGCCACTGCCGCTTTCTTGTGGCGTTGTCGTATTGGATCCATTTCTCATCTGACGTAATGATTGTGTCGAAAAAACCGCTGTTCTTAGCGCGGCGGAGGAGAATTCCGGCCATTGCCACTCTGCTTGCTTTGTTTGCATCACTCAGATGATGTGGCACCCACTTTCCGGACCTGTTCGTCTTGCCTATTGCGTGCAAGTGGTCGGCAATGGTCGTTTGACCGCAACCAAACCGTTCTGCCAGCTCTCGAATTGTTTGGCACGGATCCGACTCTATTGCTTCCTTCAACAGGTCATTGTCGACGACTTCAGGTCGATGTCCATGTTCATGATCCTCCAAGCTTTCGTCGCCACTTCTGAATCGTTTAAACCACTCCTGGCATTGACGTTCAGACAGGGCTTCCTCGCCAAATACTTCAAATAGCGCACGATGAGATTCAGCAGCCGATTTGCCGTGCTTAAAGTCGTACCACATGCAAGCTCGCATTCGAAATTTTTGATCAGACATTTTCTAAAAACTTTTTTTACTAAAAAATCAAAGTATACATAGACAAGTTATATATCAAACGATGCGCAAAAAAACGCTCTATCTGATAGATAAAACCAATTTACAAAATCTTTTATTATATGCGAAAAATAAATAAACAAATCCAACCGCGGTTTCTTTCCGAAAACCCTAATATTTTCTGGATTCAAAGTTTTGTCTTTTCCAAATGCTTTTCATTTTTTCACTGAATTTTCTAGTTCCGCACTCTGGCCCAATCGTCAGAGGCATTGTTTTCGCTCTTAAATGGCGACGATATGTTCGCTACTTTCTATACGATTAGCGACTCGTCTACAACGATTAAAGTAGTCGGCACAATTTATATTTATTTTTTCGTCTCGTTATTCATTTATATTGTGCTTTCTCTATTTATCGCCATCATTATGGACTCGTACGAGGTCGTCAAGGTATTGTATTCCAATTTATTAAATTACTAGGCTTTCAGCTTAAGCCTCTTCGCATTTTGAGTTGAATCGCATTGCAAATCAAAAAGAATTGATAAAATTCAAAATTAGAAAGTAATTATCATGTTCAGAATCAGCATGTTCTTTCACTTTGACCGAAAATGAATGAGAACATAAAATTTGAAAAACTGACATGATTTTATATGATTTTTTAAGGAACGCTATAATCAGAGCGCCACAGTAGAGCGTTCTACATTATTTGAGTTTTTGGCTAGCGCCGAGCCACCGAACGAAGGTACTAACGAAGCACGTGAAGTGTTTGCATCGGACAGACTTCTGCGGCTAGGTTTAAATTTTTTAATTAATGTCTATTAAAAGCTCACTCTCAGACGCTGTTTCTATTTCAGACGATAGTTGGCTTCTGCAGAATTGGGGTGAAATTCGTGCCTCGCTGCGGCGCGTCTACGACGACCTGAGACGCGGTCGAAACGGCATTCAGGCCATGGACAATCCGCTACTTGAATAAACCTGATTGAACCCAAATCTGATCTTTATATCCTTTATTCATTTCTCTTAAGCTGAGCCATACATATATTGCCTTTTTGTCTTTTGGACATTACTTTTCTATGCTGCTAAAAGTGATAAGACGATGAGAAGATTGATTATAATGTTGTATAAAAGACGAAATTTTATTTTTTAGTAAATAAACTTATATATATAGATAGTAGAAAATCAATGTTAGAAATAATTTTTTCTAAAAAAATCAAGCAGTAAAAACCAGAACCAAAAGCTTTTAAAAATGTTTTTGGTTCTTGTGTGATATCGGACCAACAAAATCAAAAAATTTTTTTTAGTAATTTTTTTAGGTTTTCTGGCACGGAGAATTCGAATTTGATAATGGTTTTTACCGATTTTGTTGTTTTTTAGCTCATTACCTTTGTCAACGCGACAGGTTCTTTTACTACATTTCCAACGAACTTTCACGCCAAACGATAATGTCATTTGATGACCGTTTTCACACATCATTTCAGTCGGCAAAATGTGGTACTCTTGAAAGAAACGCACTGCTTCCTCTTCACTGTTCACTCGACGTAAAATTCATGTTATTACGTTAGCAAACTGAACATAAGGTTAGTTAAACATGCAAATGTCAAAAACTGCACAAAAACAACAAAATCGGTAAAAACCATTATCAAATTTGAATTCTCCGTGTCAGAAAACCTTAAAAAATTACTAAAAAAAATTTTTTTTTTTGGTGGTCCGATATCACACAAGAACCATAATTACAACTTTATTGGCATATAACCCGCAGGTAATGTTTTTATCGTTATAATAAATTTCAAATCATTCATTCTGTTATAAAACAAAATAAAAGTTTGCTCAAAATTTTTAAAAAATTTTCAAAGAATTTTTAAAAGTAACATTGAAAATTATAGGAAAAATAAAAATGGAGAAAATATCATTGAATGTCTCATTTCTCTACCAGCCGGCGAAAGCCGTCGCTCTTTTTTCGCGAATGAAATTCGGGGTATATAAGCGAAAAAATTAATCCTACTATTAAGAATCAATCACCACGTGGTTGTGTTCACTATCGCATGATTTCGATTCCGGTTTGACTCGGCCAAGCTAGAGTTAAGTCAATACCAGTGTTTGTGGTTCACTGGACCCTCTGGGCACCATTCCCAGTGTTGGTACGTCCCACAGCTAACTGAGTCAGCCGGATGAGAAAGTATTGTCCACATGACACGACGAACCCGCAATTACGCCGGTGTGCGGAACGCGAACTGTTGGTTTGCTTGGCCGGGTCCGCTCTCTTCCGATACCGTGGTATAGTCGGATCGAAGATTGAGCAATGATCTCGGCCGCACCAACCTTTTGCTATTTTTAACAAATTTAAAATATTTATGTCTTTGTATTTTTTTGGGAATAAGCGAGCGGTATATTTGGTCCCATTGTCGAAGATGCGTTCGAATCGAAAATTGACGATAATTTGGCTGCATCAATCTTTTGTCCTTTTTTAAAATTATATTTTCAAAATATTTTTTAATAAAAAAATTTTAAAAAATAATTTTTTTCTTTGCGCTAATCAATTTTCCAATTTATTTCACATTTTTAATAGCTACAAAATTTCATTAATTAAACGATAATTTAATTAGCGGCCCCGGGAAACCACCAGTAAGAAATTCGAAAAAAAATTTTTTCGTCCATTTTTTCATTAATTAATTTTTCAATTAACTTTTTTTTTATTTTCGTTGTTTCTTAAAAAAAATTTCCTTCAATTTTTTACTTCGATTTTAAATTTTAAATTTTTGATTTAATGGTCTTTAGTTAAGAATTTTCCGAGTTTTTAAATCCTATTTTTTATATTTTATGCTAAAATATCGTTTTCAATAAGAATAATTTGAGGTCTTTATCTAAAAATTGATTAGTTTAAGAATCTATTTGATGTTTTATTCTGAAAATTTAATTTTTGAGATTGGTCGTAGATTTTTTTCCTACTACTATATCTGATTTTATTTTTCATAAAGTCTCAAATATTAGTTTAAACCAAAATCTGCATTTTTACCTTTTTGAAAGGCATTTTTTAGCAAAAACCATGAAAAAATGCTAAAGCAAAAGAAAAAAAATGCCGCGCGTTATTTTCGCATTTTTACGAGGCGAAAAAAATTTATTATTTCATTTTTTTCCATTTAAAACCTTTCAATTAATAATTTTTCCAATTGAAAGAAAATTTATTGGTTCCAAATAAATTTTTTCCTTTATTTTAATTACAGTCATTAAGAAGAAGCCAAGAGAAAATGAAAATAGAAAGAGAAAAAGTCATAAATAAGTATATATTAAAAATTACATTAAGCAGAAAGTCTTTCGACAGAAATAACCAAAAATGAATTTTTTTGTCTGAAAACTTTTCGTGATTTAGAACTTAATTGTAAGTTACGACCCAATAATAACAACGGTCAAATGCACATAATATACTTAACAAACATAAAAATATATATGTTTTGTCTGAAGTTTGTAATATGGTTAATTTTTTTAAATGTCCGGGAATTATTTTTCTGATAACTTATGATGGAAATGTAAAAAAATGAAAAATGTTTTTATTTTTTTTAAATTTAATAATTGCTTTAATAGATTTAAGCCAAAGTCAACCATAATATCAGCCACAATAACAACAATTTATCTTCTCACTTAGCTCTTCTTCCACAAGTCAATTGGTCACTTTCCAAGTATTATTAGGGCATTTTTTTCAGACTTTCTTTATTTTTATTTTTTTTAAATTATAGGTTTGATTTCTTTTGTTTTTCTTTTTATTATTACATATATAAAGTTAATTATAGCTTATAGCTTTCGCAGAAAAAAATGTTTCTCCTTTTCATCATTGTAAGTGTTAGCTCATTTATTGAAAACATTTTCTTCTCGCATTTCTTTAAACTACTATTTTTTCTATTCTTTCTTCTTTCCATTTCTCTTTCTCATCTTTTCCCATTCTTCCTTTAGCTTTTCCCCGATCTTCCATAAAGCCCATCTAAAATTCTAATTAATTAGGATGGCTCTCTCTAACGAAAAGAATATTCCGTTCAAATTAATTAGACCAAAACGCAAAGAAAAAAAAGAAAACAGAAAAAGGGCAAGCGGGAAAAATGCGCTAACAAGAAAATGCTGTGCCAAAAAGCATGTTGAAGAAAGGGAAAAAGAGGAGAAAAATGAAAAAATTAAAGTCCGATTAAATTTTGTTTTTTTTTTCAATGTTCAATCACCTCACCCTACCCTTTCGCCCTCTCCCCCCCCCCCCCCCCCCCCCCCCCCCCCCCCCCCCCCCAATTTTGTTCCATCTATTGTCTGTCTTGATCTATTTTACGGTCCTCTATTCTTTTTAGAATGTTGGCAACATTTATGCTGAATTTAGTTTTTATCCCTATATTTAATTCTTTTTTCTGTCCTGTTCGATCAGTTTATTCTCTCAAAATTTCAATCTCTTTTCATATGTCGATTCCTTGTCCACCGATACTTATAAATATTCAATCTTGTTTGTTTCCCAATCGAGTCCTTCTTAACCTCATCTCAAGCATCTCAATTTCAATGGGTTAGGCCAAGTCAATATGTTTTTTTTCTTCATTTATTCCAATTAATTTAATGCACTTTTTCTCTCTTTTTTCCCTATTTTTATTTATGTCATTTAAGGCAGGCATTTAATTTATAAATGAAGTTTAAGTTAATTTTAACTCAAAAATTTTTCAAAGCCTTTTTTATTAATGAAATTGAAATCTTTGCAAAAATGTTATTTTTTTCCCTTTTTTTTGATTTGAAATAAAACTTTTAATTTTAAAAAATATTTTCTCAAAAAATAATTCCCAAGATTTTGATAATCCTCATTTTTTAATCATATTTTTTTAAATTATCATTTACTATTTTATTACATAATTGTAATGATTTTCATTTTTGATTTTTCTTTATTTTTGGGTGTTCCTAAAAATTGTCATTTTTAGATTCTAACTTTATTTTATATTTTTGGACTTTATTTTCGCCTTTTATTTGGATTTTTGCTTTGCTTTTTCAAAAGAGAAAATTTATTTTCTTTTTTTTCGCCAATTAGCAAATGTGAAATTGAACAAAACTAAGCAAAGTTAGCGTTAATTCAATCAGCACCGTTGCATAATTAACGAAAATTGAGGAAATTTTTTGTTAATTTTTTACTTAAAAGAGAAAAAATTGGAGAAAAGGAGAAAATAGATGAATAAACAGGAAAAAATTTGAAAAAAATGAAGAAAAAAGATTTGTGCCATGAAAAAATTAAATCAAAACGGGGTAAAAGGAAAATCAGCTTGCGTCATCTTTAAAATCCTATTTTTCACTATTTTTTAAAGTGTTTAAAATTTTTTAATAATAATTAAAACAAAATTTATTAATCAATTATCTGTATTAGATAAAATAGAGATCTAGAACAAAGAGGTAAAGAGATTTAAAAAAGATGCCGAGAAAGAAAAAAATGAAAGGAATGTAAGGGGTAAAGGGGGAAGAAAAAATAAATTGATGAGAAAGGAGATTGTGGTGCCGTGTTGCCCCGCTTCGCCTTTTTGCCCACAACATACTTTTTTCCCCTCTTTCGCCGTGGACGGCCAGCCGTCCGTCGGTCGGCGCGCTAATTGCGTTAGTTAATAAAATTAATTTGGAAAAAGGAGTAAAATGCGGACGACCGACTTTGCAATTAGAAAAAAAGAAAAAAGAGCGAAGAAAAAAGAGAGAAAGGGAAAAAATAAAAATGAAAAAAAGAGAAAAATGGACATGAAACGAGGAGTGGAAATAGAAAAATGAGAATAGGGAAAACGCAAAAGTGACAGCAACATGGATGAAAAATGACAAAAAGAGAGAAAAGAAATAGATAAAGAAAAATTTATTTTACCAAGTTGCTAGATGATAATGAGGATGAAGATATAAAAAAATTAACAAAAAAGATTTTGGATAAGAGAATGGTATGAAATATGATGTGAGAATGAGCAGGATTTACAATTATAACGATATTAGAGATACTGAGATTATGAAAATTGTGTGGGATTGATAACAATGATGATTTGCTATATCAGAGACAATAAGATATTGATGATAATGTGAGATATTATCGAGAAAAGTTAAAAAATTATTGACATTTTACATTTTCATGCGTCTCGAAAAATAGCAAAAGTGGAAAAAAAGTATAATTGGCCAGAAATTAGATGACTTTAGAGGAATATTTATACATTTCCGAATGTCTTTTTGAGAAAGAAAATTATTTTTTAGAAAGATTTTTAGCCCATGACTCGAAGCTTTTAACTTCATAAGAATTAAGTTGTTAACTTTCACTCGTTCAGGCATAACTTTGCTGGGCCAATTTAATTTTAGGCCCCATTAAATTTAAATCTGGATTAAAACCTGTTGAAAGGAGTTTCGGCGAATTTTAACGAGTTTTCTCAGCAGATGGCCCTAAAAATTATTTATATAGAATTTCAGTTTCTTATTGTACCTGAAGACTATTTACACAGTTCCAGTTAAGCTAAGAGATAGACATTTAATAGGCCATTTAAGGTGGGATTCAATAACGCTTGAGCCTCAATGAATATATCTTTTTTTCTGTTTTCATCAGATTCACTTTTCTTTCCTTTCTTTCTCTTTAGCTAAAATATTTTTTTCCATTATTTTCGATGAGAGCGTCAGAAAATTGCGAAAGTTTTTTTTAATTAATTTTGTTTAATTAAATTTAATTAACTCAAATTTTCCATTTGAAAAATTTAATTTTTTTTCTTTTTCCCCACATTTTCCTTCTTTTTTTTCGAGAGAGAAAACTTTTTCCATTTTTACTTTAAATAATTTATTTTCCTTATTCAAATTTTATGTGAATCATTTTAGCTAAAGAAAAGTGGAATTTATATGAACAAATAATTTATATATTTGTTTTGATTAAATTAATTCTTTATTTTTTTAGTAATTTTTTTTATTTTACACTATTTTTTATGTATTTTAAAATATTTTTTTAAGTTGATAACATACATACTTGTAATTAAAGAAAAAGAAAAAAAATGAGAAAGAAACATAACTATTGAGACAAAAAAAAGTATCGGACAAAAATAGTGATATTGAAAAAAAATTAAAAAAAAGTAAAATCGTATATAAGAAAGACAAAAATTTATATTTGTTTGTTCTTTACAACCTATTCAAATTGAACCAATTGTTCCAATTTTAGGGACGCAGGGGTTTTCTAATGATGGCGCAATCAATTTTTCAATTGGACTTTTTTGTGGTGCAGTGCAGGACACTCAGGTCCAAATTTGACAAAATTTAATCAAAGTTGCTGGAAATTTTTGCTTAAGATTTTCAATGATGCTAATCTAATTTTAATAATGATTAGAGCAATTAGCAGCACCAACCCGAGTCTAATTTTTAAATTACCGGTCGAATATCGGTTTCAATCCCTTGTAATATAGTGATAAGCTATAAAATAAAAGGAAAAGAAAGAAAAAAGGTGAAAGAAAAGAGAAAATAAAAATAAAGAAATGAAATAAAATGAAAGGCGAAATTTTTGGTGAAGAAAATTATTTAATTTTCTAATTAATTAATTCCTTCACTTTGCACCGAATTTTCTTTTTTTTCCCCCTTTTTCCTTCGTAATAGAAAAAAACCAAAAACAATTTGCATAATTTGATAGAAAAAAAATTAATTAAAAAAAATGGAAAATTTTGCCTAAAATTTCGTAAAAATTTTTTTTGAAAGTTTATCGAATTTTCTTTCTTACGTGTTGAGAAAATCCATTTTAATTATCGTAATAAATGGCTTAACAATTTAAAATTTTAACGTAAAATGTAATGTATAAATGTATAAATCACAATGACATTATGATTGTTAAAATTATTGCTAATATCATTGTCAAGAACTTATTAATCTTAAAATTTTTGCTGACTAATTGTAAGAAAAATCAAATAAATATTTTAGAAAGTATGTTTTAAGGCCTTAGATTTAATTGAAGTTTTCGCTTACAGCAAAAAATTACAATACTGAAAATAAAAGAAAAAACTGAAGAATTATTCGAAATTTTGATCAAACATTAAAGCACTAGATATGTGATATGTGAAGGCCCCAGATCAATCCTCGCCCGTTGGAAACGACCTTGGAACTAATCATTTCGCGGGTTTGGACGAGAGCCATCCAGCCACCGAAATCTCGGCTGGTTTGCTGCATAAACATGCGGTATCGCTGACGCGGCTTGCAAGGCCTGGTCAGCCAGCACCGCCGTATCACCCACACTGTGCAATGTGGTACCTATTGTCTTCCAAATATGGAAATAACTAGGTGGGATTGGGGGTGGAACTGAACTTCATTCCAAGCAAAGTGAAACCTAAAAGCACAACCACCAGGCCACTGCTCCCCTTCGCGCTGGAATAGCTTAAAAACTAAAAAAAAATTATATTTACATTTTATTCAAATTTATTTTCACATTTTTTTGCACAACATCTTTTTGGCGTATTTTTTATTGATCAGTTAGCTTTTTTAAATTTTGAAAGTTTAATTTTAAGCGATTAAATGACTCGTTAAAAGGTCGAACTTTTTGGTTTAACGAAGAAATTTTTCATCTCTTAACTGTATTTCCATTCGTTTTTGACTTTTCAAAAGCTCAAATTTTCTCGTTCAATACTCATCATTATGATCTTCTTCATCATGCTCATCATTGTTTCTCATTTGCGTGTTTAATGATTTATAAATAATTAATTTTTTAAAATTACTTTTTTAACTGAGAAAATTTTTTTTATTATTTTTTAATTTTACCAAATTTAATTTTTTTAAATTTTTATGGAAATTATTTTTGAATGCTTTTTAAATAATAATTTTTATTTTCAAATATTTAAATTCAATTTTTTGGTAAATTTTTAATATTTTTCTTTGTTAATTTTTATATATATTCATTTTGCGAATATATTAATGTAGTCTAACTTGTTTTTTAAAAATAAAGCATTTATTTTTATTTATATATATTTTTTTATTTTTCATTCAATTCCGATTGCATAATTGTAAAACTAGAGAAATGGGCCATTATTATTTAAATATATTTACAAATATATTTATATAGGTATTTAAATGTGAAGCGAAATGAAAATGAAATAAGAGACCCCGCAAAAATTATCCGAATTATCATGTACCAGAAAAAAATTGGTGGAGGGGGAGGGGGGGGGGAAAGCGGGCTGGCCAGGATAGAAAAATGAGGTGAGAGAAATGAGGGGTCTCAACGAAAGTTTCCGGCGGCCGATTTTTTAAATAAATAATTTCCCAATTTTCGCTATTTTCTCGAATGAGAGAGAAAAGGAATTTTAAAAAGAAGTAAAAAAAGGAAGAAAGAGAACAAGAATGGAAAGAAAAAATTTAGTATGTGGAAAAATTAGATGCTTTCTAAAAGGAATTGAACATGAAATAGATCCTTTATCGTTTTCTACTCACTAAAGAGGAAAAAAAGAAACAAATAAATAAATAGAAGAGAAAAAAAAAGAAAAAAATCTGAAAAGAATAAAAGAAATGAAAGAAAAAAAATTGAGTGAGTAGTGTGGATAATTATTTTTTCAACGCTTATTACACTAAATTCGGCATTGTTATTACGATTAATATTTAATAGGAAAATGTTATAAATACGTTTTATATAATGGATAAATCGCTTTTCAAAAAAAGGTTTTCGGGTCGAAATTAAATGGAGAAAAATAAATTGAAATTTAAGAGATTTAAGCGAATGAAAAAAATTGGGAAAAATGTAATGTAAAATTTTAATAAAGTGAAAAATTGGTATCGTGTTCGAAATACCTAACTCAATTAGGATTGTGGAGCTAATTTTGTATTGCTCGATGCAAAATCTTGAATGAATTTCAAGGATTTGATTTCTGAAAAAATTTGGAGTCAAAATTGGAAGATACACTGTTAAATTTTTATTTTATTCAAATTTTGAAAAAAGGTGATAATTCAAAAACGAAAAAGAAATATTTCACCTTTCTTTCAGACTTTAAATTAACTAAAACGTAAACCAATTTAAGTTGAAGTTGAATTTCTTGCATGTTTTATTTATTTTTGTGAGGAAATAATTGGAATTAAATTGTTGGTTTTCAACCAGGAGTGGCTAAAACATCAGTCAAAATATGTAATTGTTCCTTAATTTTGACAGCTGGTTGGCCGTGATGATAATAAAATATATATAGGCCATTGATTCCATATCCTACAACACACTTTTTTTCGACTTTTAAAAAATCCACCAAAAATATTTTAATTTTTAATTTACGCCTTTTTTTCCACGAAATAAACACATTTTAATACATTTTTAATTTTCAAATTTTTTTTTCGCATTTTCGGAAAATTATTTTTGCCATGCCAAACAATAAAAAAATTATTTATTCAATAAAATTAAACACTTTTTTTTCATTTGAACAATTTTTTGGAATTTATATTTATTTTGAGGAATGTTTGAGGCTCTAATTTTAATTTTTACTCTATCGAACTTTGAAGCGAGTTCAAAAAGCCCATGAACTTATTTGAATACGTGATCTGTTTTATTTCAAAATTAGCCCTATTTTCATTCATTTTTTTCATAATTATTTGCCAAAAATTAAACCAAAAATAAATTATTTTTCCTCGAAAATGAAGTTAATTTTTATTTCGATAAAAAATATTTATTTGAAAACTATTTAACAATTTTTTTTATTATGAAACGAATAATTAGCAAAAATTTATTTTTCCAAAAGAATCGGAAAAATTATTTTATTTTATCTAAACAATTATTTTTTTATTAATTTTTTTTGTTAATCTAAAAAATTTTTCAACAAATTTTCACTTATTTTGCCCGTTTGAAAAAATTTTTAGTTTTGCTTTTTAAATTTTTGAGTATTTATAATTTATTGAAAGCTGATCATTCACATTCATTTTTTATTTCATAGGTTTATAATTATAACTTTATGCTTAAGCTTAACACTTGAGATAATCCAACCAATTAGAGAGTGAATGCGTAGAAAAAGCGAAAAAAAGACAAGAAAAATTCCTTCATTCATCAATTTGTCCAATGAAAAGAAAATTTTTTAAAAAAGGAACAGTTTAAAAGTATTTTATAAATATTGTAATTAATGCTTTCACTTGTAGCTATCGCAAAAATCCAAAAAGCTCAATGGAAAATGAAACTTCAAGACGGAAAAATTATTTTCCAGTTTAGCCACGAGAAGGATTTGTGATAAGAAAATATTTTTTGGTGGATCAAAATCAACCTTAAAATAATTTACTTTTTTTACAAAAATACATTTATTTTAATAATGAAAATTGAATCTATCGATTCGTTCGAATGAATCACTTTAGCAATTATATTATCGGATTCGAAATGAAAAAAATTAATTTTTTTTTAAATTTTGTGACGCAATTTTTTCGTTTTTTATTACAAAATGTGGTAACGTACAAATTTGTACAAATAAAAATACACGAAAATACAACTCACAAATAACATACACAAACTTGAGATAATGCAATTTGAAATTAAAATCCTCGGAATTCGTTAGCAGAAAAATATTTTTTGAAAAAAAATTAACTACATGAAAAAAATTTCCTTATTTTTAGAGAGCAAAAAAATTAGAAAAATAAAAAAAAATAAAGAAAATATAGCAAATGAAAATAGCAAAGCAAAGAAAAATTGAAAGTAAGCCAAAATTTGAATAAAAAATATATTGACACTGTAAATTAGTCAATTAAATTCAGTTTTAATCCTCCTAAACTCTATTTATCTATTGATCCGAAAATTTGTGCATTTGTGCATCAAATCATCGAATCGAATGGCTTCCAAATTTTAATACGGATATGTATAAAATATGAGATCAACCTAATATGATGTCATCTTACATTTTATTCAATTTTTAACAAAACAATGAAAAGGAGAAAAAGAGAAAAAGAGAAATTATTTATTTCTAGCAAAAAAGTGGGAGAAAGAAAAGCCTAAAAATGAAAAAAATCTCTTCTTAAAAAGAAAAAAAGAAAAAGCAAATGAAAAATTTTGTTGACTAAGAAAGCAAATTAAATTTAAGCGCTTAACTAGTCGCTTCTTTATTGATGAGTTAACTTAACTTTAAGAAAAATTAAGTTAAGTTGAGTTTTTAGGCCTCGCTTATACTAATAAATAGTTACAAGAAAGAGTGAAAAAAAACGAATTTAATGTCAAAAGTCTTGAATAATTTTGGGATTTAAATTTTCTTTTAAATTCATTTCCGCAATAATTTTTTATGACATTTTTGGGCTTTATAATAATTTTTTCGTTTTTAAGGCAATTTGGAATGAAGCGAAAAGTTGAAAATTATATTTGCGAGATTTAAAATTTGGAAATTTTACTGCTACTTTAGAGGTATGTGTATAAGGAATGCAATTAGGGCAATTCTATTAGAGTTTCTTGACTTGGACTTTTTCCTGGGATATTACGTCGTGTAAAGTAAAAAAAGTCAATTAAGTCCTTCTAAAATTTGGGATTATTAATATCTAAAAAAAATTGGAATTGAATTAATAATTGAAATCTATAAAAAGTTTAAAAAAATAGAAAATTTTCTCTAGTGAGCCAAGTCTTAAAACGTCGCATCTTTCTAGCTTAAGTTTATGCTTAGAATAGATAGAAGCGCTTTAAGCTAAATATGATTATTTATATTTATTCGGCACTTAAAAATGAAATGCAAAATTTTTTGTCAAATTATTATTTTTTACTTTTTTTATTAAACGAAGAATATTTCGAAGACATTTTTGCGATTTAATTTTTCCGCAAATTTTTGTGTTTTTAAATGTTTTGAGTATTTTTCGGTTAAGCATTTGCATTTTTCGAAAAACTAAAATAGTTACGATAGAAGCGAAATACTACGCCGATGTTGATCGGGGTGCTGGGAGCTGAATATGACATTTTTTTCCTACCTTATTATATTAGGTTGTCGCATAATTGACCCGCATATTTTTAAATTTATTTTTGTAATTTTCTGGAAAGTTCCGGAAATTTCTTTTTAAAAGCTATATAAAGGCTACACATTTGTGCTTTCAATAGTACTTTAGAATTCGGAATTCGGCTTAGTTATGACAGATAAAATTGAGCTAGATCATTATCAAGTTCGGACCCTTTTGCTTTACGAGTTTCGACGGAAGCCTAACGCAAGTGAAGCGGTACGGAATATATGCAACCTGATGGGTGAAGGTTCAGTCTCTTACGACACAGCAAAAAAATGGTTCCGAACGTTCAGCAAAGGGGACTTCAATATTCATGTTTCAACTCATGCTGGTCGCCCAGTAGAGTTGGATGAATCTCGTCTTCTGGAACTAGTAGAACAGGACCCACGACGATCGCTACGTGATCTGGAAGAGCTAATAGGACGCGATCATAGTACCATCGCTCGACACCTACATCGTCTTGGAAAAGTGTCAAAACTCGGAGTATGGATACCACACGAATTGTCAAATCTACAGGCTAAAACAAGAGTCAATGCATGTGCGCAACTTCTCACTTTTAAACGTACATTCGATTGGCTGAAGAATGTCATCACTGGCGATGAGAAGTGGGTGTTCTATGCCAACTATACACGCAAGCGTCAATGGCTCAACAAACGCGAGCACGGCGTACCGACTCCGAAAGCCGACTTACACCCAACAAAGGTTATGATTTCGGTTTGGTGGAACGTAAAAGGAATTGTGCACTGGGAGCTTTTGCCAAAAGGACTGACACTTACTGCCGATTACTACTGCGCTCAATTGGATCGGGTTGCCGAACAACTTCGCGGAAAACAAGACAAAGTTTTTTTTCTCCACGACAACGCTCGACCACATGTCACGAAGATTACTTGCCAAAAGATCAAAGAGCTTGGCTGGACAATTCTACCCCATCCTCCGTATTCGCCGGACCTTGCTCCGACGGATTATCATTTGTTCCTGGCGCTAAGCGATCACTTGCGGGAGAGACGCTTCAACGACGAGACCCACCTAAAAAATGACCTCGAACATTTCTTCGTGTCCCGTTCGCCAGATTTCTACTCTAGAGAAATTTTGAAATTACCGATGAAATGGCAATTAGTTGTAGATAATAATGGTTCATATTTAATTTAATTTTGTTGTATTTTTTTGTTAGAAAAATAAAGGTAAACATTTTTAAAAAATTGGCGGGTCAATTATGCGACAACCTAATAATATATTATATTTTTCTAAATCATTTTATTATCGCTTTCTTATATTCACCATCTTTATGATTTTCGTTTGTTTTTTTTTATTCTCAATTTTGAATTTCACTCCAATTCAAATACACTTTCCTAGTTTGTCATTTTCTTCCTATAATTCTCTATTTTTTTCATTCTGCTTTCATCTTATTATCAATTTAATTTTCGTATTCTTATTGCGATTATCATTTGCATTCATTTCGAATTTCGTAAGGGCGGTTTTAATCAGAAAATTAAGCGGGACACTCAAAAAAAAGAGCAAACGCGTTTTTTTACATTTTTCTCGTCAATTTTCGCCTTTTCCTTTGAAATATCGAAAATTTATTTCGGCTAATTTTTTCGGGCCCGATCCCTCTCTCAAGCTCCTCCCTCTATCCCATCTCTCCCCTTTATCTTTTTTCTTATTCACGGATAACGATGGAGAATGAGTGTGGAGAAAAAATAAAAATAAGAATTTAATTTTCATTTTACAAAAAGAACTTTTCTCTTTTAATTTTGCCAAGTAAAGTACCCGAGAATTTCGCTTATTTTGTATAATTATTTTAAAATTTTTAACTTTTTTCCATAGACTATTATAAAATGCTTGTGAAATTTATAAAAATTTTATCGTCATCCCGTATTTAGCTAATATTGTGTCCATTCTATTCCACGATTACTATATACGAAAATTAATTTCTCCTCTCGCGATGGTACAATATTTTTTGGTTTTTTATACATGATGCCGTGTAGATCCTAGAAAAATACGCATATCTTTATTGAGTGCCATCAAAAAGTGATGGAGCATTCATTTAAACTCGGTGATCTTCTCGCGGACTCGGATCCTCCCGACCTGGCACAGAATCCTGATACAGTAAACGAACAAACGGATGAAAACCGATTTGAGGGTTTTTAAAATTAACTTATTTTCATTTTTCTAAGTGTTGTAGTAAATTTTTGTACTAATTATTGCATCTCATAGTGAATATAACATTTTTAAATTATAAAATTACATTACAGATCAATCAGCCAGCGAATTTTTTGAGAAACTTTTTGCTGTGGCGATGTCCGCTACCAGGTCTGAAGCATCTGACACAATGGGTCAAATAATATCAACGGAATTTGTCGGCGGTTCGAATCGTGACGTGGAAGGACTAGCAGGCCTGGCGCAGGCCCATGAGACAATTGTTGCAAAACAAAAATTCTATCGGCCCCCAAGTTTTGCGGAACAATTTGGGGTCGGAACTCATCCGCAACAGATTCTTTCCAGAAACAGCACGAAGACCTTAAAATGTCCGAAATGCAACTGGCATTATAAGTATCAGGAAACACTCGAGATTCATATGAAAGAAAAGCATTTTGATGGAGAAGTAAAATTTTCTAACTAGTTTATAAACTTTCTTATTTAAATATTTATAATATATTTACTAAGAATATAATGGTCACAGATTCACTGCACCTATTGTACTCTCAATCAAGTTCATCCAAAATTGGCTCGTGGCGAAAGTTACTCTTGTGGCTATAAACCATATCGTTGCGAGTTGTGCAAGTATAGTACGACGACAAAGGGCAATTTGAGCATTCACATGCAAAGCGATAAACACCTCAATGCTGTCAACGAAATGCCTTCCTCATTTGGACGTAAGCTCAATTTTGACATTTCACACTATAAAGTGAGAAGACCTTCGTGTGACATATTTTTAAACCAATCAATTTCTAAAATTTATTACACTTTAGAGAGTTCAATATTCCAAACGATGAACGAGTTTGTCGTCGAGTCTCCCGCTATGTCTACAGTTAGCACATTGGCCATGACTTCTTCAACTCCCACTGCACGCCCGACTACAATAACGTCAATAGAGGAAAATAAATTGGATTCCAATTTAAGTCCATCTCCAAAATTTCCAACGAGCCCAAATTCATCTGTACAAATACCATTATGTAGGCCGGATGAGCGGATGTTATCTTATCCACTACTGTACTTCTTTCAATGTCTAATTTGTTCGGCATTTAACAGCTCCGATTTAGAAGATATGATTGAGCATTTGGAGACGGATCGTAGTCACACTTTTCCGGGTGACATTCAAGTATGATCTTAGAGAATTGTAAAATATACGAACCTAAACCTATGTAAAAAAATACAAAACTTCAAAAAATTCAAGGTGGGACAGGGAGCGTTTCAATGCAATTTGTGTCCGTATGCCACTAACCTTAAGGCCAACTTTCAGCTGCATATACGCACTGACAAACACATACAACGCATACAATTGGTAGGATAAGCCAAAATAAAAAATATTTTCGGGATTGTGTAAAAATGTTTTTTTCAAAGTTTAATTAGAATTTAATTTATCAACATTTTTAGGTAAATCATGTGCGAGAGGGTCATCAAAGCGGCATTCAAAACGCATCTACGGCGCTTTGTCGTCTCGCTGCAATGAAAAGTGTAGTACAGGTGCGATGTAACCTTTGCCAGGAACTCTTTTCGTGGTTAGTTACTGGTTGTTATAATTGATAAATCAATTTTTTCAAGAAGCATAATTTTTTAAGTTAATATCCAGATTTTAGCTCGCAAACTCTGCGCGAGCATTGCGCGTCATCGGCACACGAGGCACGTCGCGCTACCTTTGCGCGCGCCTTATTACTAAAGGCAGCCCAGCATAGGAAAAATACTGAAACTTTGCTGATTCCGAGTTCAAACAACTTCTCCATCTCAGATTATTGTGCTAAAATTGATAATAATACCGGCCCGGCAATTCGACCCTTTGATTTGAGTTCCATTTTTAAGGACTCTTCTTTTATTGGTTCCTCGTCAATGATTCCAATTAACGACGAACCCGCCGATCTTTCCTTGACATCCAATCAATACCATGCCTTTATAGACACGACTAAAGAACCTCAAATTGCATATCGTTGTGGTGTCTGTGCCCAAATTTTCGAATCGATTGTGATAGCTCAAGGTATTACGCTGTATTTTGAACATTATTTTTTTAAACAAATTAATTTTTAGATCATTTTGAAGCCGATCATAAAGAACTGAGCTCTTCGAAAAATGGTTTTTTACAGTTTAGTTCGAATAAAAACGGTAATTTTTTGATAAATATAAATATCTTTACTGTAAATTAATCATTTTTCTTTGTTTTGCAATATTTGTTTTATTTTTTTATTTATTTTTGTATTATAATCGATCATAATTAACGGAAATGGCGGATTAAACCCGCACAAAAATTAGCGCGATAGAAAAACAAAAGACAAAAAAAACCAAAAAAGCCGGAAACAAAAAAACCAAGAACAGTATTGTTTGTATTTTAATAATGTCCTAAAAATATTTTTTAGGAGATTTAGGAATTCTATTTTAAATGTATCTTAATTATAAAGCTTTGATTCTATATTTTAAAGGTTATATGAAATCTGTTTTATAAGAATATATCTTAATTGGCTACTTATATAAAGTAGTAAAGATTTTTTAATTTCAACAACTTTTTTAGAAAAACTATATTTTAAATCCACAAAATTTTGTTTAAAAGTATTATAATGGATCAAGGACTATAATTTAAAGTGTTGTATGAGAAGGAAATTTATTGTTAAAGGTGTGGAAAAGAAAATTTTTCTTACAATTTCTTACAATTAATCACTTTTAAGCGGAACTAAAAGCAAGTAAAAAAGCGTGCCAAAAAGATTTTCTTTTGTTTACACATTTGCTCATTCTTATTCCATTTTCTTAAAATTCGTTAATAGTTTATTTTATCAATCAACAAATAATTTATTGAAAAAATAATAAGAATATCAAAACAGGATTGAGTGAATATTATTGAATGATTGAAGTAAAATCGAGCTGAGAAAAATTTAAAATTTTTACTTAATTTATCTAAACAAAGGTACACTAACACTTTTCAATTTGTAAATTTATAAATTGTAATAACTTTTATAATTATTAATTAGGACATCATTTTTTGGGGCAAAAAAGTTAACTAATTACTATTTTGAATTTCTTTAAATTGTGTACCTTTATTTTGCTTTAAATTTAAATTTGTTTAAAATAACTGTAATGTAAATGAGTAAATAAGAAAAAAATTTTAGAAAAATCTTGAAATTGTAAAAATTTACATTTTTATTAATGTGACAGCGAAAGAAAGCAAACCCTTTAAAAAAAATTTTTTTTATTTATTTTTGGTTCAATGAATTTTAAATTTTCGCAAATACACGGGAAAAAAATTCCCCAAAAATAATTTTTCTGTGTATATTTTGAGGTTGGTTTTTACAAAAAAAAATAGAATCAATGAAAATTAATGAATATAAAGAAAATGGGTGAAATTAAGGGGTTTAAAATCGCAATTACCTGAAACGATGATATTGAAGAAATTTTTTTTTGGGGAAAATGAGAAACTTTTAAATGAGAATTTATTTTTAAATCGCTTCTGAGAAAAACCCAAAAGCATTTGAAATGTGACGGGTTTGTTTATGTATGAATTTTTGTATTTTTGTGCATATTTTTATGATGTAAAGATTGCATACTATGTATTAAATCCAAAAAATATAATATGTAGTTTAGAAATTTGTAAAAACAAAGTCATATTTTTTTTATTCCGGATCTATTTTAAGCAACAAAATTATATAAATTGAATAAATTTTCGTATTAAATTTGAAATAGAAAATACTGAATTTAAAATACATCAATATTGTATTTGTTCAAAAATACATAGGCACACAAACCTGCGTGAGTCAAATGCAATAAAATACGTTGTAAAAATAGCGCACGTTACGGTTTTTTGTTCGCATTTTTGTATTTCACATTTTCTCGCTCATTAAAATTAAAATGCACACGATACGATATTTATTTATTTATTCATTTATTTATAATTTAATTACCAAGTTTTATACTCCATCACAAACAAATAAATCATTCTTTTACAGTGTATATTTTTTTAAATCTTTTATTGTACTATAATTATTGTATGAATTTTTTATTAGAAAATTGTACATTGAAGAAATCTATCATTTTACAATTAGAATTTCAATTTTGTAAAAGTTAATAATTTCCATTTTTAATCCACAGTCAAAAAAAAAGAGAAAATTGAAAAATTTTATGTGAAAAGTTAAAAGGAAAATTAATAGAGATTATGCTAATCAAATTTCTATATTGAAAATTTTAAGAAAAAAAATTCAGAACAATACAAAAAATTAATAGAAATAAACCCTAAAATGGAATGGGAATGAGATAAATAATGTAAAATGGATAGGAGGAAATAGAATTTTTCTCACTTGACCTTTTCCCTCTTCAAATTCAATTCAAAATTTTCAAAGGACTCCAAAGATTATGAGTGAAAATTTTGCAAAAACAAAATACAATACCAAAACAAAAAGCGATAACAATAAAAAAACAAAACAAAACAATGCAACATATAAACACAAACAACAAGTGCCATTAACTACTATGTTTTTCGGTAATTAATCCATTAAGGTTTTTGCTAGAATTTTTCATGCTACTCTTATTAAGATATAAGAAGAAAAAAAGTTAAAGGCAATTTTTTGTTACCAAATTTTATCAATCAATTTTTTACCAAAACTGATTACTATATTATTGAATATTGCTGTGTTGCTTTTTAATCGATTTTTAAACGATTGCCAACATCAAAAAATTATTATTAACTAAAAGGTTATTATTAACTAAAAAATATAGTAATGAATTATTGCGTTCATTTATTACATATAAAAAGTAATAAAAAATTACTGTTTTAAAAGTGTTAATCATTTTTATTGTTACCTATTTATTGATTTTTTCCCTTTTTATATGAATTTTTTTTCCTTTTAAAACATTAATTCAACCTATCATTATTTACTTAAAATTACAATTAGTTAGTTATTTTGACTGGACTTACTTAAAAGTGTGAACGTCGCGCCATTGCTCCAATAATCCTTAATAGCAGCAAAGAACACAAGAATGAATGAACAAGGAGTAAGTACGAGTGTAAACGAGTAACTAAAAGAACGGAAAAATAAGGAACGGGAAGGAAAGAAAAAAGCAACAGTTTGGACATAGTGAAAGGAAAAATGAATGAAAAAAGAATGAGAATGCACTAAAATGAAATAATTTGAAAAAAATAAAATGAAAAATTGATGGGTCAAACGAAGTTGTATGGGAAATGGGAATAAAAAGGGTCAATAGAAGATCTATATGTTGTGATTTCAGAAATGTAAGAATCAAAAAAAGTTTATGACAGAATATATACATATATCTGATACTATGGTAAAAAAAAACATTGAAAATTGAACCGAGAAAAGAAAAGACGAAAACTTAAATTTTCAATGGTTTTTTCAATAACTTTTTTATCCACTTTCTCAATTCCATATAGTCAAGATTTGTTTCTTTGTTTCTTTATTAATTAAACTAAAAATAAAATATTCTTGGCCGTTTCTTAAACCCATTAAATTACAAATTAAGAACTTTATTTAAAAAAAATTGCATATACATAATACAATTTGCCCTAAAAATGGACCCGAGAGAATAATAGAAAGAAATATCAATTTTTTTACAATTTATTTTGCTTTTTATTTTTAAATCAATGTCAAAAAAATAATTTTCTTCAGTTTTGCTTTTCATTTTTTAAATCGATTAAATAATTTTAGTTTTCCCGATATTTACAATAATAAAAAAATAGGGAAAAAAACTTTTTTTATTTTAAAATCGGCAAAAATTTGCGTTTCAAAAATGAATTTTTTTTGCTTTTTTGTTTGTTGTGATTCATTTTTTTCGTTTTAAGATTCAATTCTAATTCCAATTTCATTGTTAACGTTAAAATTATTTATATTAGCAGAAAATTCATTTTTTTTCGTTTTAAGATTGAATTCGAATTCCAATTTCATTATTAACGTTAAAATTATTTATATTAGCAGAAAATAAAAACTGTTAATTGATATTTTATTACTCTAAAAAAATTATTTTTTTACTTAACAAATTTCTGCAATTATATCATACATATTAATCTGATAAAATTATTTAAACGTTTTTTCATTTTTTGAAAACCAATTTATTCTAAATTAAATCGCATCATTATTCACATTCAAATATTTTACTTTATAAAAAAAATTTTCTAACAAAATGCAAAATGTAAAATGAAAAAAAAACTAATTTTTACACAAATATTTTCAAAATTGTTGCATTTTTTATTTTTTTTGGGGAAATTAACTTTTTTTATACGTTAAGCCATTAAAAATGGAAAAAAACAATGTTATTGTTTTGGGAAACTTAAAAAAGAATAAATTTATTTTCACTTTTACCAATTTTTTTATAAATAAATAAATTTCGTAAAAATTTTGGAAAAAAAAGTATTGCATTAAAATTTCAAACTTGTTAATTTTAATTTATTTAGCTAAAAAAATCAATGCAAAGCTTAAAAGAAGCATTGATTGATTGAAAAAAAAATGCAAATTCAATTAACTTTTTTTCATTTTTATCAAGTTTTTTAATCTATCAGCTTGAAAGAAAATTTTTTCGACAAAAATGCTCGAAAATTAATAAGTCTCTGTAGAAAAACTTTTTGTTTGATTTAATAATTCCAATTTTTTTTTCGAATTTTGCAACATTTTTTCGCATTTAAATTAAAAAATTAAAATTCTTATTAATGCTAAATTCTAATTTTTCATTTCTTACATTAATGAATAAATTATATATAAATATTTAAATAAAAGTAAAAGAAAGTTTGATGAAAATATTTTATAATTCTTTTTTTTTTTGATTTCTTGTTTCATATAAATTTTTTTATTTTGTCATAAAACAGATTTTTCAAATCTATAATCTCTATAATTCAATATCAGACTTTCTATAACCATAATAATCAATGCTCTATAACCATAATAACCAATACCTCTTTTAAAGATTCCGATTTCATAAATGACTCCAAATGATTCGGAGTCGAGCACGGAATATAACAGATGAAAGAAACGTCGAAATTTGAAATTTTCTCAAACAATCATTATTGTCAGAGTACATGCATAATTGTTATTTTTTAACTAAATTTTACTTGAACTGGTAATTTTTTATATCAGCTTCATCATAAATAATAAGATTACTGTATCATTATTTATTTGTAAATTTGAATTCAAACTTTTTGGCATTTTTGTTTCGCAAAGAATTTTTTTGCTTTTTATTATTCATTCGTTCCGATTTTTCAACAATTGCCAAAAATTATTTTATTTATTTTTATTTTGTTGTTTTGGTTTTGTTCAGGACAAAAATTAAATGGCAAACGCACTTAAGGATAAAACATTAACATTAAATTTTTTTGGCTTTTATTTTGCGCTTGAAAAATTACATAAAAATCATAAAAGGCGCAAAGTGTCGCGGCACTTTTTTCCACATTCTACTATAAATGTGCCGCAGAAGAAAATGTGTGAAAAATGCCGCCAAAATATGTATTTCAGATACATCTTTGTTGTTAATTTTTAATATTTTTTTGTTGTCTCGAAGCGAATACGAATATAATAATTTTTAAAATGTCAACTGTAGCGGTAATTTCAACATTAATAATAGGTAAAATTGTAAGACCAATGCCCATCCATTATAAGTATAAACAGGTTGATATCATTTTCATTATTAATGATTTCGATGATTTGATGATGATGATGAAAAAATAATAATGCGACAAAATAAATTACCGTATCTATCGTTTTTAATCGTTTTTCCTTTAATTTTTTTGGCTTTAATCGCATTTAAAAAATTATTAAAAAAATTAATTTTTCAATTGAAAATTGAAAAATTTTGTAAAAAAATGAAACTTATTCAATTTTTCACCGCAATTTTTTTAAACTTATTATTTAATAATGATATTATTATTTTATTATTATATTATTTTGCCCCTTTTTTCAATAATTCGCTAATTTTTTCGAAAGGAAAAAACTAAAAAAATGAAAAAAATTTTTTTTCAATTGAAAATTGCGGAAATTTTTTTATTATTTTTCCACGATTATTTTAATCTCTACCGTAACACAATTTTGACATTTATTAAAATGAATTTAATTCAATTATTAATATTTTTTTCATTTTTAAATATTTTATTTTCAAACAAAATGGTTTTATTTAACAGATTCCACTCGTTAATCGCTTTTATTTCCATCTACAAATGCAAAAAGCGTGAGTGTATGACCAGTTTTGTATTGGAATTAACATATGCACTAATCATTTAATGCATATTTTTTTAAATTTTTCACTTCAAAATTACCGTAAATTATAAATTATTTATGTAATTTTTTAAGAATTAAAAATAATTTTGCTATCTGATTTACTTATTTTGATTTTAGACTCTCGTTTCTTTTTTTTTGTTATAACAGAATTGGTAACAATAGTAATTTTTTTTACATTTTACATCCAACAACACGTTTTTGAAAAGTACGTGGACATTAGATGATTGAAAAAGAAAAGTGAATTTAGTTTCTATAATCTAGAGAATATTTTGGCCCAAACTCAAAGTTGTTTTTGTAGAATATTTTTCGCTCTACAAAATGCGTATAAGCATTGATCTAATAACAGAATTTAATTTTTCAAAATTTGAAATTTGCTCGATTAGCCAATCGCTTAATACTCATAATAGTTGCATGCAAAATTAAGGCAAAAAATGTAATTTCTCATGTTTTTTTCTTGCTTTGATTCAATTCAAATTTTGTCTATTTTTCTTGCTTTTTTAGATTTTCATTTCATTTAATTTTTTCCCGTTATCTTTATTTAAAAAAATCATTACAAAAATTTCTTTTATTTTCTTGCTTTTTCTTTCTTTTTGATCCACTTTTTTCATTTTCAATCAATCCAAAAAAATTAATAATAAGTAAAAATTTGTCGGCAAATTTTTTTTCTTCCACAAATTTTTTTTTGATGGGAAATAATTCGATTTTATATTTTTTTTCAATTTTTTTATTTTTTACTTTTTGCTAAATAAACAATGAAAAAAAAGGAATTTTTCTTTTATTTTTGTCGCTTTCTCAATATTTTTTTTCAATTTTTATTTTTCTGCTTTTATTAAATGAGAGAAAAAAGAAAAATTTTGTATTAATTCATTACATAATCTACCGTTTATTTTACCTTGAGCTTATATTAGTATTAATTTTTATTTACATTAAATACTTCATTTAAGTCCTCGAAACGAATTATTATAAATGTTAAAAATTCTATCCATTTTCTTTTAGATTTTCTAAAAAATATTTAGAATGAATCTGATTTCATTTTCTATGCTACAATTCGATTACAATTAAAAAATTATCTATAAATTATCTATATAGTTTCAAACTTTTTCACTTTCTCCTTTAATATTATTTGCCAAAATAATAAAAGAAATTTATAATTTATAATAAATTTTTGCTAAATATTTTTTTGCGGTGTGAAAAAGCGGAAAATTGAATGAAAAATTTTCTTTTTTTTGTTTGAGGGGAAATAATTTTTTCTAATTTTTTTTCTCGCTGCTTATTGGCGCGTTTCCTTTCGCACCGTATAATTAATGCATTTCCTATTACCGTTTTGCCTCTTATTTTAATTGCCATAACAACACAATAGACTTGACAAAATGACCAGCCGAGCAAACCAGCTGATTTACAACCAGCCATAAATTTAACGTTTAATGTAATAAACTTATTTTAGTTAATATACTTGTTTATCATGATTAACTTATTTTAGTTAATATACTTGTTTATTATGTTAAATGTACACAATAAAAGCTGTTAAGTATAATCTTAAAAGCACTTGCAATAAATTTGCTTAATGTAAATTAAAATAGTTTACAATAGTTTACCGAAAATCACCTTTAATTTGTGATTAACAACAATAATTATAAATAAATTATAACAACAAAAAAATGAACAATTAACTACAAAAGGTGCCAAAATTTGTCCACTTTTAATAATTTTTTCTATTTTAGCGTAAATAAATAAATAAAATTTTTAGTCGACCAAAATTTTTTTATTCTTTTTAATAATTTTTTGACGAAAAGCGCTAAAATATTGAAATGAATTCATTAGCGCATAAAACCAAAAGGCGCTTCAATTTCCTTTTTTTTTGTTCATTCTTATAAGGTATATGAATGTAAATATAAAAGAAATTACTAGTCAGACAGGAATTAAACTTGAGACCACTTAATAAATGAAGAGAAAATGATTGGAATATGAGAAATTTATTTATTTTATTTAAGTTCAAGAAATGGATAGAACCTATTGTAATCGATCAAAAATAGACAAAGATGACTTCTCCATTGTTATTCTCGAGTGGCACAATTTATTATACAAGCGTGGGCAACATTGGCACATTTTTTACATCTTTTGGATTTGGAGCGAGAAGAAATTTTAAGAATTTTTAAAATTTAAAAAAGAATTGCTAAAGACTTAAAAATATATAAAAAGTCAAAAATTTATTTTTTCTGAAAAAATTTTCAATTCAAATTTATCAATGCTTCGAATTTTCTTTAACCAAAAATGAGACGAAAAAGAAAAAATTAATAAAGAATCAAGGATTTAAGGGATATAAAAATTTGAGAGGACGAAGGAGATAATGTGTTTTGTTTTGTGTGGTTTATTTTGTGTTTTATGTATTTTTTAATGTATTTTTATGTGACGTCTAAAAATTTCTTTTTTTTGAAAACAAAGCGATAAATTACCAAAAATTTACTAATTATAATGCCAAAGAAAAGGAAAATTTTCAGAAAAAGTGTCGAAAAATTTTTTAAAAAAGTGTAGCAAAAATGTGTGTTAAAAAAATATAGATGCACACACATCTATACATATTTATTGTAGAAAATTTTTGAGTTTAATTTTCAATTTTTTCTTTACTTTTTAAGAATTCTTTAAAAATTTTATATTTTTGGGATTTAGAAAAAGTGAAAAAAAATTTAGAAAAGAGATAAGAAAAAGAAAAGTTGTTTGTGGCATTTTGGACAGAGCAAAGCAAATATAATTTAATTAGCATTTTAAAAATTTCTGTGGATAAGTCATTAATCTTAAATAAAGAAGAAAATTTTTGGAACAAAATTTTGCATAAATTAGTCTAAAAATATAAAGGAAAAGTCCGATTTCATTTCATTTTTCATTTAAATTTTTTTTCACAAAATTTTTGCCCTTAAAATTTTTAAAAACTGTGAACTCTATTTTTGAATATTCAACCTATAACTAATACTAAGGGTGGTCTCTATGTCTTTGACAAAACTCAATTCCAATGCAATTCTCCGACTGCTGCAAAGCAATCAAATTTTTGATCCGACTTCAGAATGCATAAGTTAGTTGGATTCAATTCGAATTTCTCTATGAAAAAAATTTGGCTCAAATTGAGATATTTTTTTAATAGTTGAACTCAAATCGAAACATTATTTTGAATTAAATTATTTTTTTCATCTATTTGCCAACTTTAAGCTTTAACGCCTAAAGCATGAGGCCAATCTTAAGTTAGAAGAAGAGATATAAGCAAAAGCCTAAGCCCAAAGGAATCATTTTAAGACATATGTAATCTTAATTAAGTTAATTGATGCCAAAAAATTAAATTAAATTAAGTTAAAATTTAATCGAATTTTTCAATCGCTTTGAATTTTATTTTTCTCTTTTGTCACATTTTTTTCCGCCGAACATGTTTTTCCAATTTGCAAAATCGCGGCCAAAACAAAAACAAGTAAATAGACAAAAACATATACACACAAAACACATTGAAAAATTTGCAACTTTTTTCGCTAAAAATGCTATTTTGTTGCATTTTACCCTTTTTCCATATCAATATTATTAATATTAATATATCGATTTAATATTTTGAGCGATAATAATAATAATAATGGGTAGCTATGGATGTTAGATTTGCTTCTTAAAGAACTAATATTTGATCTTATTTCAAATCTACTTACACCTAAAAGATGGTGAAACTAAATCAAAAGAGAACTCCATTTTCAAATTTAGATTTTAATCCAAGTTACCGCTTAGCTAACTATAAATTTTTGCCTTACATTTTAATTTTAATTTTTTGCATCCACTCTTTTTTTGTCATTTTTGGCCAAATGTTTTTACAAATTAAATGCCCAAAGAAAATAAAAAGTCGAGAAAATTTTCAATTTCCCGGACTTAATTTTTCGAAAAAATCCCATTTTTCTTTCATTTTTCTATTTCTCAACTTTTTCATTTTTTCGCGCCCGAAAAAAATTCCTTTGGGCTTAGGCTTTTGCTTATATCTCTATCTTCTAACTTAAGATTGGCCTCATGCTTTAGGCGTTAAAGCTTAAAGTTGGCAAATAGATAAAAAAAAATAATTTTTTAGCCGTCAATTTTTCATTCCAATAATAAAAATAATAAATTTGTAAAAATTTTATATTTTTGCAATTTTTCTTTTATTTTTAACATACAAGTAGTAATGATTTTTATTTTTTTATTTTTGGCTAAATTTTTTTTATTAAATACAAAATTTATAAACCTGATTCCTATTCTCAGTCGATTAAACCATTTTTCCTTTAAACTAATCTACGAATTCTTAGTCTTTATTGATGTTCTTTTTTACAATATTTTTGGTAAAGAAAACTTAAAGCCAATTTTATAGATTTTTTAACTTTTCTTCTAACATTAATCTTTTTCTATTCATTTCTTATAGAAAAAAATTTCAGAATTAGGGAAAATCTCGTGTAAACATTTGAGTCAATATATTTAGAATATAATTAGAATTTAAAAAATTCATTTTCTAATTTTGCTGTAATTCATTTCATTATTCATTTTAAAGGAGAAGGAGAGAAAGGCAAGACAAGCCGTCTTTTATATAAAGTGAAAATGGAATTTTTGTGTAGCTTAAAGAAGTGAAAGAAATGAAATAGAAAGAGAATTTCATAGAAAAAAGTTGGAAAAAGATGAAAATTTTCTCAAAAATTATTATGTCAAAAATTTGAAAAATTAAAGCTTCATTTGCTCATATAATGAGAGTAAGAGATGAACGAAATTGATAGGGGAGAGCCCCCCATCGTAATTTTACTTTTGTCCATTTTATAAACGAGTCCCGAAATTGCCAAAAAAAAAGAAAATTCGCCGAAAATTGGAAATTAGGCTTAACTAAATAAATGGCGAAATTAAGATTTTTGGATAAATGAATAAGAACCGATAAAGGAAGGGGGGATAGAAAGGGAAGAAATATTTGTAAAAAAAGAAAAATAGAAAAGGGAAGAGAAAAATATTTAACTAAAAAAGAGAAAAAAGGAAAATTAAAGTTGCTTTTTGCATTAATTTTCTGATTCTGATATTTTATAGCGTTATGTTCTTTCGTCCGGAATTTTTTTTTATTTTTTACTCACTTTTGAGTTTTCAAGAAAACATTTTTTTTACTACTAAAAAAGCAAAAAAATGAAGAATTGCAATAAAAAAAGATAAAACTAAGAAGAAGAGAATGAAATGAATAAATAAAAAAGAGAAAAAGAAAAATTTTTTAAAGTATTATATAATATTTTAAGTGGAAAAATATGTAGGTAAATAAATTTTATCGAAGTAATAAAATTTTTGAATATTTTCCATTTTTTTGTTTTGTTTTCAAATTTAAAAATGACTGAAAAAGGAATCTTTTGCTTTTTCTTTGCTTTTACTCTTGGCTTATTTTAACTTAACTTTCATGTAATTCGTCTTTTTCAGTTTTTGAAATGTAAAAAGAGAATAAGGAAAAAATCTTAAGTCTAATTTTCATTCATTTTCGAAATATATAAATTTGAGGGCAAGAAAAAAAGAAATTTGGATTGAAAAAAATGAAAAAAAAACCGGCAAAAATTTATCAATCGCATCCGACCAAAACAACAATAAATAACAACAAAAATAGAACAATAACAACAAACTTTGTTGTTGTTGTGCGCTGGAGTCTGATTCAGGGGAGAAATGAATAAGCCAAAACGGTCTCGTTCGAAATGGCCTCGAGAGAGAAAAGCCAAAAATTTAACAAAGAAAATTAATGCTGGCTTAACTTTTATATTTCCTAAATTTTTCTTTTTCTTCTTTCTTTTTTTGCCTATTTATTTTTTATTTTTAGAAATATTATTGTGAATTACACATTATTTAAATGATTACGTTGTAGGTAGTATAGGGGGACTCTCGATTCCCTCGAAATCATAAAAAGTTCAAAAAAAAATATTTTTAAATTTTTCGAACGAATTTTTAAGCTAATTTCTCTTTGAATTATGTCATTTTTGTAAACGATTTTCGTAAGTGATTTCAATAATGATTTTCTTTATTTTTTTCTTGTTTTTTACACTTTTTTCTCATTCAATTAAAAAGCTAAAAAATGCATATTACGTTTGATTTTATCAATTGATATAACTTTTAGATAAATTTTGATAAATTAGTGGATTTTTGAATTACACTAAAAATTTTTAATATTTGATAATATTTTTTATTTTATGATATTATTTCAGGATAATTTTTTAATTTAATTTTTGAGTTTTTTTCAGAGTCTAACGAGGAGAATAACCAAGGAGAAGAAGACTTTACCCAGTCGGTTGCTGATTCTCCCGTATTATTCCTGTTACGATCATCGTCAATTACGAAACTCGCTCCGGTTTTTTTGTGGCGGGATCTCAACGCTCGTCTTCTAGCAATGAACGAGGCCCAATTGCGCTGCGGAAATTGTACATTTTCCACGGGCAAGTTATTTCGTATATTTTAAGCAATAAGATTTCCAAACCGACCTTTCAAAATTTACGATAAAAGTGAGATAAAATACATGTCTAATACATTTTCGGGATAATATGTGAATAAGAAAAATATAATTTGAAATGAAAAAATGTGTTTTTAATTATATTTTTTCACACATTGACAATGATAATTGATTGATTGATTATTAGCCGCAAAAAATGATTGAGAAAATTAAAATTGAAATTTTTTGAATGGGCGGAAAAATTTTATAAGATAAAACAAAAAACGCAAGCCAAAAAACACTAAAGAAAATGCAGCTGTGCCATTTGCGTTTAAAAAATGCTTTTTTTGTTTTTAAAATTGAATTTCCAAATTTTTCTTCATATTTTAATGAGCTAATAAATGTAAAAATTATGTGCAACATGGGCAACGGAATGAGACTGAGGTGACTGAGTGACGACCAGCTGGACACAATAATAATAACACAGGGTCTTGATTTGATTTGAAAAATGAAAAAGAAGAAAAAATCGAAAAATAACTAATTTGGCATTTTCGATATGATTAAAAGCTAAATTAGGCATTTTTAGCCTAGTTAATATAATTTAAATACTAAAATAATCAAAATTTTAGGATCCAACGATGTGTTTGACCATCACAATTGCGATCCAAATACCGTTACAATTCGTTTAGACTCAGATGAAAACGGTGGAGTTAATATTAATGGTATTAATGATAACGAGGCAGTAACGAATTTTTCGGAATTTGACAAAAAAAACTCGAATTTGGACATTCATCGGGTGCGAAAAATGAGCCGAGCCCGCTCGAATGAAGTAAATGCGTGTAAAAAATGTCCGCTAGTTTTTGCCTCAAAAGATCGTCTCGACCAACACTCATTAAAGCATCTGGCGATTCCGTACAAAATCGAACAAAAGTGTCCAATTAAAAACAAAATGTGCCTCTCTCTGACGTTTAAAAATGCACGCGAAATGCGCACTCATTTTCAAACCTCTCATCCTACTGTATCTGTTTCTGAAACTTCGGCGATTACGGTAACATCATTTATTTTTTTCGTTTTACTAAAATAATTAAAATTTAATTTTAAAATAATTAAGGATACTGTATTCTTAAAAGACTCAAACGTTACAGTCAAAGATTCTTTAAATCCAAGCACTTCAAAAGTAAGTTTAAATACGTAATATTATTATGTTTTATAAAAAATTAATATATTTTATTTTTTTAAATATAGGATAATTGTGACTGTATAAAATGTTTAAAATTTAAATTTTGTGACTAACTAACGTTGATTTTGTAATTAATTTATTTAAAATTTTTGCGCTCATTTACAATAGGATGAAAAATGTGTAATATCATTAACTTGCTGAATATGCAGATTGATTGATTTCCTGTTTTTTCACTCTTATTGTTCTGATAATTTTCGGTTACAATTTTTTTTTCATTCATCCTCAATTTATCCTTGAAATTTTTACGGAAATCCAAATTAATACAAAATACATAAATTGATTTTAAATTAAAAAAAATTATTTAATGTAAATTAGAAAAATAGGATCATTTTGTGTTGATATCGTAAAACAGAAATGTCGTTTCAGGTTTAACAATCTAATTAGGTACGGTAAATTTTAATTTTAGAGTAGATTAACTTTTTTAAAATCATTTAAATAACTTTTCAATTATTATAAATATAATTAATTACCTTTTAATAAGTTTTTACCTTAACATTTTAAAATAATTTTAGGACATTACCTTAACACCGATAAAATTTCGGCAAAAAAATTAAAAAATTTTTTTTTATCATTTTTCATCATTTTCGATATAATCAACATCATTATTATCATTATTTATTATTTATTGGCATTATGATTGCTATTATTCACATCATTCTCATTTTCATTACTATTTGGGTGAAATAAATAATAAAAAATAATTTTTTTCCCGTAAATTCTACTTTTAGAAATTTTCTACTAAATTTTTGTTTATTTAATAAGTACAAATATAATTTTTATAATAATTATTTCTCGTAAAATTTTGTTTATTTTCGGCGAGGATAATTTTCGAGGATACTGATGAGAATGATGATGGTGATGATGATGCTGGTGATGAAAAACGAGAAGACTTCATACCCTTTCTATTTTTCTTCTTTGTTTTCTTTTCTCTTTTTTATTTCTATTTCAATTATCTTTTCATTTCTCGCTTCTCGCCCATTTTAAAATTAACAAAATTTTTTCAATTTTGGAAAAAAGGAGAGGTGAAAATGGAGAGAATTTTAAGGTAAAATAAATGGAAAAATGAGTAAGGAAAGCAAAGCATTAATATCAATGGAAATTGAGACAGATATTACACCGGTGTTAAGAATGAAATACAATTGAAGAACAATAAAATGAAGATGAGGGTAAGCGTAGGCGCTCGATTTAAATGTAAATTTTCAGCATTAAGTTTTAAGGTCGAATTTGTTTAATTAAACAATACACTTACATTTTTTTGCATTTACATTTGAAGGGGGATATGGTTTTTAAATAGAAAAAATTTATTCAAAAATTTTTATTTGTTTTTTTTAATTGCGATTTATTATTAGCATGATGAATAAGCGAATAATGATGTCAATTAGGTTTTTGACCGATATAACCTAACTAATGTCTAAAATGCACTACATACTACATATATGTGCATAATAATAATAATAATAATAATAATAATAATAATAATAATAATAATAATAATAATAATAATAATAATAATAATAATAATAATAATAATAATAATAATAATAATAATAATAATAATAATAATAATAATAATAATAATAATAATAATAATAATAATAATAATAATAATAATAATAATAATAATAATAATAATAATAATAATAATAATAATAATAATAATAATAATAATAATAATAATAATAATAATAATAATAATAATAATAATAATAATAATAATAATAATAATAATAATAATAATAATAATAATAATAATAATAATAATAATAATAATAATAATAATAATAATAATAATAATAATAATAATAATAATAATAATAATAATAATAATAATAATAATAATAATAATAATAATAATAATAATAATAATAATAATAATAATAATAATAATAATAATAATAATAATAATAATAATAATAATAATAATAATAATAATAATAATAATAATAATAATAATAATAATAATAATAATAATAATAATAATAATAATAATAATAATAATAATAATAATAATAATAATAATAATAATAATAATAATAATAATAATAATAATAATAATAATAATAATAATAATAATAATAATAATAATAATAATAATAATAATAATAATAATAATAATAATAATAATAATAATAATAATAATAATAATAATAATAATAATAATAATAATAATAATAATAATAATAATAATAATAATAATAATAATAATAATAATAATAATAATAATAATAATAATAATAATAATAATAATAATAATAATAATAATAATAATAATAATAATAATAATAATAATAATAATAATAATAATAATAATAATAATAATAATAATAATAATAATAATAATAATAATAATAATAATAATAATAATAATAATAATAATAATAATAATAATAATAATAATAATAATAATAATAATAATAATAATAATAATAATAATAATAATAATAATAATAATAATAATAATAATAATAATAATAATAATAATAATAATAATAATAATAATAATAATAATAATAATAATAATAATAATAATAATAATAATAATAATAATAATAATAATAATAATAATAATAATAATAATAATAATAATAATAATAATAATAATAATAATAATAATAATAATAATAATAATAATAATAATAATAATAATAATAATAATAATAATAATAATAATAATAATAATAATAATAATAATAATAATAATAATAATAATAATAATAATAATAATAATAATAATAATAATAATAATAATAATAATAATAATAATAATAATAATAATAATAATCAATTTTATTTAATTAATGTCTCGTATCAAATGCACAGCAAAAATTAAATACAATTAAATAAGGGAGTTAGTAGTTAACAATAATAAATTGAAAAAAATTCGGCTGTTCTTAACACATTTATTGTGTTAAAAAATTGAATTTCACAAATTTTATAATCATTATTTTAGTTAGTTTATTTATTCATTTCTTCGCCTCAAAATGAGAGAACAACAAATTGAGCGAATTTCTTTATAAAATATTCGCTCAAATAAAGGCGCGAGAGGACGGGACAAAATGACAGAAAAAAATGTCGTTAATATAAATTTAAATCTATTTATTATTATTTTCAAATAAATGGTTGAAAGCGGAAAAGAAAGAAAGGAATAATCGCTAAGGGTAATTGAAAAAATTGAAATTGAAACGATATGTGCACTGTGGTACCATATGCATACATACTGTGGTTATTTATTATGTGATCTAATGTACGTCCGTATCGAATATGGTATACATGTATATATAAAAAGTAACGGAATTTTCGTCTTATACGTTCCCTATTTGCCTATTTGCTTGTATCATCTGTCAAAATGTGTTTGCTTCATATACATAAACATTTTTAATGTGCTTAATAAGAATATGCAAAAATTCATTTTTTGCCTATATTTTATATGTTTCGATACATATATGCATTTGTATCTTTGTGCCGCGTGTTTTAAAAAGTAAATCGTGTATGTACCAATTGAAATGCAAATGTGAATGAGAAAATGAAAATGAGCGAAACAACACCTTTATGAAATTTGGAAATTTATTATTTTATTTCGTTGGTCGAGAAATTTCTGAACTTGTTTCTTAAAAACTTAAAAAAGGAAAGTTTAGCTATTTTGATAATTAATAAATTATAATATTAATTCATCGTTAGAAAAATAGAAGGTGAAAACAAGTGGACAAATAATCTGAGAAATACATAAAACGTTAAGAAGTAAGAAAAATATTGAAAAATAATTTTTAAAAAATTGAATTTATTAACCCGAAAATGAAATACAAAAATGGTAATAATTACAAAATCTCGTCACTTAGCTCACTTGAAAAAATTTTCAAGATCAACAAATTTCTAAGATCTTATGTTTGCTTTAATTTCTCGCTTTAATTCTTTTTTATTTTTATTTTGAAATTACCATCACTTTTAATTCTTTGTAAAAATAATTTATATTTCTTTTCACAAGTTTATATTTTAAATAATTTTTTTCATTATACAATAATTTTTTCGACTATTGTATTTTAAGTTTTTTTACTTTCAGAATTATTGTCATAAATTAAAACGGAAAATTTAAGGGTAATAAAAGCAAGAATAATAATTTTGAAAGAAAATGATAAATAGTGAATAATTAATCAAAAGTAACCGCACAAAATAATATAGCTATTATTGTTTTTTTTAATAAATATATATCAATTGTAAATCTAATAATATAGCACACTGATTAACTAATAAAGATACCGTATTGCTGTCACAAATTACGTAATTTATTTCAACATAAAAATATTGACCAATAAGACTAACGAACCGATAACGAGAAAAAAATAATTTTTTTCTTTCTTTTTATTCGAAAAAAATAATTTTTTTCGTCGCTTGCCATTTTTCATTCATTCATTTCTCATTTCTCGGCCTAATTTGCGTTTATTGAATTTTATTTTCATTTATTTTTTATTTTCATTTTCATTTTCATTTATAATTTTTTTTTTATTTCACGCCACGTTTTTTTAACATAGAGTAAAAAAAGTAAAGAAATGGAAAGGAAAATATAGAGAAAAGCGGCTAACTAATGGCTTGTTTCTGTCTCTTTCTCTCTTTCATTTTGCTTCATTTCCATTTGGTTAAGTAAAGCAAAAATTTTTAAAGCTATTATTTTCTAGCAAAATTTAACGAGAATTACGGTATAAATAAGTTATGTGATTTGCGAGTAAATTGGAAATTTAGCTAACTTAAACTACCATCTTTTCATTATTAGATTATTAATTTAGATTATTAATATCGTGCTAACTAATTAACAAAATTTTTTTAAATATATTGTTTTAGAAAAATACTTTAAATTACTATTAATTAGTAAATAATAACATCAATTTTTATTTTTTTAATAATAAATTAGAATTAAATATATTAATATATATATATATATATATAGAGTTGAAAAGAATTTATCGTATGCATGAAAGATTTTTGCGCGCTTTCAATTCGGCGATAAATTTAGGCTAAAAATTCTTTTTTTTGTCCCAATTTTTCACCTTTCCGGTAGTTAAACTAAAAATAATTATTAATTTTTTGAAAATTGAATCATGCCGAAATTCTAGACTAATGAAAAATTCGGAAATTGTTCGATTTCTGCCCGTTTTATTAGCATAAACTTGGAATTTAACTTTTTTTGTCTGACTTTTACGTTATTTTCACATTTTTTTTCTATATGCAAAGAAAAAAATCCGCCTGCAATTTAGCAATTTCGGCCTATTTTATTTTAAAAAATATTAAATGAATTGAAAAAATTTACCAAGAGTAAATAAAAATAAATTACTAAATTTTTATAGTTTGCCAAAATAATATGTAAAAAATATTTAAAAATTTTTTTATTTTTTGTATCCCAATAACCGACTTTGAGTAGTTATTGGTTCGCTTACGTGTGCTTTGTTCTCTTAGTTATTTGTTCTAACTTCTCTCTTACTTGCTTGAGTCTATGCTATTAGTTAACATTAAAAAGACAGAATCCAAATTCAAAAATATTTTTATAATTCTACCATTTACATAAATTTTCATCAATTTTTATCATTACCTTTATGGCAAACGGGGTTCTTTTTTTAGGATTATTTTAGCAACCTCACAATTTTATCTTTTTATTTATTGAAATATTTTTCCATTTGTCGAAAATTATTGCGGGAAAATTTTTTTCATTTTTCGAGGACCAAAGCCAAAAATTTTTAATAATTCACCTTTTTATGAAAAATTATTTAGGTAAATTGATATTTTATGTGAGAATGTCATTATTAGCCAACAGAAAAACGAAGCCAATTTGAGAAACAAATATCAATTTGGAGTCAATGGGAATATCAATTTGAGAATATCAATGTTTTCTCTCATTTTAGCTTCTCAATTTCTTTAAATTTTTAATTGTGTCAAATGCTTTTCTTGCGTAATGGTATAAATATTTTTAAAAATGAAATAAAATATTCTCAAAATATCGTATTTTTATTGCTAGACATGTTCATTATACAATATTTATATAATTATAGTATTATTTGTTAGTTACTTTTATTTTTATCGTAGTATGCATAAATTTTAAAAATGATTCAAATGATTGCGGCTTACAATTATAGTAAATTTTGTTGTTTTATTATTTATTAATTTCAATTTTGAGTCTAATTTTAAAATTTTAAAGCTTAAAATTGATTAGCTTCAAGTCTGACCAGTTTCAAATTTCCCTTTAAGTTATATAGTATTTATTTAAATTTTTTTCCTAAATTTCTTTTTTCATTTTCTTTACATTTTCAGTTTTCTTCTAAATATTTCTCTTTCTTTTGATCACCTTCTCTCTTTTTCCTCTTTTTTTGTCCAAACAAAAAGCGGTACGAAATGAATGAAAATAAAAAAAATTGATTCAATTTTGTTAATAATTAAATATTAAAAAGAGATTTTGTCGCCGTGACCTGCCTTTATATTTTCTCCCCCTCCTTTTTTTTGCTGTTCTGATTTATAATTCCATTAAAATTTTCAATTGATAAATTTCAATTTCTTTCTATTATTTTTTTCGACATTTAATTTTAATTTTTTGGAGCCGTGAAAATTGTGCGACTTCTAAAATATGTTTAAAGTGAAAAAAAGAAAAAAAAATAGAGGATGAAATATAGAAAGAAAAATTATGATAAAGAAGAAAATATAATTTATTGATGAGAACAATTTGACAATAGTAAAAAAATAATTTTTTTGGAGAAAATTATTCAAAATATTATAATTAAAAATTTTTTTGTTGATGAAAATTATTGTTTGGGAAAATTCGGAAATGATTTTTTTTTCCATTTGGGACTATGCGCTAGTTGAATTTTGATTACTGCTTAAATTGATTGGATAATATTGATAACCATAATTATTCAAATTTTTATTATGATATCATTTAAAAATAGAAGAAATGTGTTAAAATTGACTTTTTATACGGCAAATCGGATTTGAGCATAAACTATGTAACTTTAATGGAAGTAAATTTACAAAATATAAGTTTTATAAAAAAGAAATTTAATTTAAAATAATTAATTTTTTCAATTCAATTCAATCAATCGAAAACTATGGAATTGATTGTTTTAGAGAAACGCGGCAAATATTATTTATTAATTTAATGTATTATTTTATTGTTATATTGTTATTAATTTTGGCGAGAAATATTATGGAATCGGAAAAATATGAATTGATTGGGAGGACTGAGAGAAATAAAATATTTGAAATAAAAAAATTTAATAATTTTGGTAACAAAGCGAACTTTTTTTTCCTTTTCCATTTTTTTCTGTTGTTTTGTTCTTGTCGAAAAAGTTTTGATGACTGAAAATGGAATGGATCGATGGAGGAAAATAATTGTAAATTTGTGTGAAAGAATTTGAATGTATTTATACACGCATAATTATAAAAGGTGTTAAAAATTTTAAAAACATTTATGGAAACAAAATCTTCAACGGCTGGTACTTAGGGCAATTATTATATGTTATCTTTGCTGATGTCAATCAAAATGACATTTTCGAGATAGTGAAATGGGAATATTAGGAGAAAGATAAATGATGGGGAAAATTATGTGTTATAGAAGAAGGTTATAAGTTACGAAGCTATCCAAAGAAGCAGTATAAATAGGAAACTGTAAGAAAGGTAAAGAGTCGACATATTTCTTTTCAGATTTTTAAAATAGTGAATAAACCAGAAAAAGTAACTAAATAAATGAAATCAGGGGAAAAAGGTAAGGCTGACACTAATTAAGTAACAAGTGAACAGTCTATTTTATTTCATTTCCTCTCACTCATTAATTTTTAAAAAATGTCCTCATTTCATTTCATGCCAACCTTTTATTTTTCTTCATCTTTTTCCTCTTTTCAAAAAATTGTTTTTTTCTATTTTATTTCATAAAGCCTGATCCTATTGCGCATGTCCCAAAACACATATTTTTATGTATTTTTTGTCATGTGTTTTAACGTATTTTGTTTTCAATCACACATGCATATCTACAAACACATACAAAATATGCATATTTCCGCTAAAAAACACACGCAAAAAATTATTATTATGTGTTTTTCCTTTTCCCCTCAAATTCGTCCCTTTTTTCCAGCACCATTTTTCAACTCAATCATTATAATTATAACTCATTCGCAATTTACTCATTATTGTAATTTTTTTATTTTATTTTCCAAACATAATTACTAAAAAAAGGGGTAGAGATGGGCGAAAATGGTGTAATAAACTTGTCACATCATATACTCACAAGGGCACTGTACATATATTTTTGTATTTGATGATGTTGATGTTGATGAGGTAATGGAGAGAGAAAAATGTAAGATCAGCGGATGTGAACGATTAAAATGATTTGAATTGTAAATGATGTGTGTGTGTGTGTGTGTGTGTGTGTGTGTGTGTGTGTGTGTGTGTGTGTGTGTGTGTGTGTGTGTGTGTGTGATGTAGCCAGCTGGCTGGAAATAGACCAAATTAAATGGAGTGAAGTGAATGAGTGAATAATGAGAAACAAAATCATACAATGATAATAATAAAAGTGATGTTGAAATGCAAAGTGATGTGTCGATGATGAGCAAATGAGTAAATGAGAATGAGGTTGACGAGGAAAGGCCTACCTAAAAATCATTTTTTAGTTAATTCTCATTCATTTTGACAATGAGGAGGAAAAACGATAATAAATAATGAGCATGAAAAATACAAAAAAATTCTCATTCTCATTAAAATTCTCATTATTAAATATAAAATTGTATTTTGATAATCAGTTTTTTTTTGATACGATCAACATATCAATTGAAATTATTTTCATTTCTAAATTTAATATTATTCATTATCAATTCATTTATTATTATCATTATTATCGTCGCATAAATTATCGGTAACTTCATTTTTGTACCGTTTTATGTATTATCACAAATATTTTCACGTAACTTTTTATACCGTAAATTTTTTCCGGTATATTGTACTCTTTTGGAAATGTGGAATAAATAAGAAAATCATTATAATAATATCATTATGATGATTTTACAAGCAATTAATTTTTACTCTAGCAAAAATGATTTTCTTTAATTTTTTACGTAATTTTACGTGTTTTTGAAACAAATTAATTTTACGCACACAATAAACAACTGTATTATTATTTTGCTCATTTTTAAAAGTAATTATTTATATATTACGATATGTTTATTGCGCAATTTTCAATTTTTAATTTCTGTACGAATTACGATATATTTTACGATTAAAAATAATCTAACTTAAAAATTAAATTTATTTATTTACTTTTTTAAAAATCAATTAATTTCCAATTTACTATTAAATTATCATTTAATTTTTAATTGTTTTCTCAAATTAAATTCTATCGATTCGTAATTTTGTATGTATTAATTTTGAGTGCTTAATTTTAAGAACTTAATTTTGTAATTTTGGCTTTGTTTTATATGTAAAAAATAAGCATCAGGTATAATAAGTGTTATCAATTAATTATTAATTATTAATTAATTAGTTAAATTAATTAAATTATCGAAATATTTAGGATTGCATGGATCTACCATATTCAGAGCATTTAGCCACAACAACAAAAATCAATAATAAAGCGCTATATTTTGATGTTGGTAACAAATCTATCGTAATCCACAATAATAACAACAATAATGAGAACGATAACGGTTACGATCCCAATGAGATAACAGCGCAAATGACAGATTCGATCCACGTAAACCATAATGTTGATAATAATGTAGACCACGACGTTGAAAATACGAAGAACACAGATACTGTAAGAGTGGTAGCGACAATGCGTGATGTTTTACGCCAACTAGCACTGGCTAACTCGACTACGGTAGCACCAACGCAAAGGGCTTTCCTCGAGGTCATGGGAGTATTGGGTAAGGGGTTAAACTAGTGTTTTTAAAAATTAAATATGTTTTAAAAATTGGTAATTTTAGAACAATCCTACAACGGAATTGATATCAGCTCATTGATTGCGTCTAAATTTCTGAAAATAAATGAATTAGAACGAGAAAAAACGATAGCGAATACGAAGAGCGTGTTTTCGCGCGACTTTGACGCGCGCTCAGCGCCGCCGCCAAACACACGGCGTCAATCAAAATCGAATGTAGGAACAGATGATATCGTTAAAGAGCAAGAACTCAAGTGCAGAAGCGAGTCGCCGTCTTGCAAGCGAATGCGAGTTGAGTCAACAACGATAGAGACCACAACGAGCATAGAGGAGGAGGAGGTTGAGCTTCAGGAAGATTTGTCCGGAGATGAAGACTCAAATGGAGCAAGAAAGCAGAAAATAGCCGGAATCGCGCAAGAAAATGACAATAATGAGGACGTACAAGAGGGCACTCGCAAAGACGAAGGCAGCACTCTAGCCGCGATGCTTATGCAGGCGGCTGTGGCCTCCGGAGCTTTGGGAGGATCAGTTTCCACGGACGGATCTACTGGCTCCGTGGATTCCGCAAATTTCCAATTTTTAGCAGCGGCGGCCGCCGCCGCGGCGCAAAATTTTGCACCAGCGTCGAATTTCTCGCCAGCTGCCGCGCTTCAATTTCTCAGTCGAATGGCGCCCTTAGCCACGAGTACTACTGTAACAAATTCAACATCAAGCGTGCCATTACAAGCACCTTCGATTACGATAAGCGAAGCAGCGGGCACTGCAGAGGGTTCGTCCTCCGCTGCCACTAGTGGATCATGCGCCTCTCTACAAGCTTCCTACGATGCGCTCTGCTCCCCAGCTAAACGTGCTCGCACCCGGATCACCGACGATCAGTTGAAGATCTTACGTCAATATTTCGACATTAATAATTCCCCTAGTGAGGAACAAATTAAAGAAATGAGTCATAAGGCGCAATTACCCGAGAAGGTCATTAAACATTGGTTCCGTAACACGCTGTTTAAGGTAGAATATTATAGATCAATTGGATATACTTTTAGAATTTTTAAAGTTTTTTAAATTTTTTCAACAAAATTTACATATACCGATTTTACTTTTTTGAATTTTAGGAACGCCAAAGGGACAAGGATTCTCCTTACAATTTCAACATTCCGCCGCAAATGAGCATCGATTTGGCGACTTACGAAAAGACTGGCGAAGCCAAAATCACTTCCATTAAACCCGAAGTATACTAAATATTCATTTATTACCTAATTCCAAAATTTCCAAAATTATTTCTAGCTGGATGGTGAAAGTTCGGCAAATTCGCCGTCCTCGTCAAATGCCGAGTCAAAACCTAAGGCTCAACGAGGAGTGTCGGAAGTATCCGAAGATCCTTCGGAATCGTCTGGCATAGACGAACCTGTTGTTATTATAGACGAAGATAGAGACCAAGAGCCTCCAACTTGTCAAGACTATGATAACGAGAGAAGAATCTCGTCGTCGGGGTCGGAATTCTCCTACAAAAAAGAGGAGTTCAAAGAAAGCGAATCGAGTCTGTCGTCCGAATCAGCACATCAGCAAGCCCAGAGTTCCGGCCTAAATGGAAACATGGACTTAAATTCTTTATTGAACGGAATCGTCAATGTGGATACAAACCTTTTGTCCACTCTGTTCGTCAATGCTGGTAAATACTGTAATTGTGTTTTTTTAGGGTTGGAGGTAGGGGATTTGCTTAAGGATAATATCGATTCTAGCTAAATTTTCTGTCGATTTCATTAAATATTGACTCTAAGTTTAAATTTTAGGATTCACTATGCCTTTCCTTTCAACGGCCTCCACGTCAGCAGTGACACCAAGTTTGAGCCAACCAGCCTCAACAGTGGTTAACGGAGCGTCCGAGTCCGCCGCGAGACATTCGCCTACCGTTTCTATCGGTACGCTATCATGCGGATCCGCCTCCGGACTCACGGTTGGCAGTGGCCGACGAGCTAATCGTACCCGGTTCACGGACTTTCAGCTGAGGACTTTGCAAAACTTTTTCGATCGTCAGGCCTATCCGAAGGATGACGATTTGGAGATGCTTTCGAAGAAGTTGGGACTCAGTCCTCGAGTGATTGTGGTTTGGTTCCAAAATGCACGACAAAAGGCCCGCAAAATCAATGAAAACCAACCGCTTGCAGCAAACGTCAGTGGCGCGCCGTCATTCGAGCGAGTCGGTGTTGCGCCCTATTTCCAATGCAAACGATGCGTGCTGCAATTTTCCCGTTTCTTTGATCTTGTACAGCATCAGCAAAAAGTCTGCTATGTCAATGACCCGGAAGCGCTCAACATCGACAATAATGTATGTGGGTTATGGAGTTGTGGAATTGTAGTATTTATAATTTCTTTATATTGTGCCTTTTTTAGTCCATCGACGAAGGCATTAGTGATGAAGAGAGAATCCTAGCCGACGGAATGAATCCATTATTAAACGGATTTTTGGCGGCGGCCGCCGCAGGCGCGTCTGCCGAAAATTTTTCGCCGGAATTGTTAGGTGCGTTAGGCGCGGCGGCATTTGGCGCTTGTAATTTTAAAACGAGCGCCAAGCAAAACGGTAAATGCAATAAATAAATATAAGGCATGGAAGTAATCTGTGTACAATTAAAATTCTTCATTACAATATAATAAATAGTTTTAGATGAAAATTCGGAAAATCTTTTTGAATCAATGGGACTTTTGGACGGTTCTAAGGCTGGGACAAGTGGTCAAATATTTTCGGAAAGTGACGTAGAACGCTATGCAATCTCGGAGTTTGGACGTCCCACCGCTACATCTCCGCTGGATCTGAGTTTGGCAAATTGTGCTGAGTAGGGTTTTTCGAAAACAATCCATAGATTCTATTAGTAATTCTTGAATTTTTTCAATTTAGAAAGTTTAATGTCTTCCCATCGCGTGACATGCGTGCTTCCACCGTATCAGAGTCGGGTGACGACGCGCAGAATTTATCGCGCGCGGTCAGCACTTCACCGTACGCGATTTGCACGCCTTCTTCCGCGTTGTCAGCCGCCGCGCAAATGGGCACATTTCTAGCACAGTTTGCCCAACAACAGCACCATCACAATCAGCCACAAAATTCGGTCGGGCATTTCGGTGCGGCCGGCGATAACGCAGCCGCGTGCGCCGCCGCTGCCGCCGCAGCAGCCGCCGCAAATAATTCCAAACGCTATCGTACTCATTTAACACCACAACAAGTTTTTGTAGGCTTTTATAATCTCGATTTCTTGCTTTTTTAACTCCATAGAATCTGAATTTTAAAATATCCGAATATTAAATTTTTAATATCCTTAGATCATTTTCACTTTTCAAATCCCTGTACATATATTAATTGGTATTTAGGTGATGAAATCTCTCTTTAATGATTACAAAACTCCATCAATGGGCGAATGCGAAACATTAGGCCGTGAGATTGGTTTGCACAAACGTGTTGTACAGGTTTGGTTCCAAAATGCCCGCGCCAAAGAGCGCAAATGCCGTAGCGGTGGACTGATGGGCAGCGAGAATGCGTCCGACGACGCGCCCGCCAAGAATGGCATCGCTGCCACGCGTTGTGAGTTGTGTGCGCTCGAATTTAGTGCCGCCGGTTTATCTGTGCAAGAGCACATTTTCACGCATGCACACATTGAACGCGTACGTGCAACGATGCGCACAGTTGGCGGTGGAGCGTCGGAAGGTGCAATCAGCGAAAGTGGCACAGGCACGTTGGACGATGCATCGCGCGCCAATATTACACAAGTGGTAGGGGCCGCTAATTCGGATTTGGATGCATCAACGGTAATCACCTCACAATTTCCCTATAACCTCATGTGCGGTTTGCAGTCAGGTAAATTATCTTTTTGAAGTTAAATTTTTAAATTTTAAAACTTTCGCACTTATCTTCAAAATTTTTAGCCGGCGCGCTTTCGCTAATGTACGACGCGAATTTGTTGGGCACACCGGTAGCGCGACTTCAAATTCCAGAACGCGTGATGCAAAGCATTCATGAGGACCTAACGCGAGGCGCCATCGCCACAAATTTTACCCAGGACGGACTCAATTTTGAGCAGTTAGCTGAGAAAATTTCGCCGCGGGATTTTGAATGTTCAACAAGCATTGAGACGGAGGTATTAACATTTTGAAGTAATTTTGAAACAGTGGAGATGATACAAGTTAATTTGCAAATAAATAAATAAATAATTTATTGTTATCAAATGTGCATAAACCATTATCAAATGGGCATAAAATTTTTGTTTTTTCAGGTGGGTTGGGCATGTACCCAATGTCGAAATGTATTCCAACACGAGGACTATTTACGAGCTCATCAGAAGCATATCTGTAAGAACTGTAACGATACATTTCGACTCGTGCAGAGTTATTACGAGTGCATTGTGTGCAAATGCAAAACTGGCACTCAGGTATTTCATTGTTAAATAAATATCTTTGATATAAAATAACTTCAGCCAAAATTTTTAATATGGTGAATTCAGTAGTGTAATTGAATTGGATAGTAGCTAGTTACAATAAGTCGAATTTATAGAGTTTGTTAGATATAATAATTTATTTTTAGGAAGAATTTCGAATCCATTGTGACACTTTAGCGCACAAAAGTGCCGTGGCGTTATTCAGTCGAGACTCCACGCCCAATAGGACCAATGGCACAACGGCGGAGGCCACCACAACATCCGCATAAAATTCATTCCATAGCGATCTAATTTTCTTTTAAGAACCGGACCCGTCGGAAATGCATAATATTGTTTAATACAGTATTACTATGGTAGCTTACTCTATGCTACTATCAATTTTGACGTTACTGTATCTTTTTTTTTATCACAATTCTCACCTTGAAATTACGGTGCTAACTATTTTGATCTATGTTACCATTACCCTTTAAATTTTGCCAAAAAAGTCACTTTTATTAAAAATTTGTAATTTTTTATTGATTTTTCAAACTAAGTCCATTTTTTCTTTTTTTTGCTTTAAAGTCAATTTTTATGATATTTTGTGCTGCTGTATTCAATTTTTCAATTAATACTGTATGAAATTAGGTTTTTCTGGCATCTCAAAGCAATTTACTGTGGATTTTTTTTGTCTGACTTGTTACTACTAGCTTTATACTTTTTTTTAATTAGTTTTGTTTATTCACCGTAATTTTTTCACTGTATTTTTCGTTGTTTTTGATTACAAAATTGCAATATATGTAAATGAAAAATCACTTGTAAAATTAATTTTTATTAAATTTATATTTATATTTTTTAAATAAATCGCTTAATTATAGTTTTTTAATTATTTTTCTTTCATTGTCTTCTCATCCTCATCAATTGCTATAATATTTCCCCATCTGCTTTAATTTTTTTTCATTTCCATTTTTGTACATTAACTTTTCTTAGCTTTAAATTTCAAATTATTAAAAAAGTTATACCGGTATGGTAAAAATTGGCACTGTATTTTTGAAAAATATATTTGGAAATCAAGGAAAAATGCAATAAATTTATTTGTAATTGTAAATAAAATACTAATTTACTGTGTTTTTCTATCGTTTTTTGATTTTCTTATTGATTCCACTTTATTAGGATCCTCTTAATGTTCCTATATTAAGTGCAAATTTTTCTTTTGTATTTGAAAATTTAATTTAAATATAAATTTAAATTTAATTTTTTTAATTGATTCTTAAATTTTAAATATAAAATTTTAGTCAAAATAAATTTTGAGATAAAATATTTTGGAGTAATTTTTTCATTTTTTTTTTAAAATGGCAAAAGGTTGGTGCGGCCGGGATCATTGCTCAATCTTCGATTCGACTATGCCGCGACATATGGGCAATGGGACTCATCGAAAGAGAGCTGATCGGCTAAGCAAGCCAACAATTCGTGTTCCGCACACCGGCGTAATTGCGGGTTCATTGTGTCATGTGGAATTATAGTTGTGCACCATCACAATACTTTCTCATCCGGCTGACTCAGTTAGCTGTGGGACGTACCAACACTGGGAATGGTGCCCAGAGGGTCCAGTGAACCACAAACACTGGTATTGACTTAACTCTAGCTTGGCCGAGTCAAACCGGAATCGAAATCATGCGATAGTGAACACAACCACGTGGTGATTGATTCTTGGGGCCAGGATTGATTTTTTCGCTTATATACTCCGAATTTCATTCGCGAAAAACGAGCGATGGCTTTGGCGCGACGGCCAGAGAAATCACACACTATGATATTTCTTCAGATATTAACCAAAAAGTTTATAAAAAAATGTTACGAGTTGAACTTTTTTGACAATATTTTTAAAGATGAAAAATGGATTGGCCAAAGTTGAAAAAACCCGGTTGCAAATATCAATGGGCACTCCTACCGTAAATCTCTTTCTTACTTTTATTACAATAATCATTTTTTGTGTAATAATGAAAAAATGGGTAATTTTTTTATATTTTATATTAATGATTTGATCCCAAAAAATTTAACTTTTTTTCTCGTGTAAATAAATATCAATATGATAATGATTCTATTTTTTGGCAATGATTTTATAAATTTTAATAAAATGTTTGAATTAATTTGCAATTTTATTTTACAAAATATAAAGATAGTATATAGAAAATTAATAGAAAAATAGAGAATGATATAAAATGGGTCAATTTGACAAGACAAATTTAAGTATTTATAGAAAATTCGGAATTAAATAAGTGGAAAATATTTGCCGACGAAATAACATTGGATTGTCTGACTTCTCTAGCTCACCGGCGAAAGCTATCGCCCATTTTTCCCGAATGAATTTCGGGGTATATAAGCGAAAAAATCATTGCACAAATCAATCACCACGTGGTTGTGTTCATTATCGCATGATTTCGATTCCGGTTTGACTCGGCCAAGCTAGAGTTAAGTCAATACCAGTGTTTGTGGTTCACTGGACCCTCTGGGCACCATTCCCAGTGTTGGTACGTCCCACAGCTAACTGAGTCAGCCGGATGAGAAAGTATTGTGATGGTGCACAACTATAATTCCACATGACACAACGAACCCGCAATTACGCCGGTGTGCGGAACGCGAATTGTTGGCTTGCTTAGCCGATCAGCTCTCTTTCGATGAGTCCCATTGCCCATATGTCGCGGCATAGTCGAATCGAAGATTGAGCAATGATCCCGGCCGCACCAACCTTTTGCCATTTTTAAAAAAATTATTTCAAAAACAAAATTATCTTTTAGTGATGAAACGAACCCAAATTTTTCTCTAGCTCACCGGCGAAAGCTATCGCCCATTTTTCTCGAATGAATTTCGGGGTGTATAAGCGAAAAAATCAGTGCACAACCCCTAGACAATATCGGCTATTTCTTGTCAATTGACTTTTTTTTAAATTTTTAATTTTTATTAGATTTTTGTCAATTTGAAAAAAAAAATTTTTTTAATAAAAAATTTAATTTTAACAAAAAAATTTAATTAAAAATAAATTTTAAATTTTTAAAAATTAAATAAGAAATTTGACTAGTGACTAAAATTACGGTCTCGAGAACATGTAAATCACAGAAATAGAATACGTTATTATGTGTTGGGAATAATAAATTTTGAGCATTAGTTATACGTATTTATATAGTAAAATTACAATGCATTTTAACCGGATAGGGTACAATTCTTTATGTTTCGGCAAAATTACGGTACTATTGCCATATCGAATCAACATTGCGGTAGAAATTCTAACAGTTGCTTTGTCGTCGTTTTCGTGACGGTTTTATGCTTTTTCGCCGGGATTGTACTTGCGTCAGGAGCTCCTCCGACTCCTCAGCTTGCTCTTTATGATCATTTTCCTTTATTAGACTAATTGAGTCTTTAGTTCTCATCTCTTCAAATTCATTTGGAAAGGGATCTAAAATTGGTTTCTTTTTAGCACTAATTTCATTAACATCGACAGGTCCTTTCAAGTCCTGGACTATCGACGATTGCTTAAAACGATCCTCCTCGGACTTTACATTAATCGTGTCCAGCTCTTCTTCGTTACTGTACACTGCTTCAACGTCCACGTTGTTGTCGTGAGAATTTTCGGCTAAAGCCGTTGAGCTCATCAAGCAAAAATCGGAATTTGAATTGAGCTCTAATTCTGATTTATTGACGAGCCCCGATAATGGCAGGTGCCCAGACAGAATTTGAGTTGCTTCTAAATTTTTATTCTCTTTATTTTGGTATTCCGGTTGTGACATTAAATTGTGTTGAACTAATGCGGCAAAATGACGTGCAAATTGATTGCGCCAATTAATGGATGATTCATGTCCAAATTCGGGTCCAATACCGTATTGCTGAGAAGCGTGAGGCTGAATAGATGTCATTCTTGGATCATGAAATTGTGGACTGTCCGTTGCTGGAACTAAAAGCCCTGATGAACCAGTATTAGACGTGGGACGCGCCTGTGAGGCCATCATCGCGGCCATTATTATCGCTACCGTATTTTCAGTAGCTTTTGTCGTATTCACGGAAGGTGGTGCCGAAGGCCAAACGAAATTCGGAAATATCGTATTCGGAAATGGTAGCGCTCCTCTTGTGGTGTTGCAATTTTTTATCGATTGATTGTTTCCATATGAATTGACAGCATTTGGCCAGTTGTCGTAACTAGTGCCACAGAAGCCATTTGATGATGTCGAAGCTGATGTGGTTAACGACTTCGAGAATGATGTCGTTTTCGGCGGACTCGAAAATGACATTGAAACGCCACAAATATTTCGACTAAAAATTAATCATTTATAAATTTTTTCCCAAAATGCTCAACACACTAACCCATTCGAATTACTATCGGCAAACTCTGGCGAGGTATCACTGCGGTTACCGTGATCCCGGAATCCTTTTGCAAACGGATTCATCGCAATTTTCATTTCTGTCACCTAAATGAACATTTTATCGTACTCTAATCTAAATATTCTAATAAAAAACTTTTTATTTACAACTCCATAAAAAATTAATAAAACGAACCAATTGGTTTTGATAGGCAGTCACGGCCATAAATTGGGTCTCGCCGAAGCGAAAGGTACGATAATGATCACGGTATTGCGGCAAGCGTAAGTCTATCGTGGCACCACTGTTTTCCAATGGGAGCTGGCTGCGAGGCTGACGAAGCACGTGGACACGAGGCTGATATTTGTGCATCGAATTCAAGACCAACTGAACCCACAAAATTAAGATCGAAAAAGAGAAAAAATTGAGAAACTCGAAGATTTCTAAATTCTACAAGGATTCATAATAAAAGGCCTACATGTCCTCGATTGTCGGACTCATTATTGGTTAATTTGGCTTTTTCGAAGGAAATTGAATGAAGTCGTATCTGAAAAATTTTGAATCTTGACAAATGATATTTCTAGTTTCTCCTCCTCATATTCTTATGATACCTGTGCACCATTGAATGGCGAATCGGGGTGTACATAAAGCCGATTCGACGGAGTCCGATCCGCCTTACCCGAACAGTACCAGGCCGATTTTGAATACACGTAACGATAGCGTTTTCCGTCCACGGGAATTGCGTCCAGATACACGTAGTAATTGTAATCCGGCTCACAGCCATCCAGTCGGATTTTCATCGTCGGAAACATTCGTCTAAAAATGGGATTCCATTCAATGAAATAATTTTCATTTAAGGTCAAAAAATTTGGCTTTGGCTTTAAAAGCAGCTATCAAAAATTTCTTTTTAACCTACATATTTTTCGCAATTCACTCATTTAGTGAGCATATTTGCTCTCTCCCTTTTAACACCAATATTCTATAACATTTCACTGTTGTATTTCACAAAGTTAAATTTTACTAATTTTTTTACATTAAGAAAAAATAATTATCGAAAATTAAAAAAAGCCGAAAAAAGTGAGAAAAATGGCGTGAAAAAAAGTGGAAAGAAAAAGCGGAAGCTAATACGCCAAAGTGGAAATAATTTCTCTTTCCCCAACCAAAAATTTTTTCTTATATCATTTTTTGATGTCAATTTGCAAAATTAGGAAAAGAATTTTTTTACTTAAAATAACTTTAAGTATTTTTTCGTTAATTTTATGTATTTTTCTAGGTTTTTTGTGTCAATTTTTATTTTTTAAGTTAAGTGTCACATTTTTTTTTATATATTTGGGTTATACATTGTGTACTTTAAAATATTTTTTAAACTTCAAAAAGTACCCTACCTTCCCGGCTTTGTAATGATCATTTCTGTGCCAATTTTGCTAAACCTTGTCCATAGGGCCTGATTCTCGGGTTCCAACGTGCAGCGAATATTTGCCAAATTCGCACCACATCCATCAGTGACATAACCCGGCGGTACCGTAATTAACTCCGGGCTACGATATGTACGACGCGCCGAATTTGACGTACTTTTCACGTTTTTTGTGGATTTTGTTGTCGAATTTGAAGAATTTTTGGCTGGATTTAAACTCGAGCTAATTTCAGCTTGTGAATCACTTAAATTTGTCAATGTTTGATCATTTTTTGAATTTCCCATACAGTTAGAGTTCTGTAGTGTAGTAAATAAATGAGATCCAGAATTATCGTATTTTGAAAACATCGAGGCGCCTATCGATTTTAACGCTGATTTTTCTGCATTCGAATCGATGAGCTCTGATCCTATAGGATTCGACTCTTCATTGGTCTCAGATTCCTTTTGAAATCGAAATTTCGAGACCGACAGTAAATCGCTAATTGAAAATCTGGGCCGTTTTTTGCTACCGTTTTCATCATTGAGTTTTTCATTATTGCCGTATTCGTCCGATTCGTTAAAGTCCCGTAATGGCCCACCCAATTTTTCATCGATGTTTTCAAACGACTTGCGTTTTAATTTTACAGTGGATTTTTGTGTGCTTATATTTACCGAATCTTGATTCTCATTCTCTATTGTATTTAAGTTACTGGACCTCTGCTGAGTGAATGTTTCAAGTGTTTGAGCCGAAGAAATTAACATAACTTGAATAACTTTAAGCTTAAATTTAAATTTAATTAATCAATGAATAAATTCTTTAAATTGTGAATCATTTTTTTAGATTTTTACTGTAAAATATACTTATATAAGGAATACGTTTTAAACCAATTAACAGAAAAAGCTCAAAAAACTGGTTGGAAATTTGTTGTTGACAAATCCGAAAAATGCCTTAAGGAATTGGTCTTAAGAATTTCGAGAATTGGTGAAAAGTTTTAAGTCAAGCTCTTTTACTAAAAAGGAATTCGAGAATAGAAAAAGAGTGATAAAAAAGAAAAGAAAAACAATGAAATATTATATCATTTATCACATGAATCGTTGAATTTGAATTTGGCAATGATAAAATGACACAAAATAAAATGAGACAAAATGAAAAATTGGCGAAATAAGTTTGAGTCAAGAAAATATTCTTTTCCAGCTTTTTCTCACTTAAATTTCACACGTTTTACCTTTTTTTCACGCAATAAACAACAAGACAAAATTTGTAGAAAAAATGTCAACGAAATATTAAGTAAATCGACGAAAAAATTCTTGTGGCAAGCGATAATTTTAATTTTCATAACTTTAAACAAAAAAAAACAAGCTTAATAATGATCAAAAACTTCTCTGTTAACTTATAAGTGATTCCACCGAGGTATAATTTTGCCGGCTTGGAAAGTTATAAATAAAATAAAATAATCGTTTTTATCAGAAGAACTTTCTCTCGTCGATTAACCGTAGAGCATTTATATTATAATTTAAATAAATATTTTCATTTATTATTTTCCAAACGCTTAAAATATTAAATATAATATTTGGTGTATATAACAAAAATATAAAAAAATTTTTTTAAGAAATTCCAATGCCATTTTAAACCGTATAATTGGATTTATAAGCGGACAAATAAAAGTAACCAATGAGAATAAAGACGAAAATGTGAATAAAAAATATATATTTTTTGAGACAAGTTTACAGAAAATAATTCTTTTTTTCCATTTGTCTTTTCTCTCGTTTTGTTTCGTTTTTTTTACTAATTGTGAATTAAGAAAAGATGGAAAATTTTCACAAAAAAAGAGAGAAATAAGCGAAGAATTAGAGGGCTTAAATGAGAAATGAGAATGATGAAAACGTAAAAAAACGTTAAAAGAGCTATTTTTATGTATCACATCACATCACAAAATTTTATTAAACACTTTATTTTTCTCAATTTTTCAAGCGATTTTTGTGGTACGCCACTGTAAAAAGCCGTAAAACCATACAATCAATGTCAAAAAAAAAAATGCTAGTGCTGATGATCATGCGGTTTGAACTAGCGACCACACACACGCACACACCTAATTTTTTCTAGCCTGTAACGAACTGCTGAATTGATTATCTAATTGGTAATGCTCACTCATATAATATAACACAAAAATCCCAATCCTAATAATCGTATAATATTTTTGAAAATATTTTGAAAATATTGCTCATAATTTAAAAACGAAGATACTTTAAAAATTGAAAACGAAAATCGGAAATTTTTAGAAACTTCAGTTAACTAACATGATCCTTAATTAATAATAAAAATATAATTTTCTTTATAAGATTTTCTTTCATTTTATTTTGTTTTGGCTTAATATTTTTTCACTTTTATGTTGACACTTTTAAAAGTTTGCACTTCCATTTTCATTTTCCTTTTCCCTTTTAAATGTCAAAAATTTTCTCAAAATTATCTCGAGGGAAAAATGAAGACTAAATGAAAAATTTCACAAATTTTCGGCCAAAAATTTGAATAAAAAAATAAATTTTTTCATTATTTTCAGCATTAAATTTAATTGTTATAATGACGAGTTGAGTTTGAGTAGAGTTAAATATTTTAATGATTTTAAGTAATGTTCCCAATACGCACCACTAAACCAACTAGCATTCATATAATAGTTTAAGCACAAAACATCCAAATATGTTTCTGTTTTTGCTCAACTTAGCTCAAAAAATTTTTATACTTGGCCCGAATGAATTAAAAATTCTTGACCTGGATCGAGTTAAAAATTCTCGGCCCGCCATACCACTATTATAAAATATTCCATTTCTATTTCTAAAGAATGTACATATTTGTTTTTAAAAAAATTACAAATGAAAAAGTGATATAAAAATGATCGTAAAAAACGAGAAAAGGCAGGCTATCATTTGCCACAATTTTTTTCATAAAATTATTCGGCGAATTTCATTTTTCTTGTAATAAAATCGATAGAAAAAAAGGAAAAAAATTTAATTGTGACAATATCAATATGTATTTTTGAAAGGGGGGACGGGCGCATTAAGAAAACAATAAGCGATTTCTGCCACTTTTTCTTGTTCATTTTTGTTGTGTTAAGTTGAGTACGCGGCGGAAAAAAAAGGTTTTACGATCCAACCCCGAGCCGCCAATTTCCTTCATCTTCTTCATTCAATTGGTTTTCACAAAAAAAATTTCACTCACTATTACCATTACCACCAGCACCACCATCATTTTTAATATCATCACCGTAAATGCGTAAATGAGGGCGTGAATGTAAGCGCATTTGGGATGGCGGCATATTGTTTTGAGTTCACGTACAATTTTCAAATTTATTATTTTTTTATTTTTTACTGCTAATTTTTTAATGTTATTTTCCGTTTTTATATCTACACTATAAACATGTATATGTAACATGTGAATGAAACAAAAGTATAAATGGCGCTATCAGGCATTAATTTCAAAAAGCCTCAATAATTTTTGGAAGGTATCAGGCATTACTTTCAAAAAGCCTCAATAATTTTTGGAAGGGGGAATAACATACATTCAGATTAGTTCTTTCATTGCTTCAACTTAAGAATCAATTTAAAATTTCTAATAAAAAATATTAAATTATTATGTTAGTCATAAAATTGATCCCGCCATCATTATTAGGATATCATTATCATTCAAGTTTTTATTTCTTTGAGAAAAATCCCAATTAATTTCCAAGTGCAATGCAATTAATTTTTTCACAAATTATTGACAATAAAATTGAATGAAATTTAATTACATTTTCGTTGTGGTACTACGGTAGCGTAAAATCACTGGTTTATTGATTGAATTTCATTTTCTCATTTCATTTCCATTCAAAAACAATAATATTGATGAGGAATTGATTGAAATTTTTTTCAATTTAGGAGAAATTGTATTTAAATTTTTAAATTAAATTGGATTTTTTCCATTTTTTATGCTTTTGAAAATATTTTGTAAAAAAATTAAAATTGCAAAATTGAACCAATCTGAATTCAAATCCAGATCCAATCTATTAGAAAAGGGTAAAATGAGTGTAATTTGGTGATGAAAAAGTGGATTGACTCAATCGAATATTCCCTGAAAGAAATATAAGATAGGGAAGAGAGTGTTGGGAAAGGGGCAGACTAGAGATGTCCTGCTGATAAATCAATACAAATACTGCGGGTAGAGAAAATTTTTTCAAAATATTGTAAAAACTTTAGAAGCAAATGATTTTGAAATGTTTTAAAACTAGCATAATACTTTTATATATTTAAAGCATGCTTATTTCAAAATATCAAATTTTCTCTATCTAAACCGTTTTTGTAAAAATTAAAAATTTATTAAATTTATCGAACTTAGTGGATCAATTTTTGACCATAAAATTAGCTAATAATTAATAAAGTATTTTACACATTTTCGATGTTTCAATTATTTGTATTTTCTGGATCGGACGTTTGAAAAGAACAATTAATCGATCTAAGTCTCGAATTTTGTTCTAATTCGGAAAAGTTTTCTTTTCCACTATTGGCCTATTATCTCGTTGAAAAATCTTTTCTCTCTTCATTTGACGATAAATTTATCACTTTCACATTTCGCTAAAAGCACACGACAAAAAGCAGGAGACAAAGTGACAAGTCATTTTTGTCATTCTCCTTTTAAAAGACCTACCAAAATATTTTTTTTTCCTTAAAGCTAATATATTTTTAGTGAGAAAAAGGAAAATGAAAGAAGGACAATGGATATAATCAAACAAATTACTGTTAATGGTATAAAAATGGCCCTGCAAAAAGAGGAAAAAATGGCATTTATCCGACAATTTTTGGACTCCAAGTTGGAAAAAAATTGATATTATATATAATATTTTTAAAGGTGGAAAATTATAGAAACTTAGAGAGAAAAATAGGCAAAAAGAAAGAGAAAAAAAAGAGAAACAAATTTAATAAATGATTAGAAGTACAAAGAATTTGAGGGAAGAAAAATTATTACCATCTTAATCAAAATTGGTGGGCTATGATTGATAATTAATAATAATTGATACCTTGAAAAAAAGCAAATATTTATAAAAATGTAAAAAATATACATTTAAAAAATATGAAAAAATAGAAAACTTTTTTCAGTTTTTGATATGCTTTTCAATTAGATTAGGCATTAATATACATATATTTATTATTATATTACATCGAAATAACTCAAGCCTAAAAGTTGTAAAGTGACGGGATTAGTAATTTTTAAAAGCTTTTCAATTTTCATAGTTTTTAATATTCAGTTACTCTCACTTATTTTTCGTCGTCAAAATGTTAGCCAATAAATAAGGCACGTCCTCGCATAAAACTAAAATCTCCCAAAAAAATTTTTTTAAAACTCAAAATTGAGTGAGAAAGTGAATTTTTAAAGCCAAAACGGCAAAGCCAAAATAAGAAAATGATATGAGAAAATGGAGGAAATGCAGAGGGAAAGATGGTATCGCTTTAAAATTTTAAGAGTTATTCTTACTCCATTACAAATTGTTTTTGAATTGAATATATTTAATTTTAATCTTTTTTTCTCTCTTTAGCCGTTTTCTCTTTTTTCGGTGGAACAACATATACGGATTTTCAACTTTTTGAGGAACATGAAGAATTTTTTTAGCAAGCTAATTTTATCCATTTGATTCAGAATTTAATTCTCTATTGATTATTTTAAAAATCAAATTTCTAACTTACTTGAAAAAAGTTACAATTAAAATTGCAAAATCACTCAACAAATTTTTAAATAATCTTACATTTTAAACTGTAACTTTTTTTTTAAATTAGTTAAAAATTATTATTTATAAAAAATCTGAGATTTTTTCTACAAAAAATTTTTTTTATATAATTTTTATATTTATAAAAAATTATAAAACTTAAAAAAATTGAAAAAAATTATTTTATTCAATTTAAAGCGCCCGATTTGTGTTATAAGTGAAATGACTCGCAAGGGAGTCATTTTTGTAAAATCGAGAAAATTGAAAAAACCAATTAAAATGAATATTAATTTTGCAAATTCTTGATAAAAAAGATTTTTTTGAATCATCAAAAATTTAGTAAAATTTTATTCTTAACTAGTAATAGTTAAAAATATAAAAAAAGTTTGTATTAAAAAATATTATAAATGCAGCTACAAAATATATCCAAATACTTCAAAGCACGGAAAATTTTTTTTTATTTCGAGTTTTAGGGTCATGTTCTTATACTCTAAGATCCAATATTTCAAAGACTTTCTAATGAGCTATAGAAATCAAAAACCCAAAAGAAAGTTTTTGAGTTATGAGCATTTAAAAAAACGAGAAAGCTTTGTTTCAAATTGATCACGTATGTAAAAAGTTACAGCTCAAAATGTGACGGGCAATTTTCGACAAAATGCCGAAGAATGCCGAAAAACGTTTTTTGGCAAAATTTTTGATTTTCGACTCTGTGCTGTCCGTGGCCTAGTGGATGTCCACTCTCTCGTTTCCGTTTTTCATACCCTTGTCCGCATCTTATTTGGACATTCGGATTAATCGCGGAACAAATCTAATGCTCAGCGATGCATTCCACTCGGGGTACATCCCTTGGCATCCCTTTATGTTCATAATACCAAGAACTTTGCGTAACATTCTGGTCATTGAACACTCAGGGAAATAATTATTTTTTTAATTTTTCAAATTTTTTCAACTTTGTCAAAAAAAATTTTAATGTTAGCTATAGAAATCAAAAATTCGAAAGGAAATTTTAAAATTCATTCATTGAATCGAATGCCATATGAAGTTTATGAATCCAACCCGTTAACAGGTCCAAAATACGACATCAATTTAAATTTAAAAAATAAAAAAATATTTTTTTATTTTTAGTATAAAATAAATAAAAATTTGAAAAAACTTTGCCATTTTTTATTTTGAATAAAAATCTTTTTTTTCTATTTATTTTCGAAACACAACGCCAAACGCCAATAAAAAGGTATATATGTATCGAGAACGATAGTTAGCTGATAGATTAAAAAGGAAAATAAATTATTCGTTACGATAAATGCAATTGTGATAAAAATTACAGTATCTACATTGAAATAATGAGTTGACTAGAATCACTTTAAATTATGGTATTATAAAGTGAAGAATAAATTATACAGTATTGAATAAATTAGCTTTTTTTGAGATCCTCTATTTTTCCAATGAAGTGACCTATATAAATATGTATAATTATAATTGTAATAAGACGATAAACCAAACATTTCGACCCAATGACAATATTATAATAGAATTTGAAATATACGATATATTTGGTGTGAGAATTTAATTGTGTAATTTGACTTTGACTTGGAATATGGGTTTTTAAAAAGTGATTGATCTCAAACAAAGTGACTTTTCTGAAAAAAGCTATCTTTTTATTAGTTACAATTTCCCGAAGCCAGCTTAGGTCGTCCCGATTTATTCTATTGAAAATCAAATTTTCGGCTCCTTCTATTATTTGATTTAAAAAATAAATTAGGAAGTTTTTGGGAGTGTTCTTTAGAGGAATCAACGGGTCTTCAGAGGAATCAAAAGGATTCTTATATAAAAAAACGATGGAATCCTTGGGTTAAAAAATTTGCAAAAGCTCAGTGGTCCTTTAAGCGAAGAGTCCAAAAGATCCATAAATAATGAGTTAACGGGATCGATGAATGTAGAAGTAGATGATATTCTCAAATTAAAAATGTGTAAAGGCTCAGTAATCCTTAAATAAAGAGTTAGAGATCTGGGTCCTCAGAGATCTTTTTGGTCTTTTTCAAAAAAGTTCTCCTTAGAAAAGGGTCCTTTTTCGTATCAGATAATCGCCGCCTAACGCGTCCATGATAATGCGTTCGCGTTTCACAGCTGCTGGCCCGGCTGAGCGCTTTGCTGCCGAGGCGGCGGCCGCACGCGGATGACGCAAAACGGCGGCGTTCTTCACCGCACGTCCCGCCTCACCGGCTAGTGAGTTGAGCAGCGCGGGATTCTCTACAAGCACCTCACCAATCACCGCTCCGTCGTCGCCCATCACCGGCGCGATTTCCCCGGCAAGCACGTAATTGAAGACCATGCCCGTGTACGGGTCCACATACACCAGTTCAGGCGCCAATTTTGACGTTTGTATGTTCTAAAAATTAAATAAAAATAAGTAGAAAATGTTATAATTTTTTGTGAATTGAATTAAATTGAATTAAATTGTGGTTTTTGATTGCTGTTTCAAGCCAAAAATCAAGCTTAAATAAATAATTGATAGAAGAAGAGCACAGATAAACAAAATGCCAATTTTTCACATTATTCAAATTTTTTAATAATTGGAAAAATTTTACTTTTTTAAAATTATTTTTCTAACGAATTTTCTTTTTTTGCGTTGAATTTTGGTTTTTTTCTCCCATTTCAAATGAAAATATTTTCCCTCACCACTTTTCTGTAACGAAAAGCTTATTTTACAAGAACGAAAATAAGTTTTCTGAAACTTTCTCAAAAAAATCTAAAAAAATTAATTTGCAAAGGACAAAAAAAAATTAAATTAAACAATAAAAATAAAGAGAATTTTTCGACGAAATGAGTTTCGAGAAAACAACAAATTGCCACAATAAAATTATTATTAGCTCGGCAATTTTTTGCCTTTTTGAATACTTTTTGCATTTCCTCAAAATATGTATTTTTTTTCAAATGGTTTTTCAAATGGCAAACTGCCAATTTTTTCTTCGGGATTTTTTGAGGAGAGAGAAAATTGTGAAATTCGTAGAGAAAAGTGATCATTAAACAGGTTGCTATAAATTGCGTAGACCCTTATTTTTGTAATTTGTCCTGGAAATCTCATTTTAAAGAAGAGAATAAATAAAAAAATAAATAATTTCAACCTCTGTAAAAAAATTTCTCTTCCCAATTAAAAAACGGAAAAAATTATTTTAAAATTACGCAAAAAATTCGCACTTTTAACTCAAACTAAACTTGAACTTAGCTTAAACCTAACTTAAAAATTAGTTAGAGCGTGCTGGCTGGCCAATTCGATTTTGTTTTATTTTTTCATATTTGAACATTTAAACCTAAGCAAAATATTAGCTTGAACTGGATTTACATTTACGTTTAAGGCTAGGCTTAAGACTAGCGCTAAACCCGAATTTTAAAGATAAAAACAAATAAACATTTCCTTTTTAATTGGAGAAAATTTGTTTATTTTTTTTTTCTCTTAGTTAAAAAAATGTTCACGTAAACACGCAAAAGATATTCAAAAAATATTGTGATATTGTGATAAAACAAAGAGAATTGGCAACAAAATTAATTGTAACTTAAAATTTTGATGTATTTTACGACTTAAAGTAGAAAAAAACATTTTTTAGGAAATATTTTTGAGGAAGTTTAAGCCAAGAAATTAGAGCTAATTTGAAAATGAATTATAAATTGAAAAAATGGAAATTTTGAATTGCGTTGGCTCACTTTGATATAGTTCGATTACGACTACATACTACATAGGTAGGGTAAAGAGAAGAAAGCGTATCAATAAATAATTGAATGTAAAAGTTAATTCAATTTAGCGCCAATTTTTTAAAAAATCCAAAAAATAGACTGAAAAAATGAGAAAATTTTCATATTTTTTTATTAATTTTAATTTTACAATCCTTACGACAAATTGTAGTAAACCTTTTTGAACTGTATTCTTCTACTGTAATTCGCAAAAACATGCCTGAGCACTTGTCACTGTAGCGAGGAACAAAAGAGCCGAAATAGCATGAAATGCGCGTACCGTAACCGAGCTCGTTCTCCTTGGACGCGCCACCGATGCGCCGGCTACCGTAGTCCGCGAAATGACGTCCCAAACATGCGAAAGCATTATGGTTCAAAAAATAAATTAGAATTCGAATAAATTACTGAAAAAATAAATAAAATTGTAAAATAGAAAAAGTGTAAATTTCCATGTAATTTTACGTGAAATAATAAATAACGTGGCTAATTAAATTCGAAACGCAAAAAAAAAAAATTTTAATTAAATTGGTTTTAATAAATAGTTATTTACTGTGGATAATCTGGATGTTTGTGAATGGGACGAGTTTGATTAATAGCATTTTGAGAGAGTTTTATTCGAAATTTATAGGATCTCATTAATATTTTTTCAGCTGAATAGATTTTTATGGGCATTCTTTTTTAGGCTAATTTTAAGCTGAAAAATTTCTGGGAAAAGTTTGGGACGAATTTTAAAAAAATAGAAAAATGCTTTTTTGGAATTAGTTTTAGGAAAAGATTTCGAGAATATGGACAATTTGAGAGGATTTTGAGAAAAATATGAATACTGGATGGATAAAAAAAAGAAATTTTGAAAAGAGAAATGAATAAAAATAAAAAGTGTGGTGTGTTGAAAAAGTTGAAAAATGAGAGAATGAGAGTTGGACAAATGAGATAAAACAAGAAAAAAGAAATCCTAAAAACGAATGAAAAAATGAAAAATAAAAATATATAGAGAAAAAAGCGATGAAAACTTATACATATCTTTAGTTATTTTAAATAAAATGAATAATTTTATTTTGTAACAAAAAAATTTGCTAACTCAAAAAATTATCGAAAATGACATCACATAACAATAAAATTTTTCAAATTGAATTAGACACAAATAAAAAAGTGGAAAATTCTGTTCTTTAAAAGAAAAAAGAACAAAAACGCAAAATAATGGTTAAAAATATGTATTTATAGCATAATAAAAAAGGTTATAAATAATTTTTCTTTGAATAAAATTAAACAAATTAGTGATAAAATGAAAGTAAATTGAAACGATGAAATAAGAAAATTGAAAACCAAAAAACAAAAAAAAAATATAGCAAAAGTGTTAAACTTCATTGTTAAATGATAAGCAAATACAAATGGGATCATAATCAATGCCGGCATATGACTCTCGATTGACTCCGAGTCATTTATTTACAAGATAAAATGGTTAAACGACTTTTTCTCTTGAATTTGAGAATCCTTTTAAATCATAAAAAGTCAGCATAACTCCAAAATGACTCATCGAAACTGAGTCATTTCTTTCATAAATGGAGATTAAAAGCCTGAAAAATGACCTATAATCAGACCCGAAATATTATTAAAAATATTTCCTGACAAGAAGTGTTTTATTATAATTGTGAAAATCGGGTAAAAGCTTTCTAAAAAAGAAAAATTACACTTCCTTTTTTTGTTATTTTCACGTTTAATTTTTTTTTTAAAAAGTTTTAAGAGAAAAAAATTATATATTTTTAATTATAGACCATTCTTTTTTGCTTTTTGTTTTTTCAATTTTATCCTTTTCTTCCTTAATTTTTTTTTTGCTAAAAAATCTCAATTTTAACCTCAGAAATTGCGAGTCAATAAAAACAGAAATCGTAAATATTTAACATTTACTAAAATAGTATCGCGGGTTATACGCCTAAAATTAAATAGAATTCAAAAGTTGCTTCATTGATTTTATGAATTCATGATATTGAAATTAAAAAATTTACAAGGCAAAAATTAATAGAGTACAATAGTTATATATCAAATATGTGCCGGGTCGGTAATTTTAATTCTGGTCGAGCTAAGCATAAAAAAGTGCCAAGTCGGTAAAACTATATAACTACAATAATAATATATTCATCAGCAATTGTTTTTCTCAATAATAGTTTGTGTTTTTGGAATTTTTTGTTATTATAAAAATAAATTTATCAAAAATTTTTTTTTACATTTTTTCGGAGAAAAAGTTTAAAGTCCTGCGGTCAAATTCCAGAAAAAAAATTCTTTTTGCTCATCTTCCGGGAAAATTCAACACGCAAATTTTTTCTCCGCTCCATTTTTTTCATTTTATATTATTTTTAGCATTAATTATTTATGAAAGAATCCAAAAAAAAGTTACAAAAAACACCAAAAAAATATTACATTTTTAACACATTTTTTTAAATTTGCTAAAAACCAGGAAATGTTTTTCCCATTCCGTTTTGAATTAAAAAAACACTACACTTAAGCTATTGCTTGAACTATTAAATTCCGGCTTAAGACTAAGAATTGAGATTAAAGTTTATTGGGGTAAGATAAAAGATGAATGCTAAATAAAGTAATAATGACTCAAAGAATTAGCTTTAAAAGCAATTGGAATTCAAAAAGACCTGAGGGACGTTTCCAATATTGTTTTTGTACATTGAAATCACATAAAATAACATTGAAATTACGTGAAATTAAAAGTTAAAAAGCAAAAAAAAGTTAAAAAGGAAATGTCGCAACAAATTTGTATTCAAAAATTTGCGTGAAAAACGTGAAAATAAAATGGATAAAAGGATAAAGAGAAAAAGCAAAATACCAATTTGAAATTCCAAATTTTTCCCTCTAATTCAATTTCGCAGTGAAACGTCACATTTTACCTGTCAATTTCCGGACTAATTTTTCATCCCTTCCCTCTTCCTCCTCCCTCATCACATTACTCCACATCCCATTCAATTTATTGGTTTATAAATTGGCTTATAAATCGGGCAAGAACTGTAAGAAACTGTTGCAGACATAATTATTTAAATGAAAAATAAATTGTATAACAAAATACAAATAAATTTATTGGCTTATAAATCGGGCAAAAACTGTAAGAAACTGTTGTAGACATAATTTTTAAATGAAAAAACAAATAAATTGTATAATAAAATACAAATAAATTGGTAAAACAAATTCGAACTAAATTTAGAACTAAGTCGAAAAATTAAATTATTATTATTCGATAATTAAAAGGAAATAAAACAAAATGAAAAAAATGTATTTTTTTGTACGTTTCAAAAATGAAATAAATTTTCTCACAAAAATCAGGCTTAAAAATAAAATTTAAAAAAAAATTATTTCCTTGTTTTGGCGTTTCGAAAATGAAGTTACGATAGTCGAAGCTAATATATCGCGCTCCTTCAGATTTGAGCTGGACAAGATACGATGAATTGGATGTAAGGCAAAGATACGATAAAATAAAGAGACAAATAAAATACACTAAATGAAAGATATTAAAAAAATATATATATCCTAATTTCGCGTGTATAGAGCCGCCCCGTAGATAATACTAGTCTTATACATGGATATTTTTGGCATTATGTATGTTTCAAATATTTAATATTTTTTACGTTTTTATTTTTGCTTTTTTAATGATTTTTTTTACTAGATTCTAGTGCTTAAAGTGATTTTTTTATATTTTGTGAAGTTTCCAAACTACTACCGATATTCCGGAGGAAACTTTGAATGCCTTGGAAAATTTCCATATTTATACGGGAGATAAATTTAATGGTTTTGCATAAATTTTTTGTTAAAATTTTTTGTTGAATAAATTTTGTCGAATAAATTTTTTGTTAATAAATTTATATACATAAAATAGAAAACATTTAAAAAATGTTCTTAAAATATCTTTTTTCATACTCAGTCATCGTTTATAAACAAAGAAAAAAATAAATAAAATTTGAAAAATTTAAAAAAACACAACGCAAAATTTACCCATGTATAAGGCCGCAATACCCATAGGCTTGTATAGGACCGGTTTTATACACGCGAAATTAGAGTATTTATTAAAATAAATATTATAATTTAATAAGCACAGTTGCGATATCATATTAATACTTTTTAATTAAAATTCGATATTAGAATTGAGCTTAAAATAGAAAAAAATGTAAAATCAAAATGAAAAAAATGAAATATTAATGTGAACTTCGAATTTGAGCTATTATATCTATTTGATTATACTCCATAAAAAATATTTAGTAAATCATATTCAATGAAAAATATTTCACCAAAAAGCAATACACAAAAACAGAATGCCGAAAAACTAACTCAAAATACAAAAATTTAAGAAACAGCCTTGAGCCACTGTATCTTAGTTATTGCGGATTATTTGGGACGGATAATTTCCCATCCATTAAGTTAAATTATTGGCAAAAACAATCGAAACACTCAAAACATTCGAATGGTTTCAAATGCCGAACATTTGACATAAACCAAAAAATAAAATAATTCAAAAATTTTAAAAAAATATTTTTTTGTCTGGAAAAACAAAAGCCAAATTTTATATTATATTGTTTTTAAGTCACTTTTTGTTGACTTTATTATTATTATTTATTATTATTAAAAGATTTTTCGAAAAAAGCATAATAACAATTAATTGAACTTATTTCCATTCACGGTAACAACTCACAAAAAAAAAATTTTTCAGTAATCAAAATTGTCGAATTATCGAGTCTTTTAGCAATAAACTTCTTCTACTAAAACCTAAATAGATTTCTTATTTTTTATATAATAACATATAATATAATATTAGCAAAAACGGCTTGCAAAAAAAAACACCGCTTCAAATGATTTTTATTTTCAATAACAAACTTGTTTTTTGAGCTTATAATTAATTTACTGGTTTGTTAAGCATTTTTAGATCTAAAAAGCATTAATAATGTAATAATTGTGTTGGGACAAAACGAGACAAGGCAAACGGAATGAATACTCAAAAGTAGCGGTGTACCGGAATTCCGATTTCTGAAATTTTTAGCCATTTTTTTCCGATTTCTCGTAGTTTTAAAAATCAAAAAAATCAAAAAACAACTCGAAATAAATGGTGAAACAAAAAACCAAAAAAAAAAACATTTCCGCGTTTTCATTTTCCAATTCAATCTTCAAATTAATCGTGGGGAAAAAAATTCTTTCGACTTCCGCTGTAAAAAATATTTTTGTAATATTTAATAAAATTTGTAAATTCGTAAAAAAATTAAATTCCGCAAAAATGTGAAATTTCAACTGAAAAATGGAATCGAATTAAGACAGGGTTGCCAGATGTCCTTTTTAAAAAGATTTGTTCTTTTTTATTTTTTGTTCTTTTTTGTTCTTTTTTTCCATTTTTTGTTCTTTTTTGTTCTTTTTTTCCATTTTTTGTTCTTTTTTCCCATGAAGAATGGCTCTCTTAGACACAAGATCAGGAGTTCCGAAAAGTATTAATTGTTGAGAGAATAAAGAATCTCACCCGAAAAGTTAACGAAATAGACCAATTCAGATATTTTTAGAAAAATCTTTTTTGTTGTTGGAAATTATCAATAAAATATTTTTTTCGTGCCCAGCGTTCTTTTTCATTTTATTTTCATCTGGCAACCCTGAATTAAGACAAAATTTAATCGTTTTTTTATTAAAAGGGCATTAAGTTATAAATCTTATTTAATTTGATTCAATTTGACATATAATTCTGTAAAAAATTTACAATAAATTTGTGGGCTTTTCGAACGATTTTTGAATATTGCTTTTGAGGTGGGAATTTTTTTACATTCACTTAAAAATACAATTTTAATTTCTCAAAATAAAAATGACAAAACTTATTGTTATATAAAACTATTGTTTTATAATTCGCTTCGCTAAAAGTGCGCGTAATACATCATTCTAATTGCAATTAGCTAATTATGTTATTTTTTACGTTGCCAAAGCCAATTATGACCCATTTTAGTTTTGAATGAGATAATCCAAATGAATGCGATAAGCTAAAAAGCATAATTCTTAAAAATAGTAAAAAATTACGAATTTTTGGTATAATTGAATATTTCAATTCAATCATTTTTTAAAACTAAAATTAGTAAATTTTTCATTGAATGTAATTCATGAGTTAAACAAAAGAACTTAATGAAAGGAAGTGTTATCAAATCAATAAAAAAAAATTTGCTCCTATCTTCTCCTACCCTCATGTCCAGGTCTGGAACTCATTCAAAAAGTATTCTCGGACATAACTTTTTACAAGTTTTGAGGTGAGAACTCATTTTAATTTTTCTCTTTTTTCTTCCTTATTTTTTAATTTTTTTCTTTAATTTTATCTTACAAAAAATTTATATTATGCCAAAAGGACAACAAAAATTAGAAAACCAAAAAAAATTAAAAGCGTGGCAAAACGAAGAAAAAAAAATTTTTCCGCTAAAATAAAAATGAAAAAAAAATGAAAATGAAAATTAAAATTAAATGAAAACGATAAAAATGCTGATAATGATGCAGATGATAATGATGAGCATGATGATGATGAGGATAACGATGATGCGATCACTTCGTCAAATTATTTTGGCAAAAAATGGAAATTTGAAGTATAAAATAAAAATAATGAAAAAAAATTATTTTTAGAAAAACCCCCAAAAAATGATAGAAAAAAAAGTAAAAAGTATTTTAAGAAAAATATAAAAATAATTTTTTTTTAATAAGAAAACATATGTAAGAAAACAAAAAATAAAAAACATGGAAAAAAGGGCAAAAAAATGAAATAAAATGAAAAAAATGTAATATCTTCGAAAAAAAGGATTTTTGAGTTTTATAAATCTAATGAGAAAATTATTATTACTTTTTGAATAAACTTTAAAAATTTTTTGGAAATTTGAATATTTAGTTGACAAAAATGAATCTCTCTGCTAAAAGGCTAAAAAAACATTAAAACTTTAATATTTTCTGCGAAAAGTTGGCAAAATATTTTTCTCCTTTTATTTTGTAAAAAATGAATGAAATATTGAAAGAATTGGCTCAAGCTTAGGCTTAAAATTAGACTTAAGATTGAGTTGAAGAATTGGTTTAAGCTTTAATTTGAAAAAAATTATTATATTTATTAAAAAGAACTTTACACGTATTTAAGATTATTTAATTTGATGAGAAGTGAAGATGTATTCTTATTATTTGAATTATAATTAGAAAAAAATTTAAGCCAAGACCAAATCTAATAGGCTAATTTAAGCATTCAATCCAAAAAATTTTGCATTTTTAGAAAAGGGAATAAAATTAGTGATTAAAAATTGTTGATTAAAAGATAAGAAACATTAAATTGGCCGACTTTTTTTTGCTTTTATATGTTTTCAAGAGAAAACAAAAAAAAGGAGATGAACTAAAATAACAAAAACTTTATAAAAGAAAACAAATGATTGAATATGATAAATGCTAGAAAAAAACGTTGAGGATCGCTGTGAATGGGATAATATCCATTTAAAAATATATAAAAAACGAAATTGCAAAGACATTCCGAAAATTAATTAAATGAATCGACTATATTAATATTGTATGAATATTATAGACAAATTAGTTTAGGTTATTTAAGAAAATGTAATATGATAATATTTTATTATAAAATTCAGCTTTTCTGAAAGAACAAAAAGAATTTTTTTCTTTTTTTCGTTTAATTCACTCCTTCAAAAATTGGAATATTTTTCTTTTTTGCAAAATTCTTTTTCATTTTATTTTGTAAAGCAAAGCTGAAATTCGGAGAAAAGAAATATATAAATAGTCATAGACCGATTAAAGTTTGCAATATTTTCTGAAAATTATTACATATAAAACAAAAAAAAGAAAAAAAATGAAGGCAAAGAATACACACAAAAAATTATCGAGAAGAGCATAAGATGTAATATTGACTATGACTATAATCTCTCTCTAGAACTCGTAAGACGAAACATTCATATTTCATGTGGACCAGAGTATAACTGAATTCCGATTTCCAAATTTCGATTTCCGAGTGGGATAATTCTTATAATTTTTTCTTCCGGTTTTCAATTCCCGAAATTTTGACCATTTTTTCGGAAATATTAGAAATTTTTAAATTTGAAAAATAATGATTTTTGTTATAAAAATTTACTATTTTTGGCAAATTTGACCTTTCGATTTTCAATTTTCGAAATTTTAATTTATTTCCTAATTCCAGAATTTAAAATTATTTGACCAATCTTTTTATATAACTTATTGGTGGATAATATAATATGAATAATAAATAAAATGATAATAAACACTATATATTTTTAATAACAATATCAACATGTCCAAGAACTAACCGTCAAAAAAAAATGAGAAAAATTTTGAGATAAAATTTATGAAAACAAAAGAAAAAACGAAAAACAAAAAAATTATTCCAAAATTAACATAAATATGAAAAAATAAATAAAAATTAAAAAAAATAACATTTTGCATCTCTTAAAATTTTTATAATTTATGTCTAGAAAATTGTAAACTATAATTATTCATTGCATTTGAGATGGGAAAAAAAGCAGTTTGAAAATGTTGCTAAATTAAATGAAATTTTAAATTTATAAACAAAAGAAAAAAAATTAAAAGTTACATTTAAATATTAAAAAAACCTGAAAATTAAAATGACAAAATTACTTGCCAATTTATTGAAAATCAAGTTTGGAAAAAAATTCTTTTAAATATTTGAAAAATTACTTATTTTAATGAAGTTTATTTGACCTAATTTTGAGTAAATAAGTCCACATATTTTGAGCCAAATTTAAATTGATGCTAATAAGTTCTTTCTGTCATATTGGATCCATCCGAGTCCAAATTTTGTGCCTTTTCATAAGAGCGAACACAAAATTTGGACTCACATATTTGGATTCATATGTCCAAATATATAACAGAATTCTTCGAAATAAGATTCATTTTTGATCTGTATCTTTTCCTATAATAGGACCAAGACCCATGGTGGCAGATAGAATCAAGCTAATAAACCTACTCTATTTTGAAATTAATTTTGCCGCCTTCGGCAAGAAAATTGTAAAATTTTGTTTTCACAAAATGCATTTTCCAAAAAGAAACAATCTAATGATTTCCATTCATTTTAAATTTCAGTCATTAAAATTTAATTAACAACAAAAAAATTTTACTAAAAAAGCGTACGCCAAAAAAAAATACGCAAAGATTTTTTTAAGAATAAAATAAAATTCAATTAAAAAAGAAATAGTGAAATATGTTGCGAGAAAAATGCAAGGTAAGATATGGTTTGAAAAATGGAAAATAAAGGAATATAATAGGAGAAAGACATTGAAAGTAGTATAAAGAGAGGAGGAAGTTGCGAGGAAAAATGGTGAAGAAAGCGTAGAGATAAGAGAATAGTGAAAAGAGCTAAACATATAAATGCAACAAAATATTCTTCATTTTTCTGCGCCGAAAATGAAAAGCATTCGAGAACTAGAAAAAAACAGAAAAAACACCCTCACACATTCACTCGGTAAATATTCAAAGCTTAAGTTGAGTTAACACAACAAGTCCAATTGTTGTAAAATGAGAAATTTTTTGTTTCCCAATTTAAAAATTATTTTTTTTTAATTTTCAAAATTTTTTACTTTGTTTTATTTTTGCTTAAAGAGCCAAGCCAACAATTGAGCCCAATTGTTGTTTCGTTTTCCACTCAAGTAAATTCGTATCAGTATAAAAAATAAATAAAATGAAAAATCAGCATTGTGCTTTTTTTCATAACTTAATTAATCCAATATTTTCATTATGATTAATTCAGAATTTTTTTCTGAATCAAAAAATATGAGTTTTCAGAGTCTAATCACTTTTTGAGGTTCGGTTTCTAAATTTTAAGATCCAATAGATAGGAAAGTCAAAATCCTGACACAAACAAATAGGTGTTCATTTCAAAAATGATTCCCAGAATTGTCTAATTTTTACTTTTTTTCTAGCGTTAGCCAGAAAATTGGACTGCAGCCAAAATATTTTAATTTTGTCCGCCGAAAAGATTCTTCAAAATGCAAAATTCCAAAAAAAAATGCCATGAAAAATGCACCTTTATTCAATTTTGGAGCAAACTTTAATGAGGACGACAAAAATTCAATGGAAAAAAAGTTATTTTTTAAAGGAATATGAGAAAAATAATTTATGTAAATTAACGAAAAAAAACAAAAAAGGAGCGAAAGATTTGAATTTTTCTGTAAGAATTTAAACATATTATGTAATGTGAAAGGCCTTTTTAAAAAATCAAAAATTGCTCATTAAAAAAGTTGTAAAAAAAAGTTGTCAAAGCGAAAAAACTTTTCGAGAACTCGAAAAACAAAATATAGTTTAAAACTAATTTTAAAGTGCGAAAAAAGCGAAAGAAAAAATTTTTCGAGCAAAAACAAATAAATAATAAATGGGAATGGTTTTTTCCAAAAAACGCCTAAAAACTTTGCATTTTTTGAAAAAAAGCACATAAGAAATGCATAAAATATCAGCTTTAAAAAATTTACCAGAAAATGCCAATATTCAAAAAAAAAAATGCTCTGTGAAAAAATATTTTCCGAAAAAAAAGTGTGGGGGAAAAATTAATCAAAATTTCCCACAAAGCAAATAAAAATTATTTTAAAATTTAATTACACATTAGACAGAAATTTCTTTTAAAATTTCGAACAAACAAATTATTGAATAGAAAAATTTATTGCTATAAAAAATTTTACGAATAAGCCATAAAGCTGAAGAAATGAAAAAATACTTGACATAAAGCTGAAAAAATGAAAAAATACTTGTTTGAATTACAAATAGCAGGCTTGGTCCATCTCTTCTATAAAGTTTCTCGAAAAAATACTTGAAGTCCCGAACTTTTAGTTTCACCTTTTTCAATAATCGCATTTTCAATGATAATACTATTTCCGATATTAACATGAATTTACAATAAGTAATCTATAAAGTTAATAGTAAAAATTGTAATAAAATATATAAAATATAATTGTATTTTGAATAACAAATTTGTTTTTATATTTTCATTAAACAATAATTAAATCACAAAAAAAATAAAGAACAAATACTCGAAATTTTAAAGAGCTAAACAATATTACAAACGGGTGTGTGACATAAAAGCTGAGCTCGTGGGAACGTCGCTCGAAGGCGAATTAAAATCGCGAAAAAAAATTAAAGAGAAAACCGTTCAAAACTCACGGAAAATTTTGGATAAAATTTGTGAGAAAAATTTATTTGTAAAAAATACAACAAAAATGACGAATTAAATTAGAAAAAAAAATTGAGAAAATTTGCGTTTCAATACATGTCACATAAGGGCTTACAGCAAAAATCATGAGGATTTATAAGAAATGAAAAAAATTATAGCCCAAATGGTATACCCAACTTTTTTAATTTTAATATTTTTTGACCTCAAAATGGAAAATATTCCAACTTTGGTTTGCTCATTTCATTATTAAATGAATTTTCTAAACAAAATATCATTGAATGTATCATTTCTCTACCAGCCGGCGAAAGCCGTCGCTCGTTTTTCGCGAATGAAATTCGAGGTATATAAGCGAAAAAATTAATCCTACTCTTAAGAATCAATCACCACGTGGTTGTGTTCACTATCGCATGATTTCGATTCCGGTTTGACTCGGCCAAGCTAGAGTTAAGTCAATACCAGTGTTTGTGGTTCACTGGACCCTCTGGGCACCATTCCCAGTGTTGGTACGTCCCACAGCTAACTGAGTCAGCCGAATGAGAAAGTATTGTGATGGTGCACAACTATGATTCCACATGGCACAACGAACCCGCAATTACGCCGGTGTGCGGAACGCGAATTGTTGGCTTGCTTAGCCGATCAGCTCTCTTTCGATGAGTCCCATTGCCCATATATCGCGGCATAGTCGAATCGAAGATTAAGCAATGATCCCGGCCGCACCAACCTTTTGCCATTTTGGAAAAAATTTAATTTTTTTAAATTTTACTCTCCCTACAAATCTATAATTTAATTTGTCTAAAAAGATTAAAAAGTTTAAAATTCCATTTCAATTTTTTAACTTTATTTTTGCCAAATATTTTTCATTACATTTTGAAGGAATTTATGTAAATTTTATTCGTACTTATTTTCTCAAAGAAATATCAGGTATTTTGAACAACAAAAAAAAATTTTTACAAATAAAAAAATTTGGGAAAAATATATTTAAAAAAAATTCGTTTGGCACGAAATTTGGAATTAAGCATTGGGTCGGGAAAAGACCTGAAAGCCTAACAATAATAATAATAATAATAATAATAATAATAATAATAATAATAATAATAATAATAATAATAATAATAATAATAATAATAATAATAATAATAATAATAATAATAATAATAATAATAATAATAATAATAATAATAATAATAATAATAATAATAATAATAATAATAATAATAATAATAATAATAATAATAATAATAATAATAATAATAATAATAATAATAATAATAATAATAATAATAATAATAATAATAATAATAATAATAATAATAATAATAATAATAATAATAATAATAATAATAATAATAATAATAATAATAATAATAATAATAATAATAATAATAATAATAATAATAATAATAATAATAATAATAATAATAATAATAATAATAATAATAATAATAATAATAATAATAATAATAATAATAATAATAATAATAATAATAATAATAATAATAATAATAATAATAATAATAATAATAATAATAATAATAATAATAATAATAATAATAATAATAATAATAATAATAATAATAATAATAATAATAATAATAATAATAATAATAATAATAATAATAATAATAATAATAATAATAATAATAATAATAATAATAATAATAATAATAATAATAATAATAATAATAATAATAATAATAATAATAATAATAATAATAATAATAATAATAATAATAATAATAATAATAATAATAATAATAATAATAATAATAATAATAATAATAATAATAATAATAATAATAATAATAATAATAATAATAATAATAATAATAATAATAATAATAATAATAATAATAATAATAATAATAATAATAATAATAATAATAATAATAATAATAATAATAATAATAATAATAATAATAATAATAATAATAATAATAATAATAATAATAATAATAATAATAATAATAATAATAATAATAATAATAATAATAATAATAATAATAATAATAATAATAATAATAATAATAATAATAATAATAATAATAATAATAATAATAATAATAATAATAATAATAATAATAATAATAATAATAATAATAATAATAATAATAATAATAATAATAATAATAATAATAATAATAATAATAATAATAATAATAATAATAATAATAATAATAATAATAATAATAATAATAATAATAATAATAATAATAATAATAATAATAATAATAATAATAATAATAATAATAATAATAATAATAATAATAATAATAATAATAATAATAATAATAATAATAATAATAATAATAATAATAATAATAATAATAATAATAATAATAATAATAATAATAATAATAATAATAATAATAATAATAATAATAATAATAATAATAATAATAATAATAATAATAATAATAATAATAATAATAATAAAGGCATTGGATCCTTAAATTTTGTAAATCCAATTATCATGTGCAAAATTTGGTTTATACACTTGTCTGATCCTCGTCATTTTTAGGACTTAACTTTTTAAGTTTTATAAAATCTTCTTCTAGATTAATGTAATCGGGAAAGCTTATTGAAATCCATGGCCATTAGGATCTGCATAGTTAATGATTGAATTTGTTTCCTAATTCCTAATTCTAGAGCCTAAAATAGTTCGCTTTTTTACAGGCCGATATTTTAATATTTTAAGTAAATTTTATAGCCGTGGGAGACCAGCACAAAAGTCGGTGAATATATTTTTAGGTTTAGCCCTAAAATATATTTACAATAAATGCATAAAACACAAATAAAATATAAGTCGAGAGTTTGGATGGAAAAAAATCAAAATTTTGTATTTATAGAGTAGGATTTTGTTGATATATTCGAGATTTTCGATAAGCATATTTTAATGTGAAAAATGTATGAAAAAATATTCAACACCATTCAATAGAGCCGAATGAATTTTTTGTTCCAAAATTTGAAAGGCCAAAAATACAATTTCAGGCTATATGTGATCAAAAACAAAAAAATACATATTTACGCGAAAGAAATGAGAATAAATTAAATTAAGAGTAAGGCCATTTTATCCGAAAAAAATCGGAAAGAAATATAGAAAAAAAAGAATGGGATTGCCCGATTTGAAAAAAAAACAATTCGAAAAAGAGTTGTAGTACAAGAAAAGATTATAATATAATAGGATATACGCATATATTTGTGTGGACTTGGATTGAATTAAATCGAGTTGAATGATAATTATTTTTGTGTAGAATAATAGCTAGCTAAAAGGCTCTTGGTTTAAAGTCAAGAGACTGTTAAAGTGTTAAATTTTAAAGTTCGTATTATATATTTTAATTATCATCCACAATTTACAATTAAAAAAACCCAATTAAGCAAGATAAAATATGTAGAGTGTGACAAAAGGTTCAAATTCTTTAAATTAACTCGAAATATCTTAATTTGAAATTTTTACGTATTATTGGGCACTAGAAAATCACTTACATATGCGGACAATCTCGTCTTATGCTTATGGTAAATTTCTTCAAACTTTTTTGTCACCCCGTATATTTGTAAAAAAATGAAAAGTTAGGAAGAAAAAAATAGGCCAAAAGCCCCTTAAAAATAAGTAAAAAAGTCAAGTAGAACACCATAATTTTCGCAAACGCCTTTTTAAATGAAAAATGGACGACCAAAAATATTCACATTTCAGTTGACTTTATAAAATAAATTAAAAAAGATTTTCCTATTCTTTATTAATTCAATTCGAGAAAAACAAATTATTAATCCAAATAGCTTAAAATATTTATACGGCGACGCCAAAAATTTCCTGGCACTTGTCCTGGAGTCTGGCGTGATACAATGATCGGTTGTCCATAATGAGCTCTTCCCTACCTTCGTGATAGCGCTTCATATGCGTAACGGTATACGAACGCAGATACTTCATAAAGATCTGATGACAGGCACCGCACTCGAACAGTGGAAAGTTCATATGTCTAAAATTACAATTCCACGTATACTGCTAATTTAATTTTAGGCCTATAACCCGCAGAGCCGCTAGAGCATATATTAAATATTAGCATTTATAATCACGAATCATGACACAAAATTACGTACGAATTGGCGTGATTGAGTAAAATCCATGGTTTCGTGGCGACGACCAGCTCCTGACAAATATTGCACTGTAATTGTCGGCCCTTTTTGGCGGCGCCCTGCCCGCCGATCAAACCTTCGTCGATGCCCTCAAAGCCGTTAAACATATTCGCGAACATGCCATTATTCATCATTCCGCCTTGTTGTTGAAAGGAAGAGGACAAATCACCACCGCTCATTGCGTCAAAATAGCCGCCTAAAAATAGAAATGAGCGATGTGAAGTTATAACTTATAAGTAAAATTTTGAACAACACAACCATCGTAATCACAATCCACCATAATTTATTACAATATTTATAAGAGAATTCATTTGGAACTAATTTATAGATTAACGTTTAAGACTCAAATTTGTATGTATGACGAGCTTGACTATTGACCTCAATAATGACTTGATTTCGTAGCTAATGAATCAAGTTTTTGAAAGGATTTCACGTCACCGTTGTGTGAATTCCGAGACGATTCTTTCAATTACGATAATATATCAAATTACGAAATTTTTTCACGAATCCACGAATATCCAAAAATTATATTTTTATTCATTACTGGTCCGTCGGGCGTATGAAGCGGAAAGCGGAGGCGGAGACGTCAAAACACCCCCATTGTGAATGGAAGCCATTTGGCATGAGGTGGCTGAGCGACGGCGTTGTTGTTGTTGTTGTTGTTGTTGTTGTTGTTGTTGTTGCTGGTTTTGGTGGAAGCATTGGTGATTGTGGGGATGATGATGGGGCTGTTGTGTCTGACGATATTCTGGTTCAACGGACGGCGAGGAAAACGAGTTTAATGCAAAGGATGTGGAAATATTATTATCATTATTATTGTTATTATTATTATTATTAATATTATTATTACTATGATGTTGAATGGCATCATGATCAATATCGTTCCCATTCTCAATGCTGTGCTTGCTTTCGTTGAGACTATCGTTGTTGTCATTGTGGTAAAATGGCGATGTGTGAGCTCGTTTTGTATTATGTTGGTCATTCTTCTTTTTATCTTCTTCTATACATATAGGCCGAATAAAAGAAATTTACTTCAAAAGTATACAATGATCAATTTGCACAAAAAATTCCGAGAGAGTGATTCAGTTATTGGAACTGCTCAGTTTTTATTTGGATCCTAGGATCTTTTCAATGAACAGACTAACTTTATCTATACACACATACATACTTATAAAAATTTTACTTATATGAATTCGATTTATTTTTTTCAATTATTTTGGATTTAAGTTTTAAATTAAGCTTTTAATTCAATTTGCTTTAAATTCAAAATGACTCAAATTTTCAAATTTTGACGTCTTATTAATTCTGTTGAAATAGAAAAAAATAATAAAAGTCTGATTTTTCAAATTTATTTCAAATATTTTTGACCTCTCCATATAATCCTTTATTAGGAAGATGAATAAAACGCCAAATTTTGAAATTCGCTCCAACGGCCGGGAAGGTTATGCGCTTGAAATTACAATATTTGAAATTATTTACCCAATGCACCGCCGCCCATTAGAGCTATGGCCTCGGCATCGTCCTCCTCGTCGAGGTTCTCTTCGTCCATTAGTGTGTCGTCGTCACTACCGGCGTCGTTGCCATCGCCATTATGATCGGCATTGGCGGGCGAAGAGTCGTCCATGTGACACGCGGCCTCATTGCTATTTATCATCGGCGCGGCCGACGACGAGGAGGCGGACGAGGTGGACGGGGCATCCTGATGGGCGTCCTCAGCGCTGCTCCCGCCACCGTTCACTGTTGGGTTCATATGGCCACCGACAGTATTGCCTCCAGCGCCATGCGCGTCGAATGAGCTGGTCTCAGCAGATCCAATTGCGCCAGAGCCCGTCGCCTGCGAGGACACTGAGGCGCCGCTCGTCATATGCGATGGCGCGTTTGCGCTCATTGTCGCGATGTGCGCCGCGCTCGGCGCCGCGCATTTCGTAGGAAAGTAGACCTTACGCCTCAAATTGATCTCCGACATGTACATACTCGAGTTGTCCTCAATTAACGACTCATCGCCGCCATGATAGCGTTGGACGTGCGTTACGATGGTGGTACGTTGCCAGAGAAAATTGCGCCCGCACCCTTTGCACACAAATAGCGCGTATTTGAGATGCCTAAAAAATCAATACTAATGTACTAAAATTTCTTTAATAAATTTTTATTTAATTAACTAGTTTTTTCAATCCAAGTGAGCTTAGGCCTAATGCGGAGTAGATTTGTTTGGGGACAAATTGGCTAAGCAAAGCTACGCCTAAGTCAACAACATCCCTACTTCATGTTGACATGATAGTTGAGCGATGTGGCGCGATTCGTCACCATCTCCTTACATTCTTGGCATTGGATTTCATTGACCTTTGGCGGAATGGATTTCATCATTGGGCCGGAGCCTCCCATCATCATTGCCGGCGAACCACAATTGGAGCCCATTCCGGTGGACAAATTCATGTTGTCCATTCCATTGGCATTATTTCCAAAAGAATTCGGAAAGAATGGCGACTGAAATGAGCCGCCGTTTTGCGACGATGACGAATTGTTATTGCCATGATGACCACCGTGGTGGCTTCCATGATGGGAATAGCTGTTATTGTGATGGCCCATCGCGGACTGTTGATTGTGCTGTTGAGGATGGTGATTAGGATGATGTGACTGCTGGTGGGAATGATGACTATTATAGAGATGGCCGTTGCTGTGGCCACCGTACGGCATGTCAAAATGGCCTCCGGATCGGTCGTGATGTCCGTTATTGGACACAACTCCAAGCCGCTTAACTTGGCGCACCGAAGACAACGCGCCGAATCTAAAACGAAAAACTAATAAAATCAAATTGAAATTCCCCAAACTAAAATATTTTTTTAATTGAGAAAAAAATCAATAATTAAATTCAAATTTTTTTTTACTTTTTCACCAATTGGCGTTGGCGTTTTCGTCGCAACGCCAAATTTGATGCATTTTGCGTGGCGTTTAATTGGGACTCCAAATGGCGAAGAAGTTGTTGGGCTTGTTGGTTTTCGTCCATCATATCTATAAATGCAAGATATGGTAATATTAATTTATGGCTACATCAAGAGAAGCCGTTCGAAAAACTCATACGTTCAGTGCCGCCGAGGGAACCGTCGCCAGAAACCAGCGCACCGTCGTCTAGATCCTCGCCGGGACTGCTGGCGCCTTCGTTGGCGGCGTCGCCGGGTACTATCAGTTTTGAATAAAAATTTTGGAACTCTTCGTTTTTCGGCGAGGGTTTGTCCTCGTCATTGTTGTTGTTTGAGTCGCCGAGCTCGCCAGACACTGTAAAAATGCTAGTTTATGTAATAGAAATATAAAAAAGTAATATTTAAAAAATAATTTTATAATTTAAGACAAATTTTTCATTTTAAAATAAATTTCTCAAATAATAATGTATAAATAATTCGATATATTGGATTTTAAATGTACCTCCACAAGAGACCGCGGTACGAATGAAGGCGGCTAGTGCCGCAGAGGGCTCATCGCCATCGGCGACCGCCACACCGCCGAGCGTCTCATCGTCACCGGAATTCGCCGGCGAATCGCAACTTTCGCTCTAAAATTGCGTTTATGAAAATGTTGTTTCAAAAATTTAAAGATAAAAATTTAACTTTTAAGCCCAAACTTTTAGGCGCTTATTACCTTAATAACAGTGCTATTACGTCGTGTCGCCACACTGTCAGACTCGTCGCCTGCGGGTGTGTCGGTGCCATTTGTATTGTTACCATAATTATGGCGACCAGCGCGAAACCCGCTACCATTAACACGATGCAAAACTGGAAAATTTCTACCGTATGGAAATTCAACACCCGAGGCAGAACAACTTCGTTGTAAACAGTCCCTGACCGCGCACAATTTTTCGGTGAGTTGTCTCGAGACTTTGTATCGAATCTATAGATGAATTAATTGATGTAATTGAGAATGTAAAAAATTGACATAGATATTTTGGGATCAAAGTTCAAACAAATTTTATAACTCAATTTTTGCCCACTTTTCATCGTATTCATTAAAAATGAAAAAGACTAAATCTTTTATTAGAACTCACATAATAATCGCTTATCCGATGATCCCTTTCAAAGTGGCGTCGAATGGCGAATTCCGTGGGAAATTTCGAGAATCGGCACTTTTCGCATTCGAACGGCACACAATCGTAATGCTCCGCGGCGATGTGCGCCTCGAGGTCGTCAATGTTGGGGAATTCATCCGCCTCCGGCGGACAGGCACTGCACTTCATAGAACAGTGAAATAATAAAAAAAATAATGAGCACTAATTAATTTTGATTTTTAAAGTGACTGGAAAATGAATTGAATTTAAATAAAATATATCTCTCTATATTAGTCAAACGGTAAAATGTAAAATAAAATTTAAAAAATTAATAAAATTGTTCGCTAAACATTTATTATGAGAAATGGATTTTCAATTCAAAAACAAAAAAAAATTGTTAATAATATTTTCAGAAAAAAAATTTATATTATTATTCACCATAAAATAAATTATTGGAATTTTTTCTATTTTTTTCAAAAAGCATATAAAAGATATATATGAAAATAAAAAAAATTAAATTTGCAAGCAAATATATTAAGCGTTTTTTAGTATTATTTATGCATTTTTCAATAGAAAAAAAAACGCTAAACCTTTTCCTATGCATTTTTTAGTGAAAAAATGCTTAACTTTTTCTATAAAAATTTGCAAATCGTAAATAAAACAATAAAGTTTACTCCAGTTGATCAAAAAAATGTAATTTAAAATGCAATGATATTAATTATAATCTAGAATCATTAATTGAAAAATCCTTTGAATATTACGAAATGTTGATATTGTAGTGAGGAGTTGACAGGCCCTTAACAATATAAAAAATGCATGTCCCGATCTTACGTTTTTTTATTAAAATTATTGATTTTTTAAAAGCAAAATTATACGTATATACATTACAAACATTTTTGTATAGACAAATTTGTATAGGATTTAATATTTTAATATTTTTGTATTTTCAATAAAATAAATTTAAACGAAAGCAAAAAAAAATATTAAGCCGAAAATATTTGTACAGTGCGAATGAATTGTATCGTATCGTATGTTATGATGTATGCTATAATGAATATGTATTTTAAAAAAATATAAAATGATTTATTTTGAGAACCGTAACAAGTTTACCCTCTGCGAAAGTTTCTCCTTCTCTCACTTTGTTTCTTTGCTAGCGCCTACCGTGTGCCATTTAATAATTCACCCACTTTCCCAAAAGTAACTGTATTTTTAATTTTGTTAAATTTACATTTTAATTCTCCTTTTTCATTTTCTCAATTTAATTTTTTTTTCTTTCATTTGTGCTTCTAACTCAATGTTTGTGAGTAACTCGAGTTTTTTTAATTATATAAAATATTGATGCGAAGAACTTTTTTATTTTGATTTTCTTTTAAATAATTAAACCAATTTTTAAGCTCTTGATCTGTTTTAATTTTTTTAATGAAATTTTTTCTTTCACGATAATTTTTGTACTCAAACATATCCAAAAAAAATCAATTTGTTATCGGTTTTAAATATGTTTTGTATAATATTTTATATAGTTTTATATAGTAAAACGATGTATTTATGTGAAAAAAAATCACAAATAATTTCTCGATAACAATATAATGTCTGTATAATATTATAAACTATTCTTGACTGTATAATTTTCATCGTCATTTAAAAACCAGCGCATAGCAAATAATAGAATTAAATAAAATACCATTAAATAATTTTACACAAATATCACATAAGAAAATGTATATGAGACATACCATATACATATACACACATATGTATGTATTAAAACAAATTTATATTAAAAACGATGTATTTTAATAGTAAATACATCTGCTTTTCAGCCATAACAAAATGCATTAAAAAAATAATTTTTTTACAGCTTTAAAAAATTTAATGAATTTTTATGCTATAAAATTTTTCGTTGTATGTATTAAAAATTGAATAGAACTCATTAAAATTGAAAGGAAATATTTTAAAAAAAGTTTTTTTATATTCTTTTTTTTTCTGTGTTATTTTTTAATGAAAGTCCATTTAAAAAATTTTATAAAATTTCTCTAAAAATATTGATTTTAGGAAAATGGCGACATTTTTATGGGATAATTTTATGTTTAAAAAAATTCAAACAATATGTAATTTTAATTTAATATGTAATTATAATTTTAATTTTAATTAGAAAAAAAAGTTTAGGGTTTCCAAAAATTTGAATAAAATGAAAAATTAGATTTGTATTTATGGCTAATTTTTATATTTCAATAAAAAAGTGAATCCTAAAAATTCTTATACCAATAGATTCAAAAGAAAATTTTCTATCCATTTCAATGAGACCCAAGTCCTCAAAAATGAATTCGTAATTGAGTTATTATCTTTAAATCTTTTCCACCTCCAATTCGCCAAATAGGAAATTTTTTAGTTCCTTTGTTGTAACATTCTCTTGTCACTATTTTGAGTAAATATGATCTGAAATTAAATAAAATGCTAGTTTTTTAGTTTATTTAAATTTCGAAGAAACTATTTGAGTCCGAAAAAATTGATTCCTAATCAACCTAGGAGAAATATGACTTTACTAATTAGATCTATAGAATCCAACAAAACGAACCTTGATCATTGATCAAATTAGGCTATGAAATTCTATAAAACAAAAGCTTAATTTGTTAAAACAGGCTGTCATATCATTTCCACAAAAATAGAATTAATTTGTGCATAAATTGGTATAAATTATTAGAAATGATACATATATTTGTAATGAGAAATATTCTAAAAGTTAGAAGGATTATGTTATAAATTGTGGGAAATTGTAAACCAAAATGAATATATAAAAAATTCCCTTTTTACAAAGCACTAAAACGAAGTAAGATTGATCTTTTTGAAAGAAAGCAAAATGATTTAAGAAAGGAAAGGGGAACGAAAAAGGGAAGAGAAATGAGGAGAAAAAGAAAGAAAAGAGAGAGAGATTAAAAAAGGAAAATAAAAAGGAAAAAAAAGAGAAATGGAGAGAAAAAGAAATTAAAAAAAGAGAGATGCAAGAAGAAAAAACATTATTTATAGAAGGATGAAAAATGAACATTGGGAAACTAAAAGATGATAATTTATAGAAAAAATATATTAACTTTTTAAAAGATGAATAAGCTAAATTAGTGGAATAAAGAAAAATAAATGGCGCTGTGACTTGATACTTTAAACAACTCTGACTCCTTAAATCACTTCGGTGGGAATCATGAAGACTCTTGATGACTCTTAAATAACTCCAAATGGTAGTCAGATTTGAAGGAAAGAGTGGTTTAGCCATTTTCATTCTAAATAACTCGGATTCAAGTCACAGCACTGAAAATAACTATTAAAAAATTTAAAAAAACAAAAAAATGTTAAAATAACTAAAATAAAAAAGCTTTTAAAAGCATAAAAAATAGAAAATTTATATGAAAAAGCCTCATAAAAATAAATAAGAAAATGGGAAAAATATAAAAAGGTAAAAATTTAGAAAAATTAGTGCACATTAAAAATAATTTTTGCAAGTTAAAGATTAAAAATACTTCTTTTTTACAATTTTTTTCTAGTTTTATTCTCCTATAATTAAAAGTGGTTGTTGTATTACTTGTGTGTCGTTTATGTTTTTATTATACACACATATATATATTGTGTATGTGTATATATTCGTGTATTTATTATTTGTGTTTATATGTTTTATGTGTGACGATTTCCTTTTTTCTCTCTCCCAAATTTTCCTTTGCTTTTTCTTCATAATTTTTGTCTTTTCTTTCCTTTGCTTGATGATGATGATGGTGTTGTTGTTGATGATGCTGATGCTGATGATTATGCTATAAATTTATGAATACATCGTGTATTTGTTGTGTTGTGTTTTTGTGTAGAGACGCGCTATTGTGTGCGATACACAAAAAATACATTAAACACAAAAACATACATACATGCACATACAATAAGAATAAGAATAGGAATATAAAATGAATGAAGAGATTGGAGAATAGAGAGAGAGAAAGAGAAGAGAAAAGAAATTACATTATATATTAACTCAAAATTAATGCGACGCGTTTTATTTTAAATAATAAAAAGCGACGCGATTTTTGTAAAAGAGAACCAAAAACACATCACATCACAACAATATCATATCGCATCACACACACACACACCCACTAAACTAAAATAATGCTTTTCTACATATTTTATAATATTTTATAGTGGCGACACATTAAACGAAGTGCTTTATTTATTAGTATTATCACATCACACACTGCACTAAACTATTGTGCTATTTCGCAGTTTAATATCACAACATTTCAAAATAATTATTTATTTATTCATTCATTTATGTATTATAAGAATTTCATTGAAAAAATATTTATAAGAAAGTATTAAAATGTTAGATATTTAAAAAATTCTTTCAAATAATTATTATTTAGCTTTTAATAAAAATTCTTAAATTCGAAAAATTTGAAATTCATCCAATTAATTGGTGGATATTATAAAGAATGGATGGATATAAACAACAATCTCGGTGAATTTATTTTATGTGAATTTATTGCTTATTATAGTCACAGAATATGAATTAGTTCTATTTTCAACAAATAGAGTTTAAAAATCAGATATCAAATCCTAAAATTGGTCAGCTTAATGAAGCTATAAATACTCTTAAATTGGTATGTCCTTTATGTAATAATGAATTTTAATTCTTATAAGAAGTCAAGAATTAGATAAAGATTCAAGAGGTTAAAACATATCATTCAAATTCAAATTAAAGTATCAATCAACTAAAAACTGGAATGTGACATCATTATTCAAGCCTTAAATTATAATCGTATACTAATAACAGCTTTTAATGGAAAAATAAAAAAGTAATAAATAAAGAACAATATTTAAATGTAAACAAAATTACTGTTTATAAAGCTTACATTTTGTAAAAAAAATTTCTATTTATTTTACTTTTTTAAAAATTATTATTGAATTTAAGTAAAAAATAGTAAAAAAAGATAAAATAAAATTAACAATAATTATTAATATTTATGAATAATACATATAATTAAAATAATAGATAATTCTTTGCGATTTAAAATAATAATAATATAAAATAGAGTAACATTTGATACTAAAAATTGATACCACTTTAATTGAAAAAAATTTTGTAAATGAAATTTATTACCTTAATTTACTGTGTATAAGACAGGTTTTATTATACGAGAAATTAGGGTAATTTGAACAACAGTAATTAACACTACGACTCATAGGCAACGCAACAAAAATGGTGAAAATGCCTAACAAATGTAAGTCTAAAACCAACATTTGTGGCCCCAACATTTGCGGTTTCTCTAAGTTTGGCCAACTTTTTAAGGACTACTTTTTAAAGAAATTAATTTAAGTTATCACATTTAGAATTTAATTCTCCATCAAATAGTTTTTAAATCAAATCTTGAAGTAATTTGGAAAAAAGTTAGAATTGAAAAAGTAAGGTTACTTTTTATTTTTTGAAATTTTTTGAATGACTTTACTTTTTTAGCTTTTTCCAATTTTCTTAGAGACTTGATTTTAAAAGTAATCGGTAGAGAATTAGATTATAAATCTAATAAACAAAAATTAATTTTCTTAAAAGTAATATTATGATTCTTAAAAAGTTAACCAAAGTTAAAAAAACCGCAAATGTCGATGAGTCCTAAAATCTAACCTTATTAAAAGCATAAATCCCAAATCTTGGATTATAGTTTTTATATATTTTTTGTAAAATATTTTTTTTGCAAAATTCTCTTTCATTTTATTTCTTTCTTTCTTTTCTCTTTGCTGATGTTTCAAAATATAAAAACTTTAATGAATAAAATAAAATAAGTAAGAAAATGAAGAAAAAATAAATAGTTTTTTTCCAAATTCAAACTATTAGCATTATATTCCGTATGCTAATGTTGTATATTATCATCACTATACACATATAGACATTTGTATAAGTGACGTGTATATACTTTATATGTATAAATGTGTGTGTGTGTGTGTGTGTGTGTGTATGTGTGTGTATGTTGTATATTCGTGTGCTTTTAATGGCTGGCTGACATTGTTGAAAAGCTTATATATACAACAAAAGAATAAATAAAAAAATATTATTTTCTTTAAACGATAACAAAGCTGATGTTAATAATGATATTGATAATGATGCCAACGAAATGATGATGATGTGTAAAATAATAAACATAAAGATTCAGGAATGATAATTTAATAATGATAATGATGAATAGAGAGATTAATAATTATAATAATGTTTACGAGTAAATGCAATTATGTTAATTAATAGTGCTACTCTTTTTTCACATAATGATATTCGATAATGAAAAATATAAACGATAATCAATTACAATAATAATGCATACATACATATAAACGATAATAATAAGTGCATAATGATAGTCGATATTCAATAATGATAATGTTATTTGGCTTTTTAGCAACTGACAAAGTGTATAATTTGATAAAACACATGTCCTCTATACATATTCATAAAAATTTTTGTTTTAAAAAATATAAATTAAATTTAGGTAAAGGAATTGATTTTTTTCGTATTAACCTTTTTATCAATATAAAATAATATAAATTATCGATTATAAATAGGTTTTTAAGGCACAATGAAAAGATTTAATAAATTTGAATTTGTTTAAAATTAAAAAATATGACACAATAAAGAAAATTTATGACTCAATCCGATATGATTAATTTATTAGTATAATCAGTAAATGCATAAACCATCCTTTAAGAACCCGTGGTTACTGGATATTATAAACTAAATAATAATAATCCATATCCATAAATTTCGGTTTTAATTTTAAGTTTTCAACGATCCTTTGGGCCCCAAAAAAACGATCCTTTGGCCTGTTGAAATATGTAATAAAATACATAGTAAAAAAAAGATTTACGCGGTACCTCCTCGAAAAAAAAAGATCGATCAATCGGTTATATTTCATCCTTTATATACGTTAAAATACATTTTTTTGTTTAAAAATGACACAGCATCATGCATAAACAAAAATGCATAAAAATGTGTTTTCTAATTTAACGTAAAACGCAAAATGAATAAATTTTTTTGTGTTGGAAAAAATTTATACGCCGATAGTTATGCGCGATATAAATCTAAATATATTTATAATCACTATTATTTCGTCTTTATTCATTTATTTTACTTTTTGAAAGAAAAGAATGGCGAAGAAAAGAGTAAAAGAGAGAGAGAGAAAATTGAAGAAAGAGAGAGGGAGGAATATAAAGAAAAGTTAAGAAAGGGAGAGACATTTATAATTACATTATAAAAGATTTATAATATGTATTTTTAAACAAAATTCTTTTAAAGTTAGACAATATATCATTTGTGCAATTGCGCATGAGCATCAATATAGAAATAAGCATCATAAATGAAAAATTAATATTATAAAAACCAAACTTAAATAAGTTTATGTAACAAAATATAAAACAGCTTAATATATGAATTTACTTTAATATATGAAATTACTGGTTTGCAATTTAATTTACTTTAGTATATGAAATTAATGGTTCACAATTTAAAAGTAGCCCTTTTCATCGATCCAAATATTTGAAAAAACGAATTCACTTGAATATATGTCATATATAAAAAGTGGTTGCCTATAAAATTTTTGGACACATCATCTTCTCAACTATTTTTTATTAATACAGTACGGATATCATATTTGAGTTTAAGAAAAGTGGTTTACAATTAAAGATTTAAAAGTACGTACACAAAAGTGAGATGAAAATACCCATACATGGATGGGATAATATATTATTAAAGACAATGAATTTTTAAAAATCTGGATTAATAAAACTCTATAGAAAATATTTTTTTTAATGTTTAATGAATCCGTTTTATAAATATTCTCTCTCTCCTATTTTATCTCCCCTTCTTTTTCTCCTCTTCATAAAAGAAAAAAAAAGAGGCATAAGTTGGACATGGAACTTTTTCATTTTTGGAGTTAATGAATAAAGGATTAAAGAGATACCTTTTTAAAGTTAAATAATCGTATATGAAGATACCTATATTATAATATCTTTTATATTTTATATGAACAAAAAGGAAAAAAGAAAAAAAAGAAAGGATGAGAGTGAATGAGAGAATAAGAGAAAAAGCGAAGGCAACTGAAAGAGAAAAAGAAGAATGAAAGAGAAAAAAGAAATAGTGTAAAGAAAAAGAAACAAGACACAGAAATCCCATCTTTTCTCTTATTTAACATAAAAAAAAATAAAAAATAAAGTAAATAAATTTCTTATTTTCTATTTTCTATTTATTTATTGCATACATTAAACAGCAAGAAAAAAATAATAATTTGTGAAGGAGAATCAAGTCCATTTTCCACTTCTTTTATTATAAAATAAATTTAAATCAGTCTCTCTCAGCGATATATGTTGACGATATAAAAATGAAAAGAAAAAAAGAGTTTTATCGTGATTTTTTTCCTATTTTTCAAGGGGGTTGAATGAATATAAAATTGTATATGAAAAAAATATGGAAAATAGCATATTTTTTGAAAAAATATGTGAGGAAGATTTTACGTTGTTTAGAAAAGTGGAGAAAATAATATTAGAAATTTTAAATTTAATTAAAGTTTGCATTTTACTATTTAATATTAAAAAAAAATATTTTTCAATTAAATATTGTCCAAAAAAAAAGTTTAAAAGTTTAATAGTATTGTACAGAGATATAAAATAAAGTAGATATCATCATAATATAAAAGAAATAAAAAAATTTTTAAAAAAACTTAATTGATGGAACAATGAATCTAAATGAAATGTTCGTACCGAATTTGGTTCTTTTGAGATATTGGACCCTCCAAGAAATGAAAATGCTAATTTTTTGTGCGTACAAAAGAACCTCGATCAAAATAATTTATTAAATATTTTTTTATTATTAAGCTAGATTGAAAAATTTGCCAAAAGCTTTGATTACAGTCCCGATAGAAAGGATGACTCGAGCCCAAACAAAGAATTTTTGAATTGGCAAGCCTGGGCTCAGAATTTCTAAATTGCTTAGCATTTACTAAATAGTTTCCGATTAGATCGATTTTAATTAAATACATCGCGGCATGAACTCTGAAACAGTTTTGAACTTATACGTTTAAAACTCTTAAAATATTTCTTAATAAAACTTTTTTGTTAATTTTTTTAGCAAAATTAGATTTTATTAAAACCAATTTTTGGATTCTCAAGAAAATGATATCATGTATTTAACACAATGATATCATATATAATGAATTTTACGTGATTGAACAAATGTCAAAACTCATTTAAACATTAAATTTTCATTGTTTAATAAAATTTTTCGGAAAAATTAAATGTTTTTCTTATCGTAAAAAAGTTTTAAAAAATTTTTTTTTAATTTTTTTATTTTACTAGAATTTTAAAAATACATAAAATACATATTTTTTATTGGTAAAATGTGAATAAAAATGTTTCCTATATACCAAAATAAAATAAATTTTGCAGGTGAAAGGCGCCCCGAAAAGCACCAAAATAGAAAGAAAGAAAAAATGGAGAGTAATGAAGAGAAAGAGAGAAATAAATAAAGAAAAAATGAAGTTTATAATTTATATAAATTTCTTCTACATATTGTTTTATACAAAGCCCGTGACCTAAACTTTTTCAAACAACCGCTTATATCATTTGCGGTTATTTGAATTTAAGATAAAAAACGAAAAAATAAATTCCTTTATATGAAAATGTCTTAATTATAACAAAAAGCTGAATAAAAAAAGGATCTTTCAAACAAATATATTTTAAAAAATTATTGAAACGCTAGTTTTGGCTCATCGACATTTGCAAACTCGACATTTATGAAGCGAAATTTTCTGGCGATACAGCAAAACGGAATGAGACAAAATTGGATAACTGTGCCTAAAATCTATCATTTTTACATTTTTTTATAAGCTAAGAAGATTAAATTTTAAGTTTATGATTAGGAAAATCCAAAGTTGATTTTAAGCCTTTTTTTGCTTCGTTCCGTTTTGTCACATTCAGTTTTACCATTTCGTTTCATCCCAACACTAATTTTTCGAACCCGACATCTGTGAGCCTGGACAATTAAAAATTCAAAACATACGGCTAATACACAAAAATTTCGGATAAAATTTGAAACAAATTTAAAGAAAAAAATACATTGGCGAACAATATACAAAAATAAAGAGGTAAAAGAAAGCAATAAAAAGTAAAAAGAGAAAAATACGGAGAAAAAATAGTGACAAACATTAATATGATATGATTTAATTTTTAATTCGTTCCACTTCATCTCGTTTTATTTTAAATATTAATGTGTAGCGTAGTTTAATGTTTTTTGTGTGTATAGCGTTTGTGTATATAATGTATACACAAATGTGTGTATGTGTTTGAGTATTATGTTTAAAAATGGCGTGTATGTTTTTTTTTTGCTATAGCATTTCAATTCACAAATTTTTTTATTTTATTTTACTTTTCAATAAATTTTTATATTAGAAAATATTTTTGTGTGTAGAAAATAGAGATAAGAGAATCGAGAACACTTATCATTTTTATATATTATACATGTATAAAATACATAAAATACATTTATTTTTTGTATAAAAATGAATGTATTTTTATGACATTTTCCATTATTATATACCACAGAGAGAATTAATTCTCTTCCTATTAAATGGTATAGAAAAAATAATAGAAAAAATTTATTTCGTAATAAGATAAAACATGTAGTTTAAAAATAGAGTATAAAAATATTTAGATACATAAATGGAAATAAATAAATTTTAAAAATAAAAAAATGACCGATTAAAACTATAATTTTTAAATATTTAATAAAAAAATATTTATAAAATGAAAAATTTAACAAAAGAAATTTCTCAAAATATTTTATTTTATATATAAAATTTAGTTTTGGGCTTTCATTTTTTTGTCTTTAATATTATATAAAGAAATATAATATACATTAAGCTAATGAGATATGTGGATTTTACAAAAAGTAAAAATTTAAAAGAAAAAATATAAATAAAATATTATGGAATTGTAAAAAAATCAAAGATTAAAAAATTTATATAAAAAATGGATAAAATAAAATTGGTCCGAATTTTGTCCCTAAAAAAAGTGAAACCTAACGTACAACAAAAAGACCACTGCTTTTCTTTGGAAGGCATATGAAATTATTAGGACTCAAACTAAAACGCAATGACCGCAACGACAAAATTACAATACATTAATTCAAAAGGTATTTGCCATCAGCATCAATGACTTGTCGCCAACGTGCCTCTTTTGAAAAACTCGGGCGGATTCGACTCGAAGAAATTGGACAAAAACCAACTATTTTTTGCCAACCTAATAAAATAGAAGTAATAAAACGAGCAATATAAAAAATTTTTAAAGTTGTATGTAAATCGATGAAAAAACGAGCAGATATTACCAAAAAAAATTTTTTTGAAAAATAATTTATATTTCATTTTTAAAACAAAATATTTTCGTATTTAACATTATTCTATGTGTTTGTATATAGAAATGTATGTATTTTATAAAAAATATTGTGTATATAATAGCGTGCTGTATATAGAGAATGTGTTTTATTGATGTATTTTGTGTGCACTTTAGCGGGGGCTTATAAAAATAAATATTACACTAAAAGATAAAATAGAACAAAAATAATGGAGAAAACTCGCCATTTTTGTTTATAAAAAATTGATAACAAAATATATAAAACTCAAATGAACTGAATATATTGGAAAGAGAGAGAGTGAGAAAGAGAGAGACAGAAAAGGGGGGGAGGGAATATTGAAATAATATGATCAAAATAATAATATTTTTTAAAAGTAATTCAGATTTAACCGGGCAATCAGTTTTGACCTGGCAAATTTAGATTTGCTCAGGCGAATTCAGATTCGCCTGTAACATAAATAACATTTAAAGTTAAAATTTTTATACAAATATTTATATAAAAATTTAAAGAAATTAATTAGCTGCGAAAATAATTTCAAATTTTTAATTTGAAAATCTCTTCCTAATTTTCCCAAACTTATTTTTGTACAAAAGGCGTATAGAAAATTGGTTAAACCTAATGTATAATAAGAGAGGAAAAAATATATAAAATTTTATGGTTTTTCGTTTTTAAATATATTTTTTGAAGTAAAGAGATTTATTCATTTTTATTGGTTCATTATTCGTTTCTTATTCATTTTGCCCTACTTTTTGCCCCCTCGTCTCTCCTCTATCCTCAATGGTTTAGTGTTTAAGAATTATAAATAATGTAATGTGTAATGTATGCTTTCCACTTTTATACATTTTTCATATTAATATTTACAAAATTTTAATTTTAAATTAAACAAATTGAAACATTTATTAAACTGCCTTGAATAAATTATTTTATAATTCCGTAAGTTTGTGCATATGACTTTATGTGTATTTATAAATTCTTATTCCATTCATTATTTCATTACATATTACATAAGTTATTGTTTTGTTTGTTTAATTATTTTGTATTTTAATACGCTGGTCTCCCACCATTTTATTTGTATTTATAATTCATACATTTATGCTATAATTGTGTTTCTATCTTCGCATAATGATAGGTAAATTATTTTATTATAGTTGAAGTTAAGACTTAAATTTTTTTTATTAATACCTAGAAATTATTTTTCATTTTCATGCTGGATGGCTATCAACTAAACCCGTAAAATAATTAGTTCCAAGATCATTTTCAACGGGGAAAGAGGGTAGACATAAATTCAACAATTTTCTTTTTTTCCTAATATTTTCTTCAATTTTTTCTCTACTTATCAAGCAAAAATTGTTTTAAAAAATCTTTCAAAATATATTTACAAATCATATATTTAAATTAAAAAACAATACAGGCACTTAAAAGCGAATTGGCTTTTGAGAAGAAAGCACAAAATAAATGTATTGCAAAAGTAATAACAATAAATTAGGTACTATTTTTAAGAAGACAAATAATAAATAATGTTAACGAAATTGAATTCTTTACAAATATTTTTCTCTTTAATTCAAATTAATTTTTTAACTTTTCTTATACCTTTATTTTTCCAGCATAGAAAAATAATAACATGTATTCGTTTTAAAAAAATTTATTTTTATGTTATTATTACTATTATTTGGGTTATGCGATGAAAAAAAAGAAGAATTTGTAAACAAATAGAAAAATATGTGTAGAGAAAATCTTTTATTTTTTTCGTATAATAAGAAATTAATTGATGCAGAAAAATGAATATATATTTATATTTATTTGTTTCTTTGCCCATTTCTCTAAAAAGAAAAATCACCGCATAAAAACATATGTGAATACAATATTATTTTTGGATTATATGTGAAATGGAATTTCGCAAAATATATAAATTCATTAATAAATAATATTTTTTATCCATTGAAATAAGATATAATACACGCTAATAAACAATTATTTACAGAGAATAAGGGGGTTTATTTTCCAAATTTCATAAATTTATTTTATTTTAAATTATACCTTAAATATATACAAACAACATTTTCTTAATAATATGATAACAAAAAAAAGAAAAAAAATGTGATATTTTTTACATGAAAATTGTATAAGATTTATTAACAAAAATTTGAGATCCGAGCCATCTATCACCAAGGTATCCTCACCTTGAAGGACTTAACATACAAAATTGAAATCCACACTAATAACCTCGAATCTTAATAACTGGATTTACGCCGTTTTTATTCTAAATTCAAGAAATATACTTTTATTTTATTGGAAACACTGGTATTTTTTTTAATTTTCAATATTTTTCAACAATTTTCAAAAAAAAACTTACCCTGTGCTTTGCATCATCTCCAGATCCTCCTCCATGGCCATTTTGCCGAGCCTGCCAATCACAATCAACGCTACGAGACATATCGTAATCAACACGTCACCAACCACCAACGCGATTAGCACCGACCTCGGCAACAACGCGCTATAAATTAATTCCGTATAAAATTATGAAGATAAAAATAGGCACACAATACAAGGAATTTATTTTATTAGTGTATTAAAAAGCATAATAATAAAAGCCCACATTTTGCACCATAAATTGTCGTCGTACCGTTCCATCGGTGTCGTTTTGGATACTTTTACGCGCGTCCTTCGCTTAGTGGTTCGTCTCGTTGTTGTTATCGTTACCGGAGGCGCCTCAATTTCTAAAAAGTGGCAAGCGTTGTCCTAAAAAAATATTAAGCTTAAGTTTTAATGTGTTAGAATATTATTGACAAAGCACTTAAAAAAATGTTTATAAACACATTTTTAAAATGTTTGTAAACACATACACTTGGAGTGCCGGTATATCGCATTACGTAAACATCTTGCCATGTTTTGGGATGTTCGAAGCAAACCAACTGCTGACGACGATGACTGAAAATTGTGCCATTATAATAAAGCACATTCCGTATCAAAGACTCAATTAGATTCGATTCAATAATTGGTCAAGGCTAAATCGGCTTTTGATAAAGAATATAATAGAATTATACTTACAAAGCCGCCATTTTCACCATTCTGTCGTCTTGAGCGAATGTCATTCTAAAACAAACAGAAAATTAATAACCAAATACCAATTAAATAATAAAGTTCTAGGATAGCAATTTTAGCCAGTTCAATTAATTTAAGACAAAAAAGGGATTTTTTCAGCGAACCTGACAAAGTGATTGCATTGCATGAGGCCGTAGGCCGCCTCGAATTTGGTGCCACGAGTAATCGCCTCGGTTATATTCACCGCCACGTCCGTCACACATCTAACCACATCTTTCTAAAATGAAAATAAGCAAAGAGAGTCAGGACGTATCGAAAATGATTTTGAAATTTTAGGATTCAAATCAGAATACTGCCCCGAATCCATATAAACGATACCCTTCGCTGGGTGTCCTCATATTCTTTTTCTTGTCTGAAGGTCCGGCAAAGTTTTCCACTTTCGCAATCGTCCTCGTTGAGTTGATAAACGAATAAACAGTATTTGGTATCATAGAAGCCGGGATGAACCAAATATTGTTGTGCCGGAAATGAATCATTAAACTGGAAGGGCTTTGTTATATTTCTCGTAGGATTAATGAAATAGCTCTTTAGCGGAATGTAGTTGATATGACGCGGGATAATTGGTTCAGAGAAATACTTGGTATGCGGGATATATTTGCTAAAAAAACGTGAATATAGCAGATTTCAAATTTTCAACTTAAATTTGTTATCCTTATCAAATTCTAGCGAAAAAAGTTTAAAAATAAAAAAATTTCAAACGTTGGAAAGTATTTACGCTTCCGGCCAAAATATGTCATAAATGTAGATTGTTTTTTTACAGAGTGGTGCATGAGAACAAAGTTGTGGACTTTCTGCGGGAACATCCGCACCTCGTATCGCATTTGAGTGTTATGTTCCGGATGATCGAAGTTTATGGGAACTTAATAGATTTTTTTTTGTTTTTTCAATCACAAAAATGTACATTCAAAACTGTCAAATCTATTTGATCCAGCATCATCAAGCCAAATCTTGAGTCCAATATTGGTGGGCTCGAAGCGGCTTAAACGAAACAAGGAATAACATATTTTACACCCCATTTTTTGAACTCACGAGTATGAAAAGGAATATTAAGTAAAATATCAAAAAACGAACAGCTTCATTACTTTTCTATTTTAAGGTACATAAGGCCAATTTAAGTTTCGACGCAAAAAAGCACATTCAAAATTGTTAAACCAACCACTGACGGTATAGTTTCGATACCGAATATTGAAGCTGTTATTGATTAAAAACCCATTTGAGCCAGCATTGTCATAGTAGGCCACCATTAGATTAGGGTTCTTCTTGTAGAACTCCGAACTCGACAAATCACCGCCCTCTAATTCGCAGTCTTAAAAAGAGAAAAAAAATTAAAAGATGAACCCAAAAAAAGCCTTAGAAAAATATGTACCTCTTGGATCTGGCTCAATGAGAGGTGGCTCCGTCGTCACAATCATTCGAGGAGGAAACAGTGTAGTTGTGGTTGTGTAATCGACAAACCACACCGGTACCTCCACATAATCGGTAAAATCTGTTGCTGAAAAGAGAATGATATGAAAATAATATTATGAATTTTTTTAAATTAAAAAGTTGAGTTTACGTAGTGTTTCAGTCCAGTCAATCGGTTTTGGCGAGTAAATTGGCGGGAAAACAAACACACATGCCAATACGAAATGAGCACGATGAAGAGCGAGTGATTGAGCTAGCATTCTAAATGAAAAAAAAATTAATCGAAACTATTTTTTTATATTGAAAACAAAACAATACGTCATTTTCGGAATGGAAATAATGCGGTGATGAAATCTGAACGAATCAAAAATCTGTATTTTTTACTATATTGTATATTGTAACTGAAATTGTATATTGTGACTTTTTATAATGATTTTTGTCGTTTCATTTTCATTTGTTTGTTTTGGCTCGAAGGCTGCGAATATTTCGACTCGGTGACGTGAAAAAAATATGTTCCATCCAATTACCAAAAACTGGTTATTCCTCATTTTGATTTTTCTTCCTTTCTTCGTTGTTGGAGTTATTGCTGATGATAATATATCCGAATTACCGTCGGATTTCATTATTCAACGGATACCTTTTCTGTGAGTGCAATAAGATGTATTTTTAAAGATCATTTAGTAGTGTTTGCAAAAATTTTATCGCGTTTTCAGCGTAGTGAATTTGTCTAAGTCTCGTGAGAAGGACTTCAAAATTTCTCAGCTGAAATTTGAAAGCAATATTAGCAATATTAATGCAACGATTCGTTATTTTCTTTTCGAAGAAAAAGATGAATGTGTGACTGATCGCTTAGAAAATAATCAGTGAGTAATTTTTTTAAGTACCAGGTAAATCTTTTTTAAACATTTTTTTACATTATAGAATTAGTTTACAAATATTCAATTGTTCTATCGAAATTTTATTTGGACCCAATCATTTTTACGTTAAACCCATCGAATTAGAATTAATACAATTCGCTGAATATCTACCCTACTCCAATAATATTTTAATAGAATACAAAGTACACAATAACAAATTATATGTGAAAAGAATTGGTTATATCGAATGTCCATTTTTGGACTTAAAAAAAGAAAATAAGACGACTGACGTAATTTTGCCGAGAAATATCGGAAAAGAGCCTAAATGCACAAATTTACTACTCGTATTTGTAAGTTTATTTTTCATGTAGTTACCCATCAAAATACTAAAATTAATTTTTTGAGAACGAAACTGTTAAATACATTCCACCGACGACGACGCTTTCGGAATCGACGATGAAATCGAAAGATATGATTATCGACTCGAATTCTTCGAGTTTTCCATCCAGCCCCGTTCCTTTCATCTTCACCGCGGGCCTAAGCTTCGTTATAGTCCTGTTTATCAACTTCCAGCGAAAAGATTTTTTTTATTCTCTAATATTATTTGTATAATATAACATCGTTTTTATTTATAAATAATAATTATTTATTAAAGTCCAAACCCATATATTTGAAAATAATAATGTTTAAAATGAATTTAAAAACATTTTAAACAAACGTTTTTATTATATTTTAGTATCGCTTAATTTTTTTACAAATTACAAATAAAAAATTTATTTCTAAAACAATCGTATATATAAAAAATTTACAATTTTATAATAATTGTAATGATAAATTTTTTTTCATATTTTATAAGTTGAAAGACCAAAAACCGAAATCCAATCAAAAGAAGAAAAAAAAACGTTTGACATTATGTTTAACAATTTTAACTTTTATAAAAGAGGTTAAAATCTATTTTTTAAATTTTGAATTCGATTTGAAAAAGGAGGAAAATCGGTTTGGCGAAATGTAAAATTAAAAAACAAATTTTGAGCTTTCGAAAAAAAGCATGGCGGCTATACTATAGCAGGAAAAAGGAACAATAATTATAGTATAAAAGTGATATTTTACTTGTGAGCAGAGCAGAAAGAAATTGAAAAAATAATAATTTTGGTTATACTTTAGCAAAAAATTTTCGAGGTAAAATGAGAAAAAAAACAAATTTTTAAGCCATAAATAAAAAGGGTTTTGTATATTGGCTTTAGTATCTTTAAATTATTGGATATCTCACTGTAATGGATTTCTGATTTAATTCTTTGATTTTTTGAAAATTATCCATTATCTGAAGTCCAGTTCCACCCCCGATCCCACCAAGTTGTTTCCATATTTGGAAGATAATAGGTACCACATTGCACAGTGTGGGTGCTTTGCAAGCCGCATCAGCGATACTGCATGTTTATGCAGCAAACCAGCCGAGATTTCGGTGGCTGGGTGGCTTTCATCCAAACCCACGCAATGATTAGTCCAAGGTCATTTGAACGGGGAGGATTGATATGGGGCCTTCACGTATCACGTATCACTTTTAAAGTGATAAATTTCACGCTCCACGATTCTCTTCAATACGTTCCAATGCCTGAATGGCGTCAAAGTCACGCGATGTCATGGCGTCGTCGTTGCGTTCGTTTGCGTTAGGCGCCGACGTCGTGATCGCGCCATCCAGCGACAAATCGACGCGTTTTAAAAGCATCTCACCGCGTGCGCCATTTTCCGTCTCGATCCAGGGCCAGTACTCACACAACGCCAGAGTCGGGTCCTTTAGAAGTCCGCGCATGCCAAGAAAACTTTTGCCTGGAAAAAATTTGGAACTATAATTATATCTACTTTACTTTATTATAACATGTAACTCACTGTCTCTGGCTACTTTACACATGTATGGTACGATCTTCTCGTTCCACAACTCCACAAACCACTCCCGGCTGGCGTCCATGTGCAGGGGACACTGCAGGAAGATCCGCGGGCCCAACGTAACGTCCGATGCGTTGGCATTTTCGATGAACTCATTGACGGCGTCGAGCACTCGTCCGAGGAACTCTACCACCGCGTCGAATTCGTAGCGACGATGTTGAAAGCCGAAACCGATCATTGGGCACACACTTCCAAGGCCCGGACCGAGCGCGTTGTGTTGAGAGTGACGCACTCCGCCGAGTTCCTCTTCCGCGATTCGCCGACGCAAATAACGGCCCATATAACCTGGAAAATTGCCTTATGATTTTACTAAACGGATTTTAAAAACCTTATTTTAGAGTGTAAGATCATTTTTTAGAATTTCATTATTATTAGAACAACTTTAAAGTTTTGTGAGGGCTTGGAATTCTGGGGACTATTCCTAATGCAATAAACATGCCTTTAACCGCATCCATTTTGCTGTTCAATGAGAAAAGTCGGAAATTGTGTTGGAGCTGAAGACGTTGCGCCGGACTCTCTGACGTCCGATTTAGCGTGCAAATCACATAAGGCGTCTCGGCGACTGCGGTGTATGCGACGGTGGCGCGTCGCGCGCCGTCCGCTAGCGCAAACGCGTCACCGAGCGCATCGATGCGCTTGCGTTGAATGTTGTCGATAATGAGAATAGTCGGCACTGCAATTGTCGGCAGTGTGCCTTTGAGGATGCCAACCAACTGTTCTTGTATCTAAAAGCAGCTTTCATACTTAATTGGAACAATTTTGGAGGCTTAATAGGTCTAAATTGGCACACACAGACCTGTTGGACACGTGCCGGATCGCGATCATCGTCGGGAAAGTGAAGCTCGAGAATGTGACGCGAGTCGGCGCGCAATCGCAACGATAAATAACGCGCCAGGTAGCGCGCCAAATTCGACTTTCCCACGCCGGTACCGCCGTAGACGAGCACCCGACGCGATTCGAGTAGCGCATCGAGCAGCTGACGCAAAAGCGCACGCGGTAAAAGACTTTCTAGTACCAACGCGTCAAGGGAGTTTTGAGCGGCGCCTTAAATTAATGTTGTATCATTGATAATTGTTGTGTATGTGAAAAAGGTAACTTCCGTGGCAGGACTTGAATTTGCGACTAACGCTTAACCGGAGCACTGCTCTACCGACTGACCTTAGTCACACACTTAGAATTTCCTCTTATGACTCCGTCATAACAATAATTAATGATAATAAATAATTGATAATACCGCTTAAACGAAGTCGAATGGATGATGTTGAAACGAGAAATTCGGCCGGTGATTGGATGGGAGCTCGACTCCGTCCCGACCCGAATTTTACGCCGTTAGACTCGTTGAAGCCCTCATCGCTGAGGTCGTCCGCATCCGCGCAGCCCCGGCCACAATCCCTGACAAAGGTCTCATCACCATTCGGCCCACAACCACACAGCTGATAGCCGATAATTGTGGTGAAGGAATTGGTAATGCCAAGGCTCATTCCCGGATCAATGCGATGAAAATAGTCCTCGAGGAGAAGACCCAATTGCTGGTCCACTTCGCGCCAGGTGGTCAACTGAAACTCGACAAATTTATTTATAGCTTTTCAAGCCAGAATTTGATCAAGATTGAAGCTCGAGGCAAATTGACTCTATATTAGATTAATTATAAAAAATATAAATCATATTGGTCAAAATTTGAATAAATTTAGTAATTTAGCTAAATACATCTCTCATATGTGTGGACGAAGTGGACGGCACGCCGAGATAACCGATTGTGAGTTCACGACGCGGCGCGTCCGCGCCCAAACTAGTCGCCGACGCGCCTGAAGACGCGACCGAAAGCGCGCAGCCAGACGATGAAGACGCCGTCGACGCAATCGTACACGACGAGCCGCACGCGGCACTCGACGCGGCGAGGCCGCGCGGCGGCGCACCACCGTCCCCGCCCCCATTAAATTGATTGTGCGAGGCGCTTAGCGTTAGCGAATTGCGCTCTAGCGTGGACGCGGTGTTCAGCTGCGATGCAGCGTCGCGCGCAGCTGGCAACGCACCCGACGAAAAGTCCAATTTTCCACTAAAATCAACGCACAACGAAACACGAATTGTCATGCCGCTGGACAATCCTAAAAAATATGCTTTCAATTAAGTAAATTAATGGCCTATTGGGATTGTGCGTTAGGTCAAAGTGTCTTCAAGATTTCAATCCAATTTTTCACTTTCACTCTAAATTTTGTGATAAAATCTCGTCATTTAAAGTACGTTTGGACGAAGCCGTCGAGGAGAAACTCCGCTCACCGCCGGCGCTCGCCAACGACGCATTGCACGCGGTGTTACGTGCGCTCGCCGACGCGCTGCACGCACGCAATACACTTCCATAGTCAGCGCTGGCGTAGCCGGAACTAACCGCACCCGCAGCGGTCGCCGACGTCGTCGTCGCGGCCGTCGGTGACGCTTCGATCGGGCCTTTCGTTGCCTCCGACGCGTCTGTCGCGCAGCAAATCGATAACGACTGCTGAGAGCTGGTGCGTGACTCCGTGCGCATTCGCTGCTCCAACATTGTGAAATTGTGTTTGAGGATTTTATTTTCGTTCTAAAATATTATTTTTTTGAAAAATGAAATTGTTATTAGAGTCTGTAATCAACTCGGATCTTGACTCAATGATCCCAGGCAATTGCCTCACCTTAAGTCGGTGTACGGTCTCGCGAAGAATGTCTACTTCTCTCGCCTTGTCGAGTGCGTCCAAACGCACGTCCGTCAGCGCCAGATCCTTGTCCTCGAGTTGCTTTTTTAGGATCAAAAGTGCTTCTGTACTCAGCTTGCCTTCCTCTCTAAATACGGTCGATTGCGAGATATCGGTGGCCGGCTCGAAAGTGAGCCGTCTGCGCGACGATTCATCCGCATCCGACGCGCCTTCCACCATCGCCGTCGGCATTGCGCCCTTCGTTTTGGACTTTTTGCTGGTCGTTGACGACTTTTGAAAGGCTCGAGTGAAAGAACTTCGAATCTGAAAAGTTTTTATGAATATATCAAAAATTAAATTGTTTATATTTATTGTAGTATTAATTATCCATCACAAACACCTTTAGACAATTAAATGTAATATTTACCCTAATTTCGCCTGTATAAGGCCGGGTGTTTTGAATCAAATTTAAATTGGGTGTTTTGAATCAAATTTAAATTGGCGCCAAATAGTTCATTCTGTTGTATTGGATCCAAGCGAATTAAAATTTTGTGTCCACTTTTATAAAACCGAGACAAAAGCGGGCACAAAATTTGGACTCCAACGTATCCGATACAACAGAATGAACTCATTGGCGCGAATTTAAATTTGACTCAAAACGCCCGAAATTAGGGTAATTATTTTAATATATTAACAACTGATATGTAGATATGCAAAATTATAAATATTTATCCAAATGTTCCAAACAAAAAATATATATATTTACGAAAAAATTTATATTGAAACCAACTTGATTGTCGACATTTGTGGTCTTAAAATCAATGCAATAATTCATTTTTAATGTATTTTGAAAAAGTGTATTAACTATTTTCAAGTCGATTTGAATTAGTATTAGCTAAAGCGCTATTTTCTGTATGTCCGTCACGAAAATGTCCGCAACGTTTTTTGAGACTTTTCCGGTCCCTAATTCGAAAAATTTTTAAGACTGGGACTATCCCCAAATTAGGGTCGGAGATGCCAAAGTTGAAGTCCGTTTTTTAATCCAACCTTTCTGGGACTCTGTAAATAAAATCCCAAATTTTTTTGAGATTATAGTGAAATATGGGGCAATCGGATATGAGAAATTCGAAAATTATAGTAATACTTTGATCCAACCCATCTGAGATTCTGTTAGGTCCTAAATAGAATCCCAATAAATTTTTTCGAGATTAAAGTAAAATATGGCGTAATTGGGTGTGGGGAATCCGAAAATCGAGGTAATTTTTTGATTCCACCCATCTGGGATCTTGTCTTAAATAGAATCCCAAAATTTTTTTTCGAGATTAAAATAAAATATGGGGAGTCTGAAAATCAAGATTATTTTTTGATTTAGATTATGCGGCGGCGCCAAACATTTTCGCGACGCCAAATATTTTAAGAAGGTGTATAAATGCCGCGCATGCGAATTTTCTAGTCTACTAAATTTCGAGTAAATTTTGGGTTTTGTAATTTTGTAATTGAAATTAGAAAATCTTAAAATATTCGATGGATTCGAAAATGAACTCATTACCCAGCTGCTCTTTTTCGCGGATCGCGTTTTGTCGCCTCCAGAATCAGAGGCTTTCGCGATTTTGGCCGGTGTGGCGCTGGCGCTAGCGCTTCCGCCCGCCCTTGCGCCATTCATCTCGCGCGAGTCTAATTGCGGTTTCTGCTGATTTTGTGCCGCCATAAGACTCTCCAACGATGGCTGACGCCGAAGCAAATGCTCCTCGGCCAGCGGTGGCACACCGCCCGCCGCGCGCGCCATTGTCGACGGCAGCGCAAAGCCGGCACTACAACTCAGCAGCCGTAATTGCTCAATCTCGTTGCGAAGCTTTTCCGCATCGCTTTTCTGAAAATGCCTTATTAAGTAAAAAGATTAAAGCCAAATTAGTTAAACTAAGTGAATCAAAGGAGCAATGGCCTGGTGATTGTACATTGGGATAAAGTTAAATTACATCCCGACTCAATTGTGTGTTTATTGCAAGGGCCTACCTTGAGATGTGAGCTTTTTCGCAGCTTTTCCACCTGTTTCACCATTGTGTGCAGTCGTGTATAGAAGGCCACCATCAAATGATTGTATCCGTCGTGTCGCGCGGTCAGCGTGGAAATCGTCGTTCGATACGCGTTCATTTCCGCATGCAGTTGGCGCATGTCGTGCGCATACCGTTCCTCTATCTAAATTTTTGATAAAAATATAATCATTAGAATCTCAAGGCTATTGTTATGAACCCCGCTCAAAGTCTCATTTTATTCAATTTTTAATTTTTTTATTTTATTATTGAATTTTTGAAAAAGATGGAATTGTCCCAATTCAAATTACTCAAATAAAATTCCAATCGAAATTTACCGTAAACGCAGAATGCGCCGGCGAGACGAGTACACTGTCATTTGGCACTGGCGCCGACGAATTTGGCGTTTCGTTTCGTCGAAAATTGAAATATGTCTGATCCACGACGTTGGCTGTCCGCGTAGACCCGCATCGAGCCAGTGGCTGTTGCGGACGCGGCTGGTGATGCGACGGCGTCGGATGCGAGCGCGGATACGCAGCCGGTGCCATCGTAACCTCACCACCGCTTGATGCTGACAATTTGTGAAGATGAAGACCATTCGCATAGATGGACGAAAATGAGGATCCCGACAAAGGCTCCACTCGCGCCGACATTGAGCCTATAATATGTGTAAGGTTCAATGAAAATTATTAGGTCAAATTTTATATGTACAATAATTTTTCAAGTACTCTAAATTTCTATGTATTGAGGGGGCCAATTCGTGCCACAAATCCCGTTTAGAATGTTTTTTGGAAGGTCGGGGGTTCAAATCACGATAGAGCACTTTATTTTTTTCTACTACATATTTAACTTTATTTTTCTACTACATATTTAAAGCATCTTAAGGCTTATTTTAGCCATTATGCACTGTTTTTTATTTCTTTTTCAGTGATCCTGCTGAAGCTTTTGTTAAGTGTAAACAAAAGATATTTCTATTCGAATTTTTCATTAAAAAGATATAAAGAATTATGTCCAGGGTTCGAATTTGGGTTCGTTTCATCAATAAAAAATAATTTTGTTTTTGAAATAATTTTTTTTTAAAATGGCAAAAGGTTGGTGCGGCCGGGATCATTGCTCAATCTTCGATTCGACTATGCCGCGATATATGGGCAATGGGACTCATCGAAAGAGAGCTGATCGGCTAAGCAAGCCAACAATTCGCGTTCCGCACACCGGCGTAATTGCGGGTTCGTTGTGCCATGTGGAATCATAGTTGTGCACCATCACAATACTTTCTCATCCGGCTGACTCAGTTAGCTGTGGGACGTACCGAACCTCCGAAGAGGCCACTGGGTAAAAAAAAAAAAAAGAGGCCACTGGGTAAAAAAAATAAAACTTAAGCAGTAGCCGTTAATAAAATTAAAGCTAAAGCAAAAAATATTTTAAGCTTATGCTTAGGGCATTTGACGCCTTTATACTGTAAACTATCGCTTTGTTGTTACCGTTGTTGGACGCAACGTAGATACCGTATTCGCTACGACATGCATAAACGCCTTCATCGTCGTCGGTAGTGTAATCGGGTGCCAGCGAAAGCGGAGGGCCGCGTCGACTTGGACGTGGCGACGCATCGCCGACGCGAGTCGCACGCGGCAAACTTTTTTGCCGTCTTTTAAGCGAATTTTGCTGCACGCCATTTATCATAGATAGTTCATCGTTACGGTTTGACGTGCCGCTGGCCGAATTCACAGTGGGCGTAACCATTTTTTCGTTAAGTAATACCATCGAGCGCGACATTCCGCCCACGCCGCCGTTAAGCGCGTTCGTTAACGAAGATTGCGCGTCACCGCTGACGCTTTCACGCCATTCCTCCAGACGACGCGTCGCCAAATCGCGTGGCGACGATTTTTGTCTCGAAGCTTAAACGCAAAACCAAAAAGCAGTTAAAAAAGCGGCAAAAATATTATTAGAAATTAAAAGGATTAGATTTTCATGGCTTTGGGCTGGTAAAAAATCTTTTTTAAATATATTTTTCTTTCTGCTAAACGCAATATTCTATCTCTCAGCTTAAAAATATCTACAAACCTGAAACGCTGTGTCGCGAATGCGCCACGTTTCCATCTGGATCTTCCACTACCACGTTGCCCATACCAATGCCGCTATATGGTAATAGTCCAGCGCCGCGATGATACGGACTGCAGGGCGCAGAAATAAGACTCTCGCCGGCGCCAATTAATGGCGGTGCAGCAGTACGCGAAGTCGCGCCGCCTGCTACCGCTTGCCGATTTGAAGACGCCAACGAAAACACTTTCAAATGGGCATGCCGGTCCAGTGAATGGGTATGGTAAGCGGACGAGTATTGTTGGGTCTGTTGATAAGTTAGATTTTGTTGTTGTTGTTGTTGTTGAGGTCGAATTTGTTGTTTTAATTGAATTTGATTTTGATAAATTGTTTGTCGCTGTTTTTGTTTTGCAGATTCTTGATCTAAATAAGAAAAAAATGTAAATTTTGATTTCATTACTTTATAAAACGCAAATTCAAATTACCGCCAAATGCAGGCATTTTAATGCGCGAAAATTCGTCGGCGAGTGCGGCTGAGCCTTGCGGCGCTCGCGGCGATTGTTGTGCGCCGGCCGCCGCAGCTGCTGCTTTAGTAGCACGAAAACTGGCCGCATCTTTTACTGTAGAGGCGGCGGAGCGACTGGCCGCCGACGCGGCGGACGATGACGCGTCCGACGCGCTGTTCGCGACTCGATGCTGCGACAGAGCAACGCACGAGAGTATGTTCCCATCTGCGCTAAACATCGCCCCCAAATGGTGCTGTAATGGCAGCGGCGTCGGTGATAAAATTTGCCGCTGAGACGACTGAGGCACAGTTGGTAACGCGGGCAAGTTGGCAACGACGGCTGCCGCCTCCGCCAAATTCAATGCGCCGTGTACGGTATGAAAACGCTGAGGTTGCTGGAGATGTGAATCCGCAGCAGCAGCCGTAATCCTATTACGATCTGATATGTGCACACCCGGATTACGGTAGACAACACCACCGTTGTTGAATGAGCACTAAAATAAAAAAAATATTTTCAAAACATTTTAACAAAATGACAACTGGCTAAATTTTTCCATATTTTTTTTTGGCAAAATCGGAAAAGTTTAAAGAGAATTTGAAAGAAATTTTTTTTCGAGTATTACACAACATTTTATTTACCCGCTTTTCATTTTTTGGAAAATTGTAAAATTTTGGGAAAAAAGTTTGGAAATGAAAGAAGATTGAAAAAGAAAAGAAAAGGAGAAAAAAAATATTTGAAGAGAAAAATGAAAAGCCATAAGAAAGAAAAAAACGGGAAAGGGAAGAAAATTGGCTGAAGAAAAGCTTTTAAAAATGACCAGAAGCAAAAGAAAAGATTGAAATTAGAATAAAGAAAAAAGGAAGAAAAGTAAAGAAAAAAAAGTCAAGCGAAAGAAAAATGATCAAGAAAAATTTGTAAAAATTTGTCATTCATTTTGAAAAAAAAATAAATTAGAGAGAGGATCAAGTTTAAAATTATGTTGGACTATTCTGATTTTTAAAAATATGTAATGGCTAAATTCATTGTTAAGATTATTATTTAATAATTGTAAGCAATTTTTAATAAGAACAAAAATTTTTGATGGAAAAAAATTGTAAATTCTCTGAAAAGAGAATTTGAAAATTTTTTCTTTCCATTTTTCTTTTTTTTTGGTTTATTCGTCTTCATTAGTCATTCCGATGGCGTTTTTACATAATTTTCCGTTTTCGCCCATATTTTACTCAACTTTCCAAATTTTCTCTCCGATTTTCTTTTAAAATTTTCTTTTCATTTTTTCATAAAACTTAATCAAATTTAAGTTAATGTTGAAAATTCAATTCGTATGCAAAGGTTCAGAGTTTGGCTGGGGGATTAAAATTTTTTCATTTAATTTTGAATTTGAAACCGGCTCCTGAAGCACGGACACTGGCTCTAAAGGGGAAGTTTAGAGGTTAATAATTAGCGACGGATTACTTGATACATTAATTGTACTTTTTTTTAACTTTTACAGTTTTTGGTTCGATACAATCACAAATCTATTATACATAATTTCCAAATTAAATTTAAAAAAAGTTTTGTGAGAACAAAAATTTGTGAATTACGAATTTTCGTTCGGAAAAAATGGGAAATTCATCAAAAAAGATCAAATTTTATAAACAAAAGTTAAAAATTTGAGAATTGAGCTTTTGAAGAATGGAAAATTAGTCGAGAGAGAAAAGAAGAACGAATTCCCAGGGCCCAAAACCAAAAAATACATTATTTTTGGCCCTTAAATTGAGAAAAATTAAAAAAAAACAAAAATAAAAATGAGAAAAGCAAAAAAATTTCAATTAAAATGAAAAAATGCAAAATGCTAAAAGAAAAGTGCAAAAAAGCTAAAAAGATAATGAAATTTTTGATAAGTCCAAAAAAGGGAAAATTTAAAAGAAAAATTTGGTGAAATTAAAATTGGAGGGAAAACATTTTTTAAGAAATTTTTCAATTTTTTTATTTAGTTTGGCCGAAGAAAAATATTCTGACAAAAATAATTGAAAAATATATTTGTTTTTGACCATTTAATTAGTCGAACTCGTTTAAACAGTCAAATTATCTTAACATAAAATTCAAATAAAATAATTTTTATATTGTTTAATTCACTTCATTAAAAATGTGAAAAAATCAAAAAATAATAGAAAAAATATGAAAAAAATTATTTCAGTTTTATTGATGAGAATCACATTTTTCAGAGTCAAATTTATATATTTTTCCTTTATATTTTTTTTCATTTTTATCTTTTTCTCTTTCATTTCTTTGCATTTCTCACTTGATTTCTCTCTACACATTTTTTTCCTTTCCCTTTTTTTCAATTTTTTCCAACTTTTTCTCTATTACATATTTAATAATTCCCGCATTTTTCCACTCAAAATACCCCGCCACTATAGGTTTGACACTCAACTTAATGCTATGTCCTCTCCCTCCCCTCCTACTGCCCAATCCTCTTCTCAAATGCCACTTTCGACTTTTTTAAAAGCCATTTCATCTTGCTTTGAAAGATTTTATCGCGCAAAATGTTTCCTTCCCTTTACAAAAGAATGTACAAATTTCTCCACTAAAAATTTGTCAAATATTTCATTTAAATGTTTTCATTGTCCGGAAAATAATGTCACATAAAGCCAAAATGAATGACTTTCGAATGGGAAATTTTGCGTTTTTCAACGAGACTTTTGGGTTAAAAAGCAAAGGGAAAAATGCCAAATATTATAAAATATTTTATATTCATATCTGAAAATAATTCTACCAATGAAACTAATGCCAGTGTTTCCATATTTTAAATAAAATTAAAAATCACCATTTTATCTTAAATCCATAACTCCGTTTGGATCCTGTATTAAACTCTCTACAAAATTTGGCCCTCTATTTCAAAATAATTCCCTACTGTATTATCGATGTCCACAGAGAGTCTTTCGCTAGCGCCATTTTCCGCGTGACCGCCACGTAAATTATCGTAATCGGCACTCGCAATTGTAATTTCATCTACAGTTGTCTTCTCGTCATATTCAAAATTACTATAAACTGCCGGCTCGTTGTAGCTGGAATTTTGTCGACGTTTTGAGTCGTAACCGCCCAGCTTTGCACAGGCGAGTTGTGCGAAATTTTCGCTGCGTCGAGTGGGGGCGTTACGTGTCGCCAACAATGGCGGTGCATCGTCGTGAGCATCATATAGAAAGCGTTCGCCGAGTGAAAAACGCGCTGCAGTTGAATTGGCCGCCGCTGCGCGATGACGCGCTTGGGTTGCATTCATTTCCGGTGAATAGCCCGCTTGATAATCGGATGAACTAAATTCAAAAAATGATATGAGTCCATTTTTCAAATCATTATTTAATAACCAAACCCATTTGTAAATCAAAAAATGAATTACACCCTAAGTAAAAAATGAATAAGGCCTAAGCATAATGACAACACGATTCAATTCGGAGATATTTCTAAAAATTTAAGAGAAAAATACGTAAGCCCAACGTAAAAATACTTGCCTTCCAGTCAAATCGTCAGTGGAAATTTCGCTGAGATTGCCCGAAACACCACTTGACATTGAAGAAGAGGAGCTGTCCTCATAGCTGAAAATCGATTTTATTTAAATTAACTAATTATAAATTTTTTGATTAAGCTAACATGGGAACCATCAGACTTGTTCCGCTGACTTTTTGATGAAACTTCGTATATAAAGGTATTTTGAGGGAAAAACACCAAAAACGTCATTCGAGCCACAAATCCCATTTAGGATGTTTTTTGGGGGGTCAAGGGTTCGAACCCCTATGGGAGTACTTTATTTTTTTTACTACATATTTAACTTTATTTTTCTACTACATATTTAAAGCATCTTAAGGCTTATTTTAACCATTATGCACTGTTTTTTATTTCTTTTTCAGTGATCCTGCTGAACTGTTTTTTATTTCTTTTTCAGTGATCCTGCTTTTGTTAAGTGTAAACAAAAGATATTTCTATTCGAATTTTTCATTAAAAAGATATAAAGAATTATGTCCCGGGTTCGAATTTGGGTTCGTTTCATCATTAAAAAATAATTTTGTTTTTGAAATAATTTTTTTTAAAAATGGCAAAAGGTCGGTGCGGCCGGGATCATTGCTCAATCTTCGATTCGACTATGCCGCGATATATGGGCAATGGGACTCATCGAAAGAGAGCAGATCGGCTAAGCAAGCCAACAATTCGCGTTCCGCACACCGGCGTAATTGCGGGTTCGTTGAGCCATGTGGAATCATAGTTGTGCACCATCACAATACTTTCTCATCCGGCTGACTCAGTTAGCTGTGGGACGTACCGAACCTCCGAAGAGGCCACTGGGAATGGTGCCCAGAGGGTCCAGTGAACCACAAACACTGGTATTGACTTAACTCTAGCTTGGCCGAGTCAAACCGGAATCGAAATCATGCGATATTGAACACAACCACGTGGTGATTGATTTAGGTTGTGCAATGATTTTTTCGCTTATATACCCCAAAATTCATTCGGGAAAAATGGGCGATAGCTTTCGCCGGTGAGCTAGAGAAGTCAGACAATCCAATGTTATTTCGTCGGAAAATATTTTCTACTTATTTAATTCCGAATTTTCTATAAATACTTAAATTTATCATGTCAAATTGACCCGTTTCACCTTAAACGAACCCAAATTCAAACCCGAGACATAATTCTTTATATCTTTTTAATGAAAAATTCGAATAGAAATATCTTTTGTTTGCACCTAGCAAAAGCTTCAGCAGAATCACTGAAAAAGAAATAAAAAACAGTGTATAATAAGTGCGAAAAAAAATTAAGATGCTTTAAATATGTAGTAGAAAAAAATAAAGTGCTCCCATAGAGGTTCAAACCCGCGACCCCCCAAAAAACATCCTAAACTGGGTTTGTGGCCCGAATGACCACCAACATTAGTGTTTTTCCCCAAAGATCCCTTATAAAAGAAGTTTCATCAAAAAGTCAGGGGAACAAGTCTGGTGGTTCACTTGTAAATTAAAAATGGTTTGAGGCCGATTTTTTGCGTTCCGGCGCGCAAAATTGATGCCCAAACCAACCCGTTCCGGCCAGCCAGCCATCTTTAAATTAAATTAGAATTAAATAATTTTATTTTACGTTTTTATTACGTTCCAATTTTACACATATAAAATTAACAGTTCGTAAAAAATATTTTGTTTGTAAACATATATTACGTAATATAAATTACTTGTAATACAATAATAATAAACAAAACAAAAATTATTATTTTTATAAAATTTTTTCTTACATTTTTTTTTTGAGGGTTCTGCTCAGTAAAAGTACAAAAAGGCAATGCAAAAGGTTTGCATTTTAATATTAACAAAAAAACGAAAAGTGCGAAAAAATTGCGTGTAAAAAGTTTATTTATGCTTCCTGTACAAAGAATTATTTTTTGTTGTTTCTTTCGCTTTCTCTTATTTTTTTCGAATAAACCAGAAAGAAAGAAAGAAAAATTTAAACAATGCAAATGATATAATAATAAATTTAGAAATAAATCAGAAATTCAAAGTAAAAATGAAATGAATTTTTAATAATAAATTACTTTTTCGTGTACAATCAAATGGAAAAGAAAAAAATATATAATTAATGCGACAATAAGTAAAAAAAAGAAAAATATTAAATGATTATAACAACTGTGTAATGTCGTCTGACCTAACATGCGCGTGTTTGGCGGCAAAATTTTTTGCTGTAACACTACTTTTTAAGCGATCCTGTTAAAAAATTAAGAGAAAAATGTTATAAATGAGAAAGAAGAAATTAAAGCAGCTACTTACTTATTTTACATTTACTGTGTAGAAAGTAACAAATTTTTACTGTCCACTAAACAAAAAGTACAACACAATTGGCACACAAAAATGTGATTGTGTGTGCATAAAATGTGTCCATTTTACGATATCATATACAAACACAATACACAATTCAGCTGTTGCATATCCGTTCGCATTTTTATTGTTAATTGAATGCTGTTATTAGTGTTATTCTTGTTGTTTTTTTCTTTCTATTATGTTGTTCGTATTTCTGAATGATGAGGTTAAGTGTCCGAATATAAAGTCAATAATCATACTACTGTTATTCGAAAAAAGTGCATATGTATTTTATTTATTTGCATTTCTGTAAAACAACCAGATGACCAACAAATACAATTTATTGTTATGGTTTCTAATTGTCAATAAAAAAATCGTTGGCAAAATTGTTTTTAAATGAATATTAATATACACATTTGTTAAAATGTGTATATTAATATAATGTGTATATTAATATAAACACAAAGCATATTGTAATGAAAAAAATTTAAAAGTAAAAATTCATAAATAAGTAGCAAATCCATATTTAAATGAACATTAAAAAATTAATGGAGAAGGTCCATAAAAATATTAAAAAGTGCATTTAAGCCATCGGCATAAGTGCCGATTGAAATTTATTTATGAAAATTTGAATTTTTAATTTTAGTGAAAAGCCAAAAGCAAACTGTAAAAATGAGAATGCATTTAGAGTTAACTGAATGGACTAGTTAGCTTTGATTAATTCCAGATCTAATATAAGTAATGGAGAGTTAATCCTGGGTTCAAATTGAAGCTTAAGATAAAAAAAAATAATTGGCAAATTTCTTAATTAAACTTTAAATGAAATAATTTAAATAATTAAGAAAATAAAAAAAAATGTATCGGCCGACGATTTTTTGGATTAGATCGAGAAAAATTGGAATAAAACAAAAATAAAAACAATAAAAAAACGCCAAATAAAAAATGCGGAAAATATGGCAGATGTGAAGAAAATATTCCAAGAAAATCGTGGAAATTAAAAGGAATAAAAATAAATCGGATAAATTATCTCAAGTTTGTGTAGTAAAAAATTTTTAAAAATATAATTGAAAAAAATAATTCCAAAATAAAATTTGAAGAAAAAAACGTAAAATTTCGAAAAATTTTATTTAAAAATCAGACGAAAAATTGATCAATCAAAATGGAACATAAATTCCATTTCTATCCTCATTTTTCTCATTTTTCTCATTGCCAAATATGATGAAATTATATCAATGTTTATTAATATGAATTTATTTTTACTTAAAATAAATTTGTATATCATGTTGAGTTAAACCATTACTTAGTGTGTAAACTTTTTCGAATAATTTTACATGAAAAAATATTTTGAAAGTTTTTGAAAATAAATTTTTTAAATTTGACGATTAAAAGGCGAAAAATGTCGTAAAAATTATTGAAAAATAAAAAAATGACTAAAAATTGATTAAAATTAATGAAAAAACATTTTTTTCTTCTAAATTTTTCTTTATAAAATTATTTTTTGCTTTTATAAATCTCGCTCAAAAAGTATAAGCCTTAAAAATGAGCTTAATAAATGGCCTCAATAATAAACAGCTTAAATGTCTTATTAAATGGTCTAAAAGGATTAAAAATAAGCTATTTTTAAGTTATTTTTTCCATTTTTTAAATCAATTTTTTAGCTAATCATTTAAAAAAAGAAAAATTTTCTTATTTCTCCAAAAAATATACAAATCTCTAATTCTATTGAAAATTCAATTCAAATTCAGCCAATTTTTTCATTTTTTTTCCCACTATTTTTCCTCTTTTCTCCCTTTTTTCTACTTTTTTCTTTCCTTTTCTCTCCCTTTTTCTTTTTTCTTTCAATTTTATTAAGTTAAATAAAAAAAAATCTTTCGACAAAAACGAATACGTTTTTAGGTATTTTTGTCAAAAAACTTTTTTTTCGTCATTTGTTTAATTTTTCTTTTTTCGTCCAGAAAAAATTTTTGAATTCTTAAAAAATCGCTGTGCCCATTGGCCGGAGACAAATGTTTATTTATTTAATTAATTAATTAATTAATTATTTCGTTAAATGATCATGTAATTTAATGAAAATTTGTGAGATGAATTTTCTTTTTGCAAATTAATTATAAAACTTTTTTTCGCCAAATTTTTGAGCAAAAAAACTATACGAAAAAAATGCCTCAAAAATCAAGAAAAAATGGAGGTGCAAAACGAATTGAAAAAAAAAATTAATTAAACAAATTTTTGAGTCCAGAAAAAAGTACTTGACATCTTGAATAGGACATTATTGAACAATAAAGCTTTTAAACAACTTTTATTGGAAAACCCGATAAAAGTTGAATAATTTACTTTTTTCACTCTGAATTTATTTCATAAAATTTTTCTCTCTTCATTTTCACTCAATTTTGACAATTCTTCCTATAATTTTTTACTTCGTAAAAAATGACTAATTTTTCAACTGAAAAGCCAAAAAATGAAAATTATTTTTATTTTTTCAACAAAAATATTCGAAAAATTTTCCAAATTTTCTTCGTAATTTTGTGCGCAATTCGTCAAACGCCAAAAATTTTTTCATTTTTTTAATATAAAAATAATTTTTTGGGAAAACTTTTTTTGTTACCTTTTTTCCACTCGGAAAAAAAGTATAAAATGCAAATAAAACAACGAAAAAAATGCTCACTCAAAAATGCTTAAAATGCTTAAAATTTGAAAAATATTTTTGTGCAATTCTCATTTAATAGTTATCATTCTTTATTTTTACAATATGTACAAATAAAAATGGCTCCAAAAGATCCTAGGCCTTAAAAAGAAAAAAATCTTTTAAAATTTACAAAAAAATTCAGCCTCACCTGTGTGAAAATTGTTCGTAATGCATAATTCTCAATCAAATAATATTATCAATAGCGCTCTACTATATTATATATTTTCCTATTATTTGTATTCCAAATGAAAGGGATGCAAAAAATTTTTGAAGCAATTAGCTTTGAAAAACGACGTGAAAATTTGATAAAATTATAAAAATTGAAAAATTTTTTTGGCCAATTTCATTTTACTTTTAATTTTATTTTCAATTTTTTTCTGAACCAAAAATTATCTGCTTGTCTGGCCATTATTTTATGTGATTTTTCTCCACCATATCTTTTCACTGCTTCAGTACCATTTTGCTAGAGGTTTTTTTGAACCAAAAAGCCAACATTTCCCCTCCTCATTTCGCTTCCGCTTTTCCATTTTTCAATTCAAATTAAACGGAAAAATCAGACAAAAACGGGAAAAAATGTTTAAATAAATTTTCGAATTAAATAACAAAAAACAAAATTAAAAAATATCAATGTTAAAGTCCATTAAAGTCCATTTTGTTATCAGTTGTTAGAATATTATTATCATGGTATTAATGTGAAATTATGATCATTCTCATTTTTCTATTATCGCAATTAGAATTTCATTCTTTATATATCATTATTTATTTTGATGTCATTTTGATAGTTTTTTATTATAAAATAATTGATAATCGATTTTATAATGATATTAATGTGATTGAAATTATGATCAATTGTGTACGAATTAATATAAGTAAACACAAATTTAAAAATTTTATTTGGCATTATGCCAATGAAAAGAACGAACCTATCGTATCGCCGCATTTGTTCGCGACCAAGACTACGGTAGCGTCGCGTGGCGTTAACGCCGACACGCGGCATATGCCGGTTTGGCGTAATTTTTTCGTCGGCTAAAATTTAAAAAATATATTTTATGATTTATGTAGTAATTGCAATTACCGTATTCAATTGACGCTTTCGGTGACGAGGCACCATTTGGCGGAGAAAAAATGCAACAATTTCGATTTACGGTAGCGGAAGAACTAGCCGGCGCCATTACGGTAGTCATGGACAATGGCGTGGAAGTCATTATTGTCATCGACGATTGTGGGCAAGTTGTCGAGCTCCTCGACTTAAGAGATTCTGAAAATACATTGATACATTGGCAATGTTCACAAATTGTATAAAGCAACAAATTTTAAATACTATTCAAAAAAAGCCCACTTGCGGTCAGACGCGGCGTCACCATCGACGTGGGCGCGGCGATGGGCGGCGGTAAAGGTGACGTGTTCGCTAGCGTGCGTTCTTTCGCGTCGGCGGAAGCGTCGCGCCTCACTTCACCGCTTTCACTGTTCAACAATTCCAACTCCCCGTGGGATTCTTTAAAAGTGTGGGTCTGTTGGTGATGTTGTTGATTCTGTAGCATGGGACTGACAATTCCCACGTTTGTGCCGGCTGAATTTTGGGGTTTATGCATTGCTGGACCGGCCTCGTGTTGTGCCAATCGTGTTTGTGGCGTTTGTTTCTTTTTCACAGGATCTCTTATGCCTTCTTTTTGAGCTTTTGATGCCAAAATTCCTTTTACCGCCAAAATCGGACGACGCTCCTAAAAAATATTCCAAAATAACTTTTCTAATTTAAAAAATGTAATATGAAATTTTAAACGATTTTTCTTAATTTGTCATTTTTCTTGTCGTAATATTTCTTTATTTTTATTTATTGTTTTTGGCTAAATTTTTAGTATAAATTAATTATTATACTTCGATTTAAAAATTAGATAAATTAAAGAAAAATGAAAGAAAATCTAGCCACCGTAATTTCGGCGTTCATTGCGTTCGAGCTTGTGGAAGATGGCACTGTATTTTCTCGTCGATTTTCGTCGCTTCGGACATTTCTTCCCGGAATTTCGCTTTGCTTTAACCGACTTTTCGGACGTGAAATTTTCGAAATGCTATTGGCTACTTGCACGCTCATTGATGCGTCAGACAAAGAGGCTGTGAGCGCGCCGCCTGATACCGACAGCGACGCGCTCGAAGCGGTTGACGTGCAAAGCGACGAGGGGACGGTAGTTGGCGCGACGGGTGCGCGCAAATTTCTTATTTTAATACTGCGCGACGGCGCGCGCAACGCACTAGACGATGAGGCGGATGGTGTGCGATTGGCTGAGGTTGAAGTCTGGGACGGGACAGAAATGGTTGTTGACTAAATATTTGGTCGAAATTAATTATTTTGGCAAATACTAAGACCTGGCCAGCACATTCCTATCAGCCACACTGTCCAATTTGATACAGAGAATTCCGTTTTAATTGAGACAAAATCGAATTTCGTTCCTTACAAAGTTAAGCCTAACACTTTAGATAACATAAAGAATCTTATCAAATAAAGGAATATAACTGAGAGAATACTATCCAAGTAATTTTACCGGTTAAATGACTTAAAATGAAATGCGAAAATGTAATTTAATTAAATAATTCTCCTTTTTTAATATATAAATTTGGTATTAAAAAAATGAAATTAAGCCAAAAATGAAATGAAAAAAGTGAAATGAAAAAGAAAAAGTAAAAAAGAAATGAAATTGGTATACTTTTGGTTTATTCGACTTGAGAGAAAAAAGAAAACAACCAAAGAGAAAGAATGAAATAGAACAAAAAGAAAACACGATAACAAAAATAACAAAAAACAAAGAAAGAAAAAATAGAATTGAGAAAGAACATGATAACAATCAGGGCCACCTGTGTGTGTTGATCCAATTTCTATTGAAAAACATGGTAAAAAGGTATGCGAATTATTATTTTGCCTTGTTAGCTGGTCAAAAACAAACTTGACCAAACAAACAAAAATAAACAAATGAATAAATTGAATAAATAAATAAATAAAAAAATTAGCATAATTAAATGATAGCAAATGAAAAAAATTGGAAGAGAGAGGGAGAAAAGGGCATAAATTTGGAGTGAAATGCGAAGAATGAACTGGAAAAGCTGAGGAATTCTTTCTCTTTTATTTTCTTTTTGTAATTTTTCAATTTTAAAATTATTCTTTATTTTTTTCTTCAATAAATTGTCCCAAATTATATTTGAGGATTTTATTCTCTTCGATATGTGTTGAATTCGATTTTGGTTAGCTTTTTTCTCAATTCCTCTTGTTATTTTGTTTAATTGAAATTATGGGTATACTCATCCCGTTTTGTCGAATCATCGTTTTTCCAGCCCTATCCAATATAAAATAAGTCCAAACATAAATAAATAAAATAATATTTTGAGAAAAAATATTTTTAGAAATTAATTTGAAAAAAACAATAAATTGAAAATGTTTTGAAAGTGTGAAATTATTTTCAAAAAAATTGGCTTAAATGATTGATTGAGGCCATATAAAAATTAATTTAAAAAATGAATTAAAATTAATTATAAAATAATGAAAAATTTAATGCAAAGTTTGATTTAGAGAAAAAAATAAATAAAAATGAAAAGGGAGAGAAAGAGAGAAAATACAAAAGTCCGGCCTAAAGAAATATGTTCTATAACAAAATGAAATTAAAAGTAATTCGAGATGTAAAATGACCTTTCTTTCCTTCACTTTCCTCTTTCATTTCATTTCTTTTCCTCTTTTCATTCCTTAAGCTAGCCGACTGTCTTTAGGCATAGCTACTTACTGCCGTTGACCTAAGCTAGCTTTCAACAAGCTAGCCAGCAAAAAAAAAACTAAGAACTTGAGCTTACATTTTGAATGAAAAGTGAGCAACAAGACGAAAAAAGAATATAATAACAAAATATATCGGTCACTAAACGCCGCTATAATTGCGAGAAAGCACACTTAAAGTCCAAAGGCATATACGCAAGTATAAGATTAAGTATTTATAAGTAAGTTTTCAACTTTTGGCTCATCTTTCTTTTCTTTTTGCCTTTTTTTTCTTTGCTGGTTTCTTACCAGCCGGCACTAAGTTCCACACAAAATTGTGAGCTGAATGGACATTTAATAAATATGTAAATATGGATATTTTATTGGGATTACCTATCTGTTTTATTCCTAATTTCATCTCTCAAATTTCTAAGAAATTTTCCCTAATTTCTTTACATATTTTTATTCGGAAAATCGATTTAAGTTTTAAGTCGGTAAACCGATAGTAAAAATTAAAAAAAATTAAAACCTGCAATTGAATTCTAATGAATATAGACCTGATTTATAAAAGGATTTATAAGATGAAAAAAGGGGATTAATTCTAAAGAATCCTTCAAAATAAAAATGTTCCTAAAAAATCAAATCTACAAAAAAAATAGTGGCCATAAAAAACCGAGTTAGATATAAACAATTTTCAAATCGACTAAACCTTATCGGCAGTGGAATTGCGCGCCGGCAAACGCGACATTCGTTTTGATGTAGAAACGGCAGGCGCGATTATTCGCGATGTTGGCGAATCAATTTTAATTGCATTTATCGAAGCGGCTGTAGGCGCTGATTCCACCGTAACTAAATGAAAAATAGTATGAATAAAATAAATGTGCAAAATGTTTAATTTGATTTTTTTGAATCATAGTTATTTAATTGATTACTGTTTTCAATTTCGTCGTCCTCCGTTTTTTGTGAACTAACGCGTGCCGGTAACGGTGGCTTTTCCGCAAAGTTGCTGCCGTTATCGTTTACAATATTTTTATCCTGGCGGTCTTTAGAAATTTGCTTAACTTCGCTACATTTATCTTCCACGCTGTCGGGAATATTGATTTTAGAATTTTTAAAAATTTCGGATAAATTTTCAACGCTCCTCCGCTCTACCGTAGATTTGGTTTGTACGGTAGGCGTTAACAAACATTTCTTTTTAATTTGACTTTTTACCGGTTGTAACTGCGATGATATTTGAATCGAATTTTCCTTTTCAATCTGTTGTTTATTATTATCGTTGCTAGCGTTGCATTCACTTTTACTTTTCCAGTTGTTGAGAAAGCTGTAATTGTTTTACTATTTAATATGTTATGTGCAGTAATTATTAAATGCCAAAAGCTTAATTGTACTACTTTATAATGTTATAACTTAGGTAAATTAAACTACAATTTACAATACTAATAATTTATAAAAATTAATTATTATTTGATTTTTATGTTTTAGCTTATTTTTATATTTTAACTTTAATATTTTATCTTATATGTAAGTACGTTGAATTTATTTTTTTTAATACATTAGCGTAGTACTTTAAAAATAAAACACAATTTTTAAAAACAACAACAAAAAACAATAAAATCTCGAAAAAAACATTTTGAAATGAACTAATTTTTTTTCTAATTTTTGTTAGTTATTTTAGTTGTTTTTCGAGAGAAAAAGATAGCTTTTTAAGAAAAGGCTTAAGCTTAGCTTAGTTCAGTCGGGAGGGAGGTCCGTGGGAATGGAACATGCAAAAATAATGGCCCCGCAAAATTGCGCCATTAATAATTTTTCAAATAAAAAAAAAGAAATGAGCATTTTTTTCTTTTTTTCTTTACATTTTTTCATTCTTTTTTGTATTTTTCTTTGCATTTTTCTTTTTTTTTCATTTTCCCCTCATCTTTTCCACTTTTGTTTTTTCTATTCTCTTCGACTAATTTTCCTTTTTGTTTGATTTTTTTTCATTTTTTAAACAATAAGCCAAAGCTATAAAACAACTGGGAGAAAAATTACGAAAACGAGAAAATGAGAAAATGCTAAATTTTTAAGGCCAAAAAAATGCCTCAAAAAATTTGTACTTTTCAAAATGCTCTACTTGATATTCAAAAATGCATGATATGTATAAGAATTTGTTAATTTATGCGAATAATATGGAGATTCATAAAAAAATTGTAAACAATAGTAAAAAAATAATATTAATACATTTTAATTTAAGCATTTGAGTGGTAATTTTTATAAATTAGGTATTTATTATTTTGAACAGCCAATAATAATGATTAACTTAAAACTAAACCTCATCATTTCGGTTCTGTCATCATTTATGCATTTGCTTTCGGTAGGACCAATTTTTTCATCACACTTTACACTTTCAACATTAGTCCGTTGAGATGCCAAATTTGTCGCTTTCACAATACGACTCACATGTGTTGGCACTCGCATTAACGAAGGTTGCACTGGCAGCTTAAGTAAATTGGAGAGCTCCGTGTTGTCCTGCAACTGGCTTCTTGTTGAGCTTGGATTAAAGGGCAATTTGTCTCGTCTACAATCCACCTGAATTTTGTTGGATGTCAGAGTCTCTACAAAATTCAAATCTGATTCAATGTTTGCGTTATTGAAAACAAGAGTTTCGCCAGCGTTTTGGATCTTTGATGGACTGAGGTCCAACCCCAAATAGCTCTGAGCCGTAGTTTGATGATTGTTAATTTGCTTTAAGCTTTGTGGCTGTATTGAGCCTGTTGAGCGCGCTTCAGGCTTAGTACTGCCTTGTCGCTGTTGGACTTGGCCTTGAGCTTGAGAAATTCGAGTTTGAGCGATTGAAGCCGCTTTTTGAAGAAATGAAGAATGAGGCAGATTTTCTAAAAGTTGAATTTATTTTTTAAATCAAAAATTTTTTTTCAAAAAATTAAAATTTCTAAACTTTTAATCCGATTTGAGTCAAAACAACGCGCAAAAAGAATTTCTACTTTTAATGGATTTTAAATTTTTTTAATTTTAATACGGACTTATTTATCCAAACACTAGAAAAAATATTTAAAATTTAAAAATTTTTAATTTTTAATTTCTAATTCAACTAATTTCAAAATATTTGAATTTGATGAAATTCAATTACAAATTTAATTTTTGAGATTTTTTATAATTATTTACCGGAAATATTTAATGGTTTTTCTGCTTGCGTTCTGCGCGCGGCACTGGCAGAATGACGCGGCAATTGGGATTGAATGGGCTGAACCGGTTTTTGAATCGCGTTTGTAAGAGGTCTGTTACAGTAATCAGGCGTCGTTCCACTGGAAGACTGTAGCTGTGACGGCGGTCGAATATTTCGACTTCTACAAAATTATAATAAATAATGGAATTTAATTAAAATTTTTTTTATTCATTTTAAACAGATTTTATTATATTTAATTAAAATTAGTTTTAATTGTTTAATTCACTTTCATTTGGTTTTTATCCTTTTATAATTGATTTTAGTGTTTACAATTTTTTCAGTTATATTTATGTGCCTAATGTATTTTTCTAAATTTATTTTGTCTGTCTCTAATTACAAAAAAAATGTTCAACAATAAATAATGCATTTGCCATACATTTGATAAATAAATTTAAACATTTTTAATGATTTTCCTACAGTCAATTTTCCACAGTCCTCTTCTCCGAAATTATTGACAACCGAAAGAAAATTTTTTTCTATGCCAAAAAATTAATGGTAAAAAATTCCTTGACACGATTAAACTAAAAACAAAAGCCGTGACTAATCGACTAAAAAAAGGATGAGAATTATTCACTGAAATTTTTCATTTATTTTATCCTCTTTAATAAATAATAAAATAACAATGATATGCACAAAAGCACAAAATTATTATATACCCAATATAATGTGAAAAAAAGAGAGAGAAGAAAGAGGGAAAAAAGATAGAGAGAAAAGTATGTATGTAGTACACCGATATTATTTGTAACAGTATAATAATGAACAAATAGTAAAAAAGAAAAAAGTGAATGAAAGACAAAAAAAAGAAATTTAAGAGAAAACGAAAGAAAAAAATAGAATTTATGCAAAAGAAATCTTTTTAAAAAAATATTTTAATTTTTTTTTATTTTGAATTTGAAGAAATTGGCGGTGCAAATTTCAATTTTCAATTACGCCAACGCCGACAAATGCCAATGGATACGGACAACACATAATTCACTTGCAGGAGGGAAGGGTATTAATGAATAGATTAGAGGAATGAGCTCAATAAAATAAAAAAATGTAAGCAAAAAGAAAAAGTTAAAAGTGAAAGAAATTTTTAAAAAATTACTTTAATGATTATATTTTAATTAGGGCAGTCCTAAGTCAAGAAAAAGTTAAAAGTGAAAGAAATTTTTAAAAAATTACTTTAATGATATATTTTAATTAGGGCAGTCCTAAGTCATCATGCTCGGCTTGAATAATGATTTAAAAGCTTGGATTATACTCGGTTTCAGTAATTTATAAAATGTTATTCTTTTAAATTGTTTTTCTAAAATGTTTAGTCACCAGTGCTGTGAATTGCCTCCTACTTGACTCATATAGTTTAAACGATTCTTTCTCCAAATAAATCCTGGTCACCCTTTTTTATACATAACCAAAAGCAAAAAAATCATAAAAACGATATAAATTAATAAATGAAAAATTTTTTTTAAAAATATTTAATAAAAGATAAAAATTAAATTTAAAAAAAATGAAAAAAAAGTCAAATGAGAATGAAAAGGCAAATTTTAAAAATAGGGATAAATTTTTGCTTTTGAGTGACCGATAAAAGAGAAAAAAGAAAAAAGTAATTATTTTTTTCAAAAATTTTTGCTTTTAATTTTGTACTCACGGAACATTTTCATTTCGAATAACAAAAACGAAATACACGAAAAATAATTTTTAATTTCTCAAATATTTCAATTTTCTTATTAGCCTTTCATCAACAATTTTTCCACTTTTTTCTTTTCTTTTCTCTCCAATTTTGCACTTTTTTCATTACGTAATGTATAATGCATTTTTAGCATTTAATTTAAAAAAACGCGTTGGAAATCACAAAATGCCCAGAGAGAGCATTTTATTGCGCTAAAGTGTTTGTGGTGTTTTATTTCGCATTTATTCGGCAAAAACGCATCTTTTTTACTTCTTTTTTGTGTAATTACTTTTTGTGAAATTTTTTGAAATCAACGTTTGGAAATTTTTCGAAAAAAAATTGGCTAAAGTAAATAAAAATAACAAAACTGTGTCGGTTTCAATTAATAAATATAATTAAATAATTTGTAATAAAAGTAATTTATTACCTCGATGTCAAAGACGTAGGTGACTTAAGCGCGGACATTGCGTCAGTCTTTGACGCGCTTTTGCTGTCTCTCGTGCTTTCGAGTTCGGAACACATAGGCGATAAATTTGGTGGCATTTGGAAGGCGACTACTTTTTTTGGCTTCGCATCCGGTTTTAGTGGGATATTATTTACAATACGTGAGCGCTTAAGTGCTGCTTTACGCGGTTTTACCGATTCTATAGCACTCGCATGGTGATTTTCACTAGCATTATTTTTGCTTTTCTTACTACTTTTAACATCAACGAGTTTTAAAAGTGGCGCGTTATTTTTTTTACAAACCCAATAATCCGCTACAGTCGCGTAATTTCCGCTACTATAACCACTTGACGTGCTCTGTACACTACCGTAATAATAGTAAGGCGATTCGTTTACGATAAACGATTTTACTGTGTCTTTTGTTGGTTTTTTTGTTTCGCTATTTATCGGCGACAAGTTTGTTGTTATTGTTTCTGTCGAGGCAAAAATAACGTTGTTTGGTGCTGCTAGACGTCGCGCAACGTGTTGTTCTTGTTTGTAGCAAGACAATGAATATAATAATGATAGTACTGCTCCAAGATGACCTTCTTGAATGCCTAAATTAAAATAAAATAATATAATATATATTATACACATAATAATTATCATATTAGATATTTAAAAAATTTAAGTAATTAAACTTTTGAGAAAACGCAAAAATTGAATAAGCAATTTTTTTTAATTAATTTTTTTAAATAGTTAAATGAAACATTAAAGTGTCAAAAAATACTTAACTTATTTTATGCAGTCTGAAAAATGGACAAGAGCATTTTATTAACGCAAAATTTTAACTCATTTTGACGTAAAAATTTAAAAAGAAAATATAAGATAATTTGAGAAAAAGTAAAAGCATTTTAGCGATGGTCACTTTACTCATTTTTGCATTTTTCTAAAATTAAACTTTTAAATTTTTGTCAAAATTTTTATAACATGATATCAATCAAATAAACATTCGTTAAATGTAAAGACAAAACCAACAAAAAATGACTCACAAAATTTAATCGTACGATTGAAAGATTTTAAAAGTATAAACGGAACGAAAAGTAAGAAAAACAATTTAATAAAAACATGGGAGAGACTTACAGCAAAAAGTAATTGAACATTGCCTCATTATTTTTCTGGAAAAAAAACAAATTGCAATCAAAACAAAAGTGTCGAATGTTTGGAATTTCGGATTGATAATGTTTTGAATGAAATAATGAAATCAATTGTCTAACAAAAACATGGTCAAAAATTTGATGATTATGTTGTTAATGGTCAAACACGTCTGAAATGTGATATGCAAAATATATCTCATAAGTTCATTCAAGAGAAAAGCAAAAAAAGTGAGAAACTTATTTTTTATATAGTCCAAAAATAAAAACTACTAAATTTTTTATTTTAACAAGAAAAAATAATTTTAATAGAATTTAAAAAATAAAATATGTATAAGTAACATATTTTAAAAGTAACAGTACAGCAAAAGCATACGAAATATTCAAAAATAAAAAAATACAAATACTAATTGAATCAATTAAGAATAAGATAAATGTTTTCGTGTATTTATAAAACTAATCGAATTATAATTAAATAAATGATAAAATAAAAAACAAATCGCTGCCACATTAAATGCCGATCAAAAGTGCAATGCAAAAAGTATTTCGAAGCATTTTTTTCTGAAAAAACAAAAAAACTCTAAAATGACAAAAAGTTTTAAATTTTAAAATAAAATTACATACATATTTCATTCATCCAATAAAAATTCTACTATTAATTAATTGAAAAAAAATGGGAATAAGGACAAGTGCCGGCTTATCCGATTAAATAAGCCTTTCATTTTTAATTTTTATTTATTTATTTATTTTTGTTTGAAATTTAATTTAAATCGCAACTTGATTAAGAGAAAGAATCAATTAGGTACATATTTTCTATTTTTTTACAACATATAGCTTCAGTAACGCATACATAAAAGTTAATTTTTCTTGCTAGTTATTGTGTTAGGAATAAAAAAATTATTCAAAAAAAATATTTTTATAGTTAAATAGCCATATATAAAAATTAAATTATTGCTTAAAATATAGTTAGAGGTTAACGTATAGAATTTTATTATCGTAGAATACGTATAGATACAAAAAAGCAGACGATATACATGATTGTAACGGAACACCGGGACGGCATGAAAAAAAAATTAAAGCGATAAAATCTCCGAATCGTTAATGAAAAAAACGCCGCACAAAACAAACACACAAAACACACGTTTATTACTAACATACAAATTTAAAAGTCAACTGTATATAATGTATTTTATTCAAAATGTATATGTACATGTTTGTATATGTATAATAATCACGTAATGAACACGATATTATCATTTCATATTGATATGATTATTTTCGCATAATTATCAATCATTTTTATGATTGTGTTAATGAAATTATCAATGATTTGTGTAATTTGCGTAATAGTTCTCAATTAGAAAAATGATTTATCATTATCTTTTTCTTAAAAAGTTGTTAAATTAAAAAATTTAAATTGGTTTTTAAATGAATTGTTTATTAAAAAAGCAGAAATGAAAACTTTTGAAAAGATTAAATAAACCGTAAAAGATAAAATCTTACATACATAAATCTTAAGAAATTTTTTAAGTGAACAAAAAAATAATTTAAAAAATATTGTGAAAGGCAAAAAAATGAATATAAAAGTTTATAATGGAAAGAAAAAAAATAGTAGAAAAATAAAAGAACGAAAGTAAATTAAAGAAAAAATAAAGTTGGTACAGGCCAAAAACGACGGAATAAAAGAAAGAAATATGTAAGTAAATAAGAAAAAAATAGAGAATGAGTGCATTAAAAAAAGAGCGAAAAATCAGAGAATAAAAATTTTAAATAAAATATAATTTTTTTCAATTTTTTAAAATTTTTGAACAGTTGTCAGACTTTGAAAAATATATGGAGAGAAACGAACAAAAATATAAACATTTCCCAATTTTGAATTGGAACTCGAAAATTCGTAACGGTCATCTAAGGAAAAAAATGCAGCAAAGGTGAAGATCAAAAGAGAGTAAAATCGAAAAAACGAAAGAAAAATTAAAAATTGAAATTTATCAAGTTAAATAATAAAATAAATTAAAAATAGAAAAATTAAGTCAGAGGTAAAAAATCAAAGAAAAAATTTCTTTATTTCAAAAAAATTTCTACCTTTTTTCTACTAATTTTTGCTTCTTATTCGACATTGCATTTGATAAGCTCAAAAAAAGAAAGCGATGACTCATTTCTCACGAAATATTTTTTTACAATTTCGAACGCATTTGACACAAATAAAAACATAAAACACATACAAAGTTTTATGAGTAAATTTTTTTCAGTCCTGTTTCTCGGATAGTAATCATTTCAGTGATTGATTTATATACATAAAAAGAAATATGAATAGTGAGAATTTTTGCGAAAGCACAGTATTTTGAGCTCATTCACTTCATTAAATTATCAAAAAATATGTACATAATAGGTACGTAAATATTAAGTGCCAAAAGATATACAATACTTTTAAAAATACACAAACAACATTAAAAAATAACGTGTGGAGTTCGATCAAATCGCGTTCTATGGTTTTCATTAAAAAATTTTTTATCGATTCATTTCTAACGCTAAAATATAAAATAAAACATTCAAACAAAAAAATCAAAGCGAATTTTAAAAAGAAAATTTTAGTGCAAAATAAAAAAGTGAAGTGAAAAAACATTGGAAATGCGAGGGACGGGTTTCCAAACCGTTTGCTTTTTAGCTTAGATTTTTTTGTTTTTGTAGGTTTTAATTGGCTTAACGGGACGGTACTTTTTTCTGTTAATTAGTACTCCGTCCAAGCGAGAAAATTCCAATCCAAATAAATTTGATTAGAAAAATGAATAAAGAGAATGAATTTTTTTTCTGGAAAACTGGAAGCACTCTTTCTCTCTTCTTCTTTCTCCACAATTGTTCTACAAAAATAAAGTCATCATTTTGTATTAGAAAAAAAACTAATTTTCGTGTGGAATTCTCAGTGGAATCGCCCAAACAAATTCAGTGTATAAAAAATTAATTTCTGTAAATATTTCCCATCATTTCCCCATTTTTAACCATTTGACATATTTTGTCACCAATTTTTCTCACTCTGTTAAAATTTTAAAATTTCGCCAAATGAGTGCTGAAAGTAAAACATTTACATTATATTAGCAAAAAAAGACTAAAAAATTACTTTGAAATGTTTTGAACTTTTTTAAAAATTGTTTGTAATTTTTAGCTTTGTTTTTTTGTTTTGAAAAACTCGTCAAAATCGAATAACAATGTAATAATAATAATACATTTTTTATTTTTCATTTCTTTTCCATTTAAATTCCTTCGAATTCACTCATTTTCACCCATTTTAACTTAAGCTGATTTTGTGATTTTACGGAGAATTGTAAAGAACGGAAAAAAATTATAATACGAATATTTTTACGTTTTTAATCTTCCGTTTGAACGTGAAAATAATGTAAAAATCAAAGAAAAATTGGGTAAATATTAAATTAAATTATTCGTTGTAAAAATTTTATATGAACTATTGTTAGGTATTAAACAACGATGTAACTTATAAAAATTAGTCCATTTATTAGAATTCTGTTAATTTAAAAATTTGTTTACTCTCAGCTCGAATATTCGCAATCTTTACACCAACGCCTTCCAAATACCGTAAACAATGGCAAATGGTCTCTAGCTAAAAACAATTGTAATATATTAATTGCTGGCAAAAGTTAACAGCAAACTCTTACCGAATTACTGTGACGCAAAGCGGATTGAAGAGACTCTAAGAAGGATTTTTCCGGGCAATTATTTACGGCTAAAAATTTAATTTTTAATTTATTAATATAAATTAAAATACATTAAAATTCAAATGCATAAAAATGGAAACTTTTTTCAATGTTTAGACAAACAAGAAAATATCAATCCCTCAATTTCATTGATATTTTGAAGATATTTATCACTTACAACTCAGACGTTAACTTTTTTAAGTATAAAGTAAAAAATGCACTTTTTTCAAACTTTTTTGAGATTTTTCAAAAAAAGTAACATTTGAAAATGACGAAAAATATCTCAAAATGTGAATTTAAAAATTAGGAATTTTGGAAAAAATAAGTAGAAAAAAATGAGAAAAAATGCGAAAGGAAAGAAGCAGAAAATGCATAAATTTTTAAGGACACTTACTAACGGCGCGGATAAGTCCCACAAGAATTCGCGGATCGCAGAGCTCCGCGGCCAAGTCACGAATGGGTTTCAAATTGGCACGAGCCAAAAAACGATTCGCCCAATCCGTGTAGATCTAAAAATCGATTAATTTTAAGAGTTCAATTAACTCTTAATTCAATAAAATAATATTTTCAAAAAAAGCTTTAAAAACTTAACCGCCAATAATCTCTTAGCTCTCTTCATCAACTTATTAAATGACTCCGTTCACATATCTGTATATTCTAAGTGCATCAAAATTTCTTATTTTCCAAGTCCTACTTATTCAATGGACCAAAATAATCTTCGTTAGAAATTTTTTATACCTAATTAAAATTTAGAACTTATTTTTCTTCTTTTTCTCAGCATATTGGTCAAGTTTTTTTTTCCTGCGGACATTATTTTCCGGTCATTTTCTCGTATTTTTTCTCAAATTCTTGATCAACAGCCGACAAAAAAATGTCAAAAACACCAAAAACACCAAAAAAAGAAACGCCGCAAAAGTGCAAGAAAACGGGACGCGAAGCATTTTTCGCAGTATTTCCGCCACACCAATGAGTTTTTGATGGACTTGAGTCATGCGTTTTTCTCCCATTTTTCATGCAATTTTTTGACAATTTTTCCTTTTTTCTTTTTCTCTTATTTCATTTTTTATTTTATTTTTTTTTCTATTTTATCCTCACTTTATATTTCATTTATTTCACTTTATATTTAATAATTTTTTTTATAAAAAATTTAATCATTATATAATATTTTCAGCCTCACTCATCATTTTTTTTCTTTCTTTTAAAGTTTTCTTTTTTATCAAATATTTTCTTCATTTTTTACTTTGCATTACATTATTTTCTCTTTTTTTCTTTTTAATTTTCCGTTTGCCTGTCAATCTTTTCATCTTTAATTTTTTTCTTTAATATTCATCTTATCACTTTCATTCCTTTTTCAATTCCTCTCTCCCTCACCCGCGCTTTGGCCCCAAAAAAGGACATGATGACTATTTGATGTGATGTGAAAGAAAATGGCTAAAAAACTTGTTTTTCACAAAAAATTTTCCAAAAAAACTTTTTCTGGGAAATGCGCTTTTTCAAGAAATTTTCCTCTTAAAAATTTTTTAAATTTTAGCTTAAGTTATGTCTCATTTGGGGGTTTGAGCTCTTAAAATTGGTTCCACACACTTCCATTGTCTCAGTAGTTATTCTATCATAATATTAGAAACCGGATAATGGGAGGATGTTTATAATAAAAAAAATTTCACGATAATGAATTTACTATAATATAATAATTTTTTATAAAGCAAAATCTTTTAAAATAAACAAAATAATTTTTTTATCATTTGCTAAAAATTTAAATTGAAAAAAAGTTTGAAAAAAGCCTTTTGAAAATGTTTTTGATATGGTGCAAAAATTCGTAAAGTCTGAAGCAAAAATGTCAAAAACATTTGATATCAGCGTTTAAAAAATATTAGATTTAGGCTTATTCATAAAATTTAAATTTACGCTAAATGTATGTAGTAAAGAATAATAAAATTAAATTTTGAAATTTACAAAGGTAAAAATAAATTACAAAATATGAGTAGAAAACTTCCAAATTCTTAAAAAATTATCTAAATATTGAGGCTTTAAAACTTAATCGAAAACTTTTTAAATCCAAATGAATAATAATGATGTGTGATTACATAATAAATATACAGAAAAATTCTTTTAAATTACAAATTATTTTTGTGCATTGGATTTTCTGCTTCTTAAACTTGCACTTTGCTTTTTTTCTACCACTTTTTTTGTATCCGGCTGGTCTTGAATTTTTGAGGGAGAAAGTGAAAAGGAGAGAATTTTCTCTCGAGATGGTTTCGTGCTTAAGCTTGAGCACATTTTCACATTTTCGCTTGACGTTCCCGTTTTTGCCCCGCGTACTCGACTAATTGGCCTTGGACTAATACAAATTTCCCCTACTTACTCATATATATTTTTGCTTTTACTTTTCTTTCATTAATAAGTTCATTTTGTGAGGAAATAACAACAAAGATGAACAACAAAATAACACCATAAAAGAACAATGAGCAAAGTAACAAATTTCTCAATGAAAGAATTTATTAACAACAAACACAAACAACAAAGAATGTGAACACAACAACAAAATTACAGAAACAAAAAAACAATAAAATTAAACAATAAGCTTGTTAATGTATGTGGTGTAAAACGGTTAGAAATGAGCAAACATCGCCTTACTATCGGCTTAAACTTACACTTTTATTTTTTGACTAATGAGATCTTGAACGAAGAATAAATTTTCTATTACTGGAATACCAAAAAAATATAATAAATAAAACTATTTATTGTTGTTATAGTTTTAAATTCGAGATGTTCCGGGCTGCGCTGGGCCAAGCCGGGTCGGAAAATCTCTAATTTCAATCATTTTAAATTTGAATTCTAGCTTCTTTTTTATAATATCTACAGAAATAATAAAATGTTGAATACTTTTGAGTTGGTTTAAAGCTTGTGACTAGGCGATAATCTTAAGCTTAAGAGCGGTTATTTTATGCAGATATTTTACATTTTAATTTTAAGCGGATTAAAATTTCAAGAAATAAAAAAAGAGAAGAACGGCTTTAATAAAAATAAAAAATATACTGAAAAGAAAAGAGAAAAATGGAAACAGAGAAAGAAAAAAAAGATTAAGAAGAAAAATAAGAAAGAAAGGAATTTTGAGGAGAAATTATGCAAATACTCGCGCAAAAACGTATTTCTTTTTCAAAATTTTCTCATTTTTTGAAGGCACACCTAATTTGCTTTCACTTCAGCTTCCTTAAGGCCTTAAGAGCTCTCTGAAGATAGCGTACCTTTTTTTCCTCCGGACACACATGGTTTTTGCTTAGTCGGCATTGCAAGTAAAAGATGCGCAAGAGCGAGCCGAAGAGAAAATATTATATTATTTTTAATATATTCGAAATTTTCAGGGAAAAACCCGAATTCAATTTTTTTTCGAATCGGCACTCCTTGTTCAAAAAATCAAACATTCGGTTAACTATTGACTCCATTTTCTCAAAATATACCAGAAGGTAAATTGCAAATATATAGAAAGTTTTAACAACAAAAAATTACCTCTTTTATTAAACTTTATTTTGTTTTTCTAAATTTTAAGAATTGCAATAATATCAGAGCTTTAAGAGTGAAAAATTTGTATGAATGAGAATGAATGAGCTGAATGACACAATCCATGTTGGATTGTGTCCATTTTTTTATTATTATGTAATAATATTATTATAAATAATAGGATTTCTTCACCCCTTTCTTACTTAGCCTCCTCTTCAACATTCAATTATTCTTACTTCATTTTATAATACTTTATTTCCATTTTTTCTCTTTCCAAAGAAAGAATTTCTGTCGAGCAATTTTCTCGGAGAGTCTCACTAATTCGATTAGAAAAAGCGTCGCGCAAAAATGATTAACGGAAAAATGCACTAAGCAAGCAAAAAGTGCGGATGGGGCACGCAAGACGGGGGAAAATGGGTAATAATTCAATGTTAAAACACACATTTAATCACTGTTTTATTAAGTAAAATAAAATTTTTGTTTATTCATTTTTGTTGAATTATACATAATTTCACAAAAAATCATCGTTCAATCAACTATAATCCAATAATTTTCTCATTGCCAATTCAATTAAAATTTTGAATCATCGGATGCTCTACGTACTTTACAAGCTTCGTTATAATTATTAAAAATATTCATAAAATTTTTGTATTTTCTATTTTTTTCCATTTTTTCCGTTATTCCATAAAAAATTGTATTAAAAAAAGTTAAATCTGAGGCCATTTTCGAAAACAAATTATTATTCAAGAATTACTTCTTTTCCATTGCCTCACTCCTCCTATCTCTCTATCTCCCTCCTTTCCTTCTGGCTATTTTTTCTTTTTATTTTTTTAATAATAATTAAAAATTGAAAAAAAAGAAATTAAACTCAAATTTTATATTAAAAATTTTCGGAGAAAAAAAAGTAAAAAATAGGTAGATTTTCATTTAATTATATTGCTTTTTTCGAACCAATATAATAAAAAAATTTTCTAAACGTAATACCGGAATGAGTTGTTGGTTGGTGAGTGTGGACTCACGCTGCACGTCGCGGTCGTGCGGCGCGTCCATTTTCGCGCCTTCGCTCGAAGTCAGAATCAAATATTCAAGAATACTATATCATTGAAATTTATCAGCAAAAAATATAATATTCACTTAAGTAAGATTCGAATTAGTAAAATGCATTCCTTTTGCACAAGCAATAATATTAATACAAAATACATAGTAAAAATATTTTATAGAATTCTAGATTAAAAAAATCTAAATTTCCGAGAATTTGTAGTTAAATACATATAAATTTTAAATTATTATTGGTATTTTTGTTATCTAATACAAAAGAAAAATGAGCAAAAACTCGAAAAGTATGCAAATTTTTTTTTTGAAATGGATTAAAAGTAATTTTTTACGGAATAACAACAAAAATGAAATTAATTTTCGCCGCTTATTTTATACGATTTTACAATACAATTTTTCTGTGTTTAAATTTTTTTTACTCGAAAAATATGTTATTAAATCTTTGAGAATTACCTCCTAATTTCAAATAGATAAGGCCGATTATTTTGAGCCAACTTTAAATTGACAACCTAAACAATCTAAAATGGAATTGGCCCAGCTAAGTCTAATAATAATATTTCAAGAAAAATTACATCGAGTATATTGAAATTAGTTTGAAAAAAAAGAGCTCTCACAAAAGATAAAAAAATGAAGGAGGAATAACAAATGCATTAAGAAATTATCTTTTGACTTTACATTTCTCGGGAATTTTTCAACAAAAAATACATTCACACAATACACAAAAATTACGTACGTGTACATAAAACACACAGAAAACATACAAAATACAAAAAAATGGACCAAATAAGGAGTTTATTTCCTTACTCATAGAATATTGGACACATTTTGTGGACTTTTTACACGTATTGACACATATTGTGGACTCTTTTTACACGTATTTCCTTCCTTTTTCTCTTTTAGATACTTTCTCTCAATTATCTATTCCATTAATTTTTCAATTATTCCTCCATTTCCTTCCAAAAATTTCTTTATTTCCCAATTTGTACACATCCTATGAATCTCCTTTTTTACACGTATTATTAGATCTTATATATTTTTTCCGTTTTCCTAATTTTCTATAATTCCCTAACCTATTTTTGTTTTCATTTTCCTTCCAAATTTTTTTTCTTTAATCAGAAATTTCTCCATTTTCTCTCTATTTTTACGTATTGATCTCTTTCCGCTCTCTACAAATTTCATTTTCACTTTTACATCCATAAATTCGCCTGACCTTTCCGGATATCGGGCTATTTCCTTTTCGCCTTTTTTTTCAATTTCAATTTCCAATACCAAAAAAGACGTTTTACAATTCAACGTGTACATACACAAAGGGACAAAAAAATCCTCTTCCATTTCATTCTCTATACAAAAAATAGGGGATAATTTTTTTCGGAACTACATGTTGCTTATCCCGCATAATGAGGTGTTTTATAGACGTGTGTTTTAATCCTCACGTCTTTCTTTAGACTTTTCTCCGTTGTGCCCCTTAGAAAATCTTCTTGTATCTCTCTGGTTTCTCTCAAATTTCCTCCCAGCACAAAATATCCGCCAAAAAAATGGCCAGAATTAGCAGCAAAAAACAACACACACATTCAACTTAGACAAAATCCCTATGCATTCTCTCCGTTTCTCTGATTCTTTGTATCTTTGGTTTGTTTTTATTTTGGAAAAACAAAAATTCTCCCATTTATCTTAAAAATGGCAAAAAAATGTAATGTATAAAAATATTGCTTTATCCATAAAAAATAACAGCATCAAAAAAATATTATAATGTAAAATAGGTAAATGCATTTCGAAGACAAAATTTTCGTAATTGCCTTTTAAATAGCTAATTTTTTTTAAAGAAAAATGAAAAGTCTACTAAATTAATTTGATTTTGAATTAATATTGGATTAATTGATACTGGATTGATTTGATTGCTTTTAGGCGTTATAATTTCAGGCATATTAGCGGCGGCCATTTAAGTTCAAGTATTCAAGTAAATTTCAAAAAAAACTGAGAATATCAATATTTTTTCAACTTTTAATCCTTCTATTTATAATAAAATTCCTCATCTTATTATACGGCTTATATATCAAGACTAAATATTTTTAAAATAGCAAAATTTAATTAAGCGTGGAATGTATATTAAAATTAAAATTGGCTTAAAAAACTAATAAAATGGGAAAATATTGATAAACAATGAAATCGAAATTAGCTTTAAGCAAACTTTTTCTTTTTGTTCTATTGATGTTTAATTTCCTTTGGGAGATTGGATGAAAGAATTGAAAAATGTGCCGAAAGAACGCATTCAACTTTCTTGTACGCGAACTTTTTCTTAGTCTTTCTTAAATATTTTTTAATTGAACAATTCGAGTCAAAAATGTAAGAACATATGGAAAACGGCACGAATGATAGGGCCGAAATGTTAGTTTACCTCTTAACTATCAACTGACTTTAAACTTTAATTCTCCAGGTTGAATTTGAAGTTAATAAGGGGTGGTCAAATTTGAGTATTTTCTCGATTTGGGGTCGTTAAAAGGCCAACCTTGTTAAAATTATTTCCATTATTAAGCAAATGTATACAAAGAAATATCATTTCAGTGTCTCGTTTCTCTACCAGCTGGTGAAAGCCGTCGTCCGTTTTTCGCGAATGAAATTCGTAGTACATAAGCGAGAAAATCAATCCTGATCCCAAAAATCAATCACCACGTGGTTGTGTTCACTATTGCATGATTTCGATTTTGGTTTGACTCGGCCAAGCTAGAGTTAAGCCAATACCAGTGTTTGTGGTTCACTGGACCCCCTGGGCATCATTTCCAGTGGCCTCTTCGGAGGTTCGGTACGTCCCACAGCTAACTGAGTCAGCCGGATGAGAAAGTATTGTGATGGTGCACAACTATAATTGCACATGATACAACGAACCCGCAATTACGCCGGTGTGCAGAACGCGAATTGTTGGCTTGCTTAGCCGATTAGCTTTCTTTCGATGAGTCCCATTGCCCATATATCGCGGCAGTCGAATCGAAGATTGAGCAATGATCCCGGCCGCACCAACCTTTTGCCATTTTTAAAAAAATTTTTGAACTTATTCAAAATATTTGTAATGAAAAATTTAGGGGAGAGGAAATGCTTTGTCAGATAAAAAAATGGCTCTACTGATTTTGATTTATTTTAAATATACTGGCTACGTTTGGGTAAATTTTTACGAAAATCCTAAAAGTAAAAAAAAAAGTTATGAGCAAAAAAAAAGTTATGAGGTAAAAATGAAATTTGAGGTGAATAATGAAATTTGTAGTATATTTTACGAGAAATTGGTTGCAAAAATATCATGTTGTCACATAAAAATTTTTACTACATAAAATTCAGCAAATCTACCATTAACTTTACAATAGAAATATATAAATATTTAGTCACTTAAGTTATTTATTTGTTTGTGTTAAAACACCCATTTTCTAGATTAAATCATTTGTTTCTATTTTTGATGTGTAGATTTATATTTCAGATGAAAAAGAATTTATTTATTAAGAACCAAACACGAGACGAAAAAACGAGAACATGCGGAAAAAAAATAAGTTTGTTGGAATAATAAAAAAATAGTTGAATAATTGCGCCGACGTGTACGAACGAGCTCGCCCTTAAAGAGAAATAAACATATTAAAAATGATTTACCTTTTTTAAAATGAGAGGCAATGAGAGAAAGTATCGGAATTGAGCCTGGCCGGGCGCGAAAAGAACTCTAGAGAAAGCATAAATCCGACTTGTGCTCGCTTGCCCTAACATCACCGACCTTGAATGGGGAACACAGAATTGAGTGATTGATTGAGAACAGTGCGCAGGCACACGACCGCTATAAACCCACACAATACATTCAACACGGAAAAGTCTCAAAAACTAAATTTTCCTCTGAAGTCAGCTCAAATTTTTCAAAGGAGGTCTTTCTAAATTGGAATCAATTCAATTTTTCTTCACCTATTTTCCTGAAAAGTCCTCTATATTTAAAAAATTATTTTCTTCCCGCTTTTTCCCAACAAATCAAGCTTTTGAAAAGAGCTTTATAGTTTTCAAATTTCGCTCCAAGAAATGTTTTTTTTTCTTTTATTTGCTCATAAAACCTCAAACCATGAATTATTATGGATCATTTGGGCTCGGAACTGAATACGAATCTTCGACTTTCGAAGTTGAACGGATCACACGCTCTGATGTTTCCGTGTGGCTCGGCCATTTGCTCTTTTTTTCCTTTCTCGTCAAGCTAATATGGATCATACACATTGGGTCTTATGGTCTTGATCACAGCGTTTGGAATCGTTCGAGAGCACACACACGTTTGTTTTGTGAACAATAATTGTTCGTGAGCCTTAAAAATATATGTTTCTCGCCCGGATAATTAGTCACTTTTCTGGTACTGATTTCGAAATGTGATAGAAGAGATGACTCTCTGTGTCAATGACTGTGCGTGTGTGTCAGAGAGAACGGACAAAAGCGCCGCTCGAACGAACCGTAAATCGCGAATGAATTGTATGCTGTTTACATAAAAAATACGCAAAAATTCATTTAGAACAAAAAAGAAAATATTTTACGAAAATGAGAGAAAAAATTGAAATTTTGAAGTCAGAAGTAGGATAATTTTATAATTCATTTAACAACAACAATTAGAAAAAATGAAGCCGACTTATAGAGATAATGCAAAAAAGTCACTATTATTGTCAATTGGTTATTTTATAACCAATCACCTTGATTGAAACTTATTCAGGTGAACGGCTGCGCGATGCCGGCGAGCGAGAACGACTGCGAGGCGACGCTGATGCCACGCGACCATTATCGCGCGGCGAAGACGGCGAACGCGAGCCCCCGTTGCGAACCGGAGAGGCGCTGGCAGAGTGGCTAGGTGGCGAGCGCTTCGGCGGCGGGCTGGCGCTGGGCGAACGAGAAGTGCGCTTTGCCGCCATTGGCGAACGAGAAGGAGAATGCGAATGTACGCTGGCGCTGTGCGAACGCTTCGGCAGTGGACTGGCACTGCGTGAAGGAGAACGACGGCGTCTGAAAAAAAGTTATTCGAGTTTTTGAAGGTCTTATTTGAATGTATTAAATTCATTGAAAATAACAAAATTTTTCTTTAATTTCCTACTTGGTACGCGGACTGCGGCTGCGAGAGTGCGAACGAGTGCGACTGCGTCGACGACGACTAGCACCGCGGCTACCACTGCGCGAACGACGACGACCTCCGCCGTAACCGCCGTAGCGACTCGGTCGACCCTTTGCGATTTCGACAATAACTCTATAAAAAAATATATACATAATTCAAAAAATTTTACTTAATTAAATCTGTTAATTTAATTTACCTCATTCCCAACATTGAACGGCCATTCAACTCGTAGACGGCGTCATCTGCGTCGCGAGCATCCGCGAGCTCCACAAAAGCGAAGCCACGCTTCAACAAGATTTCGCGAATTTTTCCGTATCCCTTAAAGAAACGTTCAATATCACGCTCTCGAGCCTCGTACGGAATATGGCCGACGTACACGCGAGTAGCCATGCTAATTTATCAGAAAAATTCAACTAAAAATTTAAAAAATTTAGAGAAAATATTGGGAGAAATAAAATTTTTTTAAAAAAGTTGAAATAATTACAAATGCGAATTTCCAGGGGTTTATATAGAATTGTATTATTCAAATCAAAATCAAAATCAAGAAATCAGATGCTTTAATGGCAAAAGGAGACGAACATCGAAGAGAGAGGTCAAAGCACATCAAAACAGAGAGAAAATGGCGACAAAATTTGAAAAAAGGGAATTAAATTGTCTTAGGCCGAAAATGGTAAAGTACTGTGAAAGTGCGAAATTCAAATAATTTATGGAGGTCTATTTTTCTACGGTAGTAGTCTGAAAATTTATTTTGTTAAAAGGGAAAAATGAAAATTATGGCACAAATGTCCAGTTTACAAGTTTATTATGTCACATTGCATTACCCAAAAAGAAATTAATTTATTTACATTTCTTCCCGCTTGTTTTTTGGTTTTTTTCTAAAATTTACTCGCAAAACTATAATGAATTCGACGTAACTTTCATTATATACACATTCATAGCATTAAACAATTTTTCACACTCAAATCCTAGCCAATTCAACTTTTTGGCCAATGAAGTCCAATCGATAATAATTCTCACATTGTTTGAGAAATGGGCGCGGGCAAAAAGTCGGGCGCTACATGCGCCATTTTCTTTTGATAATTCGCAATGTTTTGGGCGCAGCTTGTCGACATTTTGAACAAAAAAAAATTTCTTTTCAAATTTTATTTTTAGTCAAATGATTGCATGTAATTGGACGAAGCTTTACAAGGACTTACAACGAGCAGCTCTGCAGGTATATGAAGACATCTGACTAATATTACTTTTCTAATCTCTTACTTTTGCTCATAAACTTCTAAAAAAATCTCTGATACATTTGTGATATAATTGAAAACTGATTTTACATCTGCATCAAGAGTAATATATAATATATAATTTTGAGGAAATCGGTATGAAAAGAATAACGAAGATTGGCACTCGGAAATAGGAACTATAAAAAATAGAAATAGGATTTTTTATGATAAAATTGCGCGTTCTATGCTAGACAAAAATTGTTTGTATTTAGTTAAATGTTTATAATTTTTTGACGCTTCAGTTTCCTCAGTACAATTATCGACACTTTGCAAAGAGGCGAATTCGTGACTATTTTGAGAACAACAAAGACGTTACTAACGAGTCGACTTTGCTCGACTTGTATAAGGTATGTGGTTCTTGTTTGTGGATAAAAATAAAAGATAATGCCGAGATTTTTAGGAAGGACAGAAGAATTTAGCTTTAATAAAGCGTCAAACGACAATTTCTCGACTTTATCCCATTCGAAAGTTGGTTATCGAGGAATCGGCCAATAGCCAATAGATATCAATTAATTTTTGCATTAGTTAATTTTATTTATTTATCGTATTTTTGGCATTTAATTATTTGGTTTTCTACGACTTGAGAAGGAATTTTGAAAGAAAAACAAGTCAATTGAGAGAAAAATGATTCGCTATTGTCCAAAGTGTAAGACGAGCGAAAAGAATGCGCGCCATTTGATGATGATGATCAACGAATGCGGACATCCGCTTTGTCACAATTGTGTGGAGAATATTTTTGCGCGCAACGCTAATCGCTGCCCTTATGAGGGTTGCGGAAGAACACTTCGCAAAAACAATTTTTGGGAACAGCTATTCGACGATCCGCAGGTGGAGCGCGAGAATCACATTCGCAAGCGACTTAACAAGGTCAATTTTCTACTGGTGGTTTTCTTACTTTTTTAGCTTTGAGTCTTTTGTTAATAAATGGATAGCTTTTGTTTTAAACATTTTGAAACGAAAATTTTTAAAACTTTTTATGGATTGTGGTTTTGATCATAGAATTCTAAGCGATTGTTCGGGTAGTATAAGCTATAATTCTAAAATAAATGGGAAAGTTATAAGTTAAATTTTTGCTGTCTCATTTAGTATACTTGTTATATTTTCAAGTTTTAGATCTACAATCTCCAGGAAGACGACTTTTCCACATTGCGCGAATACAACGACTATTTGGAGCATGTGGAGGACATTGTCCAACGACTACTCGACGGCGTCGACGTCGAGGAGACCGAGGCGGAAGTTGAGCGATTTCGTGAGACGAACGCCGAGCGCATCGAACGCAATCGTCGACGAATGACCGCTGACGAGACGTGGATAGCTCAAATGCTCGACGAGGAGGCAAAACGCGTCATGCGTCTTCACGACGACACTCTCACTAATGGCGATCATGTATGTGTGTTGAGGATGACTCTTACTTTTTACAAACTTTTTTTCCAAATAACACATTTTTGAAAGATTGCAGGCAAATAGCAAATATTTTTTCTTATTTAGAAGGGCGCAGTTATGGATCCGAAGGCCATTATTGACGAGCTTCGCAACAGCAATTTACCAGCCGAAGTCGTTTTGGACCGCCAGCGAAAGTTACAAATTGAGGCCGAAATGGCACAAAAAGAAGAAACTCAACGCCGCAAACGAGACAAACAGGGTATTATATATGTTTTCGCAATAACTTATGTGCTTCAATTTTTTTTAAAATTTTTTAAATTCGACTTAAACAGAGCATTAACTTTTATTGTTAAATACATTTAAATACCCTAATTTCGCGTGTATAAGGCCGGGTGTTTTGAATCAAATTTAAATTGGCGCCAATGAGTTCATTTTGTTGTATTGGATCCAAATTTTATGCTCACTTTTACGAAACCGATACAAAGGCGGGCACAAAATTTGGACTCCAACGGATCTGATACAACAGAATAAACTCATTGGCGCCAATTTAATATTAAAATATCCGGCCTTATACACGCGAAATTAGGGTACATTCATACAGTAATTTTTTTTGCAGAACGCAAGCGTCGCGACGGCCACGCTGGCGGCGGGCTTTCGTTTGCGCCGCTTCGACGTCGCGCCGGTAAGCCGTACGTGCACGTAACGCCTCGTCTCGTCATCAACGGACCGCGTCTGCCGACGACAGACGAAATCGAAAACGACGGCTATCTGCGCTACGTGGTGGCGGCGGACGAGCGTGCGCTGGCCGGCGGCTATTTGAGTCGAATTGGATGCGCGCGCGCCATTTTTGAAGCCTTTCAGGACCTACTCGTTGTATAGCTTATTATCGAATGTATATTAGAGCGCTCTATCTTGCATCCAATCTCTCCTAAATTTTGGTGTTATAACTTGTAAGATAGTTTTGAGCATATTTAAAGACAATTGACTTAAAAATTAGGATAATAATGATGAAAAATGAAATTCCCTAGCTGTTTTTATTATATGTTATTTAGATTCTTATTTATTGTATTATTGCCTTGTTTAGTTCTATTTGACGATTACTTATTTTTTCCCTTATAAAGAAATAAATTACAATTTTATTTAATTCATTTTTTAATCGACTTAAAAAGATTTTGTTTAAACGTCTTCTGAAAATATTTTGGAATTTGCCCACTATTTTATGATATGTCGTTGTGATAATTGTGATTTATTAATGAAATTTTGAACTTATAAAACGTAGATATCGAATATGACGGAGTTTACCATCGAAAACGTCTATAACGCAATCGCCGCGTTCAACGGACCGAACGCGGACGAGAGCACGAAAATCTCGCAATGGCTGGCACGCTTTCAGAAATCCGTGAGTTTTTTACAAGGCATTTAGATATTGTTTAAAACAAATTTTCTCGAATATTTTTTATAAAGTTTGAATAAGCGAAAAAAATAATTTCGGAAAACTTATGAGTAATAGCGAAGTAGGAAATTAAAAACAGAATTTGTAATTATGGTCTCGATTAAACGGATAAATGGCTGAAACGATCGTTTTTTTCTTACAGATGGAAGCGTGGCTGATTGCCGACAAAATTCTCACGGAGGCGCGTTCTCACGCGGCAACGCTTTTCGCAGCGCAGACAATTCGTCAAAAGATTCTTTACGATTTTGGTGAGTTGGCCGCCAATGAGGGTTCATGCAACTCGTTACGCGCCTCATTAATGAATCATTTATGGTAAATTTTTTACTCACTATTTTTGATGTAAAAAAACATTTTTGTATTTTTTTCAGTACAATGAGTACGAAATTCCCTAACTCATTCGTGGCGTTGGTGACACAATTGGCGGTGGCGTTGGCTGATCTCTATCTGCAAGTGCCTCAATGGAACAATTTCGTGGGCGAAATGCTTCAGGAGTACGTATTTTGGAGAATTTTCCATTTTTCTATTAGATTGAAACATAAATTTTGTGTTTAGATTTTGATTTAGATTTTAGATTGTTTATATCAAGCTTTAGTAGTTAGTCCTTCTTGATTTTATGCTTAGTCTAAATTTTTTTTCTTTCAGATTGAGTCAACAAACCAGCGTTCTGCTGACATTAATCACCGTCTTTCCTGAGGAGCTTTACAATCGAAGTCTGAGAATTGGCGAGAATCGACGCAACGCCGTGGAAATGGAATTGGCCGCGAAGATGGACGTTGTTTTGAAGGCTCTTGTAAGCTTGTTTTAAAAAATATTAATACATTTATGAAAAAATATATTGCGGATATTAGACTCAAACCTGTCTACTATGGCACCCTCGGGACCGACAAAAGGTGCTATAGTAGACAGATTGCCATATTAGACTAGTTTTTTTAAAATAAGCTTTCTTTTGTTGGGACTGAGCATTGGTGCTATAGAAGAAAAGAGAGGTTGCCATAGTAAACAGGTGCCATAGTAGACAAGTTTAGTAGATAAGTTTGAATGTATGTGTATGTAATGGAATTTTAAATAAATCAATCATTTTTAGAGTCATTTATGTGAGCAATTGCCATCAGACAGCGCTTTACAGGTGAGCGTGATCTCTTGCGTCGCGTCCTGGCTTCTTAATCGAAAATGTCCGACGAATATTGTCGCAGAATCCTCGCTGTTTCAGTCTATTCTTTACGCTATGGTTGGTATTTTAAAATTCATTGGCAGATTGTAAATTTCTTTTTGTATTTTTTATTTTATAGCGTATGCCGAATTGCGAGTCGGCGGTCGTCGATGCGGCCAGCACATGCATTACGAACGCGCTTTTTCTCGTCGAGGATTTGGATACGAACGAGGCGTTGGCTCGCGTTCTTCAGACGAATATCTATCAGTGCATGGACGCGGTTTCCGTTTTGTTGGCCAACGAGGAAGGCGATAAGTATGTGTTGAACAGAACTATAATTTTTATAGATAGTTTTTAATTGGGAATATAAGCAACTGAATTTATTGGCATATAATTATTTTGACTTATAAAAAGAGTTTCATAGTTTTTAATATTTAAATAGTTTTTAATATTTTATGGAAATGATTAATAAGAAGAAATGTTAAAAATTAATGCGATGCTTCAAACTATTTTGGAGATTTTGAGAAATGTTTAAAATGCAATAGAGCAAAATATTTTTTGGCCGAATTTTTGACAGATTACAAAACTACATGCGAATTTTCTGTGAGCTTTGTGAATCTCTTTTGCAAAAAATCGTCACCGATCCCGGCAAAGGCTTTGGCGATTTGCGTTCTTTGGACATGGTTTTACTCCTCATTGACTATTTCGATTATTCGGTTGACTTTTTTCATTTGAATTCATTTAATTATAACATTTATTCATTCAATTATTTATTTTCAGCTTATTGAAATGTCGTTTAATGTTTGGTACAGGCTTTCCGAGTATCTGTATCAAGCTGAGGACTATGATTTTGACATATTACGGGTAGTATTTCGGCCATACATTGAGAGGTTGGTTTTAGTGACCGAACAAAGGAATGTATTAATAGTAATTATTGGCATCTAGGTGGCCGTATCATTTTTGAATGCACTAAGTTATCTATTTCGTTTTTTTCCAGGTACATAATGTCGTTGTATAAGCATTGTCGATTAGAGCGCGATATGCACGGCGTGCTGAATTCGGACAGCGAAATTGGTCAATTTCGTGAAAAGGCCGCCGAAAGCGTTAAAGACGTCACATTCATTATCGGCTCCGTTGAATTGGTTAAACATGTAAGGGGAGGATTTTGCAAATAGTTTCAACTTTTTTAGCTTGAAATTTTTCTAGCAATTGAGAGTTTTTTTGTTAATAAAATATAGCCGACATGAATTTGAACCTTTTTTATTGATTAACTTTATAATTTTCTTCTTTTTTCTTTGTAGATGATGAGTGTCGTAAACACGGCTTCTTCGTCATCCGGCTCATGGGATGAAATGGAAGCGGCGTTGTTTATTGTTTCATGCATAATTCACAATGTTGTCGAGTAAGTTTATTTATGTGAGGCCTTCTTTATTTTATAACGACATTTTTAAGGCTTTTGTATAATTTTTTTTGTATAATTTTTACAGAACTGAAAATGAGGTGATACCGGTGCTTGTCAATGCCATTTTTAATTTGCCAGCAGATACTCACGTTATGTTACTGAACACTACAGCGCAGCTGATAGGCAATTTGAGCGATTGGCTTTTCGTTAACTCTCAGTACATTGGTTGGTTTTTGATTTTAACACATCTTTTTAAACTTTTGATTTATTAAATTTTTTCTATTTTTTCAGTTCAAGCCTCTCAATGGTTGGTTTTGTTGGTGGATCGAAATCCACAATTGCTAAAAACGGTAGCTGAGGCACTCGAACGCGTCTGCGAACGAGGTTCGATTCATTTAAGTAACGTATTTGACACGGTCTACGCGATTTTGTTAAACATTGAAACGACCATCAGTCACGCGCAGGAGATGGAACGCTCTTCGATACATCTGATCAAAGGTTGAACATTCTTTTTATAACTGTGGCTTTGTTTTTCTTTGTTCAGAATTTGGTTGAGAACTTGCGGCTCTAATTACATGAAATATAGGATAAAAGTTTTTGAGATCTTTGAGATTTCGCTTTGTTTTCTTTTAATTTTTTTTAAATTTATGCATTTGTTTTTTTTTCAAAATTTGAGTCATTTTTTAATGCATTATTATTCTTTCATTTCTTTTTTCGCGCAATTTACAAAATTTTTGAGTGATTTCGCTTTGGTCACTTTTAATTTTCTATTTTTTTTTCATTTTTTTGCGTGCGGAACATTTTTTTCATTCTTTCACTATTCATTTTATGGCTAATTTTTTTTATTCCAGTCACATTTGTCCGAAACAAAAAATTGAGGGAAAATAATCTTTTAACAACAAGACTTGCTTATTAAACATTATTTTTTGGCTTGCATATAATCGATTTTTATGTGTTTGAATTTTTTTTTTTTTGTTTTTTATTTTTATTTATTTCTCTGTGATTTTCGATAAATAAGACTAGCAAATGTCGCTAAACTCAAGTATATAACAATTTCACATTTCTTAGCGTGCACTCATCTGACCAATGACTCACCGCCGGCGGAACTCACGTCTCGACTAGAGCGGTTGTGCTGTCGGCCCGTCAAGTTTCTCAGCGAGGTGATTTGGTTGTTTTTGTAATGGTGGATAAAAGGGAAGTGTGTGATATTGTGGTCATTGTTGGGAAGAGGCGCACAAGAATTTATTGAGGTACATTTTTGTTGAATATGAAATATATTCTTTATAAAATCTTTTTGAGAAATAGCTGGGGTCTTGATTTGGAGAATTAGGTGAAATTCTTTTATTTTTATGTGGCCTTAATTATAATAAAACTTACTTAAAAATGATTTACTGAGATTGTACTCGTATAATTTTTTTAAATTTTTTTAGATCGTTTCCGGTCAACTCAGCGTCGAGAATGCGCTTAAGGAGAACGCGCCTGACAGTTGGCGTCGTCTTAGCGCGGATCCGATTCTGTGGCTGGATCGGTTATCGGCTATTTTCCGCGTGCTAAAACCATGGACACAGCAGATGGCTTATGGGGAACAGGTATGATTATGTTTATTCTGTAAATAACTTTTTTTTTGCTTTTTTTATTTTCGAGTTGTTGACGCTTTTATTGATATTACATAATGTTATTGATTACAATTTTTTAAAAACGTTATTAAGAGCGTAAAACATTGTTAATAGCATTATCAGGACTATGGAGCCCATGATAAATTCTAATTGATTATTGTTTTTAAGCGATCGAATAATGGTTACATAAACAACGGCTCGAATGGCGCAGAGACGCCGTGGCTGCCAATTTGTTTGCAAGTGTGGAAGGTACTTTCCGCGACGCTTAATCACTTCAAACAGTCTTTGCGAGTGGCTGAGCATTCTTGTCGGACCATTCGTTTTATTGTTCGTTCAACTGGTTCGCAATCGCTGGTGCTTATTGAAGAGTTGGCCCAGCAGGTAAATGACTTTTGTTTTTATTTAAAATTATATATTTTTTTTCTTTTTAAGGTAATAACTATTTACGACGAGTTCCCACATTCGTGCTTTCTCTATTTAGCCAGTATTATTGTCGATGAGTATAGCATTAACAGCAAGGAACATGTACAAGATGGTCTGGTCGCTATGATGAATGTATGTTTATGTTATTAGTTTTTTTATCTCTTTAAATTTTCAATACAATTTTTCTCTATTTTTAAACAATTTTCATGGATTTATGTGCTTTAGAGGCTGGCACCGCGCTCCTTCCTTCTATTGCGGGACGAATCGGGTCTGCGTGAGCATCCCGACACGGTTGATGATCTCTATCGGCTGGCCATTCGTTTCGTTCAAAGATTGCCGCAAAAATTTTTTGCTCAGCCTGTATTCGACTTGTTATTCGGCGGGACGGTGGCCAGCGTTGTGCTCGATCATATGGACGCGAATCGATCCGTCACAAAGTTTATTCTCGAGACCATTGATGTGGCGCGATGCACAAGAGTTTGTTTATTTATTTGCTCAGTTTTTATTTAGATTTTTCTTTAAAAATCAAAACGGAATGAAGGCTCTTTTACTTTTTGCTTATTTTTGTTTTTGTTTTAGAGCACAACATCGCCGGAACTAGGCGCTCGGGTGGCCGTAGTTATTGACAAATACGGCGCCGCGCTAACGTTCGCCGTGCTTAACGCCAGTCTATTTCATTTGTCCAATTTTCTGCTGAAAGAAATGTCTGAAATTTTACACGCGATCGGATTGTATAGCAAAGAGGTATTCATTAGATGGAAAAAAAAATTATATGAAACCTTGCGAGAAAACATTTCTTGTTTTACATTTTTATTATAATGTGTTTGCATATTTGTTGATCAACTTTTAAAATTTAGCCTTTTTTTAGAAACAGTCCGAATGGCTGCGACTGGCTCTCGTCAATCTTCCACACGATTCGGGACTATCGGCCACCGGCGAGCAGCTAAACACATTTCGAAATTCCATCATCGGGTAAGTTTTTAAAAAATTATTCGCACAGGTTTCACACAATTTTGTCTCATTCCAATCCACGAAATAATTATTTTCACCTTGGAATGAGCCTTCATGCTGGACTATCATATATCGCGTGAAATATATTCTTCATTTTTCAGATTCCAAAAGCAATACGAAGTTGTGGGCGCTCTACGTGATCTATGCAAATACTACAAATGATTTTAAAGAATAGTAAAAAAAATGTGTTTCTTTATAAGAAAGAAAATTATTTCAATTTTCTGTTTTTAAATTTTCTGTTTTTTGTTGAATGAAATTTATTTTTTATTTTATAAATGAATTTATTTAAAAAAATTTTTAAGTTCAGAATTTTTTCTATTTTCTCAACTTTTGTTAAGCTTTTGACTCTATTTATATGCTGGTTACCCTGATTTCGCGTGTATAAAGCGGGGTGTTTTGAACCAAATTTAAATTGGCGCCAATGAGTTCATTTTGTTGTATTGGATCCAAGCGAGTCCAAATTTTGTGCCACTTTTATGAAACCGAGATAAAGACGGGCACAAAATTTGGACTCGCTTGGATCCAATACAACAGAATGAATTCATTGGCGCGAATTTAAATTTGACTTAGAACACCCGGCCTTATACACGCGAAATTAGGGTAATTGGCAATGATGGTTTTTCTTGCTTTCCTTTTTTCATTCAATTCCTCTTATTACAAATTAACCTATTTATGGGAGTAAAACCGATAGAGCATTCGAAGTTCGAACGGTTTTTTTATAAAATTTTTTGTTGGCCTTTTTTTAAATATCGGCTCTTGCCTCAAGCTCGATATAAAATGTTCTAAAGTCTTTTGAACAGCCGTAGCTTATACATAAAACGAAAATGGATTAATATATAACCAAATTTTTTCAATTTTAAGCCATTTTTTCAGTTTTGGATCAATTTTTTTTTACTTTAAAATATTTAATAATTTAAACAGAGGACCTAAGCCCATCTGTTCGCATCATCAAACAAATTTGTCAAATTTTTCAAGAGCAAATTAATTTTTACATTGCATTTTTTCATCAAATTGTTTTTTTGTTGACAAGTCAACCTTATCGAATGAAATGAAATGAATAAAGACGATAAATTTTTGAAGATTGCATTCACTTTTGCAGTGATTCGTTTAATGACGAATAAAATATTTTGAACTCTTTTTGGATTGGAAAAAGATCTTCAATCAATGTTTGGAATTTAATTACAAAACATAGGTCGATTTCACGAATCTGGTTCACATGTACTAAGTATTTTTTCGTCTTAATTGTGATGGAGTAAATATAAAGCAAAATGTCCACTACTCCCAATGATCGCGATGAAGAAGCCGATGCGCCGTCTACGTCGAGCGACTCGGTGTCGTCTCGTCACGCATTACGCGCCGAAGAAAGCCTACCGAGCGTCGCGCAAAATTTAGCGCGTCTGCGCGAATGCGAGGACTACGAAATGGCGTTAGCGCTTCAGGAACAGGAGTTCTCGGAGCACTATCGCCTCAATCGAACGGAACGTCAAACAATGGGCGTCGACATTCAAACCACCATAGAGGAGCAGCGACTCGCGCTGGAGGCGTATATGCGCGATGCGGCGGAAATGTAAATAAAAAAACTTACTAATTAAAACTATGTATTGGCTCATTTAAAGAATCATGGCTTAGAGCCATTTTTAAGCCGTGAATCAGTTGAGATAGCTCATGAGCCACTCATCATGGCTCTAATTTCAATACATAATACTTATTAAATTGATTGTATATGTGTTACATATACAATCAAAGTATAAAATTATTTTCCATATGTGTGTAGTGCACGTCGCGACGAGGAGTTGGCGCGAAGTCTTCAGCATGAAATCGAAGAAGAGGAGCGCCGATTACTCGGCAATCAGGCGCGTCTCGACGAGGAGTACGCGCGTCGATTGCAGATGGAAGAAGAGCGCATCAGCGCGCTGCTTCGTGCCGCGGCCGCCGCCTCCGAGACTGCCGGAACGTCAGCGGAAGAGGTTACGCCACAAAATTCTATTTTAACTTCGGACAATCTGAATTTGGAGACGCAACAAGCGAGCAGTATAAAACCATTAGCGAACCAATCGCTGAATGAACATATGCAAAATGAACTGGTAAAACATGTTTATGTGAATGAGTTTAGAACTAATATATTAGAGATGGCAATTTTTAATTCCGGCCGAGCCTGGCTAGACTAAAGTCGTTTCGGGCCGGACTGACCTGATCTAAGACTAATCGTTTGCTGAAGATTGCAGTGAATATTTTATAGACGGCGTATTTGGCTAGCGGTCGTGCGCCGCTAACGATTCGCGCGCAGCCGCCCAGCTACGCGGAATGTATCACCTCTAGTGAGACATCTCCGCCGCCGCCACCATTTTCCAGTGCAGCGCCACCACCAACGTCGACAGCGACGAACACGGTGCGATTACATAAATTAGGATGTGTTGGAAAATCAAAGAAAAAGTTGCCTAAAGGACGAAAATTTTATTGTTTTTTTGGGCTTGTGGGCGGGTTGTGTTGATGTGGAATGCAGTTAAAGCCAAAATAAAACGAAATTTAAAATTTTTTCTAGAGTTGAAAACCAGAATGTAAATATGCAATATTACTTAAAGTTTAGAGCCAAAACGCGGAACCACAAAGCCAGGAAAGGCTTTCGAAAGATCAATCTTAATAATTAAGTCTAAAATCTGGCACTGAAATGTCAGCCGTTGTACCATCAATTAGTTTTTGCTTATATTTCTACGATATTAAAATAAATGTCATACATTATTAAGCTTTTATTTTATCAGCTTTTATCTATATGCTATTACAAATTCACTAAAAAAATTATATTATATGTAATTATATATTTTGCTAGATGACATTAAATTTTCCAAATTTTTCTATAATTTTTTTATCAAATTGTTTTTACTCGGCTTTAAATGTGAAAAATTGCTTTAAAATAGAATAAATTTTATTATTATTTTCAAGAAATTATAATTTAAAAAGTTAACATTAAAAAAGGCCAAAATGGTTAGTTTGCTTAATAGATTAAATGGACATCAAATTAGGATTGCCGAGTTAGTAAAGGGTGGTCAAATTTGAATATCTTCTCGATTTGGGGTCGTTAAAAAGCCAAAATGGTTATAATTATTTCCATTATTAAGCAAATGTATACGAAGAAATATCATTTCAGTGTCTCGTTTCTCTACCAGCCGGCGAAAGCCGTCGCCCGTTTTTCGCGAATGAAATTCGGGGTATATAAGCGAAAAATTCAGTCTCATCCCCAAGAAACAATCACCACATGGTTGTGTTCACTATTCTATTTCGATTCCGGTTTGACTCGGCCAAGCTAGAGTTAAGTCAATACCAGTGTTTGTGGTTTACTGGAACCACTGGGCACCATTCCCAGTGGCCTCTTCGGAGGTTCGGTACGTCCCACAGCTAACTGAGTCAGCCGGATGAGAAAGTATTGTGATGGTGCACAACTATGATTCCACATGACACAACGAACCCGCAATTACGCCGGTCCCGCAATTACGCGAATCGTTAGTTTGCTTGGCCGGATCCACCTCTTTCGATGCGTCCCATTGCCCAAGATACTGTGGCATAGTCGAATCAAAGATTGAGTAATGATCCTGGCCGCATCAAGTTTGAAAAATTGAAAAATCTTTTTTAAAATATAAACATTTTTATAACAATAAATTTTTTCCATAAGACTTATTTGCAACGATTTTCTTTTAAACAATCGAATCGGATCGCTGGCAACTTTTTAACGCGTCGCTTGAGCATAAGTGGAGCGTAAGTGTGTGATGGTGCACAACTATAATTCCACATGATACAACGAACCCGCAATTACGCCGGTGTGCGGAACGCGAATTGTTGGCTTGCTTAGCCGATCAGCTCTCTTTCGATGAGTCCCATTGCCCAAGATACCATTTGGCATCAAGTTTGGTGACAAATTGTCTTGCTTTATTTTTCATGGGTTCGTACCATTGTTTCGATATAAAAATTTTATATTAAAAGTTGCTTGTGAGTCTGAACGAAAATAGACAAAAATTTAATGTAAACCACATTTCAAAATATTCAATTTTCAAAATACATAAAATATATTTTTTAAGATACAAATAGCAAATATTTTTTTTTACATTTATTGCATTTAAAAATAAAATTATGTAGTATAAAAATAAAATTATATAGTATACGTGATACGTGAAGGCACCAGATCAATCCTCCCCCGTTGGAAATGACCTTGGACTAATCATTTCGCGGGTTTGGATGAGAGTCATCCAGCCACCGAAATCTCGGCTGGTTTGCTGCATAAACATGCGGTATCGCTAATGAGGCTTGGTTAGCCAGCATCGCCGTATCACCCACACTGTGCAATGTGGTACCTATTGTCTTCCAAATATGGAAACACCTGGGTGGGGTCGAGGGTGGAATTGAACTTCATCCCAAGCGAAGTGAAACACTATCGCACAACCACTAGGCCACTGCTTCCTCTTATGTAGTATAAAGAAATGAAAACTCCTTTTTATGTACAAATACAAATAAATTAATGGTACAAAAACAAAAAGTAAATCGATTAGATTTTTCGTCGATAATAATCTTTTACAGTTAATTTCATCAATTTTTATTAAATTGGCCGACTATGATAATCAATCGAACAAATTTAATGCATTTTCCCCCATTTTTTGTCTAGATTTTGCGCGTTTTTAGTGAAAATTCAAAATGCAATCCAAAAAAGAAAAAATGTAAATGGAAAATGATCTACGTTCTGATTAATTGTGAGTGAGAAAAATGCTATTGCTTACATATTTTTTTTTCTTATTTTTTGTTTTTTTTCACGAAAAATGCAAAGGAAACCATTTTTTGATAGGATTAGAGAAAAGTGGAAAAATATTTCTCTTTCTCCAAAAATAAATTATTAAGTTGGTTTGAATGTTGTATAATGATATCATTGTGATATTGATCAGATTAGATTATTCGTTCGTTTGTAACATAGATTTTAATCAAAATGATAATAAATAAATAATTTATTTTAAATTTACCAAAAAATGTTGCGTTTAAATGAATTTATTTATAAAATTTTTAATTTTCTACATTTGTGGACCCGACTTTTGCGTATTTTTAACTTTGTCAAAGGTTTTGTTATTTTTAAAAATTTATTAATCCAATATGCCTATCCGGTTCAGAATTCAATTTTCTATCCATTAATTTTTAAATTATATTTCTAACTAACTTGGAAAAAAATTTATAGTTGAAAAAGTTTGGGTCACCACTCAAAAAATTTTAAAAAATGAAAATATAAAGTAGCTTTACTTTTTCGGATGTAATTTTTTTTCTAGGTTACTTAAAAATTTGATTTAAGCAGTTTTTAATAGAAAAAAAAATTGTGAATCAAAGTGATAAAATTAATTTTCTTAAAACTAAATTTCTGGTCCTTAAAAAGTTAGTTTAAAATTTAAAAAAATCCGTAAATGTCTTTTTAAATAAATCTAAAAATTTTGTTGATTTTATTCTTGTTTTTTTCCAATTTTTAGTTTTTTGTTGTTACTTTTGTTGTTACATTTGTTTGTTTCTTTTGAATTGAAGTTTTTTTATTGTTTGTTGTCAGCTGTTCCCTAACAAATTGATTTTCATCCCAATTTTTCGCCTAATTTTTATTTCTTTTTAATAAAATTTCGTTCAAAATTTATTTTGCCTTTCTCATATTTCATTTTCACATTGGAATTTTTTTATCATCGAATTCTATTACTTTTTTAAATAAATATTAATTTATATAAGGCCAGGTGTTTTGAACCAAATTTAAATTGGCGCCAATGAGTTCATTCTGTTGTATTAGATCCAAGCGAGTCCAAATTTTGTGCTTACTTTTATGAAACTGAAACGAAGACTGGCACAAAATTAATTTGGACCCCAACGGTTCCGATACAACAAAATGAACTAATTGGCGCCAATTTAAATTTGGCTCAAAACATTTAGGCTTATATATGCGAAATTAGGGTAAATGAAATTAAACTGAATTTTAATCTCAAATGTTACATGCAGTATGTAAATAGACGTGTGAATATTAATATAATCATATTGTTTATATTATTATATGGCTTCGCTTCAATGCGAATGTATTGAAACATTAAAAGCTTTGCTGTGAAAAATTATTTTTCTCAATTTTTCTTATCCATTACATTTTGTTTTATTTCAATTCTCAATTCAATTCATTTCAATTCTTTCTTTTCTTTATTTTTCATTGCCAAATTTCATTTACAATTTTTTTCTCGTTCATTTTTTGAATGGCCAAAATTTAATTTTTTTTTTGCCGAAATTTCTAAGAAAAAATTGAAAAAAAAAATTTTCGGCAAAAGAAAACTTTTTTCTTTCCAATTATTTTCCAAATAAGTAATTTGTTTCAAATTCATCATTTTTTTACCAAATAAATTCAAAATTTCTATATTTCATTCGCATTAAATTATTAATTAACATTTAGGGCTCTTTGATGGCTCCTTTCATTATGAAAACATTAATTGGCTTGACTAGACTAATTTTTCAGCCATTTTTTTGCTTAGGCTTTACATTTCTAAAATTATAATTTAAAATTCTAGGTTAAATTTAATAATTGCTTAAACTTAGGTCAATATTAATTTTGTTTTAAAATATTTTTAGCCTTAAGTTTAGTTTAATTTATTGCTCGTTCATATTTCTCGTTAAATGTATTTTTTCCCTTTTTAAACAGCAAAAAAACCCAAAACAAACGAGTTCTATTATTATTATTTTTTGCTTTTCAATTTATTTTTTTTCCTTTCCAATTTTTTTTTATTCTTTCAAATTCGATTTTGAATTTCCGCATTTTTTTATGTAAAGATTACTCAAGTCTTTTGTAAAAAGAAAGAAAGAGAATGGAAGAGAAAAGTCGGAAAAAAATGAGGAAATTATTTCCTCATTTCCTCACAAAATTGTCACTCATTTAAAAATCACTCATTTTAAAAAAGCATTTTGTCTATCAAATTATGATTAATAACACGCAATGATAATGATAATGAGACGAATGAGAAAATGCATTGATATCCAAATGATTAATTTCACTCATTTTTTATTATTAAATGACTATAAAATCGGTTTAAATAAGTAAACAGAAATTTGAGTCTCAAAGATTTGAGCTTTGGACAACTGGTCGCGTTGACAATTGGCCCAATCGGTGGGTGATGATGACATTTGAGCATTAAAAATTTTTTCCACATTTAAAATAAATGTTTCAAAATCCAGAAAATGAGGCAAACATTTCCCAGGCACGAATTTCTATAGCTCAAATGTTTTATGCACGAATTTCTGGAGCTCAAATATTATAAAAATGTTTAAAAAAAATGTTTGAGGCTCCAGATAAGGTTTAAAAATGCTCAAATGTCCTATTAAAAATGCTCCTTTTAAGCACTTTTTCGGTGTTGCGGCATTTTTCATGTCGCATGCGCCTCACCGCGCGCCATTTCCTTTTTGGCGCGCTCGCATTTGGCACACTAATCATCGTGCTTTTGGCGCGTTATGCGCGATTGGCGCCCGAGCGCGCGAGTGAACTCAACGGAGCAAATGGTAACTTATCGTGTTAAGTTCAAGCTCAAAGCAAAAATATAAAAATTTTTATAATAAAATTAGAATAAAACATTTAAAACGGTTTCGAACGGCCGCGTACTATTTGGGTAGGTACATTTGGGACCAGACGTCGTAAAATAAAACCAATAGTCCCCAAATAGAATTCCATAAGTTATTAATAAATGGAATTCCATTTAGATGCGGCTTATCGCCTATTGCTGTCCACGCCGGACGACGCGCTGGCGCTCGCCGGCCTCACCAACGCTGCCAACGACGCCGCCGGCCATGCATCGGGCACTCTGGTCAGCGTAAGCATCGCGGGTGGCGGCGCGCTGGTGGGCGGCGTGCGCGCCCGCGATCGCGTCGATCTCACTTTTAACGTGGCGGTGATCATGGTCGTTGCTATGCTCAGCGTTGCGCTTTTGATCACCGGTATTTGCTGTCAGTAAACAAATTTTTACGGCACTACCTTTTTTTCGAGTGCCGTGAAATGAAAAAATGTGTGAATTTTTCGTGACTTTTTTGTTTGCTAATTTGAGTTTGAAGTTTGATCTAAATATATTCGAATCGACCTTATTGATAGAATACCTTAATACAATAACGTTTTACCTATCGAATGAGGTGACCACACTAGATGGGATTAACGCGGGACACAAGAATTTACTTTTCATGTAAAGTGAAGTCTAGCTCATAACCAATAGGTCGATACTCTCTTCACTACTAATTAATTGATAAAATGTATGCTTATCATATTGGCTTAACAAATCTCACATTTTTACATGTGCAAAATGATTGATTTAATTTTATGCAGTTAAAAAAATTTTCTGGAATAAAATTATTAGCTTGACAAAATTAGATAGTTCAACTAAATTTGGTTTCATATTTTCAGTGGTAATTGTAATCGCGGTAGCGATGGACACGCCGGAGCGGTCGCGCGGTACAGCGCGCGACGACGTCGAGCGACACTTATGCGCGGACTGTTGTGGAGGCGGCGCGGCAAAGTTCGCGCCGGAACTCGACTGCCATAGCGAGGACGACACCGAGTCGGATTTTTTCAGCAGCTCCGCGGAAAGTCGCACATTCATCACACGAAATTGGTTCCACAACTACATCGGCGAAAGAGAAATACAAGCGGATTACAAGAATGATGAAGGCATTGAGGACGCCTATTTGAATTCGGCGCCGCGTCCGTTGAATAATTTTTTCTAATTTACATCAAAATCAAAATGTATGACAACAAGTGAAAATAACATCGAGAATTATCATCTTCTCGGAATCTTATTTTTATATGAAATCCTAATCTTTCACGAGGATTTCTCAAGTCCTTCGTAATACGACTCTATATAGGTTGTTGCAAAGTAAATTTGAGTGAGCCTGGCCAACGAAGCCCAAGATTACCACCTTGAAAAAATTGAATTTTGTGCCTTTAATTTTTTTTATTTACGGGTTTTATCTTTTTTTCAATAATTTTTCAACATTAATTTGTTACGTAAAATAAATTTTTTTTAAAACCCACTACAAAATAAAAAATACAAAAAAATTTGATCTGAAATTGATGTTGAAGTGGTGTGAAGATCGCCAAATCGTAAAGTGAAGAGCGCCGGAGAGATAAATTTTCGTACGACCGTCCGCCAGCTAGTAAAAAACAATAATGATTAAAAAATTGAAAATTTCAAAAAAATAAAAAATAAAAAAAAATTAAATAAAAAAAAATGTAAAAAAAGGAAAACCTACCATCTCGACGGGAAAAAAACCCAAACTACAAGTTTTCTATGAAAACACACCCGACCGGCTCTGTCCGACGCAGCGTGACACGACTTACAGAGCAGCCGAAGCTACACTGCGTACTGCACGAGAAAGGAGCACCCGCGTCTGCGATGTGTTTTATCACAAAAACGGGAATTTTTGTCCCGCCCAAAAGCGAAAAACCCCAAATGAGTGCCCGTTGGTGAGAGACTTCTCTCGTATTAATTTTTTTGAATTTTTTTTGAATTTTTTGAATTTTTTTTTGAAATTTTCAATTTTCTATTCATTATTGTTTTTTGCTAGCTGGTGGACGGTCGTACAAATATTTCTCTCTCGTTTTAATTTTTATTAATTTTTTTTGAATTTTTTATTTAGTAGTCGATTTTCGATTAGGTTAGGTGACCTCCCTCTTTAATCTCTCACCAACGGGCACTCATTTGGGGTTTTTCGTTTTTGGGTGGGACAAAAATATTCCCCTGTTTTTTGTGATAAAACACATCGTAGGCGCGGGTGTTTTTTTCTCGTGCAGTACGCAGTGTAGCTTCGGCTACTCGGTAAGTCGTGCCACGCCGCGTCGGGCAGAGCCGGTCCGGTGTGTTTTCATAGAAAACCTGTAGTCTGGGTTTTTTCCCGCCGGGATGGTAGGCTTTCCTTTTATTTTTTTTCATTTTTATTTATTTTTTAAATTTATTTTTTAAATTTTTTTAAATTTTGTTAAATTTTTTTAAATTTTTTTAAATTTTTTTTGAATTTTTTAAATTTTTTTTTGAAATTTTCAATTTTCTATTCATTCTTGTTTTTTGCTAGCTGGCGGACGGTCGTATGAATATTTCTCTCTCTCGTATTGCTTGTGGACCAGCGACAATTCGACAATCGATGAAATGCCGACCCAAATTCAGCACCTCCAATCGGGTCCCATTACTGAGACCATTGTAAACGTCTACGTTTCGCAGAAGCACAACAATCGCCCCCTTTTTAAGGTGGAGGACGTGCGGCGGCATCTGCGAAACGTCAACCTTATTCAGGTTGGCGACATCATGGATTGCCGCGTAAATGTCGAGCGGATTGTCGATCAACGACTCATCCGACGACAAATACTCAACAACCGGCTCGTTGATCATCGCAAGGATTTGATCGTTGAGCGCCTGGACATCCACGCGTTTCAGCGCCAAAAGTAGGCACTGGCGCAGCCTGGCCATATCGGTCAGAACCGAGCCGTTGTCGTAGACAAAATTCACCAGCTCGGCCAGGCTATTCACACGCATGGCGTCCGGTACGCGAAATGTTCCCGGCGTAGGACCGGCGTCTTTTCCGACCCTTTCCAACAGGTCCAAAAACGCGACCTGGTTGGGTAGAACACGCATGTTCTCGGTCAAAATTACGCTTCGGAACTTTGCGTATAATGGACTTGTTTTGACGCACGCGTTGACCTGGGCAATGAGGCTTTCACCAGGTACGACAGGCAATAGCTGTCGCCAGTCGCCGCCGAGAATCACAACTTTGCCGGCAAACGGAATGTTCGCGCGGCCGTCCAAAGATAGGACCTGATCGCGACAAATATTGTCGACAATGGAGAGGTACTCTTTGCGGAGCATTGTTACCTCATCCACGATCAAAAGTTGCGTTTTCGCAATGCGACGACCCAACGTCGAGCCAACGGGAACCGTTGAACCCCGCTGAACGCTCAGGCAATCCAAAGGCAAGCGGAAAGCACTGTGCAGGGTCGCTCCCATCGGCAAAAGCGTCGCAGCCACTCCGGTGGTCGCGGTTACGAGCGCACGGATGCGATAGCGCAAGCAAAGCTCAACCAACGTCTTGTAGACGTATGTTTTGCCTACGCCACCGGCTCCACTGACAAAAATAAGTCGTGGTACCGTGTCGTCCCGCACGTTCGCGTCAAAAGCGGCAAAGACCATGTCGACGACTTCTTTTTGCTTTGCATTTAAAGCCAAGTACTCCGGATCAACGCGATAATTGGCGCGATTCATAACGGCGTTTACAGGCCCAGCGGGGTTGGCTGGCTGGCCCGTAAACGTCGGATCATCGCTGCCATCATCAACGTCGTCCGGCGCACCTCCAAAGAAAAAGTCGTCGTCGGGGTCATTTCTGGACGCAAAACGCGCACGCACCTGCTGATTCGGTTCTGGCAAGTTGAAGTCGCTCAACTTTTTCCATGCCGGAGCAATACGCAACTGAACCAAGGTACGTTAGATTTCCCCTGCCACGTATTGCTTCACACTTTCGATTCACGTAGGCGATGAGCTGAAGTACTCTTGGGAAAACTTAACCACCTGCACCCTGCTGAAGAGGCTATGCATGCTAAATGGACTGAATCCACATAACAATCGCCGTAAGTGATGTTTCAAGAAGTTTTGATTTTTACGTTAATACTCTTGGTTTTATACCCAAGGCCAGATGGACCCGTGGAGCTTACCTATGTCTCGGAAATCTGTGGTTATGTCTTTCTGCTGATGCAGTGACTAGCCGGGAGGACTACACACACTACGCATTCAGCATCCGAAGTGAAGATTTCGATGTGTATGCCAATTACCTAAAATCATCGGGTGTTACAGAGTGGAAAACAAACAAGAGCGAAAGGAAAATCCCTCTACTTTTTGGTCGGATGGACACAAACTGGAAGTTCATGACGAAGATTCGGATAGCCGCCTCAGCGGCGCCTGTAAAAATCATCCTTATGAAGAAATGGAGTTTCTTCTCGTCCTTTGAAGGGTGCCTAACGAGGACGTTTGAATAAATCGAGTAAACGGCACCGGTCAATGCAGACTCTAACGAAGCGCAGCAATACGTAACTGAACGAAGTAAGATGCACAACCATCACCCGGCGTCGGCGCGGCCCTTGCGGTGCATGATGTTCTTGAATTTCGAGTGGCCGGCCATTGAAGAGGCTCTGTCTCTGGTCTGAAAAATGGAGTGTGGCGCTTCTAGCGTCCGGAGGCCGGGTTTTGTCACCCCCAAGGGCCGGAACGCGCGGACCAGCGCCTCCAACCTCGACTTCCCCGGCTTTCACCGGGGAAGTCGAGAGGAAGATGAAATCAAGCCACGTTCAGCGTCACGTCCACATTGCCCCGAACAATACGCAACTGAACCAAATAAAGGTATGTAATATAGCTAATGTATTGCTGTTATTAGGCATTTATATTATGTATTTATATTATTAAGATGCTATTAATGTGAATAGTTAATTATAACAATTTGAATTTATAATTTTAATAAGTTTAATATGTATAATATTATAGTTTGCTAGGAAAGTCAGTGTTAACGGCAGCGAGCATAAGCCATATTTTTACATTAATTTCAATTACCATTAATATTTAAAAAAGATATTCATATGTACAGGGTGCGGAAAAAGTTTTGCTAATTTTAATTTTGCGCCATTATGGCTTTGTCATTGTGATTATTTTGTATTTCTGATTATTTTATTGAATTCCTTGTGAAATTTGGGTCTAAAAATTGTGGTTTTCATTTTGTTTTTATTTAGTTAAATCCGTGTTATGTCTCGTGAAAATGAACGTGTCACCGTTGTCGAGTTGCACAAGGCTGGCATGAAGACGGCGGACATTATTCGAACGACTGGGTTTGAGCAAAGTACAGTCTACAGGATCGTAAAAAGGTACAAGGAGACAGGAGGGACTGCGGACCGTCCTCGAAGTGGTCGTCCAACCACTGCGACCACTCCAGAGAACGTCAACAAAGTGAGATGCCGAATTCGTCGAAATCCAGAAGTGTCCATGCGGAAGATGGCGAAAGAGCTCGGCGTTGATGAGAAAACCGTTCGTCACATCGTCAAGAAAAAGCTGGGACTGCGCAGTTACAAGATCGCTCGCGTACACTTCTTGAATGAAGCGATGAAGGCAAAACGGCTGCAGAAATGCCGCAGAATGCGTCGACTGATCGGCGCTGGTCGCTTGTCGAAAGTGCTTTTCACCGACGAGAAGATTTTCACTGTCGAGCCACTCCACAACCGCCAGAATCGCCGTCAACTTCTCAAGAAGGGGCAGCAGAAGACTGTGGCGGCAAAAACCATCGGCCGCAGCCACTTTCCTGTCTCGGTCATGGTCTGGGCCGGGATCTGCGCCACCGGGAAGACGCCTCTGGTCTTCATTGAGCGAAACGTCAAAATCAACGCCGCCAGCTATCAGCAGCGAGTGCTCCGTGAAGTACTGGAGCCGTGGGCAACGAATCACTTCGGCCCGGGTGGATTCGTGCTCCAGCAGGACTGGGCGCCGGCGCATTCTGCCAACTCGACCATCGTCACCTGCGAAGAGCTGTTTCCGGGATTTTGGAACAAAGACGTATGGCCACCTAACTCACCGGATCTTAACCCGATGGACTACTCGGTGTGGTCCATCCTGGAGCAAAAAATCTCGGCTACACGATACGCCAATGTTGACACACTGAAGATGGCTTTAACACGCGCCTGGGACGAGATTAGCGTGGAACAATGCGCGACCATCGTTGGAAATTTTCCAAAGCGTTTAAAAAAATGTATCGAGGCCGAAGGAGGCAATTTTGAAAATTTGTTGTAATTTTTTTTGTTTAAAGTAATCTTTATAGTTTTAATAAACTTTGTTAATTATTCATTAAAATTGTTTTGTTATTTATACAGTACTTTCGCGCTGTTTAAATATCTGAAAAATTAGCAGAAC